>CM061750.1:283252454-284452454 GCA_030979885.1 Lolium multiflorum
AGCCTATAATCAAAGAGCTTCTTCGCATCGGTGCCCAATTCGTTGGGTACCGTGATTACGCCAGCAAGACTGAAGGTAATGCGACTATTTTTTGCTTCCTTTCTGCATGACTTGTCGACGTTTATAGCTAATCTTGTCTTCCTTTTTCAGAGAAACTGGCAGAAGCCAACGAACGTGCTGACACGCTTGCTCTAAAGTTAGAGCAATGTGAAGAGGCTCGTAAGAAGGCCGAGTCAGATGCGGTTGAAGCTAGGCAAGAAGCGACAAGGCTAAGGCTGATCTTGCTGGTGTCGAAGATCTTCGGAAACGTCTGCATGACGCCGAGACTTCACTAAGCGGTCACATAACTGCGCAATCTGCTCGCGAAGCGGCGATCACCAAACGCATAAAGACACAAAGTCGTCGCTTTGTAGGTAAGCATTTGCACCATTGCATACCCTTTGGATTTTCCTTTTTTGCACTTGTTTGTTGACAGAAATTTCTATTTTTATTTTGTCAGATAGGACCTCGCAAGAATTTGAACTTGAGGATCCCGACAACGATGTTCTTCTTGCCGTTTCATTCCTTGAGTTTCACGGACGGAAGCGCGTGAAGGCATGGATGAAGCCAGGGCGGGGTTGTCAAAGCTTTTCCCCTACTTCTTCCCGAAGAAAGAGGAGCCCGCAACTTTCCTTGGTCTTGCCAAGTGCTTTAATCCTCCCGAAGATCTTGGGCTGAAGATGCGCCATGAGAACATGAAGGTTGCCATGGAAAGCACTGTTGCCCTAGTTGCTGACAGTCAACAAACTATTGACTGGGCCAAAGTTGGCGACACGGAGCAAATAGAGCAAGCAAAATGGCGATCCTTGATCAAGGCGGCAAAGCTTAACACGAAGAAGATCTTGGCCTATCTCGGGATCAAGCCGTCTTCGACTCCTAGCTCTTCAAGGCCGGAGGTCTAGTTTTTGCTTTCTTTATTTCCTTTGCTATTGTCGCCATTCTAGTCTTGGCGACAAGTTCCCTGCCAGTCCCTTAGGAGAACTTCTTTTGTAATGGCCATGTAAATTTTCTACAATCAATGAAATTCCTTTTGGTGCTATCATTGATTCGGGGATTTTCTTTTCCAGTTGATATTTGATAATTATTCAACGAATCCTTCTTCTCCCGATGCTGCTCCCGCGTCTTCCTTGTCGAAGAAAGTAAGAGCCGATGACAATTGCCTTGAAGGTTCTTCCAGCACACCTTTGTCGGAAGATTTACAAGAACTTCGACAACAACTTCAGTCCACGAAGAAACAAACTCTGGCCATGATGGAACAGTCTCGGAGAGCATCTGAACAAGAACAACTTGCTCGTCGACAAGCCGAAGAAGCTATGGCTGCTAAGGATGCTGCTATATTGGAAGCAAAAGGAGCTAATGCCCGAGAAAATAGCATGCTCGAGCTGATGTTGGAAGCTAGCACGGATATGTTAGGTATGTATCTCAAACTTTCTGATGCCTTCTCTTTATTTTGCTGTGCCTTCTTCCAAGTTTCTTCCTTGTTGTCTAATAGGCTCAGTTCTTGCTGCTGCCGAAGATCTGAGAGTAAATGAGAGAACAAATCTTCTTGTCAACCTTTCTCTGAACCATGGCTCTTTGTTTTGGGCCACTCCTGAACGAACCCAGCAGATTGTCAGGTTCCAAGATCGTGCTTGCCAAGTACGCGAATTTCTAAATTTTTGCACGACAACGTTGACCCTTGTTTTCAAGACTTTGTTTCCTCGGAATGAAGTTCCTGCGACTCTTCCTGAATTGCTAGAGACCTTCAGAGATGCTCCTCGTATTCATAACTTCGTACGAGCCCAACTGACTGCTGGAGCAAGATTTGCCATGATTATGATAAATATTTGCCATCCAAAATTAGACCTGTCGACGATTGTTGTTGATTGCATGGCGAAGAAAACGCGGCGGAAGAATAACATAGATGCAATCAACGAGATGGTGACTCCTGTGGCCGAGTCGATGATAGACGAGCTTCTTCGGATGGATTCAGAATTCTTCGTCAAGGGGTCTTATGCAGAGCATAAAACAACCAGAGGCTTGTCAATAGATACTATTTTGGGTTCTAACTGATTTGTAAAACTTTGTTGAAAACATTTGTTGTATATCACAGAATGCTCTATATTGTTGGAGCTCCCGAGCCTTTTGGCTAGAGTTTGTACTATTTTTCTCTTCTCAAGATTTCTTCTTGTGCTGTAATAAAACACCTTGATGGACTGCAGGATCTTGGTGTCGAAGTTCTATATTTTTGTTTGTCGAGTTTTCTGGACCAATGTGATGACATTTTTTGACGTGTGCACTATATTTAGTTATGACCAACTTCCGATTTATATATTTGGCGAGGTATTGCTGTACCAAGGCGAAATAAATCGAGTTTGTCTGTTTTGATATTTGAGGGTGCAGAGCCCCGAGTATGTCGACGAATAAGAAGTATATCTTTACTATTTTTATTATATTGCAGCACCGCGAGCCGCTCATTAAAAACCTTTCCCGGCCCCACTCGGTGCCCCGAAAAAGGAAAAGAGTGCGTCTGAAAACTCGCGGCGTTTCAGTACATTGTATGTTTACAGAGGAGACTATATTTTGCTATCTAGGCGTAGAAACGCCTGGTGTGCCACGTTCCAGGGATTTGGCTCGGCAATCCTGTCTTCTTGTCTTTGATTCTGTATGCTCCTCCTTCGATTACCTCTGTGACGATGTAGGGTCCAAGCCATGTGACTCGAGTTTTTCGTGACTTTTTTGGTTGAGTCGCAGAACTAAGTCACCAACTTGAAAAGACCTTGGGCGCAATCGTCTACTGTGGTAATTCTTCAGGTCCTGTTGATATTTGGCGACTCGTGACAGGACTTCATCTCGAGCTTCGTCAAGTGCATCGACATCGTCCTCCAAGGCTTCTCTCGAGGTTTCTTCATCATATTCCGTGACTCTTGGAGAATCATGCTCTATTTCTATCGGCAGGACTGCTTCGGCGCCATGGACCAGAAAAAACGGCGTTTCCTGTGTCGCCGTATTTGGTGTTGTTCGGATACTCCACAATACACTTGGCAGCTCCTCCGGCCAAGTATGCCGAGCTTTTTCCAATGGTCCTAGCAGGTGTTTCTTGATGCCATTGCAGATAATGCCATTGGCTTTCTCGACTTGTCCATTGGTCTGAGGATGCGCGACAGACGCAAAACTCAATTTAATGCCCACTTCTGCATACGCTTTGAACTCCTTGGACGTAAAATTGCTGCCGTTGTCTGTCACAATACTGTGAGGAACTCCAAATCTGAAGACGATGCTCTTTACGAATTTGATTGCCGACGCGCCGTCCGGTGAATTTATCGGCTTTGCTTCTATCCACTTTGTAAATTTGTCGACCGCGACAAGCATATACTCGTAACCTCCTGGCGAAGCTTTATGTAATTTACCCACCATGTCAAGACCCCATTGAGCAAAGGGCCAAGATAGTGGGATTGGCATAAGTTCTGCCAGGAGAGTGAGGTTTGGCGGCAAATCTTTGGCACGCGTCGCAAGTTCTCACGATTTTCTTTGCGTCCTCGATTGTTGTTAACCAATAAAATCCTGCTCTGAAAACCTTAGCCGCGATAGCTCTGCTACTCGCGTGGTGCCCGCATATCCCTCGTGCACATCTTTCGGGATGATTCTTCCTTCTTCGGGTGTAACGCATCTCGTCACGCCCGAAATACTTCGTTTGTACAACTCCCTTTTACCACGGTGAAAGCTTTTGATCTCCGATTATTCGCCTTGCTTCGTGGATCGTCGGGTATTGTTTTTCTTAGGATATATGATATGTAAGCCTGCATCCATGGAACTTGCACCATCATGACTAGCTCTTGCTCTTCTTCTTCTTCTGTGTCTTTGGTGATACTCGAGGTTTTCTCTTTCTTCTCCTTCTTTGTTTTTCTTGGCTTTGTTGATCTCTCGCTTATCTCTTCCCAAAACACGTGGAGGTATCGCGAGACACGTGACCCGATGTTTGCAAGAACGTCGGCTTCATCATTGCTCATCCTGCTGATGTGGTTTACCTCACAACCATCGAATAACTTTTCCAGCTCATTGTACACCTCTTTGTATGCCATCATACTTTCGTTGACTGCATCGCATTGGTTCATGACTTGCTATGCCACCAATTGTGAGTCGCCGAAAATTTTCAGTCGGGTTGCCGCAAGCTTTCGCCATCTTCATCCCGTGTATGAGAGCTTCATATTCTGCTTCATTGTTAGATGCGTTTGGGAACGTCATCCGCAAGACGTACTTCAACTTGTCGCCTTGGTGATACCAATATCACGCCGCTCCAGCACCTTCCAGTCTTTTGGACCCATCAAAGTTCATGGTCCAAGTTCTCGATAAATCTGGGGGTCCCGTGTTTTGTAGCTCCATCCACTCTGCAATGAAATCTGGTAAGACCTGCGATTTTATTGCTTTTCTTTTTCGTGATGTCCCGAGGGAAAGTTCTATTCCCCAAAGGGAGACACGACCGTAGCTTGGTTGTTCAGTATATTTGATAAGGGAGCCTCGTTGACCACTATTATCGGGTGCGCCGAAAAATAGTGTCGCAATTTCCTTGCTGTCGTGAATACTCCATATGCTAGTTTCGATATTGCGGGTACCGCTGTTTGGAGCGACGTACTTCACCGATGAAATATACGGCCTCTGAACTCCATGAAGCTTGCCTTCTTCTTCTCTCGACTACTAGGGCCGTGCTGACCACCTGAGGTGTGGCTGCAATGTACAAGAGGAGAGGTTCTTTCTCTTTGGTGCCACCAATATCGGCGGTGTCGAAATTGCTCGTTTGAGGTTCTCAAAGGCTCTCTGCTTCCTCGTTCCATTGAAATTTCCCCCCTGTTTGATCAATGCGTAGAACGGCGGCGCCTTTTCTCCTAGCGGCGACGAATCTGCAAAGCTGCGACTCGCCCCGTTAATGTTGTATTTCTTTCAGCTTTGTTGGCTTTCTCATAGTAACGATGGCCTGTATTTTTTCGGGATTAGCTTCAATCCCCCTTGCTGATACTAAGAACCCGAGAAGTTCTCCTGCGGGAACTCCAAAAGAGCATTTCGTCGACATTTCTATCGAGTCCGGGAACCTCTAATCGAGTAGCTCTTCTCCTTGGCCAGAGGAATAAGAAGAAGAACACAAGCACAAACTCAGCTCTAGATCTCTCTATTCCATGGTTACACAAGGCTACATGTTTTTCTACACTAGTTTATGACGATTCTAGTACCACCAGGAAGGCCCATTTAGGGGTGTTTTTGGCAAACACTAGCTGGTTGGACGAAAATCCCTTCACTTTCCCCATATATATCCCTCTGTAGCCGTCATTAGAACTTGGATTTTGATTAGATTAACATTTAGCCAATTGCTGCAACTTCGTGTACTTCTTTTGAGGCCAACGCCCAGAACAAGACCGACTATTCGGAATCCCACCATTATCAATCAAGTTTCATCTCTATTCGCAATATTCTGATTGCATCTTTAGTTCTTACTTGTTCTCGATTTTAGGTAGGAATTAAGACCCTCGCTGGTCAGGCTGATCGTGCATCCGCAAGATCAGTAACTCCCGGAGATTGTCCTAGCGATTGCATTGGCGCACGAGCTTTGCACGTGTAGTCGGATCGTCAAGCACGAACTCCACCAAAAAATCGAATTATCTTCATCTCATCAAAAGATCGGACACCTTTGCCCTATCAGAATGAGTTAGTACTCAACACCTGCAAGAAGAAATTACTATATTTGCCACCATTTCATCATCAGGTACATTATCTTTCTCCATGTGTGTGTGGCTCTATACAGTTCAACTCTCGTAATTGGACGACTATGAGTTGTCTTGCTGGTCGATGATGTAAAAAAAACAAAAGAACTACCGGGTAAGGGTGGATTTTGTTGTTGTTGTCTGATAGAGATAATGCCACCATTTGAGTAGAAGAAAAATAAGCAAAAGGAGGAAGGACAACTTCTCATTTGACCCCCCGGCCCTTGATGGACTCTTCTACCAGCAGACTATAATGATAAACCGGTATCGGTTGTAGATAGAGACTAAACCGATGAATTGTCATTTGTATTAGCTAGAGACTTGATTTAAATTAACTGTATTAGCTAGAGACTTGATTTAAATTAAGTGCCCAAAGTAGCTATGGATAAAATGATGACCTCCTCCTACCATAGTTGTGGTGTGTGATGTTGGTGTAATATGGTAAAAGCACCGCCAACGGGCGCCCAAAAAATCCACGCGTTAAAAACTTATAGCGTGCCTGATTTGCTTTTTTACCGCCCGACGAAGGCGACTGCTTTACCAAGCGCTTCACCAGACATGCTAAAATGCAGTGCGCGCGAGAGGTTTGGTGCTTGATCAACATAGGACAGTATGAAATGATGACCAGTTTGAAACACATTCAACTAAATTAATGACTTGTTCAACATAACATATTTAAAATCCACGACATAGTTCAAAAGCAAAGCATAATTTAACAAAGCAAGTTCACTACAAAGAAAGTTCATAGAAACAAATGAAAAATCAACATTCAATCTTCACCACCTTGACCATCATCTTTTGCATCTCTATCTTTTGTTTCATCTTCATTTGCAACTTCAGATGTGTGTGCGTGGTATGAGTAGCAGTTGGTACGAAGCCATCATTCGTAGTAGGCATAGAAGGCATAGGAGCTACCATGGAAGCCACGAATCCACCCGGAGGAGCTCCCATGCCTCCAATGTCGCCCATCCGTTCGGCCTTTTCTAGCTTGATGCGGCCGCCGTCGCAACAACAGACGACGAGCGCTTCACGGCGGCTTTCCTAGCCGTCGTTGTTGGCGCCCGCGCATCGATTCTTCCCGTTGCGTTCGGCCAGGGCGCGACGAACAGGTTGCACACCTGCCCAGTGCTAGGGTTTCCCGCGACGACGGCAGGAGGGGCTACAGGCGGCGGGAGAAGTCCATCTATGCCAGCGGGAGGGGCGGCATAGTTAGAAACTTAAAATTGGGTGGGGGAGTGACGGAGCGGTCGTCTATCGCCGGTAGATCGCCGGTGCCGGCGCGAGGAAGGTCGAAAGCGTGCTTACCGGGAGAGGATTCAACTCGGCGGTTGGCTTTCACGCCTATCGTCTCGGTTTGCGGTGCCCTTGAGCGAACGTGCCAAATATGGCGTCCTCGATAGCGAGTTATCCCATGCGCTGAAATTTTTCTTACCGCGTGCTCAGTTGTACAACACATGCTGGATCACCGATTTCCACCTCCCGCGCTCAGGAAAGTAGTTTTTAGCAAGCGGGAACTTTTTTGAACGTTTGTTGGAGATGTTCTAAGGTCAGCAGTAGAGAAAAGAGATGATGGTAATCGTAGCCCACCTGCAACCGAACAACTTACCTTGCGGTCAACCAATGAATCACTAGATGCTTTTGGTCCTTGTGAGACAACTTAGAATGTACTACCCTGTTTTATAATAAGTGTCACAAATTTATCTAAACACGGATGCATTGTAATTGTAAATATATATATATATATATATATATATCTAGATAAAATTAAAGTTGTGACGATTATTTGGAATGAAAGGATTACAGTCTTGCTGGGAGAAGAATGTGCTATTCTTGCATCTGTTGTGTAGCTGCTAGCCGCTGCTCTTTATTTTGGGGTTTTGGTACGTGCCACTACTGCTTCCTCAATCTGCACAACCCTAGCACGATTGTCTAATACGGTCCGTGCCTATCCGTCCATTTCGGTGGTCGCCGCACCTTCCCCATTTCCCAATACCGACCGAGGCCGTCGTGCAACGGCAAACACGGAAACGGAGCGCGCTGTCCAGATCTTTGTTTAATCACTCGCCGGAGAAGATCGTGAGCGCGTGGAAACGCGCGCGCATGCTGAGATTTTCCTTTTCACGGGTTTGCTTTCTTTTCACCTACTACAGCCGTACGCCACTTCATATCCTCCGGTGAATAGAAAAGGAAAAACACCTCCCTGCTGCGAAAGAAAAACCTTCCCGGGAACCTTCCCTACTTAATCTTTCACCTTTCGCTCCCAACTTCTCAACTCAGATGAAGCTGAGCTAAGACCATCTTCAGTCGTTGGCCTCCCAAGCGGAAATCCGGCGCTATTTAGCGTCGAATGGATATAAAATTCGGTTTGGAGAGGTCCATTTTTCAGCGGCGAGCCCAGAGAAAAAAAATAAATACAGGCGAATTCAAACATAAAGAGACGAAAATGTTTCAAACTTAGGCGAAATTTAGAGATATTTATATATAGGCGAGTTCGTACATATATAGGCCGAATTCAAATACGAATTCGGCCAGAGGGAAATATAAACTAAACTTAAAACATGGCGCTCTCGAGGGTGCGGCCCGGTGCGCTCCACCAGCGGCGGCGGTCGGCGGCGTTGTTGCGCGCGGGAGGAGGGAAGGCCGTCGTAGGCGGCGAGTTCACGCTCGTACCTTCGCCGGAAGAAGTCGTTCCACACGACGTAGTTGTCAGGGAAGAAGCGCGGCTCGGCGCGCTGCTCATCGCTGAGGGTGGCGATCACCACGTCGATCTCGGCGTCGAGGGCGTCGCCTCCCACTGGCGGCGGCGGAATCGGGACGCCCCCCGCGCTCAGGCGCTAGCCTCCGGGCGCGCGGAAATCCGACGGCGCCGGGTAGCGCCATGTGCAGCAGCCTCCCCTCCCACTGGTGCAGAGACCGCCGCCCGAAGCCATTGTCCGCCGCGCCATCGCCTGGGAAGCGGTTCGCCATTGGAGGAGTTTTCGGGGTGAGAAGAGCGGGGAGAAGGGGGACGACGGTGGTGAATGCGTCCAGACGCGGTAGCTCCGCGATAAATAGAGGAGAGCAGCGCGTGGATTCGAGGAGACGGCATTAACTAGCCGCGTGAAACCTACGCGTCGCGGCGAAGACTGATCGGCGGTAGGCTTTTACAGCACGCGGAAGACGATGCGACGAGGACGATGATTGGTCTTTCTCGCCGACAAGTCGGGGCCACCAGACACACGGGAATTTCCTCGACGTTTCCTGCGCTTTTGTTTCCTCCGGACTTTCCGAGTGCGTCCCGAGGGGGCAGGGATGACATGGATTTGCCGGATGGATGAAATGCTAAATCCAAACGAAAACAAGGATCTGGAGGCGATTATTTTTCGCTGTCCGAATAAAAAAAAGACTACCAAAGCCTCGTCGGGGAGACGGCTGGAGATGCTCTAATATCACACGCTATCTAAAAGAAAACGGCAGTACGAGAATGTTAATTTGATCCGGAGGAGAGCCCAAAGCAACGAGAGACCCTGTCCCTCCGGCGCATCCGTTTGGAATGGCCCTCAAACTCCACGCCCAACATTTTTTTTAAAATTCTGACTGTCCATTAATATAAATATTTAAAAATAGTAAAATTATAGAAAGATATTTGATCACCTAGAGACGCCTATGAACACAAGAGCACGCCGTAGGTGGATCGTCGTCCTCGCTCTCCATCACCGGAGCAGAACAGTGTACAAAGATCCTCAAAAGTAAAAAAAAAATACAAATATGTACTTGAACCACCTAGCGATAACTACAACCACTAGCACAGGCCAAAAGCTTGTTGTTGTCCTCACCCCTCTATCACCGAAGCCTAATAAAACTTGTCGCAGTAGATAGACGAGAATTCGTCGCGCCAAAGCCCCAAAAGACGTGTGCACCATAGTAGCAACAATCGTTAATGATGACAATTATAGATATGAAGAGACTTACCGAAACCACACCAACGAACACGAGCAAAAACCGATTGAACAAACGACTCCACTTGCCCTCAGTCGGCACTAGGGGAACCACCGGAGCGAGGATGTATGGGGAGGATTTTATTGTGGCTTCAAATGTCATCGCTGCTTCCCCATCTGGAAGAAGACCGCCACACCTCCATGACCTGAAATTTATGGTACTAGAATCGTCATAAACTCTATTGCCATAGGACAGAGATTTGGTGCACATGGGCACCTCTTTATTCAAAAAATTGAAACTCATATTTTTGAGTTCTAAATAATTCAGAAAAAATCATGATTTAGCCATTAATGCATCTCACAAATGTGCAAATTTTCAATTGGAAAAAAAGTGTAGTTTGGGCTACAAAAAGATGACAAAAGTGTAGATCTGTGCATAGTGAGTTCATCAAATCTCTAAAAAAAACACTGACATTTTTGTGTAGCTCTGAATATAAAATATTTGAAATTAAGTTTTTTCACTCATTAGCTACTTTTAGAATTTTGTCTCATATTTTGGAAACATGTAAATATCAAATTTCTAATTTTTTAATAACTTTTTCTCTGGTGCCCCCCTCAACTCCACAGTTCAGAAAAGTTAGAGATGCTCCAGCTTTTGGTAATAATACGTAGAGTTGGTTCGGTGGAACATAAAAACACGAAGCGACTATAATTTACGTTCCATTGCCACCAATAAGTGACCAAAACGTTACACACATATTATCTCTCCCCCTCCTCTCACTCTCACGTTTTCCAACGCCTAGACTCTTCCCCAATTTGACTTCACCGCAGCACAATTCACATATGCCGCCACCGAATCGAGGTAGTCACGAACGAATCAACGTACCTTCGCTGATGTTGAACCTGTTCGATTCGTTCTCGCTGCCGCGCAAATCGAGTTGTAGCTCGCTGCCGCTGCTAGGGGCTTGTTGTCACCACGACGACGTCCCACGCCGCCTAAACTAGCTCTCGGACGAACAAATTGACCCCGCCTCTACTCATATCTTGCAATTGCGGGAATCAACCCTGGTGCCTAATTTACATCCACTGCCACCGATAAAGTGATCGGACGGCTTAATCGGTACACGTCTCCTCCTCCCTCCTCTACCTCGTCTCTCCCAAACAGAAATGATAGGGGCCAAACCCCAGAAGATCGTCCCCGATTCACGCCGGCCGCCGCCGAAGTGAGAACGCATGTGGTTTTATTTTTTATTTTTAGAATTGAACGCTTGTGATCTAATCGACGAGTTTTCAGCACGAATCGGACCGTACCTATTACCAGGAGTCCGCGGGACGAACAAATCGAGCTGATGGTACCAACCGTTGCCAGGAGGTCAACGTTGTTGCCAAAAACTTGCTTTCGCAACGAGGTCCCCTTAGAGCATCTCCAGCCGCGTCCCCCAAACCGCGTCGGATTGATCGTTTGGGGGACGTGTTTTGTTCGTGCCGCGTTTGGGGGACGTCGCTCCCCAGCCGCGTCCCCCAAACGCTGCCCCCAAACATTTAAAATAATTTTTTGGCATTTTTATTTCAATTTCCACAAACTAATACATAATTGGGAACGTGGTTTACACGAAGACATAGTTTGGAACATGGTTTTCCACAAACTAATACATAGTTTGAACCATGGTGGACACAAATATAAAATATTGCAAAAAAACTAAACCTAACTAGGACGTGCATCGAAGGTTTCCTGTGTTCGCTGCTAAGAAACAACACTCCAGGGCACACCCCACCTAAACTGGAAAATCCAGCGGGAGGATGGTGCCCTTGTTGGTTCTACCGATGAGGCGAACAGAAACCTCCGTGCACGTATTCGCTGCGAAGAAACAACACTTCGTCGTCCTCCGAGTCGGTCTGTCGTCGTGGGAGTCCCCGACGTGGTAGTCCCGGCGGCAGCGGCCTCTCGTCGAAGACCTTGATGCTCATGTCCCTGTTGCCGAAGTAGGAGAACACGAGGATGAACCCGGCCGAGGTGGTGGCGCGCGAACTTCTCCCGGCCGATGTTGAGGTACATCTTGCCGCGCCCGTCGTAGATCACGTCGACGATCCACCGGATAGCCGCACGAATGCTCTCGCAGATGCATCGTGCGAGGCGTACGCCGCCGACGTACTCGGCGAAGGAGTCCGGCAGCCTCGGATGCCGCGGGTCGCCCTTGAGGACGTGGACGAACTCGAACAGGACGTCCGGCTCCACGTCCATCTCCGACGATGAAGACGACGACGCGGGAGGCGACGGCGAGCGTTCAGCTATGCCGCGGCCACGGCCACGACCACGACCACGGCCGCCGCGCCGCGAGGTCGGCCTCCGCCTCTACCGGACATAGCGGCGAGTCTTGTTGAGAGATGGTGGCGGCTAGGGTTTGGGAGAGAGCGCTAGGGTTTGTGTGTGAGAGGGACGACGAGAGGCCCCTTTTATAGGCCGGAGGGCGGATGAGCGGTGGCGCTCATTAACGCCGGCACGCGAGCTAGGCGCGACGGGACGCGTCGCCGCGCCCTCTGCGAGGCGCACCGTCGGCTGCGCGCAATAACCCGTCGCGAGGTAGGCGACGGTTGGGTTAAAATTAATTGTGCCGTGACGGGTCGGCCCGCCACTCCGCCTCGCTTTTCGTTGTGTCCGGCGTCCCGTCCACGTGGGACGGGGACGGGGCGCCGGACACCGTATCGGGCGCCGGACAGAGGCTTTGGGGACGCAAAAACGTTTTTGTGTCGGCGCGTCCCTGGGACGGTTTGGAAGACGCGGTGGAGATGGTCTTAGCCCGCGGTCTTGCATCCACAGTGAGGCTGCTGGTCGTGGCTCAGCTACTCGACCCCACCTCTGACCCATCTCCATTCCCTGCACCCACATGCTCCATCTCGATGATTTCACGGAGCGGCCTGAATCCCTCATCTCGATGGGAGAACGTGCTTCAGCCGGAGCGGAGCGCGTGAAATGTATGGAGCGGTGTGTTGCCGAACGGCCCTTAGTGGAACAAACTCCAAGTTTTAATACCATAAGCTGGAGTAGCTCTAACTTTTCAAAATTGTGGAGCTGAGGGGTACACCGAAGCACACCACCTCTTTTCTAATATGGTGAGAGCACATGTGCCCGGGAGGCAAAATGACTTTCCGATTTACATACGACAGGTTTTCATGGCTTCTTTGATTCACATGATTCGTATAGGAATTGTGTAAGATTTAGATCCTATGAAAATATTTTTTACACTAGTTGTTTGGTTTGATTCATAGGAACATATCCTATATGTACTAATTCTATAGAAACCTTGTAGTGCAAATTTTATAGGAAAAAAAGATGAGGTCACACCTCATGAAAATTCTTTTAGCACAATCAAACACAACTCACCTTTCTATAACATCTCAATCGCGTGATTTTTCTATTCCTATAATTTTCCTATCATGTGAATTAAAAAATCCTAGTATTGTTGTGGTTGTTGATGTTTTTTGGTAAACTGTGAGTAGGCGTAGTAGAGCAACGGGGACTGTAGTGATGTCGTACAACTCAAAGTGGAGGACCCTGCCCGATGCAGGTGTGGCGTAGGGATGCCGTCTGCCCTTCTTGTGATGTGTGAGCGTAACAAGAACGACCGTCCGTACACGCACGGGGTGGCGTAACTGGTACTGCTGCTCCGTGTGCGCGAGTTTGGTGGTACGAGACGAGAGCGACGACGTGCACGGCAGATACCCACCGGGACCGGACGCAGTCGTCGTTGTCGAACGACTTGTTGGATCCAAACAACATATTCAAACCTTTACTTTGTTATAATCACGTCACCACATCTTGAGAGCGGGAGAAAGTCAGCTTAACCGATACTTACGCATTAATCAGCCAGTCCAAATTTGGTTCTCTGTACGGTACACGCGCTTAATAAAATGCACACTCTTGGAGTTGGAGTTGTCTACCGCTATCCCACCCCAAAACAAAACAAAAGGTCTCCGGAAACGCCCAAAGCACCAACACGCGACGCGGGCCGAGCAGCTGCCTGCCTCCTCCTCCTCCTCCTCCTCCTCCTGCAAACGCGCACACGACACACACCTCATTGGCCCCTCCGCCCGCGACTCCGGCGCCGTCGGCACCGCCGCCGCTACAGGAACGGCCCAATCTCCCGCCGCGGCAGTGGGGGTCCGGCTTAGTTAATGCGCCCGTGAGGCGTCGGCGGCGGACGGGCATCCCGGCGGTGGCGCAGTAAAGGAGGCCGGCCCCTGTTTTTGGCTGGCTGCCGAGGCGAGCCGCTCGCTTCCGGTGTTCTCTTGCTTCAGGCCATGGGGGGCTCCAAAGGGGAGGACAAGACCGGCGACTGCGAGGAATGGAGCTACCATTTCGCAAACAAGGTGAGATTTCTTGAATCAGCCCCCGCGCGCATCCAGCCACCCCTCAAACGGATTTTGGGTCCGCCTTTCCTCCCGAAATCTGAATCGTGCGCCAGTTCTAGCATTCGAGGTCAGGTCATATGAAACTTCTTTTGGTTCATTTGGGCGGCATTCCAGCTGCTGCTTCTTCTTCTGGCGCAGGGCAGGAGAAAGTGTTATGCTTACTTAATTTGCGCCGGGCGTTACGGTTTACAGGGACGTCTGATCCAAAATGTTAGGCATGCCGTTTTTAATCCTTTTTTTTGTTTTACAAATTGTTTATTACCGCTGTTCTGTACTCTACCTATAGCTCATAGCAACAGGTTAGCTTTTACTTTCGGACATTCCGTTTCTTCTTTTGGATCCAAGTTTCCTACTAGATCCAGCTTTGTTCCGTACTACCCTAGTTATTATTAAGTGTACTTGATCCAAGCGTTTCTGTTGGTGCCACAAGTTAAGAAAGTCTCTTGTTTAATTTCCGTATTCATTGTTGCCTCCGTTGGCTAAAACTACTTTGGAGACAGCCGTTTATTTGGTCACCCTCTTCATACTAGTTTCATACTCACCAGCTCGTACTTTGGGATCTGACACTCCCCCGTTTGCTCTTTTCGGGGAAACTGCGTCTTCTCCTGTTGTTTCTCGTTTTCCGCCGCTAAATCTGTACGACTAGCTCCTTGCATTTTCCATGCACTTCTCAAGAGCTGTACACTTTGTACTGCACATCAGCAAGGGTCTTCGGTCCTTGTCTTATGTTGCATTATTATTGCTAACGGGGCGCCAACTTGAATACTACTAGTACACATCTGATCTCTACATGGGCCAATTAACCTCTTTTTTGGGGGAACCACAAGTGGGTTAAGGACCAGATAGCTTTTGGCATCTTGTTCCATTTTCTCTATCAACCATGAATTGATGTTTCACATGTCGTAATCTCTCTTTATTGTAAATATACACCCGATTTCTTCAAGTTTCATACAATTAATGTCCGATTTACAATTCCAGTGGCCTCGAGCAAGATAACACTTTGTTTAAAACTTGTGCTGATTGGGACTGCTTTGCAGGACACGCTGATTTTGAAGGCTCCAAAGAAGTCGCCCCTCGCCCTGAGAATGGTTGTTTTCTCCATGACAATGATCTGTGGGGTGTTTATTTGCTCAATGTGTATGCGGCAACTGGGAAGCGACAGCTGGTCAAGGATAGTCAAGATCCAAGTCGCGGAACAGCACTGCAATAAGTCCTCGGTGCCTCCTTCTGAGGTTCACTTTGTGCATTATCCACAACCACTGAATTACAGCAGGTGATAATTTTTCTTCAGCTTGTTTACGCTATCTACACTTCTCTTGCGTAATTGTCTGATTATAATTTTATTTTTCTAGGAAAGAGTGCATGTGTACTCCTGTCCGGTACTTTGCAATTATCTCATCGCAGCGATCTGGGAGTGGTTGGTTTGAGACTCTTCTAAACAGTCACATCAATGTTAGCTCTAATGGAGAGATTTTCTCAAATAAAGAGAGGAGGAATAACATTTCATCTATAAGAAAGACAATGGATAAGGTTTATAATCTTGATTGGAATAGTAGTGCTTCCAAGGATGAGTGTACTGCTGCTGTTGGCTTCAAATGGATGCTTAATCAGGTGATGACTTGATCACTTTTATGCTTCATTTCTGTTTGTAGGCATGGTTGTCGATTTGCTATCAAAACCAATATCCACATGTTTGCTTGAGATGCTTGTGACTTTGATCTGTTTAGTGTATTTCATGCTTAGCAAATAACGAAGAAGGGTCTGCTTGCTAGTTATGAATTCGTGCATTGCATTCTGTCAATGCACTGTTGTCTGCATTCATGCAACCTGATTCTTCTCAGGGGAATCTAGAATATGTTAACCCTGAACATCATCAGTGTAGGTTTCTCGGTCTAATTTTTCGTAGTGTTCTAACATTTTCTATTCAAAAGAAAGTTGATACTAAGTTTCTCTTTATTTATTTATTTCAACCACTCCATAGTTAACTTGATCGCGGAAAATATCAAAATACACTGGAACATATCAACTAGACAGGCCATGATTTCTATGAATGCCCACATTTATATTCACGCTAACTAGAGCCTGACAATCTTATGATTACAGTGCCATGTGTAGTCCATTTCTTATATGGTTGTTTGATTCCATTGAAATGTTGGTTCTCTTGTGTGTGGAACGCTGCATGCGGTCACAAACGATTATAAAGTTTTTCTAAAGATATCAGGATTCTGGGAAATGATGTTGTCGAGATCCTCCAAGCGAAAACAAAGTACAATTGCTGTTATCTGAGATTATTAAGTAGAGTGCATATATGGATTCTTACGATCTCCATTGGCAGCATACCACTGCACACAGTATTTCTACTTTTCCTTCAAGACTTCAACACAATAGTCTAATTATTGTCTGTCGGTAGACATGTTAATTTATAAATCATGCACCCAACTTAATTCTTAAGCTGAATAAGGATTCTCCTGACAATATATCTCCTCAGGGCCTTATGGCAAATCACGCGCAAATAGTTGATTACTTCAACCAAAGAGGAGTCTCTGCGATATTTCTGTTCAGAAGGAATCTCCTCCGTCAGATGGTATCGCAACTAGCAAACAATCATGACAGATACCTTAAGCAGTTGAATGGGAAACATAAGGCCCATGTTCACACAAAAGATGAGGTAGTGCTTGATGATAACATAAGTTTCCACTCCCCTGTCTGATTTTTTGCAGTCTCTGAATGAAAATGCACCTTCTATTTTGTAGGCGAATATACTTGCAAAATATAAGCCCAGGCTCAACACAACAACACTGATCGGGACACTGAAAAAGGCTAATGACTACACTCGTAATGCTCTTGAAAACCTAAAGAGCACCCGCCACATCACAGTGTACTACGAGGATCTTATCCAAAACAGAACAGTGAGTTACCCTTGATTAATCTGTTGCAGCTCGTTGTGTTATACTATATGGTTGTTGATTTGTTTTAGCTTGCTAATGAATATTATGTAACCTGTACTTGCAGAAGCTTGTTGATGTCTTGGATTTCCTTAAAGTGCCGACGAGGAAACTAGTCAGCCGGCACGTGAAGATACACACGAAACCACTTTCCGATCAAATTGAAAACTGGGATGAAGTCTATAATGCTCTGAATGGTACCCAATTTGAGAGTTTCTTGGATGCTGACTACAGAATATGACATTGTTCTCTCTGCACATTTCTGGTGTAGATATTGTCTTCAGCGTGTTACTTTTCCTTTCTTTTTCAAATAGCTAGTTTTGACATGCCTGGCAAAAGTTTTGACTGAGGAATGGCGGGGTTTCCACGGTGGCTCACTAGTTCTTTGATAGGTAGCACTAATTCTCTTGATTTTTTTCATCTTTCTGTGTAACTGACTCTGAAGCTTCAGTTTCTTGCATCATAGCCTTGCATAAGAGATCTTTACGATTTCCACTTGCACAGATGTATGTCTACAGCAGGCAGGTACTGAGAACCGGTCATAAGTATCAGGGAGGTTTCAGACGGTGAAACGTCTCTTTCAGATTTTCATGCATTTCTTTGGGGTTCCCTTTTAACTAAAGACGACTCGTCAAAATAGCTACATCTGCATATTGGTTAAATTAACTAGTGAAACATCGATGTTGCCTGTCGACATAGACGGAGATAAGGGAGAAAACAAAAATGCATTCTATATTTCTATTGGTAGGTCACTGGTACTGGTACATCGGTTGAGTCGGTCTTTGTTGAATTGTTGCCGCCTGCTAAGAGTTGTTGTGGAACTATATCGGCCGTACATAATCTGAAGCAGGCAACCTGAAAATTTTCTGCACAAATCTTGAACCAGGCATTATTTTGCAATATACCCTGAAAATTTCTGCAAAATCTTGAACCAGGCATCATTTTGCTATATACCTTGCGTGTTGTATATTTGAAGCAGCGTACAACACGTCTCCTTGTATGACTTTCTGAATTATGTAGCCTTGCTAGAACTTTGGAACACAATTATAATTCCACAACACTCGTGGGCTGCAACTCAGTCTTCATGTCACTCCCCTATATGTTTCTTGGGCCGCAATCCGCTTTCCAGGACGGAGCCCGCACCCCGCTCCGTATGATTGAGTTTGATAATTCACACAAACCGGCCAGCTAAAGAAATGTTCACATAGACTAAGGCCTTTTTTTTTGTATGGGCTATGTTTGAGCTGTCCACCAAAACAGGCCGATGAGCTGAACGCCTGAACCAAAACTGGTTTGGCTTGTGTTGTCGTCTGTGAAGTGTGAGGAAATGGGGCGCTAGTCTCGGTCGCCCGATTTTAGGGGCAAAATCTGTTGTCTTTGCGCAATTCCATCCGTATCTTTTATTTTGCGAAAATTCCATCCGCATCCTACGTCCAGAACAAGCTCAAATGTACATCCTTAGTTTTTGCGAAATTAAAGAAAATGTATATTGATCTTCACAATACAAATATGTCACTGTGGTGATTTACCACCAAGGCAAAAAGTATCGTATCAAAAATTCTCACCACACGTACAAAAAATATACTATTACTAAAAGAGGCCCAACATTTTTTTAAAGTACTGAATGCAGTTAACAATTTTTTTGCCGCAGATTTATTTGCAATGAGAATTGCCAACAATTTTAACAAAAATGTAAACAATTAGAATAAGTGTTTACAACAATGAAAAAGTGGTTAAGCAACATTTTAGAACCAGCAACATAGAATAAATCAAGGAGAATATAATTTGTAGAGCTCAACACCGAGGTCAACCTCAATTTTTTTGGTCATCCACCTTTGTGTAAGAGGAGGACCATCAACAAAGGAGGATCAACGGCAAGGGAGGAGCATAGAGTGTATGGTGGAGGAGGCGGAAGGGTGTGCTAGAGGGGTCAGTAAGGAGCAGGAAGAAGGCGAGCGACCGAGGGAGACTGATGGTGAGTGATCCGTCGCTCGACGTGAAGAGTTTTATTTTCTGAAGCCAAAACATCAAATACACATGGCTAGCGGAGCACCTAGGGATGTGCTTCTTCCATCTTTCTCTTAAAAGTTTAAGGGTATATTGATTTTCCTAATATTTAACTTATTTTCAGAAAATTTCATTCATTGCCTCTCACTAGAGCCCTACCTTTCCTCGCACGCTAGCAGTACAGTCGATACCTTCGGTCCGGATTATCGGATCGTAGTATTGTTGCTTTTTTTTCCTAGAGACCAAGGATTATCGGATTGAAGTTTCAGAAATTCTGAATTCCCTCGAAGCTTAATTAATATGGTCCTTTTGCCAAACTTGAAGTTGATATGCCGTCATCATGCCAACCATTGATTTATTCTACCCAAAGAGAGGGGGAGGTATGAATTGATTGAACGGTCCAGATTTACTGGCGTAGATTAGGCCCAAAAGGCCCAGCAAGCAATAATGTTGGGGTTTTTTTTTTCCTTCTAGGCAGCCCGCAAACTGCCGGACGAAGATTCAGTGACTGGAGTAAAGCAAGTCATGTTGTAACTGGACCTCTCATCCGCCCCACATTCTCCATCCAACGGCTTGAATCGAGTGATTCCAAAATTTTGTTAAATCTGTCTTTTTACTGCGCCTAAAATATAAAGTATTTTTCGTTGAAACATTTTCGTACTTACAACATGATTCGTTGGCAACATGTGCATTTTTAATTTTTAATTTTTTGATGATTTTGAATTTTCGTTTTTGAAAATCATCAAAAAGTTCAAAACTAAAAACGAACATGTTGCCAACGAATCATGTTGTAAGTACGAAATTGTTTCAATGAAAAATACTTTGTATTTTAGTCGCAGCAAAAAAGACAAATTTAGCAAAAGTTTGAAATCATTCGATTAGAGTCGTTGGATGAAGAACATGAGGCGGATATGAGGTCCAGTCACGACGTGACTTGCTGTGAGGCAGTCACTGAATCTTCGTCCCAAACTGCCCTGCTAGACCAGTACACTTCGCCGCCGCCTCCACCACGTCCGCGGCCAACGCCTCACCGCCGACATGCCGGAGAACGTGGCCACCACCTCCACAGTCCACACACCGCCGCATCTTGCAGCTCGCACACGGACACCGCCAACAGCCTGTGCACGCCGCTGAACCCCATCTCCACTCTCCAATCCTGCCTGCACAGAGCCGTCGCCAACGCCACCCCAGACGACGCGGTCGGCGCGGTTCTGATCTCCCCTACATCTTCCAGATCGTCAACAAGAAGTAAGTTTCTTGCCGTCGCTGTTTTTTGGTTGCCACCACTATCGATTAGTGGGAGTTGTTCTTCCATCGTAGAACAACACGAGTTCCATTGTAGCAAGTAGGAGTAGATTTGAAGCCAGCAGAATGGAACAACACGAGTTCCATTGTAGCAAGTAGATTTGAAGCCACCAATTTGTGATATTGCAGAATCGAACCAACCTAATTTGGGGAACTGAAGTAAACTACAGTTTGCTAGTGGCCCTTTGTCTGAACCTAATTCAGTTTTAGATTGTGATGTTCTGTCAGAGTTAGAGGAGGTACTCTAGATGGTACCTTAAGACACTGAACTTTGAATTAAAATAGCGCATTTCTTATCAGTTGAAGGAGTGTTTACTTGGCTTGTTGTTTTAGCTGTTACATACGGTTTAGTCTAGTATATGTACTGTAAAGTACCTAGAGTTTGTCAAACTGTCTCTCTAAAACTTGAGAAAAAATCATTATCCCACCTTTGTAAACAATTGCTGTTTCAACTAAATACATCCACGCTTCTAGGCTGGTTTGAGCAAGAAACCATGACCAATATCTTTTGTTAGATCAACAAACCGTTAAGTAGTTTTGAGTTTACAAGTATGCACATAGATTTCTTTGGATGGACAGTTAGTAATGCTATTCTCTGCCTCAAGGTTTATTACCTACCATCTATTTTCCTGATTGTACATGTTTTAGTTTCAACTGTAGTGGCATGTTACCTTCTTGCAGTTTGCAGTTACCCTCTTAGTGCCGCCTGCTGCTTAAATCGAAAATGCACTTCCCTGAAGAAGAAGTGGAACATCCGGTGAAAGAAGATTTTGGAACCTAGCATTTTATCTTTGTGATGATATTGTCCTGTGCTCATAGCAAACAATGTCTATTGTGTTCATTTTGTTGAGGACATCTGTTATCATGCCGGAAGCGTATTTACATGAATGTTGTCAAGTGCTTATGATCCTTTCACTGAAGTCGTTTTTGGTGAAATATCGATGTTATTTGCTTATAACAATGCTTTTTAAACACATTGCATGATAAGCACCACATTTGCGGCCAAAATCTTGTAGTGTTGTTTACTGTCACACTTCACCAAATGATTGTTTTTCTCTCTCCCGCTATCGAAGTATGAGCTTGATCAGTCAAAATATGACTGGTGTCAGCAAAACAGAAATGCTAGCTGAACCGCTCTCAGGAATTCGCACAGATATATCATGCCACAACTTCACAGCACCAGGTTTCCATGCTTGAGCCCACGGGGAGCCAGGAGGAGCATTGCCACTAAGCTGAAGAAGTACCGCCTACCTGAGGAAGCCACACCAATATGGCAGTGCTATGCTCAAGTCTACGATGGTTAATGCCACTTCTCTTCTTTGCAAACAGAAGTTCCATAAATAAATCAATTTTCTCTATACACCAATAACCATGGTATCATTTCCCTTCAGACTTGCATCATGGGCTTTTTCTGCTAAACTAGATTGCAGCTTGAAACACATCATTCACGTGAATAAAGTAGCGTCACAAACTATCCTAGCAACCATAATTTTCACCTATTAAAAAATAAAACTGTTACATAAACATACCTTCATTCATAGAACAAAATGAGAGAAAGACTGAAAACAGGCAAGACATTAGCAATAATTTGGACGGTAGCCAGCCTTTCTTGCCACATTATACTCACAACCAATAGTTCATGTGAAATTTGTTCAACGTCTTCAAAGTTCAAACATCCCCATTTCTATCATCATGAAGTGACAACTAATATATACAAGTGGATACAATCAAATGGATCAGCTATTCTACTTAAGCCTTTCTCGTCACATCAAATTCACAACAACAGTTCATGTGAAATTTATCCAATGTCTTCAAAGTCCAAACGTCAACATTCTTCTTATTTAGTGAAAACTAATAAGGAACTAATATTTACAAGTCAATACGATCGAATTGACCAGGTGGAGCTTTGACAACATTTCATCAAGGTGGCGGTCCATGATCTCCAATACGGTGTCCAGGAAATTTTCTTTGCTAGTTCCTGGAAAAGGATTTCATGAAAGAAAAGGATTTCGCTGTTGTTACTTGCATGGATTCACATCACATGCCATCCGTCTTGTGCAAAACATAAAAGGCGACGAGAATAACTGTGCAAAACCTACAATCGTAACATCACAATAATACATTAGAGAACCGTAGGTAGCTTACCCCTGAGATAAAATACTTGCACTGCCTTTCTGGAGGTTCATTACGCTGCAGTATGATGCAGGTTCCAAAGTAATAACAAAAGAAAACAGAGATAGAGCTGATAGAAGTGAGCATGTATTACTAAGATTTTGTTGCTACTGGTCATCAGTTTGTTCAGACACTATTTGATGTCTCATTCAGCCCAATAGAAAATTCATTACTGCATAAGATGAGAACCACATACCTCATAAAAACTCAGCCATAAGAAAATCATTCAGCAAACTAAGCAATAAAAAGAATCTGAAACCAGTGTGACGACTTGACTAATGTATAAGTGACCTTAATGGAAGAACGTAATTTATATTTATCTAAGCAATACATGACTCTGGACTACATTGCACTATTAGCTAACATGCAGTGACGCCAATGCATTCAGACTAGTTCAGTGTCAACTTTCATTAGAAGTAGAACTACGAATGTGACAATACTAAAATTCTGAACTGAGCAGATTGCCAGGCATGGCACATACAAAGTTGCTTAGTAGTCATAATTTTAAAGCATCTTTACATTACCACTAGAAGTGGAAGCTTACAGCTAAGCAGTACAGTTCCAGAAGAACAAGCCACACCAAAACTTCGCAATCGATCATCATTTGTACGCAACCTTATGCTTTAAGCAACTAGGAACATATCATTAAATCAATTGCTGAAATATTCAGCTACAGAGATGGATCCTAAATTTGAATGCAATGCATTTCAGAAAGTCGGTGAACATAAATGAATTACTAAAAGGGATAGAGACTATAAGATACACTAAAACCGATGTCCAGAAAGTAGACGCCAATATAACATACCCATATACCAAGTCAAGGGACATGAAATGCATCTCAAGTTTCATCAAAAGAGATAGGATAATCTTTACTTCGACTTTTCTCATCAATTGCTCTTTAAGTCCAACAAATACAAGAGAATACTGAGGCTTAAATAATAGAAACATGAATATCCGTTTGACAAATGCTGGGTGGCTACATTGAATTGAACAATGTCCTTACATTTATACGAAAGACAAATATACAATATAAAGTACAATGGTGATTTAGCCCCGCCACTTTAAAAGTATACAACAAATATTTAAGCATTATCAAGTGTTTGACAAACCATAGCATCTAATAATAGATTGCATGGATTAGTTTCACCAAATTGCAGACAAAATCATGGTAGTGTTTAACCAAGCTCATGCGATCCGTTTTTCAGACTACAATTTACTCATTAGTTCCAATATGAATCCTAGTTCTTCAGATTGATAATTGTAATAAGCTACTATAATGATATGAAATGCAGTAGCACACTTTTGTCGATCTTAGAAACTGAACATCAGCAATGGCGAATATGAAGGGGGGTAATGGGGTGTACTGACTAAGCACTCACCGCTCCTCCTTGTCCTGCAAATAGGCCCGGACCCTGGAGCGCCACCACGTTCGGTTGCCGCACCTGCCCCAGGTTCTCGGCGCGCCCTTTTCGACGTCGCCGGCCACGCGGTTGTTCTTTCGCGTCAGCCCACCGTCACCGCCGTCGACAGGAGGGCCAGCACCACCGCTCTAGCCACCGCGTCGTTGTGTGCCGCCGCCGAGCGGAGGTACGGGCGCGCACGCGGCCCTGGTGGAGGACAGAGGTGCTTCGGCGCAGGGAGCAGCCGCGATGCACGACAATCTCCGCCGCCTGTCCAGTGAGGAGGGCGGCGCCGTGGGATCTTGGATCGGGGGCAAGTCCAAGGGGGCGAGTTAATGGAGTGTACATGCCAGCGGGAGGGGGCAAGGAGGACGGTGGTGCCGGAGCTTCCCTCCGGGAGATCGGCGGTGGTGGCGCCGGAGCTTCCCTTGGGCAGATCGACGGCGGCACCCAGCAGCCAGGTCGACTAGCGAAGGAGAAGAGAGTGTTAGTAGTACGATTGATTCTTTTAGACGTGTCATACACACGATTAACTGAGTTGGGCTTATTGGGCCAGGGCCTGTACACGGCCTTTTTCTGGTGCGGTGCCAAATTTGACTCTGGTATGAATCATACATGTCATGTTTCGGACACCGGTATGAAATCTTGTGAGCCTTTAGATACACGAAAATGGAGGGTTATTATTTATTTAAGGGTACCACAAAATCCCTCAAAAATAATAAACACCTAGACATTCTCTGAATATACACATCATGACATCAGCCATGGATTAGTTGTTAGACATAATGGTTAATGATGAGCTAACTGCACTTAACTGACACAATCCCCTCTAGGCACCAAACGGAACAAACAATAAATAGTAACGCATTTAATCATGTATTTGATTTGGTCAGTGCGAGGCAAAACGCCTAGGTGAGGGTTTACTTGCGCTTAGTGCTTTAATCTTTGAGAAAAGGAAAGAAGCGGAGGCAAAACACACACTCAGCTCAAAGAACATTGGATTTGGTATACAAAAAGAGTATGAATTAATCTTCATTGTTGCCATTCCTTGTTATAATTTTAAAAAAAATGCGAGGCTTGTTCATTATAGAGGACGAGAGGGAAATTATAGAGGAGTGAACTCATTAGAGTTTAAGGCGGTACTAAATGGAGAGAGTATATGGACATTGGAAGCAACACATTGTGAAAACAATGGAACGAGCACATTCGAGGTTCTTTTCTTTTCCTCTTGCAAGGTAACATACTGGGAATTGAATTAAACCAATAGATCGAACTAGCTTAAGTTAGTATTACATAACTATAGACCAAGCAGCTTCCTCCCAACTCCACCATTGTTGGTGACGGCGTGGCCGGCGCCCGGGCTGTGCCCCGGCCCCGTGGGGCGGGCGTCCTCAAGGTTCCCAAGGGCGCCACCACCTTTCTCCTGGTCGCCGTCAGCCATGAGCGTGCTTCCAGTCATCATCTCCCCCTTTGCGGCTTCTTGTGAAGAATGCAGCAGCAAGTGCCTCCTACGGATCGCCACAAGAGGTCTGCCTTGAAAACACATAACTTGGCTACAGGAAAGGGTCAAGAGAGCAAGCAGGAGGGCTACTTTGCTCATCTTAGTGAAGAGCATGTTGTGTAAGTTGCTAGCTCTGAGATGTAACAAGCTGGACACTGGGCTGTTCTCTGGAAGAAGATCAGAGCACTGACTAAGATAAGTGGCTAGCTTGCTGTTGGTTTGAGCTCATCAACTACTCTCACATCCTTTGCTATTTATAGCATAGTAGTACAATATAACAAACTTCAAGATATGTATTTCTTCTGTTCACTGATGTAAGACCTTTTGGATATTTCAAAATGAATTAGATACGGACTAAAATGAGTGAACCTACACACTAGAACATGTCTATAAACATGCATTTACGAAAAAAATAAAACATCTTACTACTTTGCTGATCCCCTCCCGCAACCCTCCCGTAACCCTCGTCCCTCTCGTGCCGCCCCCGCGCGGCGGCTAGGGGGAATCCAACCGTGCCGCCGCCCGGGGATAGCATCGTCTCCTCGCACGTGGGGGTCGGGCGCGGGGCGCCTCCCTCGGGCCAGGACGCGGCCCTATCGTCGGGGGCCTCGATGGTGGCACCTGGCCTTGGCTCGGCGACGGCATGACGGACAACGAGGCGGTGGTGTGCCCTGCCGGTGGCGGAGGGAGGGGTGGGGGCGGGCTGCAGGGGGAAGCCCTAGGTCCCCTTCTCCTCGCCTCTCGGCGGCCGGCGGTGAAGGGCGGGCGTTCGGCTGCGGCGGTGCCCAGCGTGTGCGGTGTCTCCGGACTACGCGATCTGCTTGGTGTTTCCGGCGGCAACCAAGGCCAGCCTAGGATGGTCGCCGGCGTGGGGGCCCGGCCGACCTGTATAAAGACGGCGGTCCTAGGGTCTCTCTTGGTGAAGATGAAGACCTGCCGGAGGCCTGACCTTCATGATCTGGCCGGGGTGTTGAGTTCCGGAAGGCGCCGCCCACGAGTGTAACAATGCTTCTATTGCCTGGAGTTTGCTGGATCGGTGGTTTTCAGTCGTGCGCGTCCATGCTTTTATTTCGACTGTTTGGTCTGGAGGGAGCGGCGCGAAGCTCTTTTCTACATTGACACCAAGTGGCAGCTGATCCATGGTGAAGTCAGAAGAAGAGAATATCATGAAGGCCGGATTGGAGGACTAGCTAATGGAGGTTCAAGTCTTTGCGCTGTTGAGGGGCTTGCTTGGTGTTCTGGACTTCACAGCAGTGGTATGTAAGTGGGGGTGGCATCACATGTGAAGTTCGGAGTCTTACCTTTTAGGGTGAAAACCCAAGGTCTGGCCTTAACTGGTTGTGAATGTCCTTGTTGAAGGCATTGTTTTGAGAGCGGAGACTATTTTCAGGGTGAAAACTTAAGATCTTTGATCGGGCAACGACGGCGCCGGTGCACTGTTCCCTTCTTGGAGGCGTCGCTTTTGAAGAGTCTGAATTTCAGGTGTTGTCTTGGTGGTGGTTGTATTACTGTTGCTACAGCTAGGATACTGTAGCGGAATTTTTATTTTTTAGTTTTAATTTTCTTTTTTTGGCTATGTGCATCTGTAATGTTTTAAGCCATTGCGTTGTTGTAGAGGCTAGGTGTAATTGATATCATTTGATATTAATATATTCATTTTATCGAAAAAAAAGTGAACGAGGGAGTATATTTATAGGAGCTGCAGTACAAATAAGAATATTTTAAAGAGATGTGCATATAAGTACGGTTGTAGGACGAAAGGAGCTGGTCACAGCATGTCAATGTACTACTTTTTGTCGTGAAGGCAACGTACTACTTAACCATAGATTCTCAACTTTATGCGTGCAGTGGATACAAATTTATATCAAAAGTGCTCGTTGTAGCATGGCTCTTGCCTTTCAAAGTCACTCTAAAGTATATACCTCTATGTAAAGCTACATGTACTTGGCAACGGAATACTTGGTTCTCAGCCTATATTAATTGCCAATCTTTGCCACAAGTATGCCAGGCTACCCGTGGCTACTGTTAGTTTTGCTAGCATAACCATAACATGCAACACTCTTTACTGTTTGCCCTACCTGTTATAGTTTTTTTAAATGGGGGCAAAAACCTCGCCTAATTCTATTGTTTAAGGATAAGAGTTTTGATAAGATAGTCCGGACCAAAACAAGATATAAGACGGGATTACTCTCCCGGTATGATTACACCCAAACGCTTCGCAGCCGCGGAAACCCACACACGGGCTTCCGATTTAATTTTTTAAGTAGAACTAGGGGTGACATATGCTTGCTTCGGAAGACCCTTGCATTGCGCTCGTTCCAAATCTCTCAAGTGATAAGAAGGACGAGAAATCCGATTGCTTTGCGGTTTGGCATGCGGGCATTCGTCATGCGACACCACCAAAGGTTGATAGAGAGGCCACCCCAAAGGTTGGGCTGTCTGTCGGATATGCGCAACCATTGTTGAATGAGGCTCCAAAGGCGAAGAGAGTACCTACACTCGATGAAAAGGTGGGAGACCGATTCCGTAGTTTGCTTGCAAAGGGGCAAAGGCCACAATTTGTCCAACCCCATTTTTGGAGCTGGTCGGAGGTCCATATGTGATTTTGAGTGAGGATCCAAGCGAAGAATTTTGCTTTGGGAGGATCCCAAGCCTTCCAAACCGCCTTATGAAAAAAGGAGGAGGTGGAGCCAATGAATTGCACCTCGTAATTAAGCTGACCTCGCAGAGACCATTAGCCGTAAGATTCCAAGAGATGTCATCCTCCATGTCCTCGGAGAGATGATCTTGGCGATTGCATGAATGAGACTAATGGGCCTAAAGTCGGATATGTCCTCCGCCCCATCCTTCTTTGGAAAAAGGGCAACGTTGGCGGGATTAAGCCAATGAAAGTTGGCCACATGCAAATTTTCAAATTGATGCACAACCTTCATGACATCTATTTTAATGATCTCCCAACACTTCTTGAAGAAAAGCCTGGTGAATCTATTCAGGACGGGGGCCTTGTTACCGTGCATTTGGTCAATAGCCCCTTTGACCTCTTGCTCGGTAACTGGGGCACCAAGCTCATTCAAATCCGGGTCTTGGAACCGTAGCCCATTCCAGTTGAAATCTTGGGTCCTTAGTCCCCCCCGCCCAATGACCCTTTCGAAGTGTTGATGAACCACTTCCTCCTTTGCCACATGATCGGTGACCTACCCTTGATTGTGTTTTATCCGGTAGATGTGGGTTTTCCTTCTCATAGCATTGACCCTAAGATGGAAGAAATTTGTATTGGCATCACCCCCTCTAATGTTTGCAATGCAAGCACATTGCTTCTTTCTAGCCCTTTCGATCACCACCATTGCAATGAACTTTCTCTTCAAGCAAGCCCTAAGGTCCCTTTCATCTGGAGATAATTGCCTATTTTCTTGTGCCATGTCGAAGTGGAGGATGACGAGTAAGGCCGCGTGTAACATGACTTAAGAATTTGAGAAGAGACCTCTCACCCATTTGGTCAAACACTTCCCCACATGCTTGAGCTTGTGATGAAGAACATGACAAGGCTCAATTTGAGATGTTGGCTTGTCTCAAGCCCTTTTCATCACCTCATTGAAGCCTGGAATACGGGCCCGAAAATTCTCGAACTTGAAAGCACGCGGCCTTCGGGGACCGTTATCATCGGCAAGAAGAAGAGGACAATGATCTGATAGCAAGGAGGAAAGGGCCTGCAAAACATCCGTGTAGAAGCCAAGGTCCCACTCGACATTACAAAAGAAAGCATCAAGCTTGCACATGGTCGGGTCTTCCCTTTCATTGCTCCAAGTGAAACACCGGTTTTGTAGATGAATTTCTGAGAGCTCGCAAGATTGAAGAGCAGCCCGGAAACGATTGATGCGACTCCGGTTCACATTGCGTTTGTTTTTGTCACTAGCACGACGGATTTGGTTGAAATTGTTGAATATATTAGCAATTTTCCCCATGATTTAATCAAAGAAAACAGTGGATAAAACATGACTAAAAAGTTTGAGATTAAACTAGTCATGCAAATCACCATAGAGTAAAGGATCAACAAGTCTAAACTGATTGATAAGAGCAATATTTTTCCTGATAATGAGCCTGAACATGTTGCTAGGAGAAGAAAGAACATCATGGTCTCATAAAAGGAAGAGAAGAACACATAAGAGGAACCAGCATTGACGTTGTCGCTGTTGAGAGCCATGTCGCTGAAGGGGCTGCTGATGTCGGGGAAGAAGTCATCGTTGGGGAAGTAGTCGCC
Organism: Lolium multiflorum; assembly: GCA_030979885.1. Classification (NCBI taxonomy): domain Eukaryota; kingdom Viridiplantae; phylum Streptophyta; class Magnoliopsida; order Poales; family Poaceae; genus Lolium; species Lolium multiflorum. Next base: position 283,282,141 of record CM061750.1, read on the forward strand.
GGCCTCCGTGTCGATGTCGAAGCCAGCAGTCGCGCTAGAGCGCTCCCCAAAAACCTTATCGCCTCTCTCCCGTACATGATCACAAGAGATGGGGTTTCGGAGGCCTGTTGTCCCGTTCAGCGGTGCACGGGTAGACGGGATGGAGAAGTCTTGAGCTGCGCAAAGCTCTGGAACCGAGCGGTAGGTGCATATGGTGTTGTATCTCGTAGTGTGTCTCTGGAGAGGAGCGACCTCTTTTATAGGCACAGAGAGGAGCCGAACAAGCCACGAGGAGATGAAACGAAGGGTCAGGGAGGTGAGCCGAACAGGCAGCAGCCGAAACTTCGTATTCAAAACCCACTGAAAAAATATGTTTCAGATTCTTGCGTCTGTTCATATACCCGTGCATGAGTGACAAAAAGAAAAGAGAGAGAGGCTCTCGGCTCGAGGCATTCCCGCAACCCGCGGCGCGACGTGTCGTGACGAGGCGAGCGAGCGGCGTCGGAGGAGGAGCAACGCGCGTGTGGTCAGCTCCTATTTCCTCCTATTATTTCTCTCTTACAAATGGTGTGAAGAGCTCTCCTTATAAGCTGCTCCAACTCTTCTTCAACTAGAAATGTGTGACTAAACTTTTGTCCCACCCCCTGCCATGCATGAATGGGCCAAGTGGGCCTCTAGGATTTATTAGGAATTTATGGAATATTTATTGTGCTGATCCAATATGGGCCAAAAATTCCAGCAATCCCCCACCAGATCCTAGAGGCACATAGAATTTGCCTTTGGTTTCAAAACATTGTTTTATATACCGGTACTATAGCGAAGACTGTTAAGTTGAACTTTCACCAGAACTCTATGCTACACTAGACTGCTACTTGAACAATGGACTAAGCCTTGAACTGCAAGTTTTCTGCTAATCTAGCTTCACAAAGAGCCTTGACCGGTACTAGGCCGTCGCAGGGCTTCCCCGCGGGTGGAGCTTATGCGTCATACTCCATGACCTTTCATGAGTTTATTAGAAAGAACCCAACTCTTATAGGTTGCGACGTTTTAACAACCAAACTCATATAGGTGTGTTCTTCAACGGATGTTCTGTAGGACAACATCTGTGCTAAAATAAGCCACTTAGAACACATTAAGATAAATCAGCCTACCGTGCAAATTAGGAAAATATTGCATCTTTTACGGAGTGGTATCATACAAGGAGTAAGGATACTTTCCTCTCAGTTGACATACAGCTTGTCTCCCAGTTCTAATTCACGGGATCTCCGATCACATAGAATGGGTTACCACTGTGGACAACTTAAATGGTGGGTCTCATACCCATCTCCTTCGATGCATTATCTATCACGTTACGTGATAGCCCCTTTGTGAAGGGGTCTGCCAAATTTTTAGACGTATGAATATAATCCAATGCAATAACTCCGGAGTTTCTCATTTTTCTGACAGATTTTAATCTCATCTTCACATGTCTTGATGACTTCATATTATCCTTAGAACTGTTAACCTTGATGATCACAGTTTGATTATCACAGTTCATTGGGAATGCGGGTATTGGTTTCTCAATCACGGGTAAGTTCATCAAGTGTTCATGAAGCCACTCTGCTTCAACAATGGTTGTGTCTAATGCTGTGAGTTCTGCTTCCATTGTTGACCTCGTTAAGATGGTCTGCTTGAAAGACTTCCAAAAAACAGCGCCACCACCAAGTGTAAATACATATCCACTTGTGGCCTTAATCTCATCAGCATTAGAAATTCAGTTTGACTCACTATAACCCTCTAGTACCCCCGGATACCCAGTATAGTGAATGCCATAACTCGCAGTGCCTTTTAGATAGTGCATCACTCTTTTAAGAGCATGCCAGTGATCATCGCCAGGATTTGAGACAAATCGGCTAAGTTTGCTCACAGCAAAGGCGATGTCAGGCCTCGTAGCGCTAGCCAAATACATAAGCGAGCCAATAATCTAAGAATATCTCAGTTGATCTCTAGTAGTCGTTTTATTCTTTCTAAGCAGCACACTAGGATCATAAGGCATTGGACAAGACTTGCAATCGCTATACCCAAAACGACTCAAGATCTTTTCCACATAGTGAGATTGAAGCAGTGTAATCCCACCATTGTCATCCTTCAACAGCTTGATGTTTAAGATTACATCAGCTACCCCAAGATCCTTCATCTCAAAACATCGAGATAAGAAGTCCTTGGTCTTCTTGATGATATTCAGGTTGGTTCCGAAAATCAGTATGTCATCGACGTACAAGCAAAGAATGACTCATTCGCCCCCACCATGGCGATAGTACACACATTTATCATCTTCATTTACAACAAAGCCTTCAGCAGTTAAAGTTCTTTCGAACTTCTCATGCCACTGCCACTACAAGAAAAGTTGCCATGGCCGACGAAGTTGAAGTCGCGCCGTGGTTGCTGGTGTACCATGGCCGACGATTTTTGGTCCCTCCGTGGTGCATGTCAAAACTTTTTTTTCTCGTTTTTGAGGCCACCTACGAAAGCGGCCAAAACATCGCGTATGGTGGCCGGGACGTGGTGCATCGCGAATTCTCGGGTTCGCCGGCCGAGTCAACGCAAACCCGCACCGAGGATGTAGGGCCCACATGGCAGCCTCTCTAGCATTGTTTTTTTTCTCGATCGCGCCATCTCGTTCAACGCTCTCCGATCGAGCCGTTTACGATGCAGGATCATGGGTCCCGCTTGTCATCCTCTATGAACCAAAATTCTTTCTTTTCTTGGATTTTTTGACCCCCTACTTTCCTTTTTCTTTTGATCCCGTGCCGCCTTGGAAACGTTGAGACCGCTGCAGCTAAATGGGACCCGCATGTCATCCTCTATGAGCAATCAACTTTCTTTTCTTGGAGTTTTTTGGCACCTCATATTTGGTCACTTGCCTTTTTCTTTCGATCCCCCGCCTCTCAAACGGTGATACCGCTGCTAAATGGGACCCGCATGTCAACCTCTATGTACTATAAAACTTTCTTTTCTTGGATTTTTTTGGCACCTCATATTTGGTCACTTGCCTTTTCTTTCGATCCCTGCCGCCTCTCAAATGGTGAGACCGCTGCTAAATGGGACCCGCATGTCATCCTCTATGGACTATAAAACTTTCTTTTCTTGAATTATTTTTGGCTCCTGATATTTGGTCACTTGCCTTTTTCTTTCGATCCCTTGCCGCCTCTCAAACGGTGAGACCGCTGCAGCTAAATGGGACCCGCATGTCATCCTCTATGAGCAATCAACTTTCTTTTCTTGGAGTTTTTTGGCACCTCATATTTGGTCACTTGCCTTTTTCTTTCGATCTCATGCCACGTTTGAAACGTTGAGGTACCTGGCTCATGGGACCCGCATGCCATCCTCTGTGTGCTATAAAAGTTTCCTTTGTTGGATTTTTTTCACCCTCTGATTTTTGGCTTGCCTTTTTCTTTTGATCCCCTGCCCCCTTTGAAACGTTGATTTGGTTCAAGGGACCCATGTCATCCTCTATGTCCATCAACTTTCTTTTCTTGGATTTTTTTCACCCCCTAATTACTAGCTAATTTCTTTTTCTTTTGATCTCAAGCGCATTACAAACATTGAGACCGCTGCTGCAAAATGGGACCCACATGTCATCCTCTATGTACAATAAATCTTGGATTATTTTTGGCTCTGATATTTGGTCACTTGCCTTTTCTTTCGATCTCATGCCGCCTTTGAAACGTTGAGTAAGCTGCTGGCTCATGGGTCCCGCATGTCATCCTCGAACAATAAAAGTTTCCTTTCTTGGAGTTATTTTTTACCCCTAATTTCTGGCTATTTGCCTTTTTCTTTTGATCCCCTGCCCCCGTTGAAACGATGAGGACGCTGTTGGCAGGTCGTCCCACATGTCATCCTCTATGAACAATAAAAGTTATTCTCCAAGCTTAGAGCTTTCACTCCTCTTGATCATAGTATATCATTCTCCTCTCTTGACCCTTGAAAACTTCCTTCACACCAAACTTCAAGCAAACTCATTAGAGGGTTAGTGCACAATTAATAATTTAGACATTCAGAGGTGACACAATCATTCTTTACACTTCTGGACATTGCATAAAGCTACTGGACATTAATGGATCAAAGAAATAAATCCAACATAGCAAAAGAGGCAATGCGAAATAAAAGGCAGAATCTGTCAAAAACAGAACAGTCCGTAAAGACGAATTTAAAGCTGGCACCAGACTTGCTCAAATGGAAAAACTCAAAACTAATGAAAGTTGCGTACATATCGAGGATCACGCTCGTAAATTGGCAGATTTTTTAGAATTTTCTACAGAGAACTGTGCCCAGATTCGTGACAGATAGCAATGCTGTTTCTGCGCAGCGATCCCAAATATAACATCAACTTTGACATAGAAACTTTACTTGGCACAAAAACATGATAAGGAGAGGTTGCTACAGTAGTAAACAACTTCCAAGACTCAAATATAAAACAAAGTACTGTAGTAAAAACATGGGTTGTCTCCCATAAGCGCTTTTCTTTAACGCCTTTCAGCTAGGCGCAGAAAGTGCAAATCAAGTATTATCGAGAGATGAAGCATCAACATCATTACCGGGGGTGTTGGGAGTTTTCTCAACCAAGCATAGGATATTTGATATATAAGTTTTAGCGTCTCCCTTTTCATTAGTCTTAGGCTTGCTACTCTCATCGAACAAATTTTCAGGAACAAGCCAAGCATAGTTATTTTCTAGTGCATCATTCATAGCTAGGAGTTTACATGGTATTGGTGCTTTGATCTCCCCACCATCATTAATATTATTAGTGTACCTTATTCTATCCATGTCCATTTTTTCAAGGAGACCAATAAAATTGGTATGAGAACCTAGCATATTAAATTTAGCAAAAACCTTTCTAGCCTCTCTTGCTAGACCACCAAATTCTCTAAGAAGGGTTTCTAAAACAAAATCTTTCTTTTCCTTCTTCCATATCACCAAGTGTAAGAAACATGTGTTGGATTATAGGATTGAGATTAACAAATTTAGTTTCCAACATGCGAACTAAAGCAGCAGCAGCAATTTCATAGGTAGGTGCAAGTTCTACCAAGTGTCTATCTTCAAAATCTTCAGTAATACTAACATGATTGAAAAATTCTTCTATATTATTTCTCCCAACTATGGACCCACGTCCTACCGGTATGTCTTTTGTGGTGAAATTAAAAGGAAACATGATGCAATAAGCAAAAAGTAAACAAGGCGAATAAAGTAAAGACAAGTAACTAATTTTTTTGTGTTTTTGATATAGAGAGCAAGACAGTAAATAAAGTAAAACTAGCAACTAATTTTTGTGTGTTTTGTTTAGGTGCAGCAAACAAAGTAGTAAATAAAATAAAGCAAGACAAAAACAAAGTAAAGAGATTGAGAAGTGGAGACTCACCGTGTCTTGATCTCCCGGCAACGGCGCTAGAAAACAGGCTTGATGCGCGTAAATGTACACGTCCGTTGGGAACCCCAAGAGGAAGGTATGATGCACACAGTGGCAAGTTTTCCCTCAGAAAGAAACCAAGGTTGAATCGAACCAGGAGGAGCCAAGAAGCACGTTGAAGGTTGATGGTCGCGAAATGTGATGCGGCGCAACACCGGGGATTCCGGCGCCAACGTGGAATCTGCACAACAAAACCAAAGTACTTTGCCCCAACGAAACAGTGAGGTTGTCAATCTCACCGGCTTGCTGTAACAAAGGATTAAACGTATCGAGTGGAAGATGTTTGCAAAGAAAATAGTAAAACACAATTGCGTAGATTGTATGCTATGTAAAGAATAGGACCGGGGTCCACGGTTCACTAGAGGTGTCTCTCCCATAAGATAAAAACATGTTGGGTGAACAAATTACAGTCGGGCAATTGACAAATAGAGAAAGGCATAACAATGCATATACATGATATGATAAATATAGTGAGATTTAATTGGGCATTACGACAAAGTACATAGACCGCCATCCAACTGCATCTATGCCTAAAAAGTCCACCTTCAGTTATCATCCGAACCCCATTCAGTATTAAGTTGCTAAGCAACGACAATTGCATTAAGTATGGTGCGTAATGTAATCGACAACTACATCCTTAGACATAGAATCAATGTTTTATCCCTAGTGGCAACACACATCACAACCTTAGAACTTTCTGTCACTGTCCCAGGTGTCAATGAAGGCATGAACCCACTATCGAGCATAAATACTCCCTCTTGGAGTTAAGAGCAAAAACTTGGCCAGAGCCTCTACTAATAACGAGAGCATGCAAGATCATAAACAACACATAAACAATAGATTGATAATCACCATAACATAGTATTCTCTATCCATCGGATCCCGACAAACACAACATATAGAATTACAGATAGATGATCTTGATCATGTTAGGCAGCTCACAAGATCCAACAATGAAGCACAACAAGGAGAAGACGACCATCTAGCTACTGCTATGGACCCATAGTCCAGGGGTGAACTACTCACTCATCACTCGGAAGCGATCATGGCGATGAAGAGTCCTCAGATGAATCCCCTCTCCGGCAGGGTGCCGGCGATCTCTGAATCCCCGAGATGGGATTCGCGGCGGCGGCGTCTCTGGAAGGTTTTCCGTATCGTGGCTCTCGGGGGTTTCGCGACGGAGGCTTTAAGTAGGCGGAAGGGCAACGTGGGGGGCCACACAAGGGCCCCACACCATGGGTCGGCGCGGGGCACAGGCCGCGCCGCCCTATGGTGACGGCGCCTCGTGGCCCCACTTCCTTCCCTCTTCGGTCTGGAAGCTCCGTGCAAAAATAGGACCATGGGCGAAGATTTCGTCCAATTCCGAGAATATTTCCTTACTAGGATTTCTGAAACCAAAAACAATGACGCAACTGGCTCTTCGACATCTTGTTAATAGGTTAGTTCAGAAAATGCATAAATATGACATATAATGTGCATAAAACATGTAGGTATCATCAATAAAGTAGCATGGAACATAAGAAATTATCGATACGTTGGAGACGTATCGGCATCCCCAAGCTTAGTTCTGCTCGTCCCGAGCAGGTAAAGCGATAACAAAGATAATTTCTGAAGTGACATGCCATCATAATCTTGATCATACTATTTGTAAACATATGTAATGAATGCAACGATCAAAACAAAGGTAATGACATGAGTAAACAAGTGAATCATATAGCAAAGACTTTTCATGAATAGTACTTCAAGACAAGCATCAATAAGTCTTGCATAAGAGTTAACTCATAAAGCAATAAATCAAAGTAAAGGTATTGAAGCAACACAAAGGAAGATTAAGTTTCAGCGGTTGCTTTCAACTTATAACATGTATATCTCATGGATATTGTCAACATAAAGTAATATAACAAGTGCAATATGCAAGTATGTAGGAATCAATGCACGGTTCACACAAGTGTTTGCTTCTTAAGGTGGAAGGAGATAGGTAAACTGACTCAACAATAAAAGTAAAAGAATGGTCCTTCAAAAGGAAAGCATCGATTGTTGTATTTGTGCTAGAGCTTTTATTTTGAAAACATGAAACAATTTTGTCAACGGTAGTAATAAAGCATATGAGTTATGTAAATTATATCTTACAAGTTGCAAGCCTCATGCATAGTATACTAATAGTGTCCGCACCTCGTCCTACTTAGCTTGGACTACCGGATCTTTGCATGCCATGTTTCAACCAAGTGTCACAAAGGGGTACCTCCATGCCGCCTGTACAAAGGTCTAAGGAGAATGCTCGCATTTTGGATTTCTCGCTTTTGATTATTCTCAACTTAGACATCCATACCGGGACAACATGGACAACAGATAATGGACTCCTCTTAAATGCATAAGCATGTAGCAATGATTATTATTCTCATATGAGATTGATGATATATGTCCAAACTGAAACTTCCACCATGGTTCATGGCTTTAGTTAGCGGCCCAATGTTCTTCTCTAACAATTTTGCATGCTCCAACCACTAAAATGATAGATCCTTCAGACAAGACGGACATGCATAGCAACTCACATGATATTCAACAATAGTTGATGGCGTTCCCCGAAGCATGGTTATCGCACAACAAGCAACTTAATAAAAGATAAAGTGCATAAGTACATATTCAATACTACGATAGTTTTAAGGCTATTTTGTCCCATGAGCTATATATTGCAAAGGTGAATGATGGAATTTTAAAGGTAGAACTCAAGCAATTTACTTTGGAATGGCGGAGAAATACCATGTAGTAGGTAGGTATGGTGGACACAAATGGCATAGTGGTTGGCTCAAGGATTTTGGATGCATGAGAAGTATTCCCTCTCGATACAAGGTTTAGGCTAGCAAGGTTATTTGAAGCAAACTCAAGGATGAACAGGTGCAGCAAAACTCACATAAAAGACATATTGTAAACATTATAAGACTCTACACCGTCTTCCTTGTTGTTCAAAACTCAATACTAGATATTATCTAGACCTTAGAGAGAGCAAATATGCAAATCAGATTTTAGCAAGCTCTATGTATTTCTTCATTAATGGGTGCAAAGCATATGATGCAAGAGCTTAAACATGAGCACAACAATTGCCAAGTATCACATTATCCAAGACATTTTAGAATTACTACATGTAGCATTTTCCAATTCCATCCATATAACAGTTTAACGAAGAAGAAACTTCGCCATGAACATTATGAGTAAAGCCTAAGGACATATTTGTCCATATGCAACAGCGGAGCGTGTCTCTCTCCCACAAAGTGAATGCTAGGATCCATTTTATTCAAACAAAAACAAAAACAAAAACAAACCGACGCTCCAAGTAAAGAACACAAGATGTGACTGAATAAAAATATAGTTTCAGGGGAGGAACCTGATGATGTTGTCGATGAAGATGGGGATGCCTTGGGCATCCCCAAGAAGGAGTCTTCTTAAAATATGCAGGGGTGAACCACGGGGCATCCCCAAGCTTAGAGCTTTCACTCCTCTTGATCATAGTATATCATTCTCCTCTCTTGACCCTTGAAAACTTCCTTCACACCAAACTTCAAGCAAACTCATTAGAGGGTTAGTGCACAATTAATAATTCACACATTCAGAGGTGACACAATAATTCTTTACACTTCTAGACATTGCATAAAGCTACTGGATATTAATGGATCAAAGAAATAAATCCAACATAGCAAAAGAGGCAATGCGAAATAAAAGGCAGAATCTGTCAAAAACAGAACAGTCCGTAAAGACGAATTTAAAGCTGGCACCAGACTTGCTCAAATGGAAAAACTCAAAACTAATGAAAGTTGCATACATATCTGAGGATCACGCTAAATTGGCAGATTTTTAGAATTTTCTACAGAGAACTGTGCCCAGATTCGTGACAGACAGCAATGCTGTTTCTGCGCAGCGATCCCAAATATAACATCAACTTTGACATAGAAACTTTACTTGGCACAAAAACATGATAAGGAGAGGTTGCTACAGTAGTAAACAACTTCCAAGACTCAAATATAAAACAAAGTACTGTAGTAAAAACATGGGTTGTCTCCCATAAGCGCTTTTCTTTAACGCCTTTCAGCTAGGCGCAGAAAGTGCAAATCAAGTATTATCGAGAGATGAAGCATCAACATCATTACCAGGGGTGTTGGGAGTTTTCTCAACCAAGCATAGGATATTTGATATATAAGTTTTAGCGTCTCCCTTTTCATTAGTCTTAGGCTTGCTACTCTCATCGAACAAATTTTCAGGAACAAGCCAAGCATAGTTATTTTCTAGTGCATCATTCATAGCTAGGAGTTTACATGGTATTGGTGCTTTGATCTCCCCACCATCATTAATATTATTAGTGTACCTTATTCTATCCATGTCCATTTTTTCAAGGAGACCAATAAAATTGGTATGAGAACCTAGCATATTAAATTTAGCAAAAACCTTTCTAGCCTCTCTTGCTAAACCACCAAATTCTCTAAGAAGGGTTTCTAAAACAAAATCTTTCTTTTCCCCTTCTTCCATATCACCAAGTGTAAGAAACATGTGTTGGATTATAGGATTGAGATTAACAAATTTAGTTTCCAACATGCGAACTAAAGCAGCAGCAGCAATTTCATAGGTAGGTGCAAGTTCTACCAAGTGTCTATCTTCAAAATCTTCAGTAATACTAACATGATTGAAAAATTCTTCTATATTATTTCTCCCAACTATGGACCCACGTCCTACCGGTATGTCTTTTGTGGTGAAATTAAAAGGAAACATGATGCAATAAGCAAAAAGTAAACAAGGCGAATAAAGTAAAGACAAGTAACTAATTTTTTTGTGTTTTTGATATAGAGAGCAAGACAGTAAATAAAGTAAAACTAGCAACTAATTTTTTTGTGTTTTGTTTAGGTGCAGCAAACAAAGTAGTAAATAAAATAAAGCAAGACAAAAACAAAGTAAAGAGATTGAGAAGTGGAGACTCCCCTTGCGGCGTGTCTTGATCTCCCAACGGCGCGAAAACAGGCTTGATGCGCGTAAATGTACACGTCCGTTGGGAACCCCAAGAGGAAGGTATGATGCGCACGGTGGCAAGTTTCCCTCAGAAAGAAACCAAGGTTGAATCGAACCAGGAGGAGCCAAGAAGCACGTTGAAGGTTGATGGTCGCGAAATGTGATGCGGCGCAACACCGGGATTCCGGCGCCAACGTGGAATCTGCACAACAAAACCAAAGTACTTTGCCCCAACGAAACAGTGAGGTTGTCAATCTCACCGGTTGCTGTAACAAAGGATTAAACGTATCGAGTGGAAGATTTTTGCAAAGAAAATAGTAAAACACAATTGCAGTAGATTGTATGCTATGTAAAGAATAGGACCGGGGTCCACAGTTCACTAGAGGTGTCTCTCCCATAAGATAAAAGCATGTTGGGTGAACAAATTACAGTCGGGCAATTGACAAATAGAGAAAGGCATAACAATGCATATACATGATATGATAAATATAGTGAGATTTAATTGGGCATTACGACAAAGTACATAGACCGCCATCCATGCATCTATGCCTAAAAAGTCCACCTTCAGGTTATCATCCGAACCCCATTCGGTATTAAGTTGCTAAGCAACAGACAATTGCATTAAGTATGGTGCGTAATGTAATCGACAACTACATCCTTAGACATAGAATCAATGTTTTATCCCTAGTGGCAACAGCACATCACAACCTTAGAACTTTCACTGTCCCAGGTGTCAATGAAGGCATGAACCCACTATCGAGCATAAATACTCCCTCTTGGAGTTAAGAGCAAAAACTTGGCCAGAGCCTCTACTAATAACGGAGAGCATGCAAGATCATAAACAACACATAAACAATAGATTGATAATCACCATAACATAGTATTCTCTATCCATCGGATCCCGACAAACACAACATATAGAATTACAGATAGATGATCTTGATCATGTTAGGCAGCTCACAAGATCCAACAATGAAGCACAACAAGGAGAAGACGACCATCTAGCTACTGCTATGGACCCATAGTCCGGGGGTGAACTACTCACTCATCACTCCGGAGGCGATCATGGCGATGAAGAGTCCTCGGGAGATGAATCCCCTCTCCGGCGGGGTGCGGGAATCTCCTGAATCCCCCGAGATGGGATTCGCGGCGGCGTCTGGAAGGTTTTCGTATCGTGGCTCTCGATGCGGGGTTTCGCGACGGAGGCTTTAAGTAGGCGGAAGGGCGCGTGGGGGCCACCGAGGGCCCCACACCATGGTCGGCGCGGCCGGGGCCTGGGCCGCGCCGCCCTATGGTGACGGCGCCTCGTGGCCTTCCTTCCCTCTTCGGTCTTCTGGAAGCTCCGTGCAAAAATAGGACCCTGGGCGAAGATTTCGTCCAATTACGAGAATATTTCCTTACTAGGATTTGAAACCAAAAACAGCAGAACAGCAGCTGGCTCTTCGGCATCTTGTTAATAGGTTAGTTCGAAAAATGCATAAATATGACATATAATGTGCATAAAACATGTAGGTATCATCAATAAAGTAGCATGGAACATAAGAAATTATCGATACGTTGGAGACGTATCAGCCGCCTCTCAAACGTTGATACCGCTGCTGCTAAATGGGACCCGCATGTCATCCTCTATGTACAATAAAGTTTCTTTTCTTGGATTATTTTTGGCTCCTGATATTATGTCACTTGACTTTTCTTTCAATCTCATGCCTACTTTGAAACATTGAGGAAGCTGCTGGCTCATGGGTCCCGCATGTCATCCTCTATGAACAATAAAAGTTTTCTTTGTTGGATTTATTTTTTTCCCCTAATTTCTGGCTATTTGCCTTTTTCTTTTGATCCCCCGCCCCCTTTGAAACGATGACGACGCAGCTGGCAAGTCGGTCCCACATGTCATCCTCTATGAACAATAAAAGTTTCCTTTGATTGATTTATTTTTGACCCTAATTAATTTCTGGCTATTTCCTTTTTATTTTGATCCCCCGCCTTGAAATAGTTGAGGATGCTGCTGCCTCATGGGTCCCGCATGTCATCCCGTCGAGAAAGGTAAATGTTTCTTTTCTTGAATTTGTTTACCAACTGATTTTTGGCTTATTTTTCTTTCGATCTCCTGCCACCTTTAAAACGTTGACGACGCTGCTGGCTCATGGGTCCCCAATGTCAGCCTCCCCATACTGCAAATCCTCTTTCTGCAAAGGTTGTATTTCTAGATAGATAAGGTGGATTCGAATCTGCCATGGTTCAGGCAGCTCAGGTAAGCCTTCTTGCACTGATTAATGGAAGTAGTGTATCGCAAGGTCAAGACATGTGGCTCGGTGTAATGAATCTATATGAATCATGTTGTGGGTTCAATCTGATAGTTCTCTAACAGGTCAGCCAAAATAGAAATTAAGTTTTTTCTAAAACGGAAATGCAAATTAAGATGAACACAAACATTAGTTATCATAATAGCTGATCATACATACATACTTGCTAAGAGCAAAAGCTTGCCAGAGTTTTACCACCCATACAATTAATTAGCAGTTCAGATAAGATAACCTTATATAAGTATAACTACAAATGCATTTGCTAAGGGCTCATGGGACAACAGAACTAGACAACCGCGAACTTTATGACCAGCATGTCACAGCGGCATCGAAAGATCTTGACCTTCAACTTTGATCCAATGCGAAGTTTGGCACCGTCAATGAACTTTTTCCACCTGGAAGTAACAGCCAAGCGGCCATGTGGGACTGACAGAGTACCGTCCCTCCACGGTGAGACCTTCACTCTCCATGACGAGGGATATCTTGCCCCTTCGGCCAGCATTGAGATCCTTGGAGATACTTTTAGGCAATTTCTGATTCAAAGCAAGAGATACCACCAAAAATTAGTCAATGGCACCAATGCACTGAACCATGTGAGACTTTGAGCAGAGAAGACATCAAGATAAGAGCAGTTATGCTGTCATATACTCACGAACATAGCCTTCAGATGCGTCCTGGTCACCACACGGGTGGCCACAGCAATGAGCTGAGACCTCGGTGATCTGGTGGGCAGGTGCATGAGCCTGGGCTGGTACACGAGCTGGTGCTGATGCAGGAGACTGCTCGGCAGGTGCATAAACGGTGCCTCTAGAGGAACCGGTGCTTGTGCAGGAGACATTGGGCAGGTGCGATCGGGTGCAGCTAGAGGAACCGTGCTGATGCGGGGGCCTGCTGGGCATGTGTAGTATATGGGGCCTCTACAGGAACCAATGCTGATGTAGGGGACTGCTGGGTAGATGCGAAACGGTGGTACGAGGAAGTGCTGATGCGGAGAGTGGGAAGCCGGTGCCGGTGTTGGTGTGGTTGCCCTTTGTGACATCCGCTCTTGTTCCATCGGGCTGCAGCTTTGATCATGTTAAACTCAGCAAGCTAGAACAGAGGGAATGGTTTAGAACAACTGCTCAGAATGCAGTTATCAAAAGATATGAGTAGAAAAAAGTTACATATTATATATTTGGAAGTGTCTCCAACTCTGTAAGCAGTTACGTATATCTGCCCGTTTGAGTTTGATCCTCAGCTCGTCGCCCTTCTTCAGACCGTAGTCAAAAGCAAACTTTCTCCAATCATGTCCATACAAATATGTGATGGCCTGCGTCTTGTAGACATACACCTCATAGACCGTGTAGGTGTTCATCAATTTGCCATTGCCATGCATAGTGAAAGATCCTTCATGCGGACACATCTGGTTAATCATTGGACGAAGTTCACAAGGTATAGTCTGCATGTGAAAATTGATACAAATGTAAGAAGCGGAAGACTAAAAACAAGACTTTACTATATGCCAATTCATGCTAAACCACTGAGAATACATACCTGTAACTCTGTGAAGGAGCTACTAGAAAGGTAGATAGAGCCATAGGAGGTGTTATATGCGGGGTATGTACATGGGCCCGCCATATTCCGCAAGCTCGGCATCGGGATGGTGAAGGAAACATGGGAGGTACTACTGGTGCGTAGCGCTGAACGTAAGTGGAAGAATTAGGTTTTGTAAAGTGCATAGTTCAGAGCAATGCAAATGTTGACAAGCGAGTGCATAACACTATGTTACAAACTGAACAGTGAAAAATTAGTGTATGATGAATATAAGCATGCTAATTTGGTGTTTCCGAATTCCAAAAAGCATTAGACAGAGCCGGTGATAATATCGGACATAAATCATGGCATGTATATGTGGCTTAAGAAAATATACCCGAACCCTTGGATGGTTACGGCCCGGCTGGTCCTTGGACTTGAGCTTATATAAGCATCCGAAGGTGGGGCTGACGGTAACTTGGTGGCAGCCTCTGCAGATGCCTCATCAGCGGCGTTGCAATCCTTTTGACGAATGAAGGCTTAGCAGTTTCAGTCATATGAAAATTGAAGAGCAACAGACATCAGCGGTGATATATAAAATGAATCTATGAGACAACGTGCATATAGTGCTGGATGTAAGTGGAAGATTAGGTGTGTGTGTTTCTGAACTAGAGAGTGGATTTGGTGTACAGATGGGTACATACGCATGCATCAAATACCGTTGGATCTTTCTCAGCATCGTCGGATGCAGCTCAATGACTGACGGCAACTTCACGGCCCCGTGAACTTTTCTATGCACCAGATCCTCCCTTTTGGCAGCAAATTTGTTTTGTCGTTTGCGGGGCTCTACTTTTCTTCAGCTGAACCGCGCCATCACCCTGGTAATCCCCACAACATCCATCCCCACCGCAAGCGCTTCGGCCGGCCGCCGCTGCAACACACCGCCGCCGGCCGCTGCCGTAGCACTCCCGGCGCCGCCCGCCGCTAAGTCTCCTCTCGCCGGCCGCTGGCCGCCAGAGCACTCCGGTCTGTGGGAGTTGCTCGATGTGAATCCGGAGCCCAGGCTCTCAAAGCTAAAGATCTCGATGTGAATCGACTCTACAAACCAATCCGGAGAAAGCCCTTGCGCTCGCCGAGCCAATTCTAATAGCATTCACGTGACTGTATCTTGCGCGTGCCGGCCTCGATTCCAATCCGTTCCAGCTCAATGCGTTGTGTTTGGACTTTGGAGAGATGCGAGCACTAGAGGAAAATTAGTTGGTTTCTATTTACCCTTCTCCATGGTTCTTTTCTCTCTCTGAACAGGTGGTGGAGCAGATTTGGGGCTGTGGAGCCGGCCAGGGGTTGGCAGGGCTAGCTCTCCCAGAAGCACCTCGTCGGCTCGTCGTCGCCTGGGCACGATGCGGCAGGGTCGGTATTAGCGGAAACGATGTACTCCGTAATAAACATTGGCTGTGTCGTGAATCATTGATTTGACCTCCCCACCATCGCTCTTGGCGCTGCTGCACGAATCGATTGGTGGAGGACCGTGGAGCCGGACGTGGTCCCAAGCGGCCGCCGGCGGCACTCGATCTGCCATGGCGTGGCCTTGTCGGCCTCCAGGCTTGAGTCAATGGCGGCGGGACAAGAAAAATGGGGACTGAATCTGCATCGATTCGACCTGATAGCTGGCGATTGTTGCTGATTTGAAGGTAAAGATGAAGAGGGGGAGGGGAGTTGCAACTGCGCGTGGTCTACTGTTCGCTGTTTTTTGATAAAGAGCGGACCGAGCTGTCTGGCTCTATTTCCTAAGCTGGCATCGACCCATCGCCCGTCCCTTCTCAGCCCCGCCTGGCTCCTCCTTTCCACCTCAGCCCCTCACGGCAACAACGAACGCTGTTAGACACGTGTCGTTGCGTGGGGGCATGCTCACGTACCCATGTGATTACCGAGCTTCATCCGTTCTGAACTATTGGTAAGCATTAGACAAAGCCGGCAATAAACAGACAAAAATCAAATCATGTATGAGGATTAAGAAAATATACCTGCTTTTGAAAAGGGTACCACCCAGCTGGCCCGTGGCCTTGTGCTTGAGGTTTTGAGAAGATGGTGGCAGCACCATCGTCTTCACAGCAGCCTCATCGGGATCATTTTTTATCCATTTGAGTAGAGGCACAGAAGTTTCATCCTGCATATGAATAGCAATAGAACTCATCATTGATATTTAATAAATCTATGAGATAGACTGATGCAAATAGTGCGGGGTGTAAGTGGAAGAATAGGGTTGTGCATAGAGAACAGTTGACAACAATGCAAATGATTACAAAAGAAGCCAATGGAAATCAACAGTTTATATACTGGATGAGACAGACTGAAAAGTGAAAAATTAGTGTATGATGATTGTAAGCAAACGCAGTGTTTCTGAACTTTTGGTAAGCATTAGACAAAGCCACAGTAATTAAACAGATAATAATGAAATCATGTATGTGGATTAAGAAAATATACAGATTCATTAAAAGGTCACCACCCAGCTGGCCCATGGCCTCGTGCTTGTAGAGGTTTTCGGAAGATGGTGCCGGCACCATCGTCCTCACAGCAGCCTCATTAGCCTCATTTTGCATCCACTTGAGTAAGGCGCAGCAGTTTCAGCCTGCATAAGAATGGGAACAGATCTCGCGGTGATATTGAATGACTCGAGACAGGATGCATATAGTCTTTGGATGTAAGTGGAAGGGTATGGCCGTGTATGGACAACAGTTCACAACAATGCAAGGGTGTGTTCGGTTCTGAAACATGACAGATGGAATGGAATGGTTCCATTTCAGAGGAATGGAATGGTTACATTTTTGTTCGGTTGGGAAAAATGGAGCAGAAGAGATCGAGGTTAAACTAACCAATTGTCTCAAAATTGTAATTAACAATTGCAAATGACATTTTAATCTCAAAGTCGTAATTAACAGCGCCTAATGGTGCTCTTTTAATCTAAAAATCGTAATTAACATC
Source organism: Lolium multiflorum (assembly GCA_030979885.1). Classification (NCBI taxonomy): domain Eukaryota; kingdom Viridiplantae; phylum Streptophyta; class Magnoliopsida; order Poales; family Poaceae; genus Lolium; species Lolium multiflorum. The sequence goes on from CM061750.1 coordinate 283,299,355, forward strand.
ATTTTTTGTTGGGTTAGGGGAACTGGAGTAGATGAACATTACTGTATGATGATTGTAAGCAAACGAATTTGGTGTTTCTAAACTTTTGGCTTCGAGATCTTATGGGTTTCAACTCTAGCCTACCCCAACTTGTTTGGGACTGAAAGGCTTGGTTGTTGTTGTTGTTGTTGTTGTAAACTTTTGGCAAGCATAGAAAAAACCGACAATAAACAGAGAAAAATCAAGGCATGTTTTGTGGATTAAGAAAATATACCATATTCATTAAAAGATCACCACCCAGCTGGTGCGTGGCCTTGTGCTTGTAGAGGCATTTAGAAGATGGGGGCGGCATCAACATACTGGCAGCCTGATCAGCCGCAGGTTTGATCTTCCTTTTGAGTAAAGGCCCTAAAGTTTCAGTCTGCATATGAATAGCAAAACAAAAGGTAGACCTCAGCAGTGATATTGAATTACTGTATGAGATAGACTGATGCATATAGTGGATGCTCTTAGCCTTTTGCAGCGTGAACACTAGCTATGGACAGACAAAAAAACTAGTTAACTCAGCTTTGTCTAGATATGAATGTACTACCACCATCCAAAAGCTTAAGCCTTATTTATTTTTGAGAAATCAAAACAAGCAAAGTTTGACCAAAATTTTAGAACATTCTATCAACAAATATAATATTGTGTAGATACCATAGGAAAATATATTTTATTATCTATTTAATGATATTAATTTTGTATTTTGCATGTTACTGATTTTTGGTAAAAGCTTAGTCAAACATGGTATAGTTTGACTTTCTAAAAATAATATAAGCCCAAAGCTTTGGGATGGAGGCAGTAGTATCTAGAGCTAAAACACATCTAGATACATCCGTATCTACAGATAGTTGAGTCAATTAATTTGGATCTGAGGGAGTATCAGATTCAGACTACATCATGGTAAGTTGGTTAAAAAAATTACCCCTGGGCGGTCCCTGCCCAGCTCGGCAGTGGCATTTCGCTTCTTGTGCTGCAGATCGGGCCATGCTCCTGCAGCAGGTGGGGCGCTATTCTCGTTCCCCATAGCCTCAGCACGGAACCACCAACCTGATACAGAGAATATAGAGCATGGTGTCACGGAGGCTTTACGCACAAACAGCTGAAGACATGTGCTACTTTAAGCATATTCGAACAGGAACAGTTGAGGATGCAGAGAGACACTTAAAGGTAAAGAGTGGATAAGCAAGCGGTGCACAGCCCGGGGCTGGGGACGGCTCAGGGCTCACCAGCTGCCCACATGCGTGGTGGCCTTGCTCCATTGCCCCCATGAGGTCTTACCTTTCCTGTACAAGCTGACAAAAGATACAGTGAGGATCAGCAGAAACTACAAAGGTTGCAAATGTCGACAAATAAAGGAAGAACACCCCAATCCAAGCAAAGGTAGCCCCCGCCCCCACCCCCATCAATCACTCCCAGCTCGAGGGTGACCAGAAAGACACCCCTTCGCCCAGAATAGGAAAGAGATGCGCAAGATATCGAGGAGAGGAAAAAAGAACCGATCTCGAGAAAGGAGAGAACATTACTAGTCCTACCTAATCCGCTTGGGCTAGATGCAGCTTGCCCCTCCAAGCTGGATGCCTGGACGGTGGAGGCGAAAGGAGGGGATCGAGCTAGCGGCTTGCATCCGTCGGCAATCGGCACTCGATCGGGAGAGAAGGGGTGCTACATAAAGGGGAGGGGTAACATATTTTATTACACAGTGAACTTACTGATGTGACTAGTCATTACATGTCTCACTGAAACTAGGGCCCATAGTGTGGCACCCCAAATTCACTTGAAGCTGCCCGGCGGGACGCATTGGCGCGTCAAGAAACCCCCGAATTGTAGCGGGGAAATGAAACATTTCACAAAAATTCGAAATTCAAGCACACCGCCACGCGCCAAGCACGCGGCTGTTCCTTCCTCTTCCTCGGTTCCTCCTCCCCTATCCAAAAAAACCCCAAATCCCAAGCTCAAACCAAAAAAAAACAAACAAATCCCCTGGCCGCCATGCATGTCCTCGTTAACCCGCTGGAGATCGTTCCCGGACGATGCGGACCACCCGCCCTGAGATCCAGAATTCCGTCCACCTCGAGGCACTGCGTGCTGTCTCGCAGCAGCGGCTTGAGGGCGCTGAAGAGGAAGTTCCGCCGGAAAGTGCTCATGGCAACCGTGCAAGCTCACCGGCGTGCTGTATCCCGAGAGGAACTGGTCAAAGCTTTGCTATTCGCCACACAAAAAAAATTGCGGGCCAAGATCTGGTCAAAGCTTCGTCGATGGCTTGCCGCGAGAGGCTTGGAGTCCAGAGTCAATAAACTAGCTGCTCGAGGACTTGGGCGGTTTACACGGATTCATATTAACTGACTCAAGTTTGTTAGTCTAGTTAACAAATGCATCTAGATACATCCATATCTAGACAGAATTGAGTCAATTAATATGAATCAGAGGGGAGTACCTGAAAGTGTTTCATGCTACCAACTAATGCGCTGGCAGGAATCGCTGTAGAAGTAATTGTGCTACTACTCATACGATGAACTGATTGTGTGGGTGTCGAATTTTGCAACGCGATCATCCACTGAATGCTTAATCTAGCGCCAAAGGCGTACAAATCATAACATACTACAGCACCAGAACATAAGAGTACGAATCATAAAGTAGCTCAACATTTTGCATCAGGGCTGGGTGGTCCTGAGACTACCGGGACGCCCCTGATGATCTCCGGGTGTGCATCCTCTTCAACGCAAAGCTGTGTACTCGGTCCACGACCTCCTTCTGTAGGCTGGATAATCTCAGGTGCAGGACCTTCGTCTATGAGAGGCTCGTCATCAGTACCATCCACAGGTGCATCAGGGCTGGGTGGTCTTGAGACTACCCGGACGCCCGTGATGATCTCCGGGCGTGCATCCACTTCAACGCAAAGCTGTGTACTCGGTCCACGGCCTCCTTCTGTAGGCTGGATAATCTCAGGTGCAGGACCTTCGTCTATGAAAGGCTCGTCATCAGTACCATCCACAGGTGCATCAAACTGAGATTCATCTTCAAATCTCCCATCAAACTGAGAGACCTCTTCAACTCTATGCTTCTGCAATTAGTACATCAACCGATTAGACAAACATCTAAGGGATGCAACCTGAACAAATGCCGTTTTACATATTTACCTTCTCATCTGGCACAGCACATGTCCCAGAGCTGAAACCCGTTTCCTGAAGCAAGCGCTTTTTCTCTCCTTCCCGTCCATCCATCTGCAACAAGTTAAATTTGAGTACAGAACCTTGCACAGCAATGCAAACTATTGATTGAAACAGCGGCAGCATCAATATAAATAATTAACTACATATGCCAGCACACATACAATGTGAGCAAGATCTGCTTCTCCTGCTAAAGGATCATTATATGGTTCACCATGCTAAACCCGCCTAACATATGTGCGGTCCATCCCAAAAATGTGTAAATGATCTGCCACTACAGGGTGAGGCCTCTTCTCACCATTCATACATGTGCAGCGCGGGCAATACACGTCCAGGTTGTGACCATCATGAGCTCTAATAAACCCCATAAAGGGTTGAACACCATTTATATATGAAGGGGAACATAAGTGTCCATGCAGTATCCAAGTTCTGTCCATCTGTTTAATTATGAGATAAAGTGGTTGGTGATTAATTTAAGGCGAAGTAGGAAATGTATATCCATCGAGTACAAAACTATACTACATGATTATGCATTTCAGCAATCATGTCGAGTACAAAACAAAAAATGCCCATCGACATTTTAGCAAACAGATCGTGTACAAAACTCTGCCATGGCATTTCAGCAAATTAACGGATCGAGTGCAGAACTGACTCTATATGCCCACGCAAATGAACAAATTGATCGATGACAAATCGAGCGGAAAACTATAAAGTGCCAATTAGTTCGAGCATACTGACGAATTTTTTTAGCAGCATCAAGAAAATATAAATCGTTAGGCTGTCTTGCCCGATACATGATTGAGCTAGAGATAGCAGCCCTACCGTGGATCAACTTGACCGCCGGTGCGTCTCGAGAAGAACGACGGGGAGGGGAAGCTTCTTCTTCGCACGGACGGGACGGGGAGGGGAAGCTCTTCGCACGGACGGGGATAAGTTGTGTACGGGTGGGTGGGGGGTCATGCGGCCGGGCCGCCGGGGTGATAATTAAGGTCGGTAGGTGGCGTTTAATGGAGTTGCGTGTGTAATTTGCCGTGCACAAGGTTGAGGAATAGGCGGTTCCCTTTGCCGCGCGCACAATTCAAACTATCCCGCCCATGTAGTTTAAATTCGCCATATTTTCGTTAAATCGACATAAAGTCATGTGAGTGGGGGAAAATTAGCAAAGTTGCTTGAAAAATAGTAAAACTCTGGAATTATCCTTTAAATATGCTCTACTTCGTGTGAAAATCGGGGTGTGGAAGCATGTTGAGCTGTTTTATTTGTACTTTCTTCATTAAAACTCCCATTTTATGCACTTTGGATGGAAAGAAATCATTTGTACATAAATTTTGACAACGCCATTTGCAAACACTAATTGTTTTACATGCCAAGATGCACCCATCCACCAAATATATATGGGGCAAAAGTTTATCACAATCTAGCAGATATGCATAATTAGTGAGGGACCCCTTTTGATTTTGTGCAATTTCCACTAATTAGGTAGAGATCGAGAAGGGTTAATTAATTAGGCCATGTTAGGGGTTATGTGTTTTAGATTAGGTTGTGTGGATTCAAATACAACTTCTTTATTTGTGTGCTATGATTAATCAAAACTAGATCGATCGACTGCGCACACATTATTAGAGGCGCATGCCTTTGCGCACAAAGTGCATGTGTGTGTTGTTGGCCACCAACGAGAGAGAGAGAGAGAGAGAGAGAGAGGTAGAGAGAGCTACATACGAGAGAGCGATTGAAATCCCCAAATTAAACACATATATATGCATGGCACATTTAATTTAATTAGAGGACCGCGAGGCACCCCTGGCCTGCTTGATGCACAATTAAGTGTCATTGGCCTATATATAGGGTTTAATTAGGGTTTAGGGTTTAGGGTTAGGAGGTTAGGGTTTAGGGTCTAGGGTTTAGGGTTTAATGTTTATGGTGTTTAGGGTTTAGGGATTAGGGTTTATTTAGGGTTTAAGGTTTAGGGATCATCGATCGAGTGCGCACACACACATTATTAGAGGCACACGCGCCTTTGCGCATAAAGTGCATGCGTATATGTGTGTGTTTTTTGGCCACCAACGACATATAGATGATCGAGAGAGAGAGATTGAAATCCCCAAGAATATGTTCAAATATATATTAAAATATATGCACGAATGCATGCATGGTAGGCCATGCATGCACACTAATTATATATATATTATGAGGAAACTTAATCAAATGTGTTTTCATTCGAGAGAACTTGTCAAAATTCAAGTTAATTAATTTATCATCGATAATTATATAATTAATTAATGAATCTCAGGGAGATGTTATACAACATATGATCGATATAGGCCATGTATATATTAATTGGTGTTAATCTACCGTTTAATTTGCTAGCTAGCTGCTATATATAGAGCATGTTTTTATTAGATCGGGTTATAGCTAGTATAGTTTAGGGTTATGTGTTTTAATTAACTAGGGTTTGATTAGCTAGGGGTTAGTTATATATATATGGTTTAGGGTTAATGCATGGCACATTTAATTTAACTAGAGGACCGCGAGGCACCCCTGGCCTGCTTGATGCACAATTAAGTGTCGTTGGCCTATATATAGGGTTTAATTAGGGTTTAGGGTTAGCTAGGGTTTAGGGTTTAGTGTTTAGGGTGTTTAGCTAGGGTCTAGGGTTTAGGGTTTAGTGTTTACGGTGTTTAGGGTCTAGGGTTTAGTGTTTAGGGTGTTTAGGGTCTAGGGTTTAGGGTCTAGGGTTTAGGGTTTAATTAGTGTTTAGGGTGTTTAGGGTTTAGGGTTTAGTGTTTACGGTGTTTAGGGTCTAGGGTTTAGGGTTTAGTGTTTAGGGTGTTTAGGGTCTAGGGTTTAGTGTGTTTAGGGTGTTTAGGGTTTAGGGGATTAGGGATTAGGGTTTTAGGGTTGTTTAAGGTTTAGGGATCATCGATCGAGTGCGCACACACATTATTAGAGGCACCCGCGCCTTTGCGCATAAAGTGCATGCGTATATATATGTGTGTTTTTTTGCCACCAACAACGATATATAGATGATCGAGAGAGAGAGATTGAAATCCCCAAGAATATGTTCAAATATATATCAAAATATATGCACGAATGCATGGTAGGCCATGCATGCACACTAATTATATATATATTATGAGCTAGGCAACTTGATCAAATGTGTTTTCATACGAGAGAACTTGTCAAAATTCAAGTTAATTAATTTATCATCGATAATTATATATATAATTAATTAATGAATCACAGGGAGATCGATAATTAATTTAGGGTTTTAGGGTTGTTTAAGGTTTAGGGATCATCGATCGAGTGCGCACACACATTATTAGAGGCACCCGCGTCTTTACGCATAAAGTGCATGCGTATATATGTGTGTTTTTGCCACCAACAACGATATATAGATGATCGAGAGAGAGAGATTGAAATCCCCAAGAATATGTTCAAATATATATCAAAATATATGCACGAATGCATGGTAGGCCATGCATGCACACTAATTATATATATATATATATGAGCTAGGCAACTTGATCAAATGTGTTTTCATACGAGAGAACTTGTCAAAATTCAAGTTAATTAATTTATCATCGATAATTATATATATAATTAATTAATGAATCACAGGGAGATCGATAATTAATTTAGGGTTTTAGGGTTGTTTAAGGTTTAGGGATCATCGATCGAGTGCGCACACACATTATTAGAGGCACCCGCGTCTTTACGCATAAAGTGCATGCGTATATATGTGTGTTTTTTTGCCACCAACGTTATATATAGATGATCGAGAGAGAGAGATTGAAATCCCAAGAATATGTTCAAATATACATTAAAATATATGCACGAATGCATGGTAGGCCATGCATGCACACTAAAATTATATATATATTATGAGGCAACTTAATCAAATGTGTTTTCATTCGAGAGAACTTGTCAAAATTAAAGTTAATTAATTTATCAAGATAATTATATAATTAATTAATGAATCTGAGGGATATGTTATACAACATGATCGATATAGGCCATGTATATTTTAATTGGTGTTAATCTACGGTTTGCTAGCTAGCTGTTATATATATAGAGCATGCTTTTATTAGATCGGGTTATATCTAGTATAGTTTAGGGTTATGTGTTTTAATTAAGTAGGGTTGATTAGCTAGGGTTAGTTACATATATATGGTTTAGGGTTAATGCATGGCACATTTAATTTAATTAGAGGACCGCGAGGCACCCCTGGCCTGCTCGATGCACAATTAAGTGTCGTTGGCCTATACATAGGGTTTAATTAGGGTTTAGGGTTAGCTAGGGTTTAGGGTTAGGGTTAGGGTTAGGGTTAGGGTTTAGGGTCTAGGGTTTAGGGTTTAGTGTTTAGGGTGTTTAGGGTTTAGGGATTAGGGATTAGGGTTTAGGGATTTAAGGTTTTAGGGGTTGTTTAAGGTCTAGGGATCATCGATCGAGTGCGCACACACATTATTAGAGGCACCCGCGCCTTTACGCATAAATTGCATGCGTATATATATATATGTGTGTGTTTTTTGGCCACCAACGATATATAGATGATCGAGAGAGAGATTGAAATCCCCAAGAATATGTTCAAATATACATTAAAATATATGCACGAATGCATGGTAGGCCATGCATGCACACTAATTAATTATATATATATTATGAGGCAAGTTAATCAAATGTGTTTTCATTCGAGAGAACTTGTCAAAATTCAAGTTAATTAATTTATCATGATAATTATATAATTAATTAATGAATCTGAGGGATATGTTATACAACATGATCGATATAGGCCATGTATATTTTAATTGGTGTTAATCTACGGTTTGCTAGCTAGCTGTTATATATAGAGCATGCTTTTATTAGATCGGGTTATATCTAGTATAGTTTAGGGTTATGTGTTTTAATTAAGTAGGGTTGATTAGCTAGGGTTAGTTACATATATATGGTTTAGGGTTAATGCATGTCACATTTAATTTAATTAGAGGACCGCGAGGCACCCCTGGCCTGCTCGATGCACAATTAAGTGTCGTTGGCCTATACATAGGGTTTAATTAGGGTTTAGGGTTAGCTAGGGTTTAGGGTTAGGGTTAGGGTTAGGGTTAGGGTTTAGGGTCTAGGGTTTAGGGTTTAGTGTTTAGGGTGTTTAGGGTTTAGGGATTAGGGATTTAAGGTTTTAGGGGTTGTTTAAGGTTTAGGGATCATCGATCGAGTGCGCACACACATTATTAGAGGCACCCGCGCCTTTACGCATAAATTGCATGCGTATATATATGTGTGTTTTTTGGCCACCAACGATATATTGATGATCGAGAGAGAGATTGAAATCCCTAAGAATATGTTCAAATATACATTAAAATATATGCACGAATGCATGGTAGGCCATGCATGCACACTAATTAATTATATATATAATATGAGGCAACTTAATCAAATGTGTTTTCATTCGAGAGAACTTGTCAAAATTCAAGTTAATTAATTTATCACGATAATTATATAATTAATTAATTAATGAATCTGAGGGATATGTTATACAACATGCATGATCGATATATAGGCCATGTATATTTTAATTGGTGTTAATCTACGGTTTGCTAGCTAGCTGCTATATATAGAGCATGTTTTTATTAGATCGGGTTATATCTAGTATAGTTTAGGGTTATGTGTTTTAATTAAGTAGGGTTAATTAGCTAGGGTTAGTTACATATATATGGTTTAGGGTTAATGCATGGCACAATTAATTTAATTAGAGGACCGCGAGGCACCCCTGGGCTGCTCGATGCACAATTAAGTGACGTTGGCCTATACATAGGGTTTAATTAGGGTTTAGGGTTAGCTAGGGTAGAGGGTTAGGGTTAGGGTTTAGGGTTTAGGGTTTAGGGTGTTTAGGGTGTTTAGGGTTTAGGGATTAGGGATTTAGGGGTTTTAGGGTTGTTTAAGGTTTAGGGATCATCGATCGAGTGCGCACACACATTATTAGAGGCACCCGCGCCTTTACGCATAAAGTGCATGCGTATATATGTGTGTTTTTTGGGCCACCAACGATATATAGATGATCGAGAGAGAGAGATTGAAATCCCCAAGAATATGTTCAAATATACATTAAAATATATGCACGAATGCATGGTAGGCCATGCATGCACACTAATTAATTATATATATATTATGAGGCAAGTTAATCAAATGTGTTTTCATTCGAGAGAACTTGTCAAAATTCAAGTTAATTAATTTATCACGATAATTATATAATTAATTAATGAATCTCAGGGATATGTTATACAACATGATCGATATAGGCCATGTATATTTTAATTGGTGTTAATCTACGGTTTGCTAGCTAGCTGTTATATATAGAGCATGCTTTTATTAGATCGGGTTATATCTAGTATAGTTTAGGGTTATGTGTTTTAATTAAGTAGGGTTGATTAGCTAGGGTTAGTTACATATATATGGTTTAGGGTTAATGCATGTCACATTTAATTTAATTAGAGGACCGCGAGGCACCCCTGGCCTGCTCGATGCACAATTAAGTGTCGTTGGCCTATACATAGGGTTTAATTAGGGTTTAGGGTTAGCTAGGGTTTAGGGTTAGGGTTAGGGTTAGGGTTAGGGTTAGGGTTTAGGGTCTAGGGTTTAGGGTTTAGTGTTTAGGGTGTTTAGGGTTAGGGATTTAAGGTTTTAGGGTTGTTTAAGGTTTAGGGATCATCGATCGAGTGCGCACACACATTATTAGAGGCACCCGCGCCTTTACGCATAAATTGCATGCGTATATATATATGTGTGTGTTTTTTGGCCACCAACGATATATTGATGATCGAGAGAGAGATTGAAATCCCTAAGAATATGTTCAAATATACATTAAAATATATGCACGAATGCATGGTAGGCCATGCATGCACACTAATTAATTATATATATATTATGAGGCAACTTAATCAAATGTGTTTTCATTCGAGAGAACTTGTCAAAATTCAAGTTAATTAATTTATCACGATAATTATATAATTAATTAATGAATCTGAGGGATATGTTATACAACATGATCGATATATAGGCCATGTATATTTTAATTGGTGTTAATCTACGGTTTGCTAGCTAGCTGCTATATATAGAGCATGTTTTTATTAGATCGGGTTATATCTAGTATAGTTTAGGGTTATGTGTTTTAATTAAGTAGGGTTAATTAGCTAGGGTTAGTTACATATATATGGTTTAGGGTTAATGCATGGCACAATTAATTTAATTAGAGGACCGCGAGGCACCCCTGGCTGCTCGATGCACAATTAAGTGACGTTGGCCTATACATAGGGTTTAATTAGGGTTTAGGGTTAGCTAGGGTAGAGGGTTAGGGTTAGGGTTTAGGGTTTAGGGTTTAGTGTTTAGGGTGTTTAGGGTTTAGGGATTAGGGATTAGGGGTTTAGGGGTTTTAGGGTTGTTTAAGGTTTAGGGATCATCGATCGAGTGCGCACACACATTATTAGAGGCACCCGCGCCTTTACGCATAAAGTGCATGCGTATATATGTGTGTTTTTTGGGCCACCAACGATATATAGATGATCGAGAGAGAGAGAGAGAGATTGAAATCCCCAAGAATATGTTCAAATATACATTAAAATATATGCACGAATGCATGGTAGGCCATGCATGCACACTAATTAATTATATATATATATATTATGAGGCAAGTTAATCAAATGTGTTTTCATTCGAGAGAACTTGTCAAAATTCAAGTTAATTAATTTATCACGATAATTATATAATTAATTAATGAATCTCAGGGATATGTTATACAACATGATCGATATAGGCCATGTATATTTTAATTGGTGTTAATCTACGGTTTGCTAGCTAGCTGTTATATATAGAGCATGCTTTTATTAGATCGGGTTATATCTAGTATAGTTTAGGGTTATGTGTTTTAATTAAGTAGGGTTGATTAGCTAGGGTTAGTTACATATATATGGTTTAGGGTTAATGCATGTCACATTTAATTTAATTAGAGGACCGCGAGGCACCCCTGGCCTGCTCGATGCACAATTAAGTGTCGTTGGCCTATACATAGGGTTTAATTAGGGTTTAGGGTTAGCTAGGGTTTAGGGTTAGGGTTAGGGTTAGGGTTAGGGTTAGGGTTTAGGGTCTAGGGTTTAGGGTTTAGTGTTTAGGGTGTTTAGGGTTTAGGGATTAGGGATTTAAGGTTTTAGGGGTTGTTTAAGGTTTAGGGATCATCGATCGAGTGCGCACACACATTATTAGAGGCACCCGCGCCTTTACGCATAAATTGCATGCGTATATATATGTGTGTGTGTTTTTTGGCCACCAACGATATATTGATGATCGAGAGAGAGATTGAAATCCCTAAGAATATGTTCAAATATACATTAAAATATATGCACGAATGCATGGTAGGCCATGCATGCACACTAATTAATTATATATATATTATGAGGCAACTTAATCAAATGTGTTTTCATTCGAGAGAACTTGTCAAAATTCAAGTTAATTAATTTATCACGATAATTATATAATTAATTAATGAATCTGAGGGATATGTTATACAACATGATCGATATATAGGCCATGTATATTTTAATTGGTGTTAATCTACGGTTTGCTAGCTAGCTGCTATATATAGAGCATGTTTTTATTAGATCGGGTTATATCTAGTATAGTTTAGGGTTATGTGTTTTAATTAAGTAGGGTTAATTAGCTAGGGTTAGTTACATATATATGGTTTAGGGTTAATGCATGGCACAATTAATTTAATTAGAGGACCGCGAGGCACCCCTGGGCTGCTCGATGCACAATTAAGTGACGTTGGCCTATACATAGGGTTTAATTAGGGTTTAGGGTTAGCTAGGGTAGAGGGTTAGGGTTAGGGTTTAGGGTTTAGTGTTTAGGGTGTTAGGGTGTTTAGGGTTTAGGGATTAGGGATTTAGGGGTTTTAGGGTTGTTTAAGGTTTAGGGATCATCGATCGAGTGCGCACACACATTATTAGAGGCACCCGCGCCTTTACGCATAAAGTGCATGCGTATATATGTGTGTTTTTTGGGCCACCAACGATATATAGATGATCGAGAGAGAGAGAGATTGAAATCCCCAAGAATATGTTCAAATATACATTAAAATATATGCACGAATGCATGGTAGGCCATGCATGCACACTAATTAATTATATATATATTATGAGGCAAGTTAATCAAATGTGTTTTCATTCGAGAGAACTTGTCAAAATTCAAGTTAATTAATTTATCACGATAATTATATAATTAATTAATGAATCTGAGGGATATGTTATACAACATGATCGATATAGGCCATGTATATTTTAATTGGTGTTAATCTACGGTTTGCTAGCTAGCTGTTATATATAGAGCATGCTTTTATTAGATCGGGTTATATCTAGTATAGTTTAGGGTTATGTGTTTTAATTAAGTAGGGTTGATTAGCTAGGGTTAGTTACATATATATGGTTTAGGGTTAATGCATGTCACATTTAATTTAATTAGAGGACCGCGAGGCACCCCTGGCCTGCTCGATGCACAATTAAGTGTCGTTGGCCTATACATAGGGTTTAATTAGGGTTTAGGGTTAGCTAGGGTTTAGGGTTAGGGTTAGGGTTAGGGTTAGGGTTAGGGTTTAGGGTCTAGGGTTTAGGGTTTAGTGTTTAGGGTGTTTAGGGTTTAGGGATTTAAGGTTTTAGGGGTTGTTTAAGGTTTAGGGATCATCGATCGAGTGCGCACACACATTATTAGAGGCACCCGCGCCTTTACGCATAAATTGCATGCGTATATATATGTGTGTGTGTTTTTTGGCCACCAACGATATATATGATCGAGAGAGAGATTGAAATCCCTAAGAATATGTTCAAATATACATTAAAATATATGCACGAATGCATGGTAGGCCATGCATGCACACTAATTAATTATATATATATTATGAGGCAACTTAATCAAATGTGTTTTCATTCGAGAGAACTTGTCAAAATTCAAGTTAATTAATTTATCACGATAATTATATAATTAATTAATGAATCTGAGGGATATGTTATACAACATGATCGATATATAGGCCATGTATATTTTAATTGGTGTTAATCTACGGTTTGCTAGCTAGCTGCTATATATAGAGCATGTTTTTATTAGATCGGGTTATATCTAGTATAGTTTAGGGTTATGTGTTTTAATTAAGTAGGGTTAATTAGCTAGGGTTAGTTACATATATATGGTTTAGGGTTAATGCATGGCACAATTAATTTAATTAGAGGACCGCGAGGCACCCCTGGGCTGCTCGATGCACAATTAAGTGACGTTGGCCTATACATAGGGTTTAATTAGGGTTTAGGGTTAGCTAGGGTAGAGGGTTAGGGTTAGGGTTTAGGGTTTAGGGTTTAGTGTTTAGGGTGTTTAGGGTGTTTAGGGTTTAGGGATTAGGGATTAGGGATTTAGGGGTTTTAGGGTTGTTTAAGGTTTAGGGATCATCGATCGAGTGCGCACACACATTATTAGAGGCACCCGCGCCTTTACGCATAAAGTGCATGCGTATATATGTGTGTTTTTTGGGCCACCAACGATATATAGATGATCGAGAGAGAGAGAGATTGAAATCCCCAAGAATATGTTCAAATATACATTAAAATATATGCACGAATGCATGGTAGGCCATGCATGCACACTAATTAATTATATATATATATATTATGAGGCAAGTTAATCAAATGTGTTTTCATTCGAGAGAACTTGTCAAAATTCAAGTTAATTAATTTATCACGATAATTATATAATTAATTAATGAATCTGAGGGATATGTTATACAACATGATCGATATAGGCCATGTATATTTTAATTGGTGTTAATCTACGGTTTGCTAGCTAGCTGCTATATATAGAGCATGCTTTTATTAGATCGGGTTATATCTAGTATAGTTTAGGGTTATGTGTTTTAATTAAGTAGGGTTGATTAGCTAGGGTTAGTTACATATATATGGTTTAGGGTTAATGCATGTCACATTTAATTTAATTAGAGGACCGCGAGGCACCCCTGGCCTGCTCGATGCACAATTAAGTGTCGTTGGCCTATACATAGGGTTTAATTAGGGTTTAGGGTTAGCTAGGGTTTAGGGTTAGGGTTAGGGTTAGGGTTAGGGTTTAGGGTCTAGGGTTTAGGGTTTAGTGTTTAGGGTGTTTAGGGTTTAGGGTTTAGGGATTAGGGATTTAAGGTTTTAGGGGTTGTTTAAGGTTTAGGGATCATCGATCGAGTGCGCACACACATTATTAGAGGCACCCGCGCCTTTACGCATAAATTGCATGCGTATATATATGTGTGTGTGTTTTTTGGCCACCAACGATATATTGATGATCGAGAGAGAGATTGAAATCCCTAAGAATATGTTCAAATATACATTAAAATATATGCACGAATGCATGGTAGGCCATGCATGCACACTAATTAATTATATATATATTATGAGGCAACTTAATCAAATGTGTTTTCATTCGAGAGAACTTGTCAAAATTCAAGTTAATTAATTTATCACGATAATTATATAATTAATTAATGAATCTGAGGGATATGTTATACAACATGATCGATATATAGGCCATGTATATTTTAATTGGTGTTAATCTACGGTTTGCTAGCTAGCTGCTATATATAGAGCATGTTTTTATTAGATCGGGTTATATCTAGTATAGTTTAGGGTTATGTGTTTTAATTAAGTAGGGTTAATTAGCTAGGGTTAGTTACATATATATGGTTTAGGGTTAATGCATGGCACAATTAATTTAATTAGAGGACCGCGAGGCACCCCTGGGCTGCTCGATGCACAATTAAGTGACGTTGGCCTATACATAGGGTTTAATTAGGGTTTAGGGTTAGCTAGGGTAGAGGGTTAGGGTTAGGGTTTAGGGTTTAGGGTTTAGTGTTTAGGGTGTTTAGGGTGTTTAGGGTTTAGGGATTAGGGATTAGGGATTTAGGGGTTTTAGGGTTGTTTAAGGTTTAGGGATCATCGATCGAGTGCGCACACACATTATTAGAGGCACCCGCGCCTTTACGCATAAAGTGCATGCGTATATATGTGTGTTTTTGGGCCACCAACGATATATAGATGATCGAGAGAGAGAGATTGAAATCCCCAAGAATATGTTCAAATATACATTAAAATATATGCACGAATGCATGGTAGGCCATGCATGCACACTAATTAATTATATATATATTATGAGGCAAGTTAATCAAATGTGTTTTCATTCGAGAGAACTTGTCAAAATTCAAGTTAATTAATTTATCACGATAATTATATAATTAATTAATGAATCTGAGGGATATGTTATACAACATGATCGATATAGGCCATGTATATTTTAATTGGTGTTAATCTACGGTTTGCTAGCTAGCTGTTATATATAGAGCATGCTTTTATTAGATCGGGTTATATCTAGTATAGTTTAGGGTTATGTGTTTTAATTAAGTAGGGTTGATTAGCTAGGGTTAGTTACATATATATGGTTTAGGGTTAATGCATGTCACATTTAATTTAATTAGAGGACCGCGAGGCACCCCTGGCCTGCTCGATGCACAATTAAGTGTCGTTGGCCTATACATAGGGTTTAATTAGGGTTTAGGGTTAGCTAGGGTTTAGGGTTAGGGTTAGGGTTAGGGTTAGGGTTTAGGGTCTAGGGTTTAGGGTTTAGTGTTTAGGGTGTTTAGGGTTTAGGGATTAGGGATTTAAGGTTTTAGGGGTTGTTTAAGGTTTAGGGATCATCGATCGAGTGCGCACACACATTATTAGAGGCACCGCGCCTTTACGCATAAATTGCATGCGTATATATATATGTTTGTGTTTTTTGGCCACCAACGATATATTGATGATCGAGAGAGAGAGATTGAAATCCCTAAGAATATGTTCAAATATACATTAAAATATATGCACGAATGCATGGTAGGCCATGCATGCACACTAATAATTATATATATATATATTATGAGGCAACTTAATCAAATGTGTTTTCATTCGAGAGAACTTGTCAAAATTCAAGTTAATTAATTTATCACGATAATTATATAATTAATTAATTAATCTGAGGGATATGTTATACAACATGATCGATATATAGGCCATGTATATTTTAATTGGTGTTAATCTACGGTTTGCTAGCTAGCTGCTATATATAGAGCATGTTTTTATTAGATCGGGTTATATCTAGTATAGTTTAGGGTTATGTGTTTTAATTAAGTAGGATTAATTAGCTAGGGTTAGTTACATATATATGGTTTAGGGTTAATGCATGGCACAATTAATTTAATTAGAGGACCGCGAGGCACCCCTGGGCTGCTCGATGCACAATTAAGTGACGTTGGCCTATACATAGGGTTTAATTAGGGTTTAGGGTTAGCTAGGGTAGAGGGTTAGGGTTAGGGTTTAGGGTTTAGGGTTTAGTGTTTAGGGTGTTTAGGGTGTTTAGGGTTTAGGGATTAGGGATTAGGGATTTAGGGGTTTTAGGGTTGTTTAAGGTTTAGGGATCATCGATCGAGTGCGCACACACATTATTAGAGGCACCCGCGCCTTTACGCATAAAGTGCATGCGTATATATGTGTGTTTTTTGGGCCACCAACGATATATAGATGATCGAGAGAGAGAGATTGAAATCCCCAAGAATATGTTCAAATATACATTAAAATATATGCACGAATGCATGGTAGGCCATGCATGCACACTAATTAATTATATATATATTATGAGGCAAGTTAATCAAATGTGTTTTCATTCGAGAGAACTTGTCAAAATTCAAGTTAATTAATTTATCACGATAATTATATAATTAATTAATGAATCTGGGATATGTTATACAACATGATCGATATAGGCCATGTATATTTTAATTGGTGTTAATCTACGGTTTGCTAGCTAGCTGTTATATATAGAGCATGCTTTTATTAGATCGGGTTATATCTAGTATAGTTTAGGGTTATGTGTTTTAATTAAGTAGGGTTGATTAGCTAGGGTTAGTTACATATATATGGTTTAGGGTTAATGCATGTCACATTTAATTTAATTAGAGGACCGCGAGGCACCACTGGCCTGCTCGATGCACAATTAAGTGTCGTTGGCCTATACATAGGGTTTAATTAGGGTTTAGGGTTAGCTAGGGTTTAGGGTTAGGGTTAGGGTTAGGGTTAGGGTTTAGGGTCTAGGGTTTAGGGTTTAGTGTTTAGGGTGTTTAGGGTTTAGGGATTAGGGATTTAAGGTTTTAGGGGTTGTTTAAGGTTTAGGGATCATCGATCGAGTGCGCACACACATTATTAGAGGCACCCGCGCCTTTACGCATAAATTGCATGCGTATATATATATGTGTGTGTTTTTTGGCCACCAACAATATATTGATGATCGAGAGAGAGATTGAAATCCCTAAGAATATGTTCAAATATACATTAAAATATATGCACGAATGCATGGTAGGCCATGCATGCACACTAATTAATTATATATATATTATGAGGCAACTTAATCAAATGTGTTTTCATTCGAGAGAACTTGTAAAATTCAAGTTAATTAATTTATCACGATAATTATATAATTAATTAATTAATCTGAGGGATATGTTATACAACATGATCGATATATAGGCCATGTATATTTTAATTGGTGTTAATCTACGGTTTGCTAGCTAGCTGCTATATATAGAGCATGTTTTTATTAGATCGGGTTATATCTAGTATAGTTTAGGGTTATGTGTTTTAATTAAGTAGGGTTAATTAGCTAGGGTTAGTTACATATATATGGTTTAGGGTTAATGCATGGCACAATTAATTTAATTAGAGGACCGCGAGGCACCCCTGGGCTGCTCGATGCACAATTAAGTGACGTTGGCCTATACATAGGGTTTAATTAGGGTTTAGGGTTAGCTAGGGTAGAGGGTTAGGGTTTAGGGTTTAGGGTTTAGGGTTTAGTGTTTAGGGTGTTTAGGGTGTTTAGGGTTTAGGGATTAGGGATTTAGGGGTTTTAGGGTTGTTTAAGGTTTAGGGATCATCGATCGAGTGCGCACACACATTATTAGAGGCACCCGCGCCGCATAAAGTGCATGCGTATATATGTGTGTTTTTTGGGCCACCAACGATATATAGATGATCGAGAGAGAGAGATTGAAATCCCCATGAATATGTTCAAATATACATTAAAATATATGCACGAATGCATGGTAGGCCATGCATGCACACTAATTAATTATATATATATTATGAGGCAAGTTAATCAAATGTGTTTTCATTCGAGAGAACTTGTCAAAATTCAAGTTAATTAATTTATCACGATAATTATATAATTAATTAATGAATCTGAGGGATATGTTATACAACATGATCGATATAGGCCATGTATATTTTAATTGGTGTTAATCTACGGTTTGCTAGCTAGCTGTTATATATAGAGCATGCTTTTATTAGATCGGGTTATATCTAGTATAGTTTAGGGTTATGTGTTTTAATTAAGTAGGGTTGATTAGCTAGGGTTAGTTACATATATATGGTTTAGGGTTAATGCATGTCACATTTAATTTAATTAGAGGACCGCGAGGCACCCCTGGCCTGCTCGATGCACAATTAAGTGTCGTTGGCCTATACATAGGGTTTAATTAGGGTTTAGGGTTAGCTAGGGTTTAGGGTTAGGGTTAGGGTTAGGGTTAGGGTTTAGGGTCTAGGGTTTAGGGTTTAGTGTTTAGGGTGTTTAGGGTTTAGGGATTAGGGATTTAAGGTTTTAGGGGTTGTTTAAGGTTTAGGGATCATCGATCGAGTGCGCACACACATTATTAGAGGCACCCGCGCCTTTACGCATAAATTGCATGCGTATATATATGTGTGTGTTTTTTGGCCACCAACGATATATTGATGATCGAGAGAGAGATTGAAATCCCTAAGAATATGTTCAAATATACATTAAAATATATGCACGAATGCATGGTAGGCCATGCATGCACACTAATTAATTATATATATATTATGAGGCAACTTAATCAAATGTGTTTTCATTCGAGAGAACTTGTCAAAATTCAAGTTAATTAATTTATCACGATAATTATATAATTAATTAATTAATCTGAGGGATATGTTATACAACATGATCGATATAGGCCATGTATATTTTAATTGGTGTTAATCTACGGTTTGCTAGCTAGCTGCTATATATAGAGCATGTTTTTATTAGATCGGGTTATATCTAGTATAGTTTAGGGTTATGTGTTTTAATTAAGTAGGGTTAATTAGCTAGGGTTAGTTACATATATATGGTTTAGGGTTAATGCATGGCACAATTAATTTAATTAGAGGACCGCGAGGCACCCCTGGGCTGCTCGATGCACAATTAAGTGACGTTGGCCTATACATAGGGTTTAATTAGGGTTTAGGGTTAGCTAGGGTAGAGGGTTAGGGTTAGGGTTTAGGGTTTAGGGTTTAGTGTTTAGGGTGTTTAGGGTGTTTAGGGTTTAGGGATTAGGGATTTAGGGGTTTTAGGGTTGTTTAAGGTTTAGGGATCATCGATCGAGTGCGCACACATTATTAGAGGCACCCGCGCCTTTACGCATAAAGTGCATGCGTATATATGTGTGTTTTTTGGGCCACCAACGATATATAGATGATCGAGAGAGAGAGATTGAAATCCCCAAGAATATGTTCAAATATACATTAAAATATATGCACGAATGCATGGTAGGCCATGCATGCACACTAATTAATTATATATATATTATGAGGCAAGTTAATCAAATGTGTTTTCATTCGAGAGAACTTGTCAAAATTCAAGTTAATTAATTTATCACGATAATTATATAATTAATTAATGAATCTCAGGGATATGTTATACAACATGATCGATATAGGCCATGTATATTTTAATTGGTGTTAATCTACGGTTTGCTAGCTAGCTGTTATATATAGAGCATGCTTTTATTAGATCGGGTTATATCTAGTATAGTTTAGGGTTATGTGTTTTAATTAAGTAGGGTTGATTAGCTAGGGTTAGTTACATATATATGGTTTAGTGTTAATGCATGTCACATTTAATTTAATTAGAGGACCGCGAGGCACCCCTGGCCTGCTCGATGCACAATTAAGTGTCGTTGGCCTATACATAGGGTTTAATTAGGGTTTAGGGTTAGCTAGGGTTTAGGGTTAGGGTTAGTTAGGGTTAGGGTTAGGGTTATTGTTTAGGGTCTAGGGTTTAGGGTTTAGTGTTTAGGGTGTTTAGGGTTTAGGGATTAGGGATTAGGGATTTAAGGTTTTAGGGGTTGTTTAAGGTTTAGGGATCATCGATCGAGTGCGCACACACATTATTAGAGGCACCCGCGCCTTTACGCATAAATTGCATGCATATATATATGTGTGTGTTTTTCCACCAACGATATATTGATGATCGAGAGAGAGATTGAAATCCCTAAGAATATGTTCAAATATACATTAAAATATATGCACGAATGCATGGTAGGCCATGCATGCACACTAATTAATTATATATATATTATGAGGCAACTTAATCAAATGTGTTTTCATTCGAGAGAACTTGTCAAAATTCAAGTTAATTAATTTATCACGATAATTATATAATTAATTAATGAATCTGAGGGATATGTTATACAACATGATCGATATATAGGCCATGTATATTTTAATTGGTGTTAATCTACGGTTTGCTAGCTAGCTGCTATATATAGAGCATGTTTTTATTAGATCGGGTTATATCTAGTATAGTTTAGGGTTATGTGTTTTAATTAAGTAGGGTTAATTAGCTAGGGTTAGTTACATATATATGGTTTAGGGTTAATGCATGGCACAATTAATTTAATTAGAGGACCGCGAGGCACCCCTGGGCTGCTCGATGCACAATTAAGTGACGTTGGCCTATACATAGGGTTTAATTAGGGGTTTAGGGTTAGCTAGGGTAGAGGGTTAGGGTTAGGGTTTAGGGTTTAGGGTTTAGTGTTTAGGGTGTTTAGGGTTTAGGGATTAGGGATTAGGGATTTAGGGTTTTAGGGTTGTTTAAGGTTTAGGGATCATCGATCGAGTGCACACACACATTATTAGAGGCACCCGCGCCTTTGCATAAAGTGCATGCGTATATATGTGTGTTTTTTGGGCCACCAACGATATATAGATGATCGAGAGAGAGAGATTGAAATCCCCAAGAATATGTTCAAATATACATTAAAATATATGCACGAATGCATTGTAGGCCATGCATGCACACTAATTATATATATATTATGAGGCAACTTAATCACATGTGTTTTCATTCGAGAGAACTTGTCAAAGTTCAAGTTAATTAATTTATCACGATAATTATATAATTACTTAATGAATCTCAGGGATATGTTATACAACATGATCGATATAGGCCATGTATATTTTAATTGGTGTTAATCTACGGTTTGCTAGCTAGCTGCTATATATAGAGCATGTTTTTATTAGATCGGGTTATAGCTAGCTAGTATAGTTTAGGGTTATGTGTTTTAATTAAGTAGGGTTGATTAGCTAGGGTTAGTTACATATATATGGTTTAGGGTTAATGCATGGCACATTTAATTTTATTAGAGGATCACGAGGCACCCATGACCCACTCGATCGATGCACAATTAAGTGTCGTTGGCCTATACATAGGGTTTAATTGGGGTTTAGGGTTAGCTAGGGTTTAGGGTTAGGGTTAGGGTACGTTTAGGGTCTAGGGTTTAGGGTTTAGTGTTTAGGGTGTTTAGGGTTTAGGGATTAGGGATTTAAGGTTTTAGGGTTGTTTAAGGTTTAGGGATCATCGATCGAGTGCGCACACACATTATTAGAGGCACCCGCGCCTTTACGCATAAATTGCATGCATATATATGTGTGTTTTTTGGCCACCAACGATATATAGATGATCGAGAGAGAGATTGAAATCCCCAAGAATATGTTCAAATATACATTAAAATATATGCACGAATGCATGGTAGGCCATGCATGCACACTAATTATATATATATTATGAGGCAACTTAATCAAATGTGTTTTCATTCGAGAGAACTTGTCAAAATTAAAGTTAATTAATTTATCACGATAATTATATAATTAATTAATGAATCTCAGGGATATGTTATACAACATGATCGATATAGGCCATGTATATATTAATTGGTGTTAATCTACGGTTTGCTAGCTAGCTGCTATATATAGAGCATGTTTTTATTAGATCGGGTTATAGCTAGTATAGTTTAGGGTTATGTGTTTTCATTAAGTAGGGTTGATTAGCTATGGTTAGTTACATATATATGGTTTAGGGTTAATGCATGGCACATTTAATTTAGTTAGAGGCACCCCTGGCCTGCTTGATGCACAATTAAGTGTCGTTGGCCTATATAGGGTTTAATTAGGGTTTAGGGTTAGGGTTAGGGTTTAGGGTCTAGGGTTTAGTGTTTAGGGTGTTTAGGGTTTAGGGATTAGGGATTAGGGTTTAGGGGTTGTATAAGGTTTAGGGATCATCGATCGAGTGCGCACACATTATTAGAGGCACCCGCGCATTTTGCATAAAGTGCATGCGTATAGTTTAGGGTTATTTGTTTTAATTAAGTAGGGTTTGATCAGCTAGGGTTAGTTACATATATATGGTTTAGGGTTAATGCATGGCATACATATAGTTTAAATCTCAAGAATGTTTATACATGATAGGCCATATGTGCAAAGGAATTTTTTCCCCGTGAACTTGTCAAAATTCAAGTTTATCAGTGCCAATGGAAACTAGTCCAAAAAATTACATAGAGGACCAAAAGTACTAGACAATAACTAATAGAACCTGCAACTTTACAAAAAGGTCCCCAAAACATATAGAAGAAAATCAATCGAGTCCTTCTCGACCGCACATCAGATCTCTGCTCCGCATCCTTTCCAGCAACTCCGTCGCCGGGGACGCACCACTTGGGACGGTGTCGCCGGTAGTCGCCAGGGCCTCAGCAACGGCATATTGGCTCTGAGAAGGGCCGCTGAAAGGCCAAGATGTGCACGGGCAAGACGGATGACGCCGTCGTATGCCCCGAGCTTGTGAACTTTAGCGCTTGACTTCCCCATTGGCCAGATCTGAAGCACTGACCAAAGCAAGCCTCACCGTTAGCGCCATCACATTGATGGCACCAGATCGGGGTTTGGCCGGCAAGATCCGCCAGATTCACCATAGGCCAGATCTGAAGCCGATGACGAGATCCCGACTCCATTGCGCCATTCTGCTCATGGGAAACACTGGATCTAAGCTTACAACAACACTAACTCCCTCGGATCCAAATTAGCTGACTCAACTTTGCTTATCTAAATATGGATGTATCCACACATGTTTTTACTCTAGATACATACACGTCTAAGGAAAGTTGAATCAATTAATTTAGTTTGGAGGGTGTACAATATACAGAGAGAAGTCGGCCTCGTCTCCGGCCGGCGAGGCCGCCGGAGAGAAGGGGAGAGGAGCCGGGGGAGTGGGAGAGACTCGAGAGAGAAAGAGAAGAGGAAGAAATGAGAGCTCCCTGGGGAAGAACATTATTTTTGTCGTTCTGCTCGTAGCTTGAAACTGAAAATTTCGGCCGCGCGCCAAATCATCCCGCCGCATCCATTCGAAAATCCCGTGACCAGTTTTACCCTTTTAACCCTGGTCCGGAAGCTACAACCCACCGACCATGGAGGGCTCATTCGGTAACAATGAAATATCTTGCCTAGATCCCGAACCCTCCCCACAGGCCCACACCCACCCACCAACCATTCGCCCCATTAGCTCAAAAATACTCTCACACGCCAAAGCTCTGACTCTCTACAGTACTAGATCTGCTTCGCCGCCGCATACTCCTCCACAGCGTAGCATTGATCGTGTTGGCTGTCCACCCACCTGATCCGCTCCCCCGCCGCCCTCGTCACCGACGGATCTGCTTCACCGCCGACCTCGCCACCGACGGATCTGCTTCACCGCCGACCTCGCCACCGACTACCTCGCCGCAGCGGCTGTATCAACTTCACCGAATACCTTGCCAGCCAACCAGATCTGCTTCACTAACACCCTTCTACTGAAACAGGGTCGATTCATCGTCTCCCGCGTTCGCCGCCGCTGGAATGCAAGTTGCCGCCCCCGTCCACCCCGCCACTTGGTTAGTACGCTGGCCCGTTAGATCGCGGTGTTTCTTTAGCCATGTTTTGTGTAGTTATTTGTAGATCTCATATGCCGTTAACTTTCTTGATGTGTTGCTTCGCATGAAGTTTGTTTAAATATTGTACAGTACAAAAGCATTATCCGGTCGCTACCATCCTGTTCATTCTACTGACACCTGTGTGCATCCACATATTTATAGCCTTGTACCCATTCATTTGCTGCCAACTGTTTTTGTACTGCATGCTATTGTCGCACTGCTTTTATAGTCATGCTATGGGCATTTCCAATCTGCTTGTTCTTATACCACGTCATTAGCTCACCGCTAGCTGTTTTCTCGTGTCTGCTATTCTCACACTGCTTTTATAATCATGCTATGTGCATTTCCAATCTGCTTGCTCTTATACCTCGTCTTTAGCTTATATAGTTATTGCGTGCATGTCTGGTCTTTGTATTATCGTAGACTGACTTGTCAATGTTATTTTTCCTAGGGATTGATCATGCGAACCACTTATTAGAACATCCAACATTAACAGCGGGGACGCTAGGGAAGGTTGGAATCTGAGTTCTTGGTTGGTAATTTTGGCAGTTTACTTCCGTTATTATCTATAACCTATATGCATTGTTCCTTATGCAAGAGATTAACACTTGGAACCCTGCCATAGCAATGCCATTCATGCTTTACTATGTTTCTGCCTATTTGATATGCTTGTCTTGGAGAAACTGCGAAGGTGATTTGAACCTGACATTTGGTCATTCTTAATGCCAGTTTACTTTATGTGTAAAACCTTGGCATTACCCTACTCTAAATCTGAATGTCTGAAATTCGTATCTCATGCAAAGCAACATCTAGTTGGTTTTAATCTGATATCTGGTAAATATTGGCTTATTCATTTGGCAGCTCAAGTTTTTTGTTATTTGAAACCAGCTGACTTGGTCTTAAATGTGATATCTAAACACAGATTAAGGACAATGGAGCAGGAGGATTAGCATTTCACTTGATGGCTGAACCTAAAATGATAGGCATGTTGACCACGACTAGTGCACGCAAGAGAAGGACCTGCAGTGAGCCAGTATGTGCTTAGTACATGCATCTTATCTTATCTTGTGCTTATTTCTGCTACATGCTGTTATCTGATCTCTACATTGCGTAATACATGTTTGAATAGTTAATTGTTGTAACTATGTTTACAATGTTACCAGAATGCAGTTTTAATGAAGCAGTCATCATTAGAAGATAGTCGCCAAAAAAGGATCTGTAGCGACCCTGTGCAACATTATGATGTAAGTTTGTGCTTAGTACAAGTTCCATACATGTCTTATTTATGCAACTTGTTATTATCTTATATCTACATTGCATAATAAATGTTTGCATAGTTCATCGTTTAACTCTTTTTGCATTATTATCAGAATGCAGTTGTGATGAAGCAATCTTCATTAGAAGTGAGGCCCACAAAAAGTTCTGATCTTTCTTCTGATGCATCTTCTCATAGCCGTCAACCTAGACCATTTCTTTCATCAAACAGTAAATATCTCAAGGTTGTACTTTATAAAAGACATGGTATTGCTGCTTTAAGATCTGTAGCTGATATGTTGACAAAGAGTACACAAGATTCAATCAAGGCGATTGCCAAATGTCAACGTGTTATTGATGATGCTAATAGAAGTCCTCAATGATTCTATGTAATTTTTTTATTTGGGCACATTAATTGCCTTGTAATTTTCCAATTTGTTTTATTTGTGTATGTAATTGTGTGTATCATTGAAATCAGATTTTAGGCTCATGAAATTTAATGCAAGTTGACTAGTCAAACAAGTAGGGCCCTACAACAGATTGGGCCGGCCCACTTACTAGTGTGGGACCCACTTTCATTTTGGGCCGGCCCACTTCTTTAGGCCGGCCCGGTTACACGATAATGGGCTCCACATGCTTATTGGGCCGGCCCACTATCTTGTTGGGCCATCCTGCTATATGGTGGTCCCACATGGTAAATGGGCGGCCCTTTAATAGGAAGGTGGGACCCACGTGTTTTTAGCCCGCCCACTATCTTGTTGGGCCGGCCCACTTTCTATATGGTGGACCCCACATACCAAATGGGCCGGCCCATTAACAGGAATGTGGGACCCACGTGTTTTTGGCCCGGCCCACTATCTTGGTGGGCCAGCCCACTTGCTATATGGTGGACCCCACATACTAAATGGGCCGGCCCTTTAACAGGAAGGTGGGACCCACCTGTGTTTTTGGCCCGGTCCACTTGCTATATGGTGGACCCCACATACTAAATGGGCCGACCATAATGGAAAGTGGGACCCACTGTGTTTTTGGCCCCCACTAGCTTGTTGGGCCGGCCCACTTGCTATATGGTGGACCCCACACACTAAATGGGCCGGCCTTTTAACAGTGGGACCCACTGTTTTTGGCCGGCCCACTTGCTTCTTGGGCGGCCCGGTTGCTATAAGGTGGACCCCACATGTTAAATGGGCCGGCCCATTTAAGTTTTGACCAATCAACATTAGAGGTTAGGCCGGCCCACGTAACTAATGGACCAGCCCACTATATAGTTGACCGGTCAAACTATGTCATCTGGCCGGCCCGCTTAAGACGTGGCGGGCCGTGTGGGCCTACCATCTACCACGGGGTTTCGGCGGTTAACGCCGTTAGCGCGCTGGCGTCCTGCGTGTCGGTTGCATGACGTCGCGATCAACGGGCTCCCGGAAACACTTGGGCAACGGTCCGATTTTCCGTGGCGGAAGGGCGCCCAAGCGCGACGGACCGAAAAATCGTCGTTGGACTTTGCCTGACGCAGTTTCGACAACGAACCCATATCGTCGGGTTAGGCCCATAGGCGACGAAAAATACCCCTTAGTGGACGATTTTGGGACGTTGTCTATCAGAACTTTTCTTGTAGTGTGCTTAGGTGCTTCCTTGAGATCATATAAAGACTTCAACAATTTGCACACCTTTCCTTCTTGACCATTTATACAAATTCATCTGGCTGGTCCATGTAAATTTCCTCATCTAACTCTCCATTTAGGAAAGCTGTCTTAATGTCCGTTTGATGAATGAGAAGACCGTATGAGGGAGCCAGTGATAGTAGTACTCTAATGGTAGTCAATCTGGCTACAAGTGAGTAAGTATCAAAGAAGTCTTCACCTTCCTTTTGGGTATAACCCTTGGCCACAAGCCGTGCCTTGTACTTTTCAATTGTACCATCAGGCCTAAGCTTCTTCTTAAACACCCATTTACATCCTACGGGTTTGCACCCATAAGGACGATCAGTAATCTCCCAAGTTCCGTTAGCCAAAATGGAATCCATTTCACTTCAGACAGCTTCCTTCCAGTAGTCAGCATCTGAAAATGCATAGGCTTCTGAAATAGAAGTGGAAGTGTCATCCACGAGATACACAATGAAATCATTATTACCAAAGGACTTCGCAGTCCTCTGTCTCTTACTCCTTTTAGGAACTTCATTGTTATCCTCCTCGGTATTCTCAAGGTGTTCTATCGGAATGGTGGATTTAGGAATTGTAGCGAATTCCTGGATAGATGTACTAGGCATCCCCTGAATCGATGAGCTAGGCATATCCTTCATGGGAAATATATCCTCAAAGAAAGTCGCATCATTCAGCTGCATGATTGTACCAACGTGCTCAGACTTTACTATCAAGAATCTATAGCCAATGCTATGAAAAGCATAGCCCAGAAAAACACAATCAACAGTTTTTGGTCCAAGCTTGCGCTTCTTGGGAATTGGCACATTGACTTTAGCCAAACATCCCCAAGTCCGTAGGTAAGAGAGTTTCAATCTTTTCTTCTCCCATTCCTCGAATGGAGTTATCTCCTTATTCTTTGTGGGAACTCGGTTTAGGACATGACACACAGTCAATATCGCCTCCCCCCACCATGCCTTGGAGAGACCCGATGTGTCTAACATGGCGTTAACCAAATCAGTT
Source organism: Lolium multiflorum (assembly GCA_030979885.1). NCBI lineage: Eukaryota > Viridiplantae > Streptophyta > Magnoliopsida > Poales > Poaceae > Lolium > Lolium multiflorum. Next base: position 283,327,629 of record CM061750.1, read on the forward strand.
AGAGTGCGGTTCTTTCTTTTGGCCACCCCATTTGACTGAGGTGAGTAGGGAGGCGTCCTCTCATGGATTATACCATGTTCCGCACAAAATGAGTCAAACTCATTGGAGAAATACTCTCCACCACGATCAGACCTAAGCCGCTTGATCTTTCGTTCAAGTTGATTTTCTGTTTCAGCTTTATAGATTTTGAAGAAACTTAACGCCTCATCTTTCGATTTCAGAAGATACACGTAACAATATCTAGTTGAGCCATCAATCAACGTCATGAAGTATTTCTTTCCACCTTTTGTCAACACACCATTCATCTCGCAAATATCTGAATGTATGAGTTCACGAGGTGCCAAATTTCTTACCTCCGCAATCGTGTGAGACTTGCGAGGTTGCTTAGCTTGAACACACACTTGACACTTAGAACCCTTTACATTAGTGAAACTCGGGATTAAATTCAGTTTAGCTAGCCGCGTCATACAACCAAAATTAACATGACAAAGACGCGAATACCAAACATTTGTTTCAATGTTGGTGCAAATATGATTAACAACTTTATTACAAATGTCTGACAGGGATAGGCGAAACAAGCCTCCGCACTCATAGCCTTTACCAACAAAGGTTCCAAATTTTGACACAACAAATTTATTGGATTCAAACACAATCTTGTAGCCATCATGACACAGAAGCGATCCGCTAACAAGATTTTTATTGATAGAAGGGACATGATGCACGTTCTTCAGGCGCACGATCTTCCCCGAAGTGAACTTCAGATCGACCGTACCAACACCACGAACAGTAGCATGCGAGCCGTTGCCCATCAGCACAGAGGAAGTCCTTGCGACCTGATAAGAAGAAAACATGGAGATATCAACACAAACGTGTACATTGGCACCTGTGTCAATCCACCATTCAGGAGAATGACATATTGAAAGGACAGTAGGAAATATACCATACCCAACATCCTTCATCTCAGTGTCTCCAATGACAACATTGGCAGTCTTGCCGCCCTTTCCTTGCTGACGCTTGTCAAAGCGGTTTGGGCAATTGGGAGCCCAATGATCAGGATCACCACAGACGTGGCATACTCCTTTCTTCTTATCGGTCTTCCTTTTGAAATTGGTAGACTGTGAGGCCTTGTTCTTCCCATCAAATTTTCCTTTGCCATCATACTTGTTCTTGTTCTTGGACTTGTAGGATTGGAAGTTCTTCTTCTGTACCAAGTTGGCACTAGAACCTCCCTCAACACCTCGAGCACGTGTGTCTTTTGCCCTTGCTTTTTCTTCCACGTCAAGAGGCCCAATGAGATCTATAGTGGAGAACTCTTGTCTCTTATGCTTCAGAGAAGTAGCAAAATTCCTCCATGAAGGAGGAAGCTTGGCAATGATACCTCCGGCAATAAACTTGTCCGGTAACACACAAGTAAACTGCTCAAGTTCCTTAGCAATGGACTGTATCTCATGAGCCTGCTCAACGATGGAGCGCTCATTAGTCATCTTGAAGTCATAAAATTGTTCCATGACATACAGTTCACTGCCCGCATCCGAGACCCCAAACTTGGCCTCGATTGCGTCCCACATATCCTTGCCCGTAGAGATGGACAAATACGAGTCAACAATGTTCTCGCCAAGAACGCTGATGATAGCACCCCTCAGAAGGGTGTCGGCATCCTCAAAAGCTTTCTCCTCGAGGGGAGTAAGCTCTCCTTCAGGCTTCCCTTAGTGGCGTCAAAGCATCTCATGGTTGTAAGCCAGAGAATAGCTCTCGCACGCCACCTCTTGTAATTCACGCCCTCGAAAGGAGGAGGCTTAAGAGATGAAGCAAAGCTAACCGGGGAATAATGCCTATAAGGTTTTTGGATTGTTGAATATATTAGCAATTTTTCCCATGATTTAATCAAAGAAAACAGTGGATAAAACATGACTAAAAAGTTTGAGATTAAACTAGTCATGCAAATCACCATAGAGTAAAGGATCAACAAGTCTAAACTGATTGATAAGAGCAATATGTTTTTTGATAATGAGCCTGAACATGTTGCTAGGAGAAGAAAGAGCATCATGATCTCATAAAAGGAAGAGAAGAACACATACGGTGCAGAAGAGGAACCAGCGTTGACGTTGTCGCTGTTGAGAGCCATGTCGCTGAAGAGGCTGCTGATGTCGGGGAAGAAGTCGTCGTTGGGGAAGTAGTCGCCGGCCTCCGTGTCGATGTCGAAGCCAGCAGTTGCGCTAGAGCGCTCCCCAAAAACCTTATCGCATCTCTCCCGTACATGATCACAAGAGACGGGGTTCCGGAGGCCTGCTGTCCCGTCCAGCGGTGCACGCCGGTAGACGGGGTGGAGAAGTCTTGAGCGGCGGCGCAAAGCTCTGGAACCGAGTCAAGGTTCTCGTATTCTTGCGTCTGTTCATATACCCGTTCATGAGTGGCAAAAAGAAATAGAGAGAGGCTCTCGGCTTGAGGCATTCCCACAATCCGCGGCGCGACGTGTCGTGACGAGGCGAGCGAGCGGCGGCGGCGTCGTCGGAGGAGCACGCGTGTGGTCAGCTCCTGTTTCCTCCTATTATTTCTCTCTTACAAATAGTATGAAGAGCTCTCCTTATAAGCTGCTCCAACTCTTCTTCAACTAGCAATGTGGGACTAAACTTTTATCCCACCCCCATGCATGGCCAAGTGGGCCTCTAGGATTTATTAGGAATTTATGAAATATTTATTGTGCTGATCCAATATGGGCCAAAAATTCCAACAGAAATCCCCAAGAGCAAGCCAACGAACCACGGCCGTCGGATTAAGGGACACAAGCTCGGCAAAGAAATGATCCTTGCGGTTGGAAGCCGTAGGGCCATAAACCGCGGTGATTTTGAATTTGCCCTCATGTTGGGTGTGAAGCATATGCACGTCAGCGGACAAGCAGAATTCGGTAATGTGGACATTGGTGATATAGGAACCGCCGCCGAGTCCCAAAGGAGAAGAATTCCGCCTCTCGTACCATTTTCCGGGCGCTCCGCGTAACTCTTTAGGGAAGAAGAGGGCACTGTGCAAGCGAGTGTCGCGACCCCGTCAAGTGCCGCCGCTGTTTCCGCTCCTACCTGTTATAGTTACATATTCACACAACATGTTGCCACATTTCTAATTTTTTCACCACATATTTTATGTCTTGCTTGTGTGCATGATAAAGTCCTGCAATGAACACCAAACGTCAGATGTGAGATGTGATCACGTCCAGCCGCTTAGCCAAATTAACGCATGACGAAAGCGTGACACCAGCTAGCTGAACTAACCCTTACCCCTGCAGATTGCCATTTAGGACGAGCAGAGTCAGAATAATGTTAAGTCTAGTAATCAGTTACACCGACTAGCTATTTCAGTAGGCTATTTAGTATACTAATAATTTGCAAAGTACAAATAACTATGAATCCTTAAGAACGATACTCCATATATGCTTGTCGTTGAAATGCTCGTTGTCCAGGCCCCGCCAAATGCATGATTAGCTCATATCTAGATTAATTAACAGAGAAACCTGCCATGAGCACTGAGTTATGTAGTATAGTATTGGAGTACAGATTAATTAATTCGTAACATCCATACTGCATATACGGAATATATATGGACCCGCGCCACTACATTTGACATTTTGACAAAAGCATATCTCTGAAATACTCCCTCCGTCTGAAAAAGGAGTATAGATACGTATGCATGTTGATGCATTTTAGTATATAGATAAATGCTTATCTAGATAAACCTACGGCATCTTTTTCGAATGGAGGGGGTAAAAGATTAGAAGTTGAGAGCTTAATTTTATGAGTTTAGTGAAAGCTGTTGTAACTCTAGGGGAGAAATAAGAGGCACATATATGTTCCTCTTGAGGTTGTTGATATCTATACATCAACATGTAACTTTGAGTATTGTTATTTGTAAATATAAGTACAGTACTTGGAGCCGTATGGACGTGATATATAGTTCGCCCCGACGCTCGATCGAGCCGTCATGTGCCTGCATGCGATGCAATGCACGCCAGCAGCCACACCAGGCGTTGGAAGAGGGCACGAGCGCATGTCGTCTTGCTGCAGCTAAACTAGAAGTGCAACAGTGTACTGGCATTTGCAGTAGGAGACTATACTTAATTAGCGTTATTAGATGTCTTATGGCTCACCAAGAGAGTTAGAGTCACCCTTCGGGACTAGACTATTTCACGAGCACTTTGTACCAGTCTGCCAGGTACAACAGCTAGCTAGTGCATGGAAGCTAGCTAGGCAAGTTGGCAAGTGCATATGCATGTGCTTTCAAGTGCCGTACGTACTTCCTTCGTCCGGTCCCGGTTTATAAGTTATCATTGAACTTTGATCCTATTTTTTATGGTTTTGCTAGTTCTCGGTTGATCGAGAGTTAGCTTAGTGCTCGGTTATATTGTGATTCCTGCAACATGTGAGTTACAAGTGGTTCGTAATTCATGCTAGATGTTATAAACTCGACAATCAAAAGAACCAATAACAAACATAACACACGTATGAGACACAAGATTTTAATATGAAAAACCTCTCCAACAAAGAGAGGGAAAAACTATGAACGTCGGCCAATAAAATTTCACTATCAGGAGTGTTTACACAACACTGTGGGTTATCCAAAGAAACGATTAACCCTAGCCAGCGGCTTACAAGATGTATTTATAAATGAAGATAACATTCCATACCGTCCTCCCAGCCTGCACTCCTCAGGCGGCACAAGTCGAAAGGAGCGAAGTCTGAAGTTAGTCTCTTTTATGAATTTGGATCATAACACAATGCTAGCTGTGAGTTGCAAGTGTGTGTTGAGATTCTTAGTCGACCGAGAACCATTCCCACCCTTTATTCACGAGTTTAACTAACATAAAGTTATTTTTCATTGAAATTATGCCTTTAGGATTTTTCTCAAATAAGAACCACAATGGTATACTTTTTTCGAGGCCATATACCCAAAGGTACACTCAGAATCCGAGAAGACCTTACATCCCGGACATAGGAAATTCGGGAGTACATGAGTAGCAGTAGCTAGTGCTCCAAAACGTTAACAGTAATATATTTGGACAAGCTGTCTTGATCACATGGCTGGCACATCAATTTTACCCCAAAATAGATCTCAGCACATGAAGGAGCAGAGACAGCTAGAGGCCGAATGTGGATATTCTATGTTTGATCCCCTACCGATGCTTAAACAATGAGTTCCCACACGGAGGGAGATCGTACCTCAAAGCTCTAGCGACATGTAAAAGTTAAAGCTAGTAACATACTAACATGCATGCTTTATGCTAGCTGCCCGCGTACGTGTGATATAAAAAAGAGCTAAAACATATTGTTTGGAGCTAAGCAGTGTTCATACATAGTCAAAAAGTTGTTTTTCCTATTTTAATAAGAAAAGGAGTACAATGCCGGTATGGCTAGCACAGCCTGGCACCTTACTTATCGTAGGGTACAATGTCATGAAAACTATATACTTAACTTTCGAAAAGATAAGCAAAGAGAACAAAAAACGAACCTTTTGTTGCCTATGAATGGAGCATGCACTGAACAAACAAATTATGTTATCATTAGGATTTCAGATAATAATCTAAGGCACGCCACGGTAGGTATCATGCACGTAAGATTATGCTTGGGAGTTGTTGTTACAAACTTAATTACATCTTGAAAATTGCAGGACCATGCACAATCTATAGTGAGCGTACGGCAGTATTTGATATTCTTTTGTGACTCCTTTGATCTCTTTTAAAGGAAGCATGCGAGCTGTATTCAGTCACTGAAGACGGAGGGCTAAAAACAGAAAGACGCGACCACAACACCAGATGGAGAAAAAAACTAAAAGAGACTGAAAAGGGCCTGATATGGGCGACAAGTAATGGCACTTAAGAGCCCGCTCAGCTAATTAGTCGATATGAAATTTGACTTTGTCAAGAGCACAGAACTTTGACACCCCAGCGAATGCCTGAGAGGGATGCCTCCCTTTTGACGATTGGTGCCACGGGGCCCTTGGGTTTATCAAACAAGCTGATTTTATTTTTTCGATAAAGGGCTCTTCATTAATTAAAAGTTTTAAGCATTTCATCCAGCTTCTGCATAACTAAGGTGCACACATCCACACATCCGTACGAGTATCAAGTCTGAAATGAAATAGAATCATAAAGAAAACAAATAGAGCCAACTAGACTATGCTTCATCGGCTTCAATCTGTCGATTATGCAACCACCCATGTTAGAAAATAAACTTCTTGGCCGTGTTCTCTCACAGTGTAGACACCTTCGTAAAGAGGTCGCGATCCTCTGTAAAGACAAGCTGATTTTATAGCCGGGAAAATGCTAATAATTCTTTTGTGGGGGCAGCTACTCTCAATTAAAGAAAGCTCCACCTATCACTAGCTTTCAAGAATTTTGAATCTCTCTCTCTCTACTTGGTCAAAGCTTATGCCAAATTCTTCCATCTTGGAGCTAATGCTCATCATCGGAAAAATCACATCCAGTCTTTGTAAAAGGACCATAGCCATTCCATCTCCAAAGAAGATAAGTAGGTGGGAATTCTTCCTAAGGTTATGAAAAAGTTGGATTTTACTTCCTTCACAAATGGACACATCTCTTAGGAAATTTCAACTCAAGCTTTCAGGTTTGTAGACAATTGAACACTTTCATCTTAATTTTCAATTCATACGTTGCTTCCTTCAAACCTTTTTTTATTAACAAATGTGAGTTTACTTTCCCCTTTGTTTGCAATAATTTACTTTCATTTTAGTTAGAAAATTAGGAACCATTGTGAAGTAACTTGAAGAAAGTTGTGTCGGAGTTTCAGTTTTTTGAACTATTTTACTACTTTGTACAGTTAAGTTAATTTCTGTATACTTATTGGGATTACATACAATTTTAACTAAAGGCATCCCAAATAAAGTTTTAAAAATTAAAATAAATGTAAAAGTTTCGATCATGTGTAGGACATAGATGAAAATTGAATATTTGTTAGGGAAAGTTCAAACTAGTTACTCCAAGTCATTTTGAATAAAATAAATATGAAACTAAGGTAAAAAAAATCGATGCCTGCAATGGAGTAGTATTAGTTATGGGCATAAAATATTTGCATAATTTTTTAAAAGGTCACAATTTTTTTGGAGAATGTATAATTCCTTCACAAATGGACTTCTATCACAAAATTGATTTGAACTGCATTCCAAGTTGAAATGAATCAAGTTAGAGCTATATTTTACTCCATGACATGAATAAACTTGACCGTTACATAATTATACATTAATACCTAAACTTAACAATTCCCCAAAATAGGCTTTCGCGCCCCGCTATATTAATATAGAAACAAACCATACAACCAATGATACAACTTAAATGAAGAAAATGCTAGGACAACAACAAAGACATGCCCAAATGCAAAGAAAAGAAGAAACAAAATGAAGACTGAGGTGGATCGAATAAGAGACGGTGAGTCGCAACCGTTGCGCCCTCCAAAGAAGCTCCACCATGATCCTATCATCGAAGCGTCAAGTACCAAGCAACACCTTCAAGAAGAGATGCGACATCGACGCCGATGTTGCCCGGACAAGAGACTAGACCTAGGCTTTCCCCCGGCACAGCGAAGGAAATGGCCAAGGGTAACCACGATGCCCTCCAAAAAGGAAATATGTGACTCGCAGGCGACACCGCATCAGTGTTGGAGGAGCTGCCAACGATTTCGCCCGAAAAACCCCATCCACTGCCCTCTACGGTCAGCTGCACAGGAGCCTGCGAGGATGAAGCCTCACCAACACCAAACTCGGGGCCCACCAGCACGCGCTACCACGGTCAAGAAGTCACCATCGGTGTCTCCTCGATGCAAATATCACGAGGGATGCAAGACGAGAGCAAAAGGCACAACTTGAAGCATGCGTCGCCAGCAGCACTCACTAGTAGGAAAACCATTATAGGTAGAAACCACAACTGTGGCGCACCAAAGTGCCTATGCGCCACAAAAATATTTGTGGCGCACCATTATCATGCGCCACAAAAAATTCAAAGTTTCGTGGCGCATGTGCCGACTCATGCGCCATAGAAGATGGACATTCTGTGGCGCACCATGGCCGGTGCGCCACAGAAAGTTTGTGAGGCCCACACGGGGTCCACCACTGCACATGGGCGAAGGATATTCTGTGGCGCATGGACCAATGTGCGCCACAGAAATTTAAACTTCTGTGGCGCATGTTGCTGCATGCGCCACAGAATATCCTGCGGGGACCACCCCCGGCTCACGCCACCAAGGTTCTGTGGCGCATATGCTGATATGCGCCACAGAAGTTCATGTTTCTATGGCGCATATGCATATGCGCCACAGAATGTGCACAGTAAATCTGGCTTTTAGGGCAGCTTTCCCCTCTTCTCTTCCACCCACCACCCTTTCCATTCTTGTCTCCTCCAACCAGCTCGTGTTGCTCCTCTCTCCCACTCCATTTTGGTCATACTTTCCTCCATTGTTGATAGCTCTAAGCCTATTTTGTGGGCATATTTGTGAGGGGAAGCCACTCCAACTTGTAGAGGGGTACTAAAAACCACAATTCTCTTTCCCTCCTCCTCCACTTTCCCTCTTGCATGGTCCATTGTTTTCTCTCCACCACCCCATCCTCTTGCTCCACCATGATTGGTAGATTTGTGAGAGGTTGAGTACTATTGGATGCATGTTTTGTGTGTATGGATGTTTTGTAGGTGAAGATTATCGCGCTCCCGGACGGTTTGCGGTGGCGAGACGATGATGTTTATATGTGTTGAGTTTTGTGTTGTGGTTGAATGTTTGCTTGCGAAGAAGCTTATTTGTGTTGTTGGTTTGTGTCGGCGTGTGGTGCATGGATGTTTGCCGAAATGTTGATTCATTTCCATTTCGGCAAATTCTTTCACTAGCCATATGTCCTACTTTTAGGATAGGTCATGCCGAAATTTTCCGGCGATCATGCATGCATGTGTGTTTGTGCATGGTGTGTGTGGTTCTAATTAACTCAATTTTGCTCTATATATGTATGACGCGCAGTCAACCATGGTCGTCCATATGAGGGAAGGACAAGTGGTTAGATACAAGGTGAACGCGAAGGCCGACATGGTTAGGAACAACATGACCCTAATAGATTTCATCCTCTTCTTTATAGAAAGTGCAAATATGTCGGCCAACGACAACGTGGCCGACACTTCTAAGGCCGCCATGAGCCTCGAAGAGGAAGCCAGAGCGGCGAACGTCGCGTTCTGGGAATTCGGCCCCTCCCATCGACAAGAGGAGGAGGAGGTGGACTTGGCGGCGGAGGAAGTCGGAGCTGACCGGCAGATGACTGAAGCCGGGGAGGAGGAGGAGTATGAACCCACCACCGACGGCGGCGACCACACGACGGGTGACTCCACCGAGTGTGCCGGCGTCGGGGAGGACGGCAGCGGCAACCCGGCTGCTAAGAAGAAGAAGAAGCCGCGGAAGGATCGGAAGCCGACGGTGCTCGCCAACACCACCAGCGAGATCACATTGGTCTCCGAAAGTGGGCAGCCAAAGGAGCCTTTGGATGTTGCCGCTGGGTACGGCATGCAAATCGGGTGCATTGTCCGGGAAAGCTTGTCGATCAACACGGTGAATCTCCGAGGTGAAGGCAATGAGCATTTGGTCGAGCTCTGCCTTTGGAAGTTTCACCGACGGTACACGTTCCCGGTGCCATACAATAACTTGTCAACATCCAACCCGGTGAATAGATTGGCCATCACGAAGATGAGCAACGCCCTGAGCAGCTGGAAAAGCCGGGTGAAGGCCAAGATCGACAAAGGTGAAGCTTTGAGAGTATTAAGAAGGGTGAGCCGATGCTCGATGAAGCAGAGTTCCAGATATTCAAGGAGCAGCTGGAAAGCGAGGATGCGAAAGCATGGATGGAGTGGGGTAGGCAAATGCATGAGCTCAACTTAGGAGCACATCACCTTGGAAGCGGCGGTTATAGAGGAAAGATTCCCATTTGGGAAAAGGAGGAGGAAGAACTTGCACGTGCTGGGAAACCGAACCCATGGTTGAAAATGACCAACTTGCAGGTGAGGTACTTTGTCCGGGCCCGCTACACTCTGGACAGGACTACCATGGAATTCGTTACCGAGGATAAAGAAGTGAAGAAGTTTGAGGAAAAGCTGGTAACGGAATTTACTCGCGCGGTCCATTGCTGCACATATTACATGTATGACGTGAATGCAATGCCCTAAATGTGTTCACCCTACCTTGTCTCCAGAACGAGCAGTTGGCGGCGGCCGATCGCCCCGAGGACGAATTGTCGTCCCAGGGCTCGACGGAGCCGTGGGACACGCCTTTCAACAGGGCGTTGAATGCCTACAAGAAGAGGCCAATGTCCGAGCCGCCGACATCGGCTGGCCGTGTCTGCGGCTTTGGTACAAGCATGGAGTTTCGCGAGTACTACAAAGAGGAAAACAGCAAGAAGAGAAGGAGAGGAGGAGCGCGATGTCATCAGAGGATAAAGCCGAGGTGGAAGAGCTGGGGCAGAAGGTCTAGCGCCGGGGCCAGCAACTCGATCTTCAACGTGTCGCCATCTCCGGATCTGGTTACCCCGCCGCCCACCATCGCCGCGGGGCAGCCGATGGAGTTGGATGAACCGGTGCCCCCCGCTCCTGCCGAGGCTACCAAGGCGCAGCCGGCGGCGGTGGTGCTTCATAATGCACCCGAGCCGCAGAAGATTGATAGGCCGGCCGCCACTGTCTCCACATTAGCACAGCTCAACGCCATCACCAAGGTAGTTAACTAATTAGTTATTCCATGCCATCTCCTTCATGCGTTTTGATACCCGGCTATCTAATTAATGATGCCCAACATTACTCAGGACACTCCTTGCGTGCTCCTTCATTGCGCGCCCGGCGGCGAGTTGAAGGATGTTGCCACGGGAATGATCATACAACCGAAGAGCACCACGTTGCACACCGTGGCTATGGACGCCAACGTCCTGAAGGTCACTTTGGGTCGGGTGTTGCCGGGGTGCGAAGACATGGACCCCCCAATACAACCCGAGGGAGCCGACGAGCACCTGACACTTGAGAACTGCCATGGCTATACCATGGTATGGCCAAAGACCCAGATCCGTCTTGGGGGTCGCTCCACCGGCGCCTCCTCGATCATCCGGCAGCCGATCGTCCGGCCGCCTCCTCGGAGGGCAGCTCCTCCCGTCGTCACCGCCACAACAAGCCGCCACAAGAAACTGCTGGGAGCGTCTACACCTCAACCGCCACCGGCGGAGCCTAAAGGCAAGGCCGCTGCACCGCTATCGCCCATCCCATCACCCCAGGAAGATGACATCGATGATGATGGGCCGGTAGACGTTGATGCCTACCTCAACACCGGCGCCGACATAGATGATTTGTACATGGCGGGCGCGGATGAAGAACCATTCCGCGCTCGCGACGAACAAGCTGGCCCGCCCAAGGCAACCAAACAGCGCCTGGTGTTCCGCGGCTTCTCTGAAGAGACGCCTCCGGCAGCCGATACACAAGAGCCAACCGCCGCAAACATCTTCAGCCCTAATACGCTAATCAAGAAGGTCAATGAGCAGTTTGAAGCGTCAGGGGCCGTTGCTCCGAAGAAGCCCCGTAAAAGACCTAGTAAGAACAAGGAGAAGTCTGCGAGCCAGCCACCTCCGACGATCCGTCATCGGGACTCCATTGTACCTCCCAGCAAGGATGGCTTGACCAGAATGCATGAAGCTGGCAAACCAATACTGGGTCCGGAGCTGCACCACCTCGCTAACGGAGATATGCTGCGTCTGCAGGCCAGTATCCTTCACCTAGAGAATATCCTTCTTAAGGACAAAGATCCAAATTACCCGGTCTTCACGGTCAGGGTGCCAAGAGATGTGGGCTTCGTCACTGATGCCCCCGCGGATATATTCTTTATAGCGCACGAGGACATCTTCAAGCTATTCCACTCGAGAAGGCTGGACTATAACTTGGTCCGCCTATTCGCGCTCAATCTGGCGATGAAGATCAAGAGAGAGAGTACCCCGGACGTCGCGATAGCGGATCCCTACTATATGCGTGAAAGCCAGTTGGCCTTATCAGCGGTGCGGGTCCGGGCTTCGTTGTACCTACAGAAGTGCTTCTTGGACAACAAGAGGAAGGACAACATCCTCTTGGCTTACTTTCCCGAGTAAGTACACATGCTAGTCCTGTAATCAATTTCTTTTCCATTGCTCATTTCCAACATCGATCTTGTTCCAAATTTGTGTTGCGCAGAGACACGTACTGCACACTCATCTCCATCGCCCCGAAGTATTCTCTTGCCACCTATTTCGACTCGGGGAGTGCGAAAAAGAAGAACTACGCCAAAATAAGGGGTGTGCTAGATGATGCTCTCGAGGGCTACTTCAAAAAGGGAGGCGCCTTCAAAGAAAAGGCGGAATGTTTCAGGGATGATGGTAAACACAAGTTCAAGCACGTGTTCGAGTTGCCATGTGTCAAGCAACCGGAAAACTGCACTCTGGAGGCCTTCTATGTCATGCATCACCTAAAAGGGTTTGTCCGGGATAGCCAGAACTTGTTGCTGCCATCTGCTCTCCGAGGATGGGCCGAAAAGTTGGCGCGGATCAACGATGATGACCTCAGAGAAGACTTCCATGATACCCAGGTCAAGTTATCACATATCATCATTCAAGACATCATCACAGCGGGAGGGCTCTTATACTAGGGTAGAGCGTTATGCAAGAGGGACATCGAACACCGCTTCAAAGCGTAGGGTGACAGGAGGACATGGATTACGAAAGATCTGTACAAGCCATTCCCGGAGCCCTGCGAGCCTTGACTTAGTGTGTGATAAACTCTTAAGTACTAGCTATCTTCATCGGTTAGTTTGTATATATATCGATGGACGTCGTCTTTTGTGTGGGTCGTAATTAAACTCTAAGTACTATGTTCATCGGTTTATGTGTATCGGTGGACGTCGTCTTGTGTGTGCGCGTCGCAAACTTATTGTTGCCGTGTTCAACTTTACTATATACTTTGCTCTAATATTTATCAACATATATATATGCATGATGTACTAATATGATATACTAATATGCCTTGTCAATAGAGATGCCGACGTACGTTTACAAGGGTCGGGTTCCAGGTGTCTACGAGGAGTGGCGGGACTGTCTCGAATAGGTGCACAAGTTCAGCGGGAACAACTACAAGGGATACGCGACTAGAGAGGAGGCGGTAGCACAGTGGAGGGCACACGTGGGGAAGAAGAAGAACCGGCTGAAGTTCTTGGTCCCCCTCTTACTCACCGCCACCGCGGTTGTACTCTACTTTACTTTAGTCTAGGTGGCCGGTGACGATGCATGTGTATGCGACGATGAACACATGTATGTGTATGCGACGATGAACACATTTCTACTTGTATAACAATTTGGATCTAAATGATGTAATGATGAAGATTTGTGTGTATCATGTCATTTCTGTGTCATTTCTGAGTATTTCTGTTATTTCTGGAATGTGCTATGTATTTCTTGTATATACCTGTATATTTCCTGTCAAATACCAGTATATACTGCAGAAATGAAAAAATTCGAAAATCCAAAAATTAACATTCTGTGGCGCATGCATGGTAGTGCGCCATAAAAGTTTATAAACTTTCTGTGGCGCATGCATGCTCTGGTGCGCCACAGAATCTTGCGCCAGATTCTGTGGCGCATGTGCGCTGGTGCGCCACATAATTGTCTAAGATTCTGTGGCGCACTGCCGCACATGCGCCACAGAACTCCCAACTTCTGTGGCGCACCCAGTGCTGCGCCACAAAAATGTAATACTAGTCGCGTGGCAACTGTGGCGACAGCCTGGTGCGCCACAGAAACCCAAAAACGTGCGCCACAGTTAGGCCTTTTTCCACTAGTGACTGCGATCACGCAGGAGGAAACAACCTCCACCGCCATTCCTGCATTTCCCTGTTGATGCATGTAAATTTCATACATGAACTTTGTAGTTTGTTGACACATATTACCACATATTTGCAACATATATCATGTTATATCTATGTTTTATATTGATTTGTGGGAATTTACCAATGATCCCCTTTATTGGGATTATAACTCAGCAGGACAGGAAAACCCTGTTTTTGTATTTTTGACTTTCAGGGAGCTTTAAAAAGTCAAATTGAGCTAGGTTTCGGGATGTTAATATTTCATCAAGAGAAGCATATGGAGCGCTTGGACCTCACGAGATGGGCCAGGAGAGCCAAAAGAGGCCTGATGGCGCGCCCAAGCAGGGAGGGTGCGCCACCACCCCTCTTTCCCTCCTTGGCCATCCGATTCGCGCGATTCTTTCGCCCACGGACTTCGTTTGACCGAAAAACCCCATATATGTGACTTCCCGAGGCTTCCCGAGGAGAGCACGGTGGAAATAGATAAACACCAAAACAGAGCCAAAACCAGCGAAGATTGGAGGGGGAACTCGCCGGAGCCACTGCCGGAGAGATCTCCACCTTCTCCAACATATCCATCATCATCACCATGATGAAGAGGGGGCAGTCCATCTCTGGACTATGTGTTCGTGGAAGTAGCCTGATCTCTCTCTCTCTCTCTCTCTCTCTCTCTCTCTCTCTCTCTTGTTCTTCATAGGTTGTTGTACCATATGAGCTGCCCAACATGATTATGGTCATATATGTAATTCCTATGTGGTGGATCTATATTCTATGATATTGATATATGAAATTGGAATCTATTATGTGTAAGATGTATTGATAGATGCATATCATGTACCCCGTTCTTAAGTGCTTGTTCTGATCCAACTTATGAGTCCAGCACTTCTTTCATTTGAAAGCTTAGCATAGTTAGCGAAGTGCCAAGAATATAATACAAGCATTGGTAACTCGAGACAATGACAATAAAGTTTATAAGTATCAATAGCTAGTTGTGTAAACAATCACTCTAGCTTAAGTAGTTAACTCTCAGTTTGCCAAGAAACACTGGAAGTTTATTATCATCAAATTAAGTATGATCATTCATGTCAAAAGCGGTATAAGCAATGAAGTATCTTAGTTACGCCCACATCAATTGATCAAGGCTATCAAAACACTTTACTATCCATTCATTGTCTTTCAAGAATATTCATATAACAGTAGCGAGTCCATGCCAAGAGTTGAGAAGTGATATCTTTCGGATTCCTTTGACAATTTCCAAGAAAAAGTCATGAGTGACCTTTTAGTAGGGATTGTGACAATCATGGGGCCAGTGGTGCTAGTATCCCAAGAATGTGCACAATAGTCATGTTGAAACACGTAAGGAAATATCATAGATTAATGCATATGTTGACACACATAAAGCAATATCTCATATTTATTCACAACCTTACATCTTGGCATGTGTCTCAGCTACCGCTAAATTTCAATTCCATCGGGCAACACCTATAAAGAGTGATATCAAGTCTATCCCAAAATCTATGGAGTTAAGTATCTTCAAAGTTAAACCCTTAAGACAGTTGGTCATCATACAAGTCATAATTTTAGACTTCTTCTTGTTGTACTTGTTTGGAAATATTATTTCCAAGGCAAGACTCGGTTAACTAAATGAACTAGAGTAAGAACTTTCACAATTAACTAAACATACAAATAAAAGCTCTACTCTAATTGCTTCAAATCACTCCCACTGGTACCATATCTTAACAAGTCTACTAACTAGCATAAACAATTCAAACTTCCAAAGTGGGATACATAAGACATACCTCTTGTAGGCGGCTTCATATTTCTCTTCATTACGATGTGTTCCTTCAAAACTCTTGGTAGATTTCTCTCATTAATAATATCAAGCAAAGAGGCAATTGAAAATTCAGCTCTTTCAAGAACAAGGATAAAAGGAAAAATCTTTTTGTATTTTTGTGAATTGGGATAGAGAGGGAAGAAATAAAAGATTGGCGACAAAGTAATGAACTAAAACAAAACAAATAGAAAGGAAAAACAAACTAAAAAGGAAAGTAAATAAAAAGCAAAGTGTTGAACAGACAAACACGAGTGTTTCAAAGCTCTTTCAAAGAGCTGGAGTACAAAATTATTCAACACAAACAAAAATGCTTGAGGAACACATCCCCAAGCTTAGGCTTTTGCAAGCCCCCTTGGTGATCTCGTTGTAGTGGAGGATAATTCCCATAGTTCCATTGGATGCTCCAATGAGTGAACTGGGAATTGAGTTCGGTGGCATTATCTCGAAGGTTGATGGCGAGGTTTCTCAGGTTCTCAATGCTTCCTTAGAGCGTGTACATGTCATGGTAGGTGGTGAAGTCATGGAGTGGTTGCTGCTCCTGTTCTGGTCCTCGAGGTTCTTGTTCAACTTTCTCTTCTCCTTCGGGTTCATCTTGTTGTTGGGGTAGATTTGCCTCAACATGCGCATCATAATGCAAACGCCTATCCTCGAGAGAGAATAGACCATTAGGCTGAGGGGCAGCGATCAAGTGATCAACTCCCGGTATGTTGAAGTAATATCTACATTCTATCTTTCTAATCATACGACATGCATTCAGAGTAGTAAAACAAAGACGGAGAGGGCCTTCCAATGCTCGTAAGTTACTTACATTAATATTAAGCCTTCTTGACAAGATGGTAATGACTCCACCTCCACATATGAGGCCCCGAGCTTCAAGTGCTTGGTGGTCCAGGTAGAGAATGAGAAGGGCGCCCAAGTTTGGACGGATGTTGCTTTCTTGGAACACACCTTTGCGAGGATCATCATGTCCTCTCCATTAAGTCTTGTGAAATCACCTCGTGCCTGCAAGGTGTTAGCAATAACATAGTATAAATGGCGAATAACATGGCACTCAATACAATTCCCCCGGGGGAGTGTGCTAGATACGCTCATCCTAGTAAAATACGTGCTAGGTGAGGGGTTCAAAGTAAAGCATGCATAGCGGTTGGCGGTGGTGCTGTTCTCAAAGCCAAAGTGGTTGCACCACTCATCTAGAGTCAAATCATACTCATGGTTCATCAAACGGAAGGATATCCGGTCGACTCCGGGTTGATTCTCCTTAGAGTTGTAGTATTGGTTCACAGTGTGCTTCAGGGTGCTGAGGAACTCGAGTGTCAAGCGGCGATAGGTGGCAGCCTCCCGAAAAGAAAATTCAAGCAAACCAACATTGTTGCAAATAGTATTGAAATCATTGCGTAGGCCTAGTTGGTTCAGAATATGGGGCATGCCCATTTTGTCGACTTGATCTCGCGGTCCTTAAGATGGTTGAAATGGTTGAGATGACGGCGGTCTTCGAACTCGATACCGAGCTAAGCGGGTGAGTATTCAACCGGTAGTGTAGCTTGTGCAGCTGCAGCGCACGAGCGGCTCCTTGTCTTCATCTAAAATAAATAATTAACAGTTTAGTATCTTAAGCACAACTAATTTTTTAACAAAACTAAAAATCTGATCTGATAGAAATAGACAATGTAGGAGAACGTAGCATAGAAAACAAAAATTTTCCTATCGCGAACACGCAATCCAAGCCAAGATGCAATCTAGAAGACGGTAGCAACGAGGGGATTATCGAGTCTCTCCTTGAAGAGATTCCAAAGCCTACAAGATGAGGCTCTTGTTGCTGCGGTAGACGATCACTTGCCGCTTGCAAAAGCGCGTAGAAGATCTTGATCACGGTGCCACGAACGGGCAGCACCTCCGTACTCGGTCACACGTTCGGTTGTTGATGAAGACGACGTCCACCTCCCGTTCCAGCGGGCAGGGAAGTAGTAGCTCCTCTTGAATCCGACAGCACGACGGCGTGGTGTCGGTGGCGGTGGAGAAATCCGGCGGAGCTTCGCTAAGCGTGCGGGATATGGTGGAGGAGCGGGGCGCTAGGGTTTGGGGAGAGGGGGTGGCCGGCCACTATAGGGGGCGGCCAAGGTGGTGGCTTTGGTGTGTCCGGCCCCCTCCCCTATGCCCCTCATTATATAGGTGGAAGCCCCAAGTGTTGGACTACAAGTCTCCGAATAAGACCCGAACCCAAAACCTTCCATATGGTGGGAAACCTTCCCAAGCTAGATTCCCACTAGAGGTGGGAATTCCACCTACCATATGGGGGCCCCTTATGGGGAGTCCACTTGGGACTCCACCCCACTAGGTTGGCCGGCCATGGAGGTGGAGTCCCATGTGGACTCCACCTTCCTAGGTGTGTTCTTCCGGACTTTTCTAGAACATTCCATAGAACCTTCCGAATCATTTTAATTCACATAAAATGACATCCTATATATGAATCTTATTCTCCGGACCATTCCGGAACTCCTCGTGATGTCCGGGATCTCATCCGGGACTCCGAACAAATATTGAACTCCATTCCATATTCAAGTTCTACCATTTCAACATCCAACTTTAAGTGTGTCACCCTACGGTTCGCGAACTATGCGGACATGGTTGAGTACTCACTCCGACCAATAACCAATAGCGTGATCTGGTGATCCATAATGGCTCCCACATATTCAACGATGACTTTAGTGATCGAATGAACCATTCACATACGATACCAATTCCCTTTGTCACGCGATATTTTACTTGTCCGAGGTTTGATCATCGGTATCACACTATACCTTGTTCAACCTCGTCTCGGACAAGTACTCTTTACTCGTACCGTGGTATGTGGTCTCTTATGAACTTATTCATATGCTTGCAAGACATTAGACGACATTCCACCGAGAGGGCCCAGTATATCTATCCGTCATCGGGATGGACAAATCCCACTGTTGATCCATATGTCTCAACTCATACTTTCGGATACTTAATCCCACCTTTATAACCACCCATTTACGTAGTGGCGTTTGATGTAATCAAAGTACCTTTCCGGTATAAGTGATTTACATGATCTCATGGTCATAAGGACTAGGTAACTATGTAATGAAAGCTTATAGAAAATAACTTAATGACGTGATCTTATGCTACGCTTAATTTGGGTGTGTCCATTACATCATTCATATAATGACATAATCTTGTTATTAATAACATCCAATGTTCATGATTATGAAACTAATCATCTATTAATCAACAAGCTAGTTAAGAGGCTTACTAGGGACTCTTTGTTGTTTACATATCACACATGTATCAATGTTTCGGTTAATACAATTATAGCATGGTATATAAACATTTATCATAAACATAAAGATATATAATAACCACTTTTATTATTGCCTCTTGGGCATATCTCCAACAGTCTCCCACTTGCACTAGAGTCAATAATCTAGATTACATTGTAAGGTACCTAACACCCATGGCATTCTGGTGTTGGTCATGCTTTGCCCTAGGGAGAGCTTTAGTCAACGGATCTGCTACATTCAGATCAGTGTGTACTTTGCAAATCTTTACTTCTCCATCTTCGATGTACTCGCGAATCGAATGATAACGCAGCTTGATATGCTTCAGCCTCTTGTGTGACCTTGGTTCTTGTGCATTGGCGATGGCACCCATGTTGTCACATAGATGACTAGTAATGCACTAAGAACCACACCGAGCTCTACAATGAACCTCTTCATCCATACCGCTTCGATGAAGCCTCCGAAGCCGCTATGTACTCCGATTCGTTGAGGATTTCGCCTGTGCATTTCGAGCTTGCCCAGCTTACTGCAGCACCATTCAATATAAACACGTACCTAGATTGTGACTTAGAGTCATCGGGATCGGTGTTCCAACTTGCATCGGTGTAACTTGTTACAACGAGCTCTTGGTCACCTCCATAACAAAGAAACATATCCTTAGTTCTTTTCAAGTACTTCAGGATATTCTTGACCGCTGTCCAGTGTTCCATTCCTGGATCACTTTGATATCTGCTAGTCAAACTAACAGCATGTGCTATATCCGGTCTTGTACATAGCATGGCATACATGATAGAGCCTACTGCCGAGGCATAGGGGATTTGACTCATCCTTTCTCTTTCTTCTGCCGTAGGACCTTGAGTCTTACTCAAGACCTTGCCTAGTAACATAGGTAAGAATCCTTTCTTACTTTCGTCCATTCTAAACTTCTTTAGAATCTTGTCCAGGTATGTACTCTGTGATAGCCCTATTAGACGTCTTGATCTATCTCTATAAATCTTGATGCCTAATATATATGATGCTTCACCAAGGTCTTTCATTGAAAAACTATTATTCAAATAACCTTTTACATTGCTTAATAGTTCTATATCATTCCCAATCAATAATATGTCATCTACATATAATATCAGGAACGCTACAGAGCTCCCACTCACTTTCTTGTAAATACAAGCCTCTCCATGACACTGTATAAACCCGAAGTCTTTGATCACCTTATCAAAGCGTCGGTTCCAACTTCTTGATGCTTGCTTCAGTCCATAGATTGAACGCTGAAGTTTGCATACTTTGTCAGCATTTTTAGGATCGACAAAACCTTTGGGTTGTACCATATACAACTCTTCCTCAATGTCTCCATTAAGGAACGCCGTTTTGACATCCATCGCCAAATCTCATAATCGAAAAATGCAGCTATTGCTAGCAAAATCCTCACAGATTTTATCTTCGCTACAGGTGAGAAAGTCTCATCGTAGTCAACACCTTGAATTTGTCTGAAACCCTTTGCGACAAGTCGAGCTTTATAGACAGTAATATTACCATCAGCATCTGTTTTCTCTTGAAGATCCATTTATTCTCGACAGCCTTTCGGCTATCAGGTAAGTCTACCAAAGTCCATACTTTGTTATCATACATTGATCCCATTTCAGATTTCATGGCTTCTTGCCATTTGTTGGAATCTGGGCTCATCATCGCTTCTTCATACGTCGCAGGGTCTTCATCATTGTTATCCACAATCATGACATTTAGACAAGGATCATACCAATATGGAGTGGCACGTTCCCTTGTCGATCTGCGAGGTTCAGTAGTTATCTCATTTGAAGTTTCATGATCATTGTCATTAGCTTCCTCTGTTGCCGGTGCAGGCACAGGAACATCTTCCGGCACTGCGCTACTCTGATCAACAAGCAGAGATTCTTCAATCTCATCGAGTTCTACTTTTCTTCCAGTCACTTCTTTAGTGAGAAATTCTTTCTCAAGAAAGGTTCCGTTCTTAGCAACAAAGATCTTGCCTTCGGATCTGTGATAGAAAGTGTACCCTATAGTTTCCTTAGGGTATCCTATGAAGACGCATTTCTCCGCTTTGGGTTCTAGCTTGTCCGGTTGTAACTTTTTTACATAGGCTTCGCAACCCCAAACTTTTAGGAACGACAGCTTAGGTTTCTTATTAAACCATAATTCATACGGTGTCGTTTCAACGGATTTTGATGGTGCTCTATTTAAAGTGAATGCGGCTGTCTCTAATGCATAACTCCAAAATGATAAAGGTAAATCAGTAAGAGACATCATAGAACGAACCATATCTAAGAGAGTTCGATTACGACGTTCGGACACACCGTTTCGTTGTGGTGTTCCCGGCGGTGTCAATTGTGAAAGTATTCTGCATTTCTTTAAATGCATGCCAAACTCATAACTCAGATATTCACCTCCGCGATCAGATCGTAGAAATTTAATCTTCTTGTTACGTTGATTTTCTACTTCACTTTGGAATTCCTTAAACTTCTCGAAAGTTTCGGATTTATGTTTCATTAAATAGATATACCCATATCTACTCAAATCATCTGTGAAGGTTAGAACATAACGATAACCACCGCGCGATGCTACACTCATTGGTCCACACACATCGTATGTATGATTTCCAATAAGTCAGTAGCTCGCTCCATCATACCCGACAATGGAGTCTTAGTCATTTTTCCCATCAGACATGCTTCGCATCTATCAAGTGACTCAAAGTCAAGTGATTCAAGTAATCCATCGGTATGGAGTTTCTTCATGCGTTTCACTCCAATATGACCAAGACGACAGTGCCACATATAAGTAGAATTATCATTCAATTTAATTCGCTTAGCATCAATGTTATGTATATGTGTATCACTACTATCGAGATCTAACAGAAATAAGCCATTCTTTTCAGGTGCTCGACCATAAAAGATATTATTCATAAAAATAGAACAACCATTATTCTCAGACTTGAATGAATAACCGTCTTGCATTAAACAAGATCCAGATATAATGTTCATGCTTAACGCGGGTACAAAATAACAATTATTTAGGCTTAAAACTAATCCCGAAGGTAGATGTAGAGGAAGTGTGCCGACAGCGATCACATCGACTTTGGATCCATTTCCAACGCGCATCGTCACTTCATCCTTCAGTAGTCTTCGTTTATTCTTTAGTTCCTGTTTCGAGTTACAAATATGAGCAACCGAACCAGTATCAAATACCCAGGTACTAGTACGAGAACCAGTGAGATAAACATCTATAACATGTATATCAGATATACCTTCTTTCTTCTTCTTGACAAGGCCGCTCTTCAGATCCGCCAAATACTTGGAGCAATTACGCTTCCAGTGTCCCTTCTCCTTGCAGTAATAGCACTCAGCATCAGGCTTAGGGCCAGACTTAGGTTTCACAGGAGTCGTGGCAGCTTTCTTGCCACTCTTCTTGTTCTTGCCTTTAGACTTGCCCTGTTTCTTGAAGCTGGTGGTCTTGTTGACCATCAACACTTGGTGCTCTTTCTTAATTTCAATCTCAGCAGATTTTAGCATGGCAAAAAGTTCAGGTAACTCTTTGTTCATGTTCTGTATATTGTAATTCATCACAAAGTTCTTATAACTAGGTGGCAGTGATTGAAGGACACGATTAATCCTGTTAGGAATCACTATTCCCAAGTCACTGAGTTTCTTCGCATGCCCGGTCATGGCGAGCATGTGCTCACTAACGGAGCTGCCTTCTTCCATCATGCAGCTGAAGAAGTGTTTCGATGCTTCATAGCATTCCACGGCCGCATGAGTCTCAAAGATAGTCTTTAACTCATTGATTAACTCATGTGGATCGTGGTGCTCAAAACGTTTTTGAAGATCGGCTTCCAGACTGCATAGGATGGCACACTGAACTTGAGAGTACCGAGTTTTCCGAGCGTAAACATTCTTTACTTCATCGGTTTCAGTTTCTGCAGGAGGGTCACCTAGCGGTGCATCAAGCACATATTGCAGGTTTCCGCCATTGAGGAAGATCCTCACATGACGGAACCAGTCGGTGAAGTTGCTACCGTTGCTCTTAAGCTTTTCTTTCTCTAGGAACTGGTTAAAATTGATTGGGGACGCCATATCTACAACATATTTGCAATAGTTTAGACTAATGTTTATGACAAATTGAGTTCAAATTTTAATTTAACAAAATTAAAAAACTAGGTGAACTCCCACTCAAAACAATATCCCTCGCATTGTCTTAGTGATCACACGAACCAACTCCATCACACCTATGCCCGATCATCACGAGACAAGATGTAATTTCAATGGCGAACACTCAAAGTGTTCATCATATCAATCATATGATTCATGCTCTACCTTTCGGTATCATGTGTTCCGAGACCATGTCTGTACATGCTAGGCTCGTCAAGGCCACCTTAGTATCCGCATGTGCAAAACTGACTTGCACCCGTTGTATGCACTTGTTGATTCTATCACACCCGATCATCACGAGATGCTTCGAAACGACAAGTCTTGGCAACGGTGCTACTAAGGATGAACACTTTATTATCTTGAAATTTTAGTGAGAGGGACCATCTTATAATGCTACCGTCGCGATCTAAGCAAAATAAGATGCATAAAAGGATTAACATCACATGCAGTTCATATGTGATATGATATGGCCCTTTTGTCTTTGCGCCTTTGATCTTCATCTTCAAAGCACGGACATGATCTCCATCATCAACGGGCATGATCTCCATCATCATCGGCGAAGCACCAAGGTCAATGGCGCCGTCTTCATGATCGTCCTCCATGTAGCAACTATTACAACTACTTTGAAATACTACTCAACATGAAATTTAAAGACAACCATAAGGCTCCTGCCGGTTGCCACAATACAATAATGATCATCTCATACATAGTCATCATCACATTATGGCCATATCACATCACCAAACCCTGCAAAAACAAGTTAGACGTTCTCTAATTTGGTTTGCATATTTTACGTGGTTTAGGGTTTTCGAGCAAGATCCAATCTACCTACGAACATCAACCACAACGGTGATACTAGTGTTGTCAATAGAAGAGTAAATTGAATCTTCACTATAGTAGGAGAGACAGACACCCGCAAAGCCACTTATGCAATACAAGTTGCATGTCAAGCGTGGAGCAAATCTCATGAACGCGGTCATGTAAAGTTAGCCGAGCCGCTTCATCCCACTATGCCACAAAGATGCAAAGTACTCAAGCTAAAGATAACATAAGCATCAACGCCCACAAAACCATTGTGTTCTACTCGTGCAACCATCTATGCATAGACACGGCTCTGATACCACTGTAGGAGAACGTAGCATAGAAAACAAAAATTTTCCTATCGCGAACACGCAATCCAAGCCAAGATGCAATCTAGAAGACGGTAGCAACAAGGGGATTATCGAGTCTCACCCTTGAAGAGATTCCAAAGCCTACAAGATGAGGCTCTTGTTGCTGCGGTAGACGATCACTTGCCGCTTGCAAAAGCGCGTAGAAGATCTTGATCACGGCGCCACGAACGGGCAGCACCTCCGTACTCGGTCACACGTTCGGTTGTTGATGAAGACGACGTCCACCTCCCGTTCCAGCGGGCAGCAGAAGTAGTAGCTCCTCTTGAATCCGACAGCACGACGGCGTGGTGTCGGTGGCGGTGGAGAAATCCGGCGGAGCTTCGCTAAGCGTGCGGGATATGGTGGAGGAGCGGGCGCTAGGGTTTGGGGAGAGGGGTGGCCGGCCACTATAGGGGCGGCCAAGGTGGTGGCTTTGGTGTGTCCGGCCCCCTCCCCTATGCCCCTCATTATATAGGTGGAAGCCCCAAGTGTTGGACTACAAGTCTCCGAATAAGACCCGAACCCAAAACCTTCCATATGGTGGGAAACCTTCCCAAGCTAGGATTCCCACTAGAGGTGGGAATTCCACCTACCATATGGGGGGGCCCCTTATGGGGAGTCCACTTGGGACTCCACCCCACTAGGGTTGGCCGGCCATGGAGGTGGAGTCCCATGTGGACTCCACCTTCCTAGGTGTGTTCTTCCGGACTTTTCTAGAACCTTCTAGAACCTTCCATAGAACCTTCCGAATCATTTTAATTCACATAAAATGACATCCTATATATGAATCTTATTCTCCGGACCATTCCGGAACTCCTCGTGATGTTCGGGATCTCATCCGGGACTCCGAACAAATATTCGAACTCCATTCCATATTCAAGTTCAACCATTTCAACATCCAACTTTAAGTGTGTCACCCTACGGTTCGCGAACTATGCGGACATGGTTGAGTACTCACTACGACCAATAACCAATAGCGGGATCTGGAGATCCATAATGGCTCCCACATATTCAACGATGACTTTAGTGATCGAATGAACCATTCACATACGATACCAATTCCCTTTGCCACGCGATATTTTACTTGTCCGAGGTTTGATCATCGGTATCACACTATACCTTGTTCAACCTCGTCTCCAAGTAATCTTTACTCGTACCGTGGTATGTGGTCTCTTATGAACTTATTCATATGCTTGCAAGACATTAGACGACATTCCACCGAGAGGGCCCAGAGTATATCTATCCGTCATCGGGATGGACAAATCCCACTGTTGATCCATATGCCTCAACTCATACTTTCGGATACTTAATCCCACCTTTATAACCACCCATTTACGCAGTGGCGTTTGATGTAATCAAAGTACCTTTCCGGTATAAGTGATTTACATGATCTCATGGTCATAAGGACTAGGTAACTATGTAACGAAAGCTTATAGCAAATAACTTAATGACGTGATCTTATGCTACGCTTAATTTGGGTGTGTCCATTACATCATTCATATAATGATATAATCTTTTTATTAATAACATCCAATGTTCATGATTATGAAACTAATCATCTATTAATCAACAAGCTAGTTAAGAGGCTTACTAGGGACTCTTTGTTGTTTACATATCACACATGTATCAATGTTTCGGTTAATACAATTATAGCATGGTATATAAACATTTATCATAAACATAAAGATATATAATAACCACTTTTATTATTGCCTCTTGGGCATATCTCCAACAGACATATGATCATCCTCTACACATCTTACAAAAGAATCTCCTCTACAATTGAAATCTAGCAAGCTCATTAAGGTGATGAAGTTCGTAATATGACTTAAGTCTAGATTGATAATGACAAAAGCTAGAGCATGCATTTGCGAATAAAAAATTGGGGATCGGAGGAGAAGCATACCATACTTCGATGCCGTGCGATGAATCGAATAAAAACAAATGGATTTGGAGATCTAAAGGAGTGGGTTTTAAGTTTGGAGGAGGAAGAGAGAGAGGATATTAACGAAACTCCAAATTTTCGATAAGGAACCTCTTTCCTGCCTGTTTATGGCGTCCGATACGTGCTACGGATGTATGGTACGGGCGCATCCCGCGTGTACCAGGTGCAACCGCCTTAGGTCTAAGGCGGTTGACGCGGTACGGCCGGACGGTATGGTCGTATCCCCTCGTACAGATGATCGTTAAACTTACAGTTTCCTTATCGAAAATTTGGAGTTTCGCTATCGAAGCGGTAAGGGTGCACGGTACGGTTTGGTCTACCCGTACCGATGGTCGCGAAAGTTACAGTTGATTTTGGCGAAACATCCAACTTTTCTTCCTCGAGGCTGCGGATGTGGTACGGGCATGTGGTATGGGCGGCTCCGGCTGTATTGACTGTCGCTAAAGTTACAGTAACCTGCAAACTCAAAAATTTCTATGCAATTTTCACGTGCCCTTGTGCATCAACCATACCTCGAAAATGACCAAGGAAAAACAGCAGTATATAATATATAAAAAATGCGCAACCGCTAGTATATAAAATCAAATGGCATTGTTGCTTACTTTCTTCTCCTCTTTCCCAAACGATCCCATGAACAATCTTTATTAAAAACAAAAACAAACGAAACAAACAAATAAAACATTACAAATTAAACTAAACAAGAACTAGATAGAAAAACTTATTGATCATGGGTTGCCTCCCATGAAGCGCTTCTAGTTAAGGTCAATTAGCTTGACCAAGATGGTGATCACTTAAGTGTTGCAAGTGGAAGACCTACTCCAAAGTAATTAGCTTTCAAAGTAATGATCCCATCATCATCATGTTTGGCCTTCTTATTTCTAGGGAAGTGCACTACAAATAGGTCTTTCGATGGTAATCCAATTCTCACATTTCCTTCTTGTAAATTGATTAGAGTTTTAATAGTTCTAAGAAATGGCCTTCCTAGGATTATAGGATCTATAGGATCTTCAGGCATGTCCACAATAACAAGATAAATAAGAGCAGGACATCCTTTAATCTCTACTACAATATTATCTTTTATGCCTACAATTGTCTATATGATGGCGCAGACAATCTTAGAGCGTTTTTGTGGAAGCGGTTGGGAAACCCCAAGAGGAAGGTGTGATGAGCACAACAACAAGTTTTCCCTTAGTACGAAACCAAGATTCGATCGATCAGTAGGAGAAAGGCGTGACTTCTGAAGGTGTTGCTAGCTGACTAGTGGCAGGCGCACTACCGGCGTCAGCAACAACGTGTAACCTGCACACAACACAACCAAAGTACTTTGCCCCAACTTGCAGTGAGGTTGTCAATCTCACCGGTTTGCTGAACACAAAGGATTAGACGTATCGAGTGGAAAGAGATATTTGCAGTAATTAAGGAGAACAAGAATTGCAGTAAGTAAACAAAACATGATTGCAGTGGTTTAATTTATCAATGTAAAGGAAACAGGACCGGGGTCCACAATTCACTAGAGGTGTCTCTCCATAAAGATATATAGCATGTTGGGTGAACAAATTACAGCTGGGCAATTGACAGAATATCGACCATACATAACAAGATGATTACTATGAGATTTGATTGGGCATTACAACATAATACATAGACCGTAATCCAACTGCGTCTATGACTAATAATCCAACTTCCTGTTATCATCTGAACCCCTTTATGTATTAAGTTGCAAGCAACATATTATCACATTAAGAAATGTGTGTAAAGTAAACAATAGAATTACCCTCAGATAAAACATTGTTTTTTTCTCCTGAGTAGCAACATCACATCTACAATCTTAGAAGTTATTTTCACTCTCCCAGAAAACTAGAGGCATGAACCTACTATCGAGCATAAATACCCCCTCTTGGAGTCACAAGTATCTACTTGGCCAGAGTATCCACTAGCAACGGAGAGCATGCAAGATCACAAATAACATATGACATGAATATATAATCAACCTCAACATAGTATACAATATTCATCGGATCCCAGCAAACATAACATGTAGGATTACATAAAGATGATCTTGATGGGACCCATAGTCCAGGGATGAACTACTCATGCATCACTTCGGAGGCGGGCATGGGGATGTAGATGCCTCCGGTGATAATTTCCCCCAGGTGCCGAAGAGGATCGAACCCCCGAGATGGGTTGGGATGGCGGCCAACAGAACTTTTCGTGGATGGAGGCTCGGGTATCCAGGGTTTTCATGAGAAGATGTATAAATAGGCAGAGGATTTAGGTCGGTGGGGTGCCTGGGAGGACCACACCATGCCTTGGCGCGGGGCAGGGCCAGGGCGTGCCAAGGGCAGGTGTGGCTGCCCTGTGGCGCCTCTTCGACCCCCCTCTAGACTTCGTCTTCGATTCGGTAAAATATTGACTTTGCCTTTTGTTTCGTCCAATTCCGAGAATATTTCCTGTACAACTAGAAATACAAAAATAATACGAGGAACACTGTGGGATCTTGTTAATAGGTTAGTCGGAAATCATGTAAAAGTGCAACAAAGTGTAAGCAAAACGTATATGAATTGGTGTAAAAAGCATGGAGCATGAAAAATTATAGATACGTTTGAGACGTATCACCTACATCTTGTCTATAGGTTGAATCAGCTTAGTGAAGTCTTAGCTCAATAGTTTTAAATGGCCCAATTCCTAACTTATCAAATAAGATCTTTGGAATTGTGGAGACGCTTGCACCAAGATCACGAAGTGCAACCACCTCATTTGTTACAAAATGAACCTTAATAGTGGGCTCAAATATATCATCAAGCTTAGCTGGAAGTTTTTCAGCTAGCTTCTTATATTGTTGTTCTAAGTCACGGACTTTGCATGCTACTTCATGAATGAATTGATGGTACCTTACACCATTACCTTCATCGACTTCGGGATGTCTTACCGTGACCATTTTTATGAGATCTTCTACGGAGTACTCTAGTGTTGGAGCATTTCTATAGTCCAGTTCTTCAAGTGCTTCTCATTTTCTTTCAATCCTCATCATCTTGAGGTCTTCAACGGGGTTTGGTTCTGGCTTACCTGCAAATCTTGCAAGTATTATAGTTTGGCTTTCAGCTATCTTCCCCAGTTGTGTCTCGACGGTCTTCGTCCTTTCCTGTAGAACTTGAACATCGTTCTTAAGAGAAACAATTTGATTAGATAAATTCCCTAACATAGTGCTATGATTTTCAGTAAGCTTTGTAAGGGTACTATTTTGTTCAGCTTGAGCATGCATAATTTTTTTGAAAGTACTTTCAATTGAAGTATTACCATTGCTTGCTCCACTATCGTTGGTGTAGTTATTATTTGGAACTCCTGCATTGTTGTTATGTTGTTTAGGAAAATTAGATACATAGTTGTGGTGACCCTGCATACCACTGCATGTTGTAGTATGCCAGCCGTTGACATAACATGTGCGAAGTACCAATCCGCAAATATTACATCCCTCAGAGTAGTACAACAGAAGCATAGCTGGTCTTTATTTCATACACATAATATTACAAGCCATATAATTACATCATCTTGGAGCTCCTCCTGGGTCCATAGAGGTTTACTCCTAGGTTCTAGGTGAACCTTACACAACTTATATAATATAGGTCTTATCAGGTTTATCATTATTCAACTCGAGCAGCTAAGTCCTATAGAGTTCGTACTGCTCGACTACTATTACTACTACTCTTGTGGTCTAAGCTTGTTCTCCTTCTGGAACCTCCCCGGTTCCGTATACGATCAGATAGTCGACCCCCTCTACTCCTCCAGGGAGGTCTGGTTCCTCGTAGCAGATCCCATCTTCTCCATCTTGTCCTTCGTTGGTCTCCTCAAGGTGATTTAGACAATCTAAGCAGGGGATTATAAGAGGTATGAGTACGAACGTACTCAACAAGTTCATAATAGGAAAGAGGTGTTTAATGCACTAGCTATGGCATTAGACCAGAAAGTCTAACACCAATGCATGTTTTTATAATCATTTCTTCGAAAGGTTGCTTTTATTTAGAAGAACTATGCCCGTCGGCCTTCACCGGTTTACTAGAACTTCATGGAGTTCCTTTCCAGCAGCGTTTGCAGTTCCATAACCCGGAACAGGGAGTGACATTTCACGATTCATTACACTCTGCAGAGGTGTGTTGCTTTACCCATAAGAGATCTTAACCTTGGTGCCAACCGGCAGCTTTCCCGTCCACACTTCCTTGGTGTGAGGCCCGGTATAAGGTCCTAGTCAATATTGCATTTCCCCGCGACCTCGCACACCCACCCTTTGTTGCAATTCCGACCTTGGGTCCTTGATACGTCTCCAACGTATCGATAATTTCTTATGTTCCATGCTACTTTATTGATGATACCTACATGTTTTATGTACATTATATGTCATATTTATGCATTTTCTGGAACTAACCTATTAACAAGATGCCGAAGAGCCAGTTCTTTTTTGCTGTTTTTGTTTCAGAAATCCTAGTAAAAATATTCTTCATGGGACGACTTTCGCCCGGGGTCCTATTTTGCACGAAGCTTCCGGAAGACCGAAGAGGGAAGTGGGGCCACGAGGCGGCCGGGAGGGTGGCCGGCGGCCCAGCCCTGGCGCGCCGACCTGCCCCCGGGGCCTCGTGTGGCCCCGCGTTGACCCTCCGCCTACTTAAAGCTTCCGTCGCGAAACCCCCAGAGAGCCACGATACGGAAAACCTTCAGAGACGCCGCCGCGCGTCCCATCTCGGGGATTCGGAGATCGCCTCCGGCACCCTGCGGAGAGGGGATTCATCTCCCGGAGGACTCTACACCGCCATGGTCGCCTCCGGAGTGATGAGTGAGTAGTCCACCCCTGGACCATGGGTCCATAGCAGTAGCTAGATGGTCGTCTTCTCCTTGTTGTGCTTCATTGTTGGATCTTGTGAGCTGCCTAACATGATCAAGATCATGTATCTGTAATACTATATGTTATGTTTGTCGGGATCCGATGGATAGAGAGTACTATGATTATGGTGATTATCAATCTATTGTTCATGTGTTGTTTATGATCTTGCATGCTCTCCGTTATTAGTAGAGGCTCTGGCCAAGTTTTTGCTCTTAACTCCAAGAGGGGTATTTATGCTCGATAGTGGGTTCATGCCTTCATTGAATCTGGGATCGTGACAGTAGGTTCTAAGGTTGTGATGTGCTGTTGCCACTAGGGATAAAACATTGATGCTATGTCTAAGGATGTAGTTGTTGATTACATTACGCACCATACTTAATGCAATTGTCTGTTGCTTTGCAACTTAATACTGGAGGGGGTTCGGATGAACCTGAAGGTGGACTTTTTAGGCATAGATGCAGTTGGATGGCGGTCTATGTACTTTGTCGTAATGCCCAATTAAATCTCACTATATTTATCATATCATGTATATGCATTGTTATGCCTTTCTCTATTTGTCAATTGCCCGTAATTTGTTCACCCAACATGCTTTATCTTATGGGAGAGACACCTCTAGTGAACTGCCCGGTCCTATTCTTTACATAGCATACAATCTGCAATTGTGTTTTACTGTTTTCTTTGCAAACATCTTCCACTCGATACGTTTAATCCTTTGTTACAGCAAGCCGGTGAGATTGACAACCTCACTGTTTCGTTGGGGCAAAGTACTTTGGTTGTGTTGTGCAGGTTCCGCGTTGGCGCCGGAATCCCTGGTGTTGCGCCGCATCACATTTCGCGACCATCAACCTTCAACGTGCTTCTTGGCTCCTCCTGGTTCGATTAAACCTTGGTTTCTTTCGAGGGAAAACTTGCTACGTGCGCATCATACCTTCCTCTTGGGGTTCCCAACGAACGTGTGAGTTACACGCCATCAAGCTCTTTTTCTGGCGCCGTTGGGAGATCAAGACACGCTGCAAGGGAGTCTCCACTTCTCAATCTCTTTACTTTGTTTTTGTCTTGCTTTATTTTATTTACTACTTTGTTTGCTGCACTAAATCAAAATACAAAAAAATTTGTTGCTAGTTTTACTTTATTTATTGTCTTGCTCTCTATATCGAAAACACAAAAAAATTAGTTACTTGTCTTTACTTTATTTGCCTAGTTTACTTTATTACTGTTATCATGAGTAATCCTGAAGTTGAAGTTCGTTCTTTTAAGCAACAAGGTGGAGAAAGTTTTAAAGATGCTTGGTATAGAATTAGTAATGCTCATCAAAGGTGCATTAAGAAACACTCCACCACTATCCTTCTTAGGAACTTTTATGTTGGTTTATCTAGTTGGAATAGATATGTTCTTGATACTCTTTCGGGAGGTAATTTCCTAGGTACTCCCGCTTTAGAAGCTAGTTGCATCATTGAGAGTCTAGTTGGAATACCACCTGTTAATGAAGCTAAAATTGAAATCTCTCTTGAAGATGTTATGAAAAAATTGGAAACCATAGAGAAAAAATTTCCAAGTGTTGAAACTAAATTGGGAATGTTATTTGACAAAACTTATGAACTTGATAAATCCTTAGGAGGAATTGATGAAAGAATTAGTGTCCTAGGAACTTGTGTTGTCCAGGATAATCAAACCAATAGGATTGACGAACTTGAAAAAGCTATGGGAACCTTGGGTTCAACCTTTTCTTCTCTCAAGTATAATGAGAAAGCTTATGTGGGTAAAGAGCAAAAATTCATGTACGCCTCTAAAGTGCCTAAACAAAAGAATTACTATAGGCCTAAAATTGCTAAAACCCCTAGCACCACCATAGAAAATTTAGATAATGGAGCACCTAAAGTACCCTCTGCAACAAGTTGTGTTTGCATGAAAAATAATAATGTTGATGCTTCATCTCTCGATGTTACTTGATTTGTACTTTCTGCGCCTAGCTGAAAGGCGTTAAAGAAAAGCGCTTATGGGAGACAACCCATGTTTTTACCTACAGCAATTTTTTGTTTTGTTGAGTCTTGGAAGTTGTTTACTACTGTAGCAACCTCTCCTTATCATGTTTTTGTGCCAAGTAAAGTTTCTATGTCAAAGTTGATGTTATATTTGGGATTGCTGCGCAGAAACAGCATTGCTGTCTGTCACGAATCTGGGCACAATTCTCTGTAGAAAATTCGAAAAAATCTGCCAATTTACGAGCGTGATCCTCAGATATGTACGCAACTTTCATTAGTTTTGAGTTTTTCCATTTGAGCAAGTCTGGTGCCATGTCTAAATTCGTCTTTACGGACTGTTCTGTTTTTGACAGATTCTGCCTTTTATTTCGCATTGCCTCTTTTGCTATGTTGGATTTATTTCTTTGATCCATTAATGTCCAGTAGCATTATGCAATGTCCAGAAGTGAAAATAATGATTGTGTCACCTCTGAATGAGTGAATTATTAATGATGCACTAACCCTCTAATGAGTTTGCTTGAAGTTTGGTGTGAAGGAAGTTTTCAAGGGTCAAGAGAGGAGTATGATATACTATGATCAAGAGGAGTGAAAGATCTAAGCTTGGGGATGCCCCGTGGTTCACCCCTGCATATTTTAAGAAGACTCAAGCGTCTAAGCTTGGGGATGCCCAAGGCATCCCCTTCTTCATCGACAACATCATCGGGTTCCTCCCCTGAAACTATATTTTTATTCAATCACATCTTGTATTCTTTACTTGGAGCGTCGGTTTGTTTTTGTTTTTGTTTTTGTTTGAATAAAATGGATCCTAGCATTCACTTTGTGGGAGAGAGACACGCTCCGCTGTTGCATATGGACACATGTGTCCTTAGGCTTTACTCATAATGTTCATGGCGAAGTTTCTTCTTCGTTAAATTGTTATATGGTTGGAATTGGAAAATGCTACATGTAGTAATTCTAAAATGTCTTGGATAATGTGATACTTGGTAATTGTTGTGCTCATGTTTAAGCTCTTGTATCATATGCTTTGCACCCATTAACGAAGAAATACATAGAGCTTGCTAAAATTTGATTTGCATATTTGGTTTCTCTAAGGTCTAGATAATATCTAGTATTGAGTTTTGAACAACAAGGAAGACGGTGTAGAGTCTTATAATGTTTACAATATGTCTTTTATGTGAGTTTTGCTGCACTTGTTCATCCTTGAGTTTGCTTCAAATAACCTTGCTAGCCTAAACCTTGTATCGAGAGGGAATACTTCTCATGCATCCAAAATCCTTGAGCCAACTACTATGCCATTTGTGTCCACCATACCTACCTACTACATGGTATTTCTCCGCCATTCCAAAGTAAATTGCTTGAGTGCTACCTTTAAAATTCCATCATCCACCTTTGCAATATATAGCTCATGGGACAAAATAGCCTTAAAAACTATCGTAGTATTGAATATGTACTTATGCACTTTATATTTTATTAAGTTGCTTGTTGTGCGATAACCATGTTTCTGGGGAACGCCATCAACTATTGTTGAATATCATGTGAGTTGCTATGCATGTCCGTCTTGTCTGAAGGTCTATCATTTTAGTGGTTGGAGCATGCAAAATTGTTAGAGAAGAACATTGGGCCGCTAACTAAAGCCATGAATCATGGTGGAAGTTTCAGTTTGGACATATATCCTCAATCTCATATGAGAATAATAACTTTGCTACATGCTTATGCATTTAAGAGGAGTCCATTATCTGTTGTCCATGGTGTGGATGTCTAAGTTGAGAATAATCAAAAGCGAGAAATCCAAAATGCGAGCATTCTCCTTAGACCTTTGTACAGGCGGCATGGAGGTACCCCTTTGTGACACTTGGTTGAAACATGGCATGCAAAGATCCGGTAGTCCAAGCTAAGTAGGACGAGGTGCGGGCACTATTAGTATACTATGCATGAGGCTTGCAACTTGTAAGATATAATTTTCATAACTCATATGCTTTATTACTACCGTTGACAAAATTGTTTCATGTTTTCAAAATAAAAGCTCTAGCACAAATACAACAATCGATGCTTTCCTCTTTGAAGGACCATTCTTTTACTTTTATTGTTGAGTCAGTTTACCTATCTCCTTCCACCTTAAGAAGCAAACACTTGTGTGAACTGTGCATTGATTCCTACATACTTGCATATTGCACTTGTTATATTACTTTATGTTGACAATATCCATGAGATATACATGTTATAAGTTGAAAGCAACCGCTGAAACTTAATCTTCCTATGTGTTGCTTCAACACCTTTACTTTGATTTATTGCTTTATGAGTTAACTCTTATGCAAGACTTATTGATGCTTGTCTTGAAGTACTATTCATGAAAAGTCTTTGCTTTATGATTCATTGTTTACTCATGTCATTACCTTTGCTTTGATCGCTGCATTCATTACATATGTTTACAAATAGTATGATCAAGATTATGATGGCATGTCACTTCAGAAATTATCTTTGTTATCGTTTTACCTACTCGGGACGAGCAGAACTAAGCTTGGGGATGCTGATACGTCTCCAACGTATCGATAATTTCTTATGTTCCATGCTACTTTATTGATGATACCTACATGTTTTATGTACATTATATGTCATATTTATGCATTTTGGAACTAACCTATTAACAAGATGCCGAAGAGCCAGTTGTTGTTTTCTGCTGTTTTGGTTTCAGAAATCCTAGTAAAGAAATATTCTCGGAATTGGACGAAACTTTCGCCCAGGGTCCTATTTTTGCACGAAGCTTCCGAAGACCGAAGAGATAACGAAGTGGGGCACGGCGGGAGGGTGGCCGGCGCGGCCCGGGCCCTGGCCGCGCCGACCTGCCTGGGCCCTCGTGTGGCCCCCGCGTTGACCCTCCGCCTACTTAAAGCTTCGCGAAACCCCCGATCCGAGAGCCACGATACGGAAAACCTTACAGAGGCCGCGCGCGAATCCCATCTCGGGGATTACGGAGATCGCCTCCGGCACCTGCCGGAGAGGGGATTCATCTCCCGGAGGACTCTACACCGCCATGGTCGCCTCCGGAGTGATGAGTGAGTAGTTCACCCCTGGACCATGGGTCCATAGCAGTAGCTAGATGGTCGTCTTCTCCTTGTTGTGCTTCATTGTTGGATCTTGTGAGCTGCCTAACATGATCAAGATCATCTATCCGTAATACTATATGTTGTGTTTGTCGGGATCCGATGGATAGAGAGTACTATGATTATGGTGATTATCAATCTATTGTTCATGTGTTGTTTATGATCTTGCATGCTCTCCGTTATTAGTAGAGGCTCTGGCCAAGTTTTTGCTCTTAACTCCAAGAGGGGTATTTATGCTCGATAGTGGGTTCATGCCTTCATTGAATTTGGGATCGTGACAGTGGTTCTAAGGTTGTGATGTGCTGTTGCCACTAGGGATAAAACATTGATGCTATGTCTAAGGATGTAGTTGTTGATTACATTACGCACCATACTTAATGCAATTGTTTGCTTTGCAACTTAATACTGGAGGTTCGGATGATAACCTGAAGGTGGACTTTTTAGGCATAGATGCAGTTGGATGGCGGTCTATGTACTTTGTCGTAATGCCCAATTAAATCTCACTATATTTATCATATCATGTATATGCATTGTTATGCCTTTCTCTATTTGTCAATTGCCCACTGTAATTTGTTCACCCAACATGCTTTATCTTATGGGAGAGACACCTCTAGTGAACTGTGGACCCCGGTCCTATTCTTTACATAGCATACAATCTACTGCAATTGTGTTTTACTGTTTCTTTGCAAACATCTTCCACTCGATACGTTTAATCCTTTGTTACAACAAGCCGGTGAGATTGACACCTCATTTCGTTGGGGCAAAGTACTTTGGTTGTGTTGTGCAGGTTCCGCGTTGGCGGAATCCCTGGTGTTGCGCCGCATCACATTTCGCGACCATCAACCTTCAACGTGCTTCTTGGCTCCTCCTGGTTCGATTAAACCTTGGTTTCTTTCTGAGGGAAAACTTGCTACTGTGCGCATCATACCTTCCTCTTGGGGTTCCCAACGAACGTGTGAGTTACACGCCATCAGTCCTCGCCGGTCTGTATCACTTGGATACCTTCCGACATCGACACCTATCAGGTCGCAACCTGATACCTTCGCCGGCAGTTGCAACCCATCATAGACCGCGTTACCGTGGGGAATTAGAATGGGATCCCCACCCACCGGTTGTTCTCGCAAGACACAACTGCTACGGTAAGCGCATCTTGATGTACGAGAGGAAGAAACACACTTGACTACTCCATCCCACTCCAGATCTTATGGTTAACACGGGTCTTACGGCACAAGAATCACTAGACGACATTTGTTGTTAATCCTAGATGGATATAAACCCTTGCAATGGAACCTCCACCATACTCATGCCATGGTTCCATTGCCCACCACAGAGTCATATTCATAGTTATGAAATTAACATCTTCGCTTTTCATGCAAGAGTGATAAGTATAGTACTTTGCAAGTAATTTGATATAAATACTCAAAGTAACATGAGCCGATGAACTTGCCTGGCGGGTAGTGCAGTTGGATTGTTTGGACTGACCCTGGTCCTCTGTTTCTGAAAGATATCATCATTGTTCGATAAGGGCAATGGTTAAAGATTCATATATGCATGATTTCAATTTTTAGGGTTTGGTTCCCCCCCTTCCCGATGCTTAATTATTTAATGTCAGAGGTGGCTAATAAGAACAATTTAAGAATACTCCTAAAGAGTGAAACTAATATCTTGGAATATTGCCAAGATTTGTTTAAGTCCAAAATAATTTATGGACTTATTTAATCATTAAAAATATGGAGTTTATAATGATTTTATTAATTCATTATTCTTTGGATTTAATTATGGCTCAAATTTATTTGTCTCAAAATTTCTATTTCATATTTTATTATGATAGAGAATTTTATTTTAAGTAGTTTGCATATTTTTATCTATTTTTTAGAGTTATATTTATTTTATAGAATTTGTAAGTTTCAATTTAAATGTAATTTGGAAATGTCCAAATTGCCCCTTGGGCCCACCTGTCAGGTCGCCCGAGCTGGTTAGGTCGGACCAGCCCAGTGGGCTCGTTCCAACCGACCCAGTCGCTCGCGTTGCCTCTCCTTCGTCCTAACCCTAATCCTCTTACATGCTCCTACGACCCGTGGTCGCCTCCGCCGTCACCGCCCTATTCCGGCCATCTCCGGTGACGAGATGATGCGCAATCGAACCGCCTCTCGACGCCGAACAATCTCCTAGAGTTGGCGTCGCTCCCGCGCATCCCCGACCCCTCCTCTGTGGCTAGGGTTACGGGATCCGCGGCGATCTCTGCTCGCGGCGTCCCCGGTTGTGGTGCTGCCGTGAGCCTCGCCGTGGTGGTGCTGGCGCTGCGGCACTGTCGTGGCTGGCACGCGCCGCCATGCATGCGGCGTGCCGCCATTCGTGCTTCTGTCTCTCTGTCGTACACACACACACACACACACTCTCTCTCTCTCTCTCTCTCTCTCTCTCTCTCGCCTGTTCTTCCTCCTCACCCACCATTGGATGCCTTGGCATCCATGGCGCTGTGCTGCTGCTGCTCCTGTGTGCTGCTGCTCCTATGTACCCTAGCTTGCCATTCTATTGCTCTGTGGCCATGCATGTGCTGTTGCTCTCTCCATGCTCTAGCCTATGCTACTCCATTCTACTTTTTGTGCATGGTTCTGTGCAATGCCTAGATGCTACTGGCTTGCTTATGCGTCTGCAGCTACTCCTATACTTATGCTCATGCTATTGCTGCTGTTGTGGCACTTGTGCATTTGTTCATGAGCATGTTGTGATGCTCATGGCTTGCCATGTTGCTCCAGCTGCTGCTGCTACTGGATGGTCATGTGTATTCATAATTCCTGCCCCTGGCTTGATTACTGTGAGTAATCCTTGCTGTGCAAGAGCCAGTGCCACTTGTGTGTTGCTCGTTGAGCTCTGGTTCATGGTAAAGCTCTGCTAGGCTTGATTGTTGACTAGATGCATCCATCCCTTGATGATGTGCTTCTGGATACAATTATAAAATTGTTTATATGATTTTTGTGATGCAATGGTTGCTTATCTGGGGCTATTTCATTAATTGGTCCATGTATTGATGCTAGGCTTGACTCTAGCAAGCACTTGCATGCTCAAAGCTTGATGATCATAAGATCATCAGCTTTGTTGGTTGCTTGATATCCTCTGTCTATGCCTCTCTCTTATCTTTTGTGCTGTGTAGCTCCAAACCTTGTGCTGGTGCATGCTTATTGCTTGATCAAGCATCTGCGATGCTTGCAGTGATCCTCGGGATCATTTGCAAGTGTCTAGGTCACTTGTTGCTTGTGTATTTCATTTATCTGTGTAACTTGGTTTGATTAAATGGATAAATGAGATGAACTGTGATACATTGATGATTCTTTTAATTGATTGGCTTGAGCTAGAGGGATGCCAGTTCCTTTGAACCCTTCTGGGTAATGATATACTATTTGGCTTGATGATTTTGTGGTTGAGGTAACCTCAACAGCTATCCTTGTTCTAGGGTGGCTCTGATACGTCCATTTTGCATCACTATTTTATATCATAAATTGCTGTTATTCATTGATATATTTCATATTTAGAGATGATACTTATGTTATTTCACCTATTTTGCATGTTTCATGATTATTGGAGAATTATTCACCGGAGTTCTGCTGGAAAAAGCACCGTCAGACACCATATTTCGAAGATCAACCATTGGCGAAATTATCCCTAAGAAGAAGCCAGCCAAAAGGAGGGACCGAGGAGGGCCGCCATGGGCCCCATAGGGCCGGCGCGGGCCCAGGGCATGGCCGCCGCCTTGTGGGGAGGGGGCCCACAGCCCCTTCGGCCGCCTCTCCTTCGCATACTTCTTCGTCCCGAAAACCTAAGGCACGGGGGATACGGAGAATAGACATAGCCGCCTCTGCGGGGCGGAGAGACACCAGAGAAAAGAGCTCTCCGACGGGCAGGAATCCGCCGGGAAATTCCCCCCCGGAGGGCGTCGCCATCGCCGCCGTCATCGAGCTGGTCATCATTGGGATCATCATCATCATCTCCACCATCTACACCTTCATCTCCACCGCTGCATCTCGTCACCGCTGTAACATCTAGGGTTAAATCTTGATTGTTTGATAGGGGAAACTTTCTCGGTGTCGATTAATACTTGTTATTGATGCTATTGAGTGAAACCATTGAACCAAGATTTATGTTCAGATTGTTATTCATCATCATATCACCTCTGATTATGTTCCATATGATGTCTCGTGAGTAGTTCGTTTAGTTCTTGAGGACATGGGTGAAGTCTAAATGTTAGTAGTGAACTATGTTGAGTAATATTTAATGGTTTGATATTTAAGTTGTGGTGTTATTCTTCTAGTGGTGTCACGTGAACGTCGACTACATGACACTTCACCTTTATGGGCCTAGGGGAGTGCATATTGTATTCGTTTGCTAATTGTGGGGTTGCCGGAGTGACAACAAACCCCCGTTAGTATATCGATGCAGGAGGGATAGCAGGATCTTAGAGTTTAAGGCTGTGGTTAGATTTATCTTAATTACTTTCTTGTATTTGCGGATGCTTGCAAGGGGTATAATCACAAGTATGTATTAGTCCTAGGAAGGGCGGTGCATTAGCATAGGTTCACCAACACAACACTTATCAAAACAATGAAGATTAATCAACTATATGAAGCGAAAGCACTAGACTAAAATCCCCGTGTGTCCTCAAGAACGTTTGGTCATTATAAGTAAACAAACCGGCTTGTCCTTTGTGCTAAAAAGGATTGGGCCACTCGCTGCAATTATTACTCTCGCATTTATTTTACTTGTACTTTATTTATCTGCTATATCAAAACCCCTGAAAACTTGTCTGTGAGCATTTACAGTGAATCCTTCATCGAAACTGCTTTGTCAACACCTTCTGCTCCTCGTTGGGTTCGACACTCTTATTTATCGAAAGTACTACGATACACCCCCTATACTTGTGGGTCATTAAGACTATTTTCTGGCGCCGTTGCCGGGGAGTGAAGCGCTATTGGTAAGTGGAATTGGTAAGGAAACTTTTACTGTACGTGCTGATTTTGTTTCTGCCTGCTGCTATAAGTCATTATGGAGAGATCTTCTCTTGAATTTCTATTTGGGAAATCTACTACTACTGCAACGGTAGTGGATGAGGCGCCAGGTGAGGAAGTAATACCATATAAAATACCTATGAAAATTATTGAACGTGTTGTGGATAACCGCTATGAAGGGGATGGAACTATTCATCCTGGAGATCATTTACTGTTTTTACATGAATTATGCGGGTTATTCAAGTGTGCAGGTATTTCAATGGATGAAGTTAGGAAGAAATTATTTGTTATGTCGCTATCTGGTAAAGCGGCGCATTGGTATAAACTGCTGAAGGATGGGCGTTCTCTTGATTGGAAGGATATTGTGCCTCTATTTTACTCTAAATTCTATCCTCCAAGTGAAATTCACAAAGACCAAAACCGTATATATAATTTCTGGCCTCATGATGGAGAGAGTATTGCCCAAGCGTGGGGAGATTGAAGTCTTTAATGCTCAAATGCCCCATTCATGAGCTTCCTGGTAATATTATCATTGATAATTTCTATGCAAGACTTTCTTTTCAAGATAAAACCTTGCTGGATACTGCTTGTTCTGGATCATTCACACGCAATCAAGAAGAGTTTAAATGGGACCTTCTTGATCGAATCCAAGAAAATACTGAAGGATGGGAGAATGACAAAGGTAGAGTGTCAGGTGTAAATTATGATTATGAATGCATTGAAACTTTTGTGGATACTGATGAATATCGTAATATAAGTGCTACATATGGTCTTGACTCTCAAGTTGTTGCAAATATTTATAAAGCCTTTGCCTCTCATTTTGAATTGCCTAGGAAGAATTTTGATAAGTATCATGAACCTTATAAAGATAAAACTGATTCACCTAAAGGTAAATGTATTGAAATTAAAACCGTTGATCATGTTCTTCCTGAAGCTTATATTGAAAAAACTCCTTTCCCTGCTAAAATGAAAGAGTATTCTGTTATAACTAGTGTAGTTAATAAAAGTGCAAAGAAACCTATAGAACCTGAAGAGCAAATAAAGGTTGAACCTGATGTTGCAATAGTTAAAGATCTTGTGACTGAAAATGTGGAAGATGGTCATATTATTTTCTGTGAAGATGCTTCTAATATTGTTTCACATCCTAATAAGTCTAGGAAAGCAAGTGTTCCTGTGCTCTCTGTTCGAATTGGTGATCATTGTTATTATGGTTTATGCGACATTGGTGCAAGTATTAGTGCCATTCCTTATGAGCTCTACACGGAAATCATGCATGAAATTGGTTCTTGTGAACTTGAAGATATTGATGTGGTTATTCGGCTAGCTAATAGAGAAACTATCTCTCCCATTGGTATTTTTCGAGATGTGGAAGTTCTATGAGGTAAGATTAGATATCCTGCTCACTTTTTGGTACTTGGTTCTGCTGCTAGCAAGTCTTGTCCTATTATTTTTGGTAGACCTTTTCTGAATACTTGTGGAGCTATTATAGATTGCAAGAAAGAGAAAATTGTTACTAAATTTGCTGGTGAATCTTATGAGTTTAACTTCTCTAAATTTGCCAAAACTCCTTATAAAGCTGATTTGCCTAATGATGATTTTAGAGTTGAACAGTGTGCATCTATTGCTCTTGCTCCTAATAATCCTTTGCAGCAATATTTGGAGGATAGTGAGTGAAGTTTTTAGGGAAGAAAGGGATGAGCTTGATGAAATTTTC
This sequence comes from Lolium multiflorum, assembly GCA_030979885.1. NCBI lineage: Eukaryota > Viridiplantae > Streptophyta > Magnoliopsida > Poales > Poaceae > Lolium > Lolium multiflorum. The sequence goes on from CM061750.1 coordinate 283,370,589, forward strand.
CTTCGTCAACCTATTCTTAAACATGACTTACCTGTTGAAGATCTAGGTGTAAAACCTCCACCAAAGGAAGATCCTGTATTTGATTTGAAACCATTACCTGATAATCTTAAGTATGCTTATATTGATGATAATAAAACATATCCTGTTATTATTAGTGCTAAGCTTTCAGATATTGAGGAAGAAAGGTTATTGGAAATATTGAAGAAACACCGAGCTATTGGTTACACTCTTGATGACTTGAAGGAGATTTCTCCCGCTATTTGCCAACATGCCATCAATATAGAAGATGATGCAAAACCTGTTGTTGAACATCAGCGTCGTCTAATTCCCAATATGAATGATGTGGTAAGAAATGAGGTATTAAAACTTCTTGAAGCAGGTATTATATATCCAATTGCTGATAGTAGACGGGTTAGTCCTGTACATTGTGTTCCTAAGAAAGGAGGAATAACTGTTGTTCCTAATGATAATGATGAGCTCATTCCTCAAAGAGTAGTTGTAGGGTATAGAATGTGCATTGATTTTCGAAAAGTTAATAAAGTTACTAAGAAAGATCATTACCCTTTACCTTTTATTGATCAAATGTTAGAAAGGTTGTCTAAAAATACTCATTTCTGCTTTCTTGATGGATATTCTGGGTTTTCACAAATTGCTGTTAGAGCTAAAGATCAAGAGAAAACCATTTTCACTTGTCCCTATGGAACTTATGCTTATAGGCGTATGCCTTTTGGTTTATGTAATGCTCCTGCTACTTTGCAAAGATGCATGTCTGCTATTTTTCATGGCTTTTGTGAAAAGATTGTTGAGGTATTCATGGATGATTTTTCTGTCTATGGGAATTCTTTTGATAATTGCTTGCGAAACCTTGATAAAGTTTTGCAGAGATGTGAAGAAACTAACCTTGTTCTTAATTGGGAGAAATGCCACTTTATGGTTAATTAAGGAATTGTATTGGGACATAAAATTCTGAGAGAGGTATTGAAGTTGATAGAGCTAAAGTTGAAGCAATTGAGAAGATGCCCTATCCTAGGGATGTTAAAGGTATTCGTAGTATTCTTGGTCATGCTGGTTTTTATAGGAGATTTATTAAAGATTTCTCTAAAATTTCAAAGCCTCTTACTAATCTTCTTCAAAAAGATGTAACTTTTGTTTTTGATGATGATTGTAAGGAAGCCTTTGAAACTCTAAAGAAAGCCTTAACAACTGCTCTGTAGTCGAACCTCGATTGGAATTTGCCTTTCAAAATTATGTGTGATGCTAGTGATTTTGCTGTAGGTGCTGTCCTTGGACAGCGAGTAGATAAAAAATTAAATGTTATTCATTATGCTAGTAAAACTCTAGATGCTGCTCAAAGAAATTATGCTACAACTGAGAAAGAGTTATTAGCCGTAGTTTTTGCATGTGACAAGTTTAGATCCTATATTGTTGATTCAAAAGTCACAGTTCATACTGATCATGCTGCAATTAGGTACCTTATGGAAAAGAAAGATGCTAAGCCAAGGCTTATTAGATGGGTGCTTCTTTTGCAAGAATTTGATTTACATATTGTAGATAGGAAAGGTGCTGATAATCCTGTTGCTGATAATTTATCTAGATTGGAAAATATTGCTTATGATCATGTTCCATAGTTTTCCAAATGAACAATTAGCTGTAATAAAGGTGAGTTCGCGAGATAGTCCTTGGTATGCTAATTATGCTAACTTTATTGTTTCGAAGTACTTGCCTCCAACCTTTTCAGCTCAGCAAAGGAGGAAATTCTTTTATGACTTGAGACATTATTTTTGGGATGACCCACACTTATATAAAGAAGGAGTGGATGGTATTATGCGAAGATGTGTCCCAGAATATGAACAACAAGAGATATTGAGTAAGTGTCATGGCAGTGTTTATGGAGGACATCACGCTGGAGATAGAACCGCACAAAAGGTTCTACAATCAGGTTTTTATTGGCCAACACTTTTTAAAGATGCAAGGAAGTTTATCTTATCTTGTGATGAATGTCAAAGAGTTGGTAATATCTCTAGACACAATGAAATTCCTATGAATTATACTATTGTTATTAAACCATTTGATTGTTGGGGATTTGACTTCATGGGTCCTTTCCCTTCTTCAGAAGGTAACACTCATATACTTGTCGCTGTTGATTATGTTACTAAATGGGTGGAAGCCATACCTACAAAAAGTGCTGATGGTGAAACCTCTTTAAAAATGCTTTTAGATGGTATTTTTCCTAGATTTGGAGTACCTAGATATATTATGACTGATGGAGGTTCTCACTTTATTCATGGTGGTTTTAGAAAAACTCTTGCCAAATATGGTATTAATCATAGAATTGCTTCAGCTTATCATCCTCAAACTAGTGGGCAAGTAGAATTATCGAATAGAGAAATTAAATCTATCCTGGGAAAGACTGTTAATAAATCCAGAAAGAATTGGGCTAGTAAGTTAAAGGAAGCATTGTGGGCTTATAGAACTGCTTATAAAAATCCTATGGGAATGTCTCCTTATAAAATGGTTTATGGAAAAGCTTGTCACTTACCTTTAGAACTAGAGCACAAAGCTTATTGGGCTGTGAGAGAACTTAATAAAGATTTTAAACTTGCCGGTAAGAAGAGGTTGCTTCAATTGAGTTCTTTAGATGAATGGAGAAGTGAAGCTTATGAAAATGCTAAACTTTTTAAGGAGAAAGTTAAGAAGTGGCATGATAGAAGAATTATTAAAAGAGAATTTAATGTTGGAGATAAAGTCCTATTGTATCGGTCTCGTCTCAGATTTTTTGCAGGGAAATTACTCTCAAAATGGGAAGGACCATATGTTATTGAGGAAGTGTATCGTTCAGGGGCAATTAAAATTAGTTCTCTGCAAGGTGATGCCACACAGGTAGGGAATGGACAAAGACTCAAGCATTATATTTCTGGAGATTCTTATAATGAAGATATTGATGTTATTCAAGTAATGACTCCGGAAGCTTTCATCAAAGATCAAATTGAATTCTGCAGAGTTCGACTTTGAATAGATAACAATTTTAATAATAAAAAGTCCGCGTTTAACTTTCCGAACTATATTTCTGCTGTTTTTGGAAAATATGAAAAATTACGAGATCGAAACGGAGTGGAGGAGACGCGCGTGCCCCATAGGCCGGCGCGGGCCCCCCTGGCGCGCCGCCCTATGGGGACAACCCCTCGGCGTCCCGTTTCCACTCGTTTTCGGCCGGAACCTTCCTTTTGTCGTAAAAATATTTGCTATATAATCCCCGGATCCCTGAGGTCCTTATATCGTTTTCTCGTCGTGTTTTGTTTCGAGCTGTTTTCTGCCAGATTTTTTTGATCTAGAAGCGCCATGGTCTCCAACAACAAAGATAAGGGGCCTTGGGAGGAAGAGATGGATGAAGGTGTCAATAAGGAAGTGAAGAAGATAGCATCAAAAAAGAGAGCGTGAAGCTGTGGAGAGTAAGCCAATCTTGGTGGGACGTTCTTTTTCTCATAACTTGCAGGGACTTCTTCCGCCTGCTCTTAGCCTCAATTCTTTCCCTTGTGTGGAGGAAGCAATACGGGTTACCGATGAGTTTTGTGATCAATACCGTGCTCTAAGAAGGGAAGTGGAGGTACTTCAGGAGGAGAACCAGCGACTTCGCAGAATGCTGGAATATTACTCGATTCCCATCACAAGGCCGCCACCGCCACATTTGGATAACAACGAATCTCTTCGAGTTTTGGTTGCCAAACTGAGAAGCTAAAGCTGAAGGAGATCTTTAAGAAGCGCGGGAACGGGCCATCACCACCGAAGGAGTAATTCATCATCGGTATTGGCATCCCCTTGGTTTGTTCCAAGCTTGGGGAGTGCCGCGGTATCACATCATCACTATCTTTATCCTTTTACTATCAAGTAGTGTCATATCATGAGTAGGGAAGTTATCATATAAGATGGTTTGCAGTGTGGAAGTATCTCTCTCTTAGTTGGTTATCTATGTATCCGTTGGTGTGAGTTATCGTTATGGAATATTAATGAGAATTCTTATCATTTACTTTTTGCACACTTTATTTTTAGTTTGCAATTTCTGTTATATGATCACTCTTGACATTAGTATTGATATCACTTTGGGAGCATCAAGTAAATCTATTTGGTTTTGGCAAACTTAGCATTGGTCAGTAGCAACAATACTTTGATGTTTAAATAGAAAATGGAAATACATGTAGATATATTGCTTTATTATCCTTCTGCTAATGAGTTTAGTATTCTGAAGTTAAAATTGCTTGTGCTTACGAGAAAGATGCATGCTTGTTTCTATCACATGTATATTTGTTTGTTTCCCTCAACCTTTATGCTTGCTACCCAACCTTGCTAGCCAAAGACCTGTATTGAGAGGGAATGCTTCTCATACATCCAAAACCTTAGACCAAACCCATGCCATTTGTGTCCACCATAACTACCTACTATGTGGTATTTTGCGCCACTCCAAGTAAATACTTCATGTGCTACCTTTAAATAATTCAAACTATATTACTCCTTATTTGTGTCAATGTTTTATAGCTCATGAGGAAGTATGTGGTGTTTTATCTTTCAATCTTGTTGGGCAGACTTTCACCAATGGACTAGTGGCACATCCGCTTATCCAATAATTTTGCAAAAAGAGCTGGCAACGGGGTTCCCAGCCCCAATTAATAACTTTCATTAATAATTCTCTTCACATGTTTTGCCCTGATTTATCAGTAAGCAACTTAATTTTGCAATAGACACTCCTCCATCGTATGAGAAATGTTGGAAGGCACCCGAGGATTCGGTTAGCCATGGCTTGTGAAAGCAAAGGTTGGGGGGTGTCATCCATAATAAAACTAAAATACATGTGTAAACAAAAGAGAAGGGGGATGATCTACCTTGCTGGTAGAGATGACGTCCTTCATGGGAGCCGCTCTTGGAAGGTCTGTTTGGCAAGGGGTTAGAGTGCCCACTACCATTCGTTGACAACAACAAACACCGCTCAAAATCTAACTTTTATGCTCTTTATATGATTTCAGAACTTAAAAAGCTCTAGCACATGATTTAATCCTGCTTCCCTCTGCGAAGGGCCTATCTTTTACTTTTATGTTGAGTCAGTAAACCTATTTACCTCTATCTTAAGCAAGCAATTGAGTTGTTGTGATCCAACCATTTATGCTATGATTTAGTTAGTCATGTCTTTTATGCTTTCTTGTTTAGTACAAATTTTATCTGAATGAATATGACTTTGAAAGCTATCAATGATTATGAGGAGATTGTTATGATTGAGGATGAAAGCCCTGCTATATGAATTCTAATATAAAGGCTTTGCTTAGAAGATAAGTACAATCCGTTAATAGTTCTCTGACCAAGAACAGTTTGCCATAACCGTTTATGATTTCCTATGCACCTCTATTTTTGATTTCTCTTTACTTATTTCAAGTTGAGTTATATGAGGAGAATGTTTACTAGAATATCTTGTGTGAATTAATATGATGCTTCTTGTCCGTATTTTATTTATCGACTCTTCACTCCATAAACATGTGGTCTTGTTCATTGAGCTCAGTTTCGCTTGGGGACAAGCGAAGTCTAAGCTTGGGGGGAGTTGATACGTCCATTTTGCATCACTATTTTATATCATAAATTTCTGTTATTCATTGATATATTTCATATTTAGAGATGATACTTATGTTATTTCACCTATTTTCATGTTTCATGATTATTGGAGAATTATTCACCGGTCGGGATTCTGCTGGAAAAAGCACCGTCAGGACACCATATTTCTGAAGATCAGCCATTGACGAAAATTATACAAAACATCCTATTTTTCCAGAAGACGAAGCCAGCCAAAAGGAGGGACCGAGGAGGCCGCCATGGCCCCCATAGGCGGCGGGCCGGCCGGGCGCGCCGCCTTGTGGGGAGGGGCCCACAGCCCCTTCGCCTCTCCTTCGCGTACTTCTTCATCCCGAAAACCTAAGGCACGGGGGATACGGAGAATAGACATAGCCGCCTCGGCGGGGCGGAGAGACACCAGAGAGAAAAGAGCTCTCCGGTGGGCAGGAATCCGTCGGGGAAATTCCCTCCCGGAGGGGGAAATCGTCGCCATCGCCACCGTCATCGAGCTGGACATCATTGGGATCATCATCATCATCTCCACCATCTACACCTTCATCTCCACCGCTGCATCTCGTCACCGCTGTAACATCTAGGGTTAAATCTTGATTGTTTGATAGGGGAAACTTTCCCGGTGTCGATTAATACTTGTTATTGATGCTATTGAGTGAAACCATTGAACCAAGGTTTATGTTCAGATTGTTAGTCATCATCATATCACCTCTGATTATGTTCCATATGATGTCTCGTGAGTAGTTCGTTTAGTTCTTGAGGACATGGGTGAAGTCTAAATGTTAGTAGTGAACTATGTTGAGTAATATTTAATGGTTTGATATTTAAGTTGTGGTGTTATTCTTCTAGTGGTGTCATGTGAACGTCTACATGACACTTCACCTTTATGGGCCTAGGGAGTGCATCTTGTATTCGTTTGCTAATTGTGGGGTTGCCGGAGTGAAAGCAACCTGAACCCCCGTTAGTATATCGATGCAGGAGGGATAGCAGGATCTTAGAGTTTAAGGCTGTGGTTATATTTATCTTAATTACTTTCTTGTATTTGCGGATGCTTGCAAGGGGTATAATCACAAGTATGTATTAGTCCTAGGAAGGGCGGTGCATTAGCATAGGTTCACCCACACAACACTTATCAAAACAATGAAGATTAATCAACTATATGAAGCGAAAGCACTAGACTAAAATCCCGTGTGTCCTCAAGAACGTTTGGTCATTATAAGTAAACAAACCGGCTTGTCCTTTGTGCTAAAAAGGATGGGCCACTCGCTGCAATTATCACTCTCGCATTTTATTTACTTGTACTTTATTTATCTGCTATATGAAAACCCCGAAAACTTGTCTGAGCATTTACAATGAATCCTTCATCGAAAGCTTTGTCACTTCTTGGCTTTATTGGGTACTACACTACTATACTTGTGTTCAGGGTAGCTCCCCTCTCCGTGGCTTGCTGTGACTTGGTGAATGCTTGCTGGTGATCCTATTTTATTACCAGAAGCTTTTGATGTTGAAAATACTTGCAGAAAACATATATCTCTGCATAACTGATGGTTTTAAATGGGCTAGAGTAGTCTGGGTGTATATAGGTAAAAGTCTAGGATGGTTTTCTTCCTATTTCCATTTGGAAATATGCTACCACTTGTCTGGTTGGCATAACCATGGTCATAGGCTTTGATTGATCCCTGGTCTTTGCCATTTGCACCAGGTTACTCTTGGTCTATGACCAAGTGATGATCAATACTGGTTTATTCCACCCTTTTGTGTGTCTGTGTATCATGGTTGTGCAAATATGAACAAAACCATCTGGTTTGTTCATGTTAATGGTATACCTCACTCCAGCTCCTAGAAAATGGTGTTGGTGTAGAGGTTTTGCTTATGGATGGTTTCTGTGCTTGCCCTGCTCCTCCTGGCTAGCTGATGCTTGATTTACTCCATGTTTTCTTGCTCAACAGCAAGCAGTTCTTGGTGGAAATGTTTCTGGATGCTTTTGCTGGCTATGTGTTCTTCCAGTTCTTGTGTTCTTACCCTGGTGAAGCTGCTGTCGATGAGCTGCTAGGGTTTGGCTTGAAAAAGGTTATATATGTGCCTCTCCTTGTCTCCTTGGTCGACAGGGGCCTGGCACCATTTTGGTGACTCCCCTGGCTGTGTGTGCTAGTGTGCATGCACACAGCCTTGTGAGCTGCTGCGCGGTTCCATGTTGGTACTTGGTCCTTTTGGTAGATCAGCTCGACTGATCTTGATCATATCCTCTCAATTCCCTTTATTTACTAACCTGCCAAGTGGCATTGCCACTTGGCATAATGTGTATTTTTACTTTGTTGTTTTCTTATGCAAGTTTGAAGAGATGATCAAGGTGTTCTTCATCATGTGTTGACAAGAAGATCAAGATGATCACTGAGTGTAGTTTAGCATATTCTTATACTTTGTAATTTTCCTTTTTCGTTTTCATTTCTAATTCATGAAATGTGCTATGTAATATAAATTCATTTGAATATTGTAATTTAATATGTATTTGGGTGTGATTATCAATAAATCTCAAGTTTCTCTAATGAGCTATTATTGATGATTTTCATATTCATTTATTATTTGTATTATCTTATTACAATATTCTTAATTGAAATATTAATTGTTGAAATAAACAATTGTTTGAATTATGACTTAAATTTGAATGGGTGAGGTTTGAGTTTGAGTTTCATTTCAAACTTGTTTTAATTCAATCATGCAACTTAAATTTAAGAGATGCAATGTTCCCTCTTTTCTCAAAACCCTAATTTCAAAAGAGATCATGTCCAAGTTTGTTGCACTCTAAAACCCTAACCCTAAATGGTGTCAAGAGAGAAACTTGTTCCCTCTTTGGTTTTATGCATTTAAGCGCGAAATTGCCCCTAGTTTTGCGATGCAATGCACATCCCTTCCTAAACTCTACCCCTCAATCATCTCGAATCCTGGGATATTACAATAGTCTTGACTCTTGCATGCAGGGTTTGTAACACCCCAACTTTTGCAACCTTGTTTAGTTGTCCAAAGTGCAAAAACAGGAGGAACAAAAACTTTTTCTAAATAGTTTAGTAAGGTATATTGCCTTGATCTGCTTGCAGATGAATTGCCTTGATATGTTGGTTGAGATAGATTGTCTTGAGTTGCCTCACAGCATAACCCTTCTAGGGGTAAAACCATCTAGCAACTCACTAACTAAAACCCTTCCATTTGTGGAACCATGAATGCACTTACCTTGAGATCCTCCTTGTGATGTACTCTCACCCCATCCTTCACTCACATCAAAATCCCTTCTTCACAACTAAGCCTTTATTATATATATATATATATATATATATATATATATATATATATATATATATATATATATATATACAGCACTATTCTGCAACCAGTTGCAGAATAATATTCTGAGCACCGATTCGTACTTCTCTGGACACGGGCATGTACTGCCTCGGAACTTTTTGGTAGTGTGCGTTCGTACTTCTCTCTGTTCTTCATGGAATCGATGTTTCTGTCCCGAAATCGACCTGTTTATTGTTTTCTAGCGTCGTAATTATGTTTTCTAGCAATTTTACACCAATCCGCACGCACGCATAACAACTTTTGCAAGATTTAACAAGTTTTTGAATCGGTTTGATCCGCCGCCATGTCCGTGGCGTACTTTTTCCGCGAATGGAAATTGGCTTCTAGATCGTCGTTTTTAACGGTTAATTTGATTTCGATTCGCATCATTATGCATATATGAGTGAATCAAATGCTTAATCTAGTTTCAATTTTGCGAGAATCTCTGATTCGGTAGTCGCCCGTGGATAGCTGTTCCGCCGTTCGCAGTTCATCGATTTCTAGTCGATTTCGCTTTTGGTTGTGTTTTTCTGTTAAATTGATTTGTTTTTAGTCGTCAAATTCATACCAGAATACGTATTGAATTACTAAAAATCAAAATGGAATTCGCGATCGAACCCGTTGGCAGGTTTGCGTTCCGTGCGGCGTCGGATCATGCGGGTGTGGATTAGTTCATCGTTTTTTTCGTGTATTCTTGTTTTGATAGAGTTGTAATAGGTGTTATATCGTTATTACTTCCAGATATACTCATGTATAGTTCGTTTGTTTCGATTTTGATTTCGACCTGTTCGTCAAATCGACCGATCATCTATGTGGCAAACTGAACTTTTCAGTGTACCAAAGTTGTACTTCCGTTGTCTGTAGTTTTTTCTTTTTTGTTTTCTGTAGCGATTTTCATGCCTTTCTAGATAACGTTAATCTTATCTATTGCTTTTTTTGCGTGTCTTTATTGTTAGCCGTGCGGATGGATAATTTTGTTGGTTGTTTGTATATTGTTCTTCTTCGTATCCGCGCCCGTACTTCTCGGGGGCTCTATGTGTACTTCTGTTTTTCAGTTTCCGAATAAGTTTGGATTTTTCTGTTAGTTTATTTTCAGTTCCGCAAAGTGCTCTTAAGGATAAGCATTCGCTTTGAGTGCAGGCCTATATAAGTGTTCTCGTTGAGGGAACCCATAAACTTGATCAGATCTTTCTCCTTTCCATCGTCTCCCAATGGCCAAAACTCCCTTCTCCCACGAATACACACTCCCTTGCCATGGCACAACCGAGATGAAAGTGTTGTACACCAACACGGCATCTAGAGTCGAGGCATGGCTGACTAGAATTGAATCTATCCTTGATGCTTCTGCAAGGAAGATTGTGGGGATAGATGTTGAGTATGATAGGGTTAGAGGATCCAGCTACAATCCGAAGAAGGCGGCTGTCATCCAACTTTGTGTGGGCACTGAAGTTTTGGTGTACCACATTTGCCATGCTGATGAAAGGAGTGAGAAGTTGTATAATTTCCTGTATGGGTACCGGTACACATTCGCTGGATTCTGCACTGCTGAAGATCGTAATGTTCTTTCTCGTTCTCAATTTTACATCCATAATATCAAGGACATCCAGATGATTTGGAGAGACCCGGACTTGCGCAAGAGGACTCAAGGTCTGAAGGATGTTGCTGCAGCCATTATCGATCCAATTTACATCAAGATGAAGGATGGATTTGGTACTACGGAGCATAGCATGTGGGCTAATGCGCCTCCCCTCCCACCTGCTCATATTTTATATGCTGCTAGGGATGCATATGTGACCTACGAGGTCTATAGGCGTTTGGATGTTTTTGAGAGAGGTTTTTTTTCTCTGTATAAACGTCCCGAGAAGAAACGTGGCAGGGATTGGTGAATATCTTAAAGTAGTTTGATTATGTTTCCTTATGAAATTTATTCAATATGTGTTCCATTAGTTTTATATAGGTTCATTTTTTTATCGTGTAATCCGAGTTTATTCTTTAATAAATTTCATTTTATTTCGTGTGAACAAGCATATAATTCTTTTTATTTTCTGCTCCAGTACTTCATGTTTCTTGTCATTTGTCACGCAAGTAAATGTTTATTATTCTTACTGGATCTCAAGATTCAGAGGTTGTACTTGTTTTTTATATACCTCAGTACTTCCTCTAATCCGATGTTTGTACTCCCGGTTTACAAGTTTTGGATTTGTTACTGGATATCAAGATTCACAAGGTTGCACTGCGTAGTTCGTGCTCCTGTACTTCTCTTATCTGTAGAGTTGTACTTCCTGTTTCTTACTGATGTACTTCTTCCGTGTGCACACATGTACTTCTGGGGGTTGGGGGGGTTCCCCCATATATGTAATATCTACTGTATTTTTGTTCTGGATATCAATTTTTTATAATTTGTACTTCTTGTTCTTATTGATGTACTTCTTACGTGTGCACACATGTACTTCTGGGGGGTTGGGGGGTTCCCCCATATATATATAATCTAATATATATTTTGTTACTGCAGATCAAGATTTATAAGTTGTACTTTGTAGCTCTTACTTTATGTACTTCTTGTGCCTCTACTCTTGTACTTCCTTAGGGGGGGGAGGGGTTGTTCCCTATTATAAATTTTATTATAAGATCAATATATATAATGTGTACTTCGTAGCTCTTACTTCTGTACTACTTATGCCTCTAGTCTTGTACTTCCTCTGTAATTTTGTGAATTGGAATTCAAGATTCATAGTTTGTACTTTTCTTTGTTGTAAGCTCGTACTTCTATTAGTTTTATTCGGTACTTGCCGCTTCTTCACTTTTATCCTACATGTGATATTTCTTGATGTATTTATTTTATAATTTAATATTATGAATTTGTACTTTGCTTTTGTATCGTTTTGTACTTTTTTTTTCAAGCCTGTACTTCTATTTGCTGCAGAGTCATATATGATATATATTTTTTTATTTGTATTCCTGTAAATTAAGGTTTGTACTTACTTTTACTTGTATTCTGTACTTCCTTATCGTGTATGCTTGTATTTCTTTTTTTGCTGCCCTTTGTTTTTTGTTGAGGCTGTACTTATTTGTCTGACAGGCCAGGTAAGGGCCCAGTCGGGCTTTTTCTGGGCCCGATTTGTTACGAATTGGTATTTAATTCCTTTTTTTTGTAATTACAAAACTATGGTAATTGTTTTTTGGCCCAGTCCATAATTTTCGGCCCATTTAATTGTGGCCCGGTGGCGTCCGTATGCGTCTCTTACACCATAACTGTGAGTTGCGTAGCCGTTCCGCACCGTCCGGACTTCATTACTCCACCTTCCCCACTCTCTCTTCGCTTTCCTCGTCTCTCGTCGCAGGGAGGAACTGCTGCGCGGTTGCGGCGACGGAGCCGCTGCCTTCTTCCGGTAGGATCTTCTTCTCCGCGCCCCTCCCTATCTCGCGCGGTACTTCTATTCTCTCTATCCTTCTCCGGCCCCTCAAATTTTCTCCCGCGAATGCTCTCGTTAGGTTGTGTTCCGGATTAGGGGTTACTGTTCATAGCTTAGGGTTTCCTGCTTGTAGATCTTGTTTGTTCTTTCCTTTTGTATCGCGCAGCGTGTCTTCTTGTTTGTCTCCTGCATTCTCCTCGGACTAATTCGTTTTTATTTTTGCTTTTTGATTTGTGGTTGGTTGCAGGGTTCGTGTTCATGTGCTTCTGATCTGCGCGTTGACTGGGAGTGGTCTATTTTATTTCTTTAGTCATGGAGCCTGCCCCGAAATCCCCACTGCCTCAGGAAAACCAAGGTAATTTTATGTTTTCGTTTTTGTTTTGTGTTACTTAATTCTGGCGAAATTGTTTGCATGTTTTTGTCCCTGATTTCTCATGCTTGTTGTGCTTCCCTTAGATTTCGAACTAGTTTATACAATGTTAATTCTTGCGTTGCTTGTGCAGTTATTTTTTATTTATTATTTTTTTCAACTGCTTGAAGATTCAATGTTCATTGTTTGTATATAGTAGGTTCATGTTTTTTTGTTCGAATTTGACTTCTAATCTAACAATAAAAATTCTCCTAATTGTTTGTGTTTCTCCATATAAATATACTTATATGGTATTCACATATGTACTTAATTGTTGGTACAAGTTGTACTTCCCTTGTTTAGTTTCATATACTGCAGTTATTTTTTTACTCATGGATGTGTGTTATCTGACAACAGAAATTATTCTAATTTGTTTTGGTTTTGTTTTCTACATGTAGATACGGTTTTATGTGCTGTTGTTACATGTACTTATTTATCTGTACCAGTTGTACTTCCCTTTTGTTTAGTTGCAAATACTGCATTTTATTTTTTTACTTTTCTTTTGTTTTGTGTTATTTTTACATGTACTTATTTATCTGTACCAGTTGTACTTCCCTTTGTTTTTGTTATTGTTTCTACATGTACATGTACTTATCTGATGTTAGTACATGTACTTCTTTTCCAGCTTCATGTGTATGTTCCTATTTGTAGTTCTTTATTTTTAGTACTGCTCTCTCCTAGTTTTTGTTTGCATTTTTCTTGTTATGATTGTTTCTATTCTACTTATCATCTTTCATTGTTCATTTTTACTATGTCTGAACCCATTTCTTTTTTTAGGTGAAGTTACAGTTATTAAGAAAGCGAGATTGGTTGCCGCCGATGGCAAACTAAGTCTCGTTGCCGGTATTCCTATCGTTTCCCCTGATGTTACTGTGAGGATTAGAACTGAGGCTGAGGCTAAGAAAAGCTCTTCTACATCTGGTAATCATTTTTAATATGATCCCTGTTTTTGTGCTCGTTTTCTTTTTTTGTGATTTTTGTATTGTCATGCTTATTCTCTTTTGATATGTGAATCATAAGGCAACGAAAATATATGCTCTTAAGAGAAAGAAGACTGTGTTTTTTATTTTTGTAGCAGTTGTACTTCCCTTGTTTTTAGTTTCAAATAATGCAGTTAATTGCATTGCACTTATCTGATATGTATTGTTGTACTTCCTTACCTTTTATTTTACCATTCATTGCTGTTGTAATTAATTTGTTTCTTTTTCTTTAATGCAGATGCAGATTTGCAAACTGAAACTGCTGACAAGAATATCTCTGATGTACTTGCTTCTGTAGAAGAGACTTATGGAGATGGAGATCGAATGTCTGCTCATGACGGTTCTGAGCAAGGTGAAGGTGATATAGGTTCTTTGGAGTTGTCGTTAACTCCTACTCAGGATGTTGACGGCACTGAGCCAGTTACTCAGATAGAAGATGTTCCAGCACAGCTTGCTGCTGAGGAAGAAAGGGTTGCTCAGAAAATTATGCGTGCTAGGGAACGAAAGAGTAAGTCGATTCATGATGCAGGAGCATCTAATGTTGGTCCCATAGCTTACTATCGTAGGGAATCGAGGAGCAAGGTTGCTCATGATGTTAGCGAGGCTGCTCCTGATGATAGCGATGCGACTCTTGATGATAGTGTGGCTGCTCACGTTGATCCCGAGTCTGCTCCTGCGTCTGATGCAGATGCTGATGTTGCATCCCATGATGATAACGCAGATGCTTCTCCTGCGTCTGATGCAGATGTTGATGGGGCGTCCCATGATGATAACGCAGATGCTGCTCCTGCGTCTGATATTAATTTGTCCATTGCTGTTTCTAGCAGTCCTGTTATCACGCACAGGAAAAGGGGTGTTGTCCGAAAGAAGAGGATGATTGATGCTGGTATAGCTGGTAGCCCCCGCAGAAGTCCACGTGTCTCTGCTGTGTCTAGTGTTGATGGTAGCCCACGGCAAAGCCCACGTATTCTGAATATGCAGAAAGCTAGCCCTCTTGGTGTTATTGCTAAGGGAAAGCAAGCTAAATCTAAGGTGGAAGCAGGCTCATCTCACTTCATTTTAAGTTTTATCAACTTACCTGATATCTGTGTATTTTTTCTAATTACTTGATAATTTTGTATCTGTAGGTTTCTGCTTCTAAGAAGAAAAAGCCTGCTGATGCTACTGTTGGTAAGAGTGTTGTCGATAAGCCGAAGGTGAACCCTAAGGCTGTGAAAAAATCTGCTCCTAAGAGAAAGAAAACTGTTTGTTTTAAAGAAGATGAGGATTTTGTGGCTGAGGATCATCAGGTTTCTGATGATGACATTCCTAAGGTATAACTTGTACTTCAAGTGTTCCTTCTCTTGTACTTCCCTTCCTTTTCATATTTATTTATATTTCCTTCTCTAGTTGTTTTATATGTATGGTTTTTCTTATTTTGGTGCTAGTACTTTCTCATTTTTATAACTTGTACTTCAAGTGTTCCTTCTCTTGTACTTCCCTTCCTTTTCATATTTATTATATTTCCTTCTCTAGTTGTTTTATATGTATGGTTTTTCTTATTTTGGTGCTAGTACTTTCTCATTTTTATAACTTGTACTTCAAGTGTTTCTACTCTTGTACTTCCCTTTCCTTTTCATATTTATTATTTTTCCTTCTCTAGTTGTTTTATATGTATGGTTTTTCTTATTTTTGGTGCTAGTACTTTCTCATTTTTATAACTTGTACTTCAAGTGTTTCTACTCTTGTACTTCCCTTTTATTAGTGTACTGTTTGTGCTTCTATCTCATGCATGTATTTTTGCTTGTACTTACCCTGTACGAAAATTTATTAGTTCCATGATTACATATATGATTTTTTTTCCTGTGTTAATATGTAATGTTCTTTTTAATTTTTGTATAAGGTTGCTAAGAGGAGGAGAGGGCAGGCAGAACCTTCTGCTGTTGTTGATGATGAAAAGGAGCGCTTTAATACTGTTGCCAGGTGCTCTTTGAAGGAATTAACTCTTTGCTTTGGTTTGCTTGAGGAAAGACACAAGCTGTTGGTTCGTGAAGCTGGATTGGGTCATATTGGGGATTTCAAGATAAGAACAAACATCAATCGACGTCTTATGTCCTTTCTGATGTACCATATTGATCCTGTCACGATGAATTTGGATCTTGGAGATGGTACCAAGATTATTCAGATCAATGCTGATGCAATTCACAAGTTGTTTGCGCTTCCTTTTGGCGAGAATTCTCCTCCTAGGCCTTCAGATAGTATCCATGATGATGCTTTGATGAGGTTAAAGGCTGAGTTAGGTTATGCCAGGACTAAGCAAATTGAGACGAAGGATCTTAGGAGGTTGCTTGCAAATCTTGTGAAAGACCCAGCCAATGATGCTTTGGCTTTGAAGGTTTTCGGTCTAGTTCTTTATAACAAATTTATCTGCCCTGGCTATACTACTCGTGTTTCAAGGGAAGCCGCAATGGTTGAAGATTTTGACATCCTCAAGCTTAAGGATTTTAACTTGTGCCAGCTTGTAGTTGATGAGCTTAGGAAAGCTGTTTTGAACTGGCAGGCATCAAAATCTGATTGGGCTGCTATTCCTGGCTGTGCCATTGCTCCTCTTCTCATGTATCTTGACTGCATTGACCACAGGAAGCTAAATCCTAGGGATAAACGCACACCTCGTGCACTTTTCATGAATCCTTCGAATCTTTTGAAGCTTTCTGATCTTGACTGTATTAAGGAAGGTGACTGGAAGCCTTCTTCGTGGATTTATGGCAAGTTACCGGTGAGTTCACTTTCTTCTTTTTATTCTTGTTTTTTTATTTTTGTTTCATGTAACATTTTTGATTTTTAACATTGTTTTTATTTTCATGTGTGTTTGCAGTGGAAATCACGTGGTGATATTGTGTTTTTTGATGATGTATCTAGAATGGCTGGTGGGCGTTTGACTCATTCGAAGAGGAGTAGCTCTTCTCTTGCAGCTTTTCAGTCTTCCAGACCTTTTTTGGCAGGTAGTAGCAGTGGATCTGCTCTGGATGCGCAATGTGCTCCAGCTGAGTCTTTGACTGTTAATGTCTGTGGGGATATCGAAGCTCTCCTTTCAAAAGCATATGATTTGTCTCTTCAAATACCTACATCTGCTAAGCGACTGAGCTACACTGCTGGCTTCTTGCCTCCTGAACTTTGTTTTAATGAAGTTGCAGCAAAGGATACCCTTGATTTGGAGGCTGCAAACATTGTGCACTTTCAGACTAGCATTGTTCACATGCGCCAGAGTTTGTCCCTGTTCAAGGCATCCCAGGATGCTCGTTGCAAACCATATGAGGAAAAAGCTGAGGCATATTTGAAGGCCATGAATGATGCTGATGCAGCTGCTGCAGCTGCTTCTTCCGCTGCAGCTGCAGCTGGTTTCCCCCCTGTGCCTGATAGTGCTGCTGTGCGTCCCCGTACTCCTACTGTTGCCGATGTTTCCGGTTCATCTCTTGGAGATGTGAGATTTTCTGTATTTTTATTTTGATCTTCTTTTTAGATGCAAAGCTGAACTTCTTTTTCTTTATGTTTGTCTAATGCTTTCCTTTTTCAAATGTTTTTGTAATGCAGGCTACTACTAATGAAGATTTGCCTGCTGCTGATACTCCTCCATGTGATGATTTGGAGACTGAGAAGGACAATTTTGTGGATGCCATGGATGATCTCTTGTCTGGCAAGGACGGTGCTGAAACTTTTGATGAGCAGCAAGCTCCTGATGGTGTCAAGTCTCCTCGTTCTGTTGAAGGTCTTAATACTGGTTCTGTCCATGCTCCTGCTACAGCTGATGTTACAATTGCTCCTGTTATTACTGAAGTTACCAAGACTGATGTTGTCACTGCTACTCTTAATGCTGAAGCAGATACTTATAAAGTTGACGCGCCCCCTTCTGCTGTTGCTCCTGACCGAGAGCATTCACCATTGGTTTCGCAACTTGTGCCAGCAAGTACTTTATTTGCTGCTGCCCCTTCTAGGCAGGAGGAGAATGCTGCTGAACAAACTGAGGAGCCAGCTCCGACATCTCAAGATTTAGGCAAGACCTCGTAAAGTTCATGCTTTGGTAGTTTGTTTTTGCTTTATGTTTTGTTGCTTTTTGCGTGGTGTGCTTTGGAAGTGTTGGGGTTGTGGGAAATGTAAACTGTCCTGAACAAGTTATCGTTAGATTATGTATGTTGTTGTTCTCGGACCTTGGTTGTAAAATAAAAATTCAGTTTCTTTTTCTATTAAGTTTGTGTTCTGGAAACATAGAAAAGAAGTGTGCAGATTTTGCTTGTACTTCCTGTTTCACTTTCTGTTTAGCTTGCTTGTACTTCCTTACATGTACATCCTTTTGCACGAAAAAGAGTGCAGCTTTGCAGCTATATAGTCATGAATTTTTGTGCTCTTGTACTTTTCCCTGGCAATTGTGTTTGTACTTCCCACAATTTAGGTAGTTGAGTACACTTAGTTCTACTTTTTTCAGCATGTACTTCTTTGCACATGGACCTGTACTGTTTTGCTGTGTAGTCCTGTACTTCTATAGTCTGTGTACTTTAACCTGTATTTTTTTTATAATCTTTTGAATCATATCATTTTATGTTTATTCTTTCTAAGGTCGTGATGTTTTTAATTTCTTTTGTTTCTGCAGCCTCTCAGTACCGCAATTATTCTGCAAAACTTCGAGAAAGTATTGACAAGTTTTTCTATACTGTTACAAAAGTAAAAAGCAGTGATGAATTAGCGTAAGTTGCTATTATTTTTTTATGCAACAATTCTTATGGCAACTCTTTCTCATATTGACATTTTTAATTAAATATTATTTTATTATTATTTTTTCAGGAAAAAGGTGATGTTTCAGAATAAATTTTGTGAAGTTACTGTTAAGGATGTTTCAGAATCCTTTAACCTGCGTGGGATGCTATCAAGTCCTGTAGCTGAAGCTGGTATTCACCTAATGAGGGAGAAATACAAGGGTTCCACCAAGCTTATTATTCCTTTATGGGTTTGCGTAAGTTGCAGACATTTTATGATTGTAGTTTTGTTACTTACTTATCCTTTTTTCCCTGGTATTTGAAGTTTGTTACTTACATTTTCAGCGTAAGATATGGAGTGGATCCTTTGACAAAAATGTGAGGTCTTGGTTTACTGAAACTGGACTTGAGCGTATGGACAGGCATGATATTGTGAGTAAAACGTTAAACTTGTTTTGTATAAATTTTTCTGCCCTCTATATATACAAATTTTACTGCCTGATGTCTTTCTTATATATTAATTGTCCATTTTTACAGGTTGTTTTTCCAACTTTTGATCCTCCAAAAGCGAGAGATGAGGTTGGACATTATGCTGTGGTTACGCTTAATCTGAGGGATAGATCTTTCCAGTATATTGATTCTTTGTATACATGCAAAGATCCTACTGGATGGTTCATGTTCAACAAGATGACGAAGAATATAAAGCAGCTTTGGGCAGATGCTTCCCATGACATGCAAGACCCTCTTAGTCCACTTACTATTGATGATTTGAAGACAGAGTACATGTGTACACCGCAGCAGGACAATGGGTGAGACATGTGTTATTTTTTAATCTATAATTTTTGTACATCATTTATCTGTCCTTTTTTTCATGTTTTGTTCTTTTTTCTTGTCCATGACGTATCTTTGTTTTTTCGCAGTCGGGACTGTGGTTTCTTTATGTTACATACTGTTGGGTCTTGGAATGGTAGGTCGCTTACAGAATTTACATGCAAGGACATTCCTAACATAAAGAAAACCATGCTTTTTAGCTGGTCGACGTGTGGAATTTTTGATGTGGATCTCGTGGGTTTGTTTGGGTATCATCCAGGTTAGTACCTTTTTTTTGCAAATCATGTTCTTCACCTGTTGTTTTCTTTTTTCATGGAGAGTTCCTGCATGTACTTCCCTCTTATACCTTCTGTACTTCTAATATATGTCTATTGTACTTCTTGTTGAATCTTCTTGTACTTCCCTTTTTTTCAGTTTTCTCCTGTACTTCCTATATTTTTTAATAAGTGTCCGATACATTTTTTTAAAAGTTTACAACTGACATTTGTTGCAGGTGAATCTCTTGATCTTGATGAAGAGAATTTCTGTCTTTTCGATACCCAGACTCAGACCTTCGTCCCTGAAGCTGATGTCGTTAACATCAGTAGTCAAGATGATGATTCTGTGAAGAGAATTGACAACAAATCCCTTGATTCTCTGAAGAATAAGCTTGCTGATGTTCTTGGGAAGGCTACTGTTATTGAAAAGACAGTTGTGGATGCTGAAGTTATATCCTCTGATGATGACTTTGTTACGCCAAAGACTAGGTCTGGAAAGGTACTTACTCCTGTTAAGAAGAGAAAGGATCCTTCGGTCGACTCGGCTAATATCACGACTACAAAGAGGGCTCCAAGAAGACCCAAGAAGTGGAGTGGACCTGTAGAGATTTTAAAGCCTGGCGAGTTCAATCACCTTAAAAATGCAAGGCTGCTTAAGGACTTCATGCTGAGCAAGTATGTAGTCGAAAAATATGGAAGGTATGATGTCTTTTTATGATCCTTTTGTCCACATGTTTTTTCCTGAACTTCTCTTTTTCTTTTTGGACCTGTTTTTTTCCCCTCTGTAATGATTTTGGTTTTTGTGTCTATACAGCGTCAATTACTGTAGATTTGTCCATGGGAAGGACACGTTTGGCGATGATATCGAATCATTATTTACCGGCAAAGAATTGGCTAAGGCCTTTGGAGATCTTGGGGAGTTAGAGGGTGAAATGATGAGCTATATTATCTGCCAGTGGAAGGAAGATCCCACCCAGAATCATGTCTTTGCTTCTGGAACGCGTGTCCTATTGTCTCCCTACTTTCTTACGGTGAATAATATAGCTTCTCTTTTTTGTTTTTATAAGCTAGTTTGTTATGTGTTGAATAGTCATAACATCTTTATCTTTTTGTGTAGTATTTGCTAGAAATGGACGGCATGACTGTGAGCAACAACTTTGATGTTGTAAGGGCTGTGCAGAGTTTCCATGATTATTTGAAACCAGGAGAGAATCTCTTGACTGCAAATCTGGTAATACATTCAATAAAACTTTGATGCCCTAACCTGCCTGCACTTCTGCTGAGTTTAACTATGTACTTCCTTTTAATTTGTATTTTTTTCACTGTGCACATGTTTACTTTATTTTTGATTTACTCTTTCATAACAGATCATCATGCCCTACTGTAAGACGATGCCTGGTTCACAACAGAAGCATCATGTCTTGTATGTCTTGAACAAGTATCGTGCAACCTTTGATGTTCTCGATTCTTTTGATTGGAGTAGCCACAAAGAACTCTCTCGGAGTTCGTTCCATGCTGCAGATGTCAAGGAGATTGTATGTTGTATTTTTTTCTGCTTTTTTCTGACAGCTTATGTAGGTTAAACATTCTTGTGCTTAATGTCTTTTCTCTTCATTTCAATGTTAAAACAGGCTCGAAGGTTGACCTTAGTCATGGAAGGAGTTTATGGCAAACAACAGTATGCCAAAAGTGGTCATCCCAATTGGATCAATGTTTCAAAGAAGCCGAACTACGTGCAAGTCCCCAAGCAGGGTTTCAACCAGTGCGGCTACTACTGTATGAAGTTTGCTTCTGCTTTTGACGGTGATCAACTCGTTCTGGACATTGGAAATGATGATGTATGTTTATTTTTCATAGAAGAAGTAACGTTTTCTTTATATTTTCTATTTTGGTTCTTCTCATAATTCTTTTTTTTCCTGGTTTTTGTTTGCAGGTTCGCGTTGATGATTGGAAGGCAGAGTACCTGTACTCAACTGTGTTCCATGTCAACAACATGGTTCCTCTACATGATCTGCCAGTGGAAATTCAATGCCTTTCGCCTCATTCTGTGTTGTCTACCCAAGGAGAAGAGCTTATTACGATGCTTAGCCAGATGTCATAGAACATCATTTTCATATTAGTATTTAATTTGAATTTAATATCCATTTTTGTAATTTAATATAGTCTGAGCTATTGGAACATTAGTCTTTTTCATTTCTATATTGGAAGATCAGTGTACTTCATACTAATTAATCATGTACTTGTTACTGAGGAAGCTTGTACTTTTAAATCTGATGTTATCCTTTACTTATTGCAATATATTCTTTTTGTTCTTCTTTTTCAATTAGCTTTTTGTGTTTTCTTTTTTGAGAGTAGTGTTGTACTTCCTGCAGATTTTTTGTTTGTACTTCTTCCGTATCCCCCATATAATTTTTTTGGGATATATATTTTTATTGTAGTTCAAGTTTCGAAGATAGTACTTTTGTAATCTATCCAGTTGTACTTCTTTTTGTTTAACTCGTGTACTTCCTGGTCATATTCTATTTTTTTCTAATCTTCATTCGTATCCCCTACAAACTAAAGCTATGATATAAACTTCTTACTGGAGTTCAAGAATGTAACAGTTGTACTTACTTGTATCCAGAAACTTTTTTTTTCATGTAAATAAAGCTTGTACTTACTTGTTTATTAGTTCTGTACTTCCTAGCGTTTATGCTTGTACTTCTTTTATTGCTGGCTTTTGTGGTTGAGGCTGTACTTATTTGACTGATAGGCCAGTTAACCGCCCAGTCGTATTTTTTTTTGTATATTTTTGTTATTTTTTACAGACTTTTAGCACTTCCTACTGAGTAAACTTGTACTTCCTAGTAGTATATGCTGTACTTTTGCACCTTTCTTTTTGCGCTTCTTTCCTGTAAGACAAATAAGTTGTGTATTCATATATCAAATTCATGCTAGAACTTGACGTCTGGGAGGCCTGTATGATTTAACAGGCTCTGTACTTCCTATTTAATTAAACTCGTACTTCTTACTAATACATTTTGTACTTTCCTATTTATTTTTATTTTTTGTTGCTGATGTTTTGCTGCTGTACAGACTTGAAAGTCTGTTTAATGGTAGTTATCTAATAACTTACTGGAGTAAACCAAGATAATTTTGTTTTTACAGATAATTACTGAATGGGAAGTAAACTAACTATAATATCGTAACTTTTTTCTATGTTTTTTTATGCTAACTTATTTCTGGTGCTCCTTCTTGGTGGAGGTGGCGTTGGTTCATTTCCTTCATCTTCCGCTTTGTCATCATCATCATTTTCTTCTTCTTCTTCTTCTTCTTCTTCTTCTTCTTCTTCTTCTTCTTCTTCTTCTCTCCCTTCATCCTCTTCTTCTTCTTTGTTCCTCTTCCTCTTCCTCGTCATGCTCTTCTTCTTCTTCATCGTCCTCTTCCTCCTTATTTTTTGTTTTTCTTCTTGTTAGCGTTTTCTTCTTCGATTTTCCTTTTAGCTTCAAGCCATTTGTCACCGGACAAGTAAGAGAGTTGTGGCCTGTTCCATATTTTTTACACCCTGAACACATCTTTCTTCTTGGAGGTTTTCTTTTACTGATAGCAAGTTGTTTCATTACTCTAGGATCACTTGGACAAGATCGAGAGTTGTGACCCAGTTTCAGCTTGCATATACTGCAAGTGTTCTTTCCTTCCTTCTTCACAGTCTGCTGCACCTTCTTCTTCTTCATAGCTCCTGGAGGTTTAGAGCCACCAGGTTCCTTGTTCCTGCTTCCTTTAGTTTTGGACTTAGGTGGTGGTAGTATAACCTTCTGCGGCATACTGTTACCATCGTTGTCAGGCTGATTATCTTGCTGGTTAGGACAATCAGGATATGTCTGTTGGTTTTCTGTCCAACAGTGAGTTTTATCAGGCTCAAACTCATCAATATCTGGGCACTGGCTTGAAGCATCTTCATCATTATCTGGTGTTGATGAACCCATTGCATCAAGTTCGTCGTACAGTCCCTGCAGACCAACTTTTGCTCTTGCCCGCTGTTCTTCTGAGCATGTAGCTTTCCGAACAACTTTCATAGCCAGCTGTAGTACTTCATTCTGCTGGTACAGATACGAGGTACCATCAGAAGCTTGTGTCTTGTAATCTCTCCTATCAAAAGTTCCTCTCTGTCGCGCTCCATTAGTGTACCTCCTCAGTATGTAACTGACTGGAACACTATCAACCCTCAGGTGGTCCAGCATGCATAAAATATGTAGGCAGAACAGTCCTGTTGTAAAAATATGAAGTTTTAATCCGTTAGAAACTATAAGAAGTGCAAGAATAGGTGACACAGAAGTTTAAGTCACAAGGCAACAGAAGTACAAGTTCTATTTTTGTACCTGTGTGTTCCCATAGGAGACACTCGCACCTGTATTCGCCTCCAATAGGATCTGCAAGTACTCTGAACTGATGGTTCGACCAAGAAAAGTCGGTCGTTGGTTGGTGATAGGTTACCAGGTAATTGTACTCATCAAGTTCAGGGTAGTTTGGGTTTTGTTTGACGCGGAACAGTGTGCTTTTCTTCAGCATAGCCTGGTACTCTTTGAACACAGTCTTTGTGTAAAGTTGCTGGAATTGATGCTCAAATCCATAATGTGTTCTCTTATTTGAGCTTGACTGTAAAGATGACACAAGACATGTTTTTTTTATCTTATACGAAGAAAAGATAGACAAGAATGATAACACGAAGCACAAGATGTGGAGTAAATGTTTTTTAAATCAAGTACCTGTTTTGCATATGTCTTTAAATTCTCTGCCTGTCTCCTTTGGAATATTAATTTGGTAACTTGCTCTGCAAAACGGTTCAGACTGAGCTTCTCATTTAACAGACCACGCTTTAGGGATGCATTCATGCTTTCTGAGCGCTGAGTAGATGTCATTCTTGCGCAGAAGACGTTCTTGAAATAGGCTGAGATCCACTCCTCCCTGATTTCCCAGAGCTGCAACATCATGGGATCATCGTGCAGATTGTATTTGTCAAGTAGATTTTGCCAGGCGTGTTCAAATTCTGTAGGCATGAGTGGCCAATTCAGGATTGCTGTAAACTCAGCCTTGAAGGTCAAATACTTCTTGTACAGACTCGACAAGTGCAGGTGGAATTTCCTCATCATATGCCATCTGCATAGTTTATGCAGGGTTTTAAAGAAAACACGAGGGATTGCTGCTGCCATGGACGGGCATTGGTCTGCAAATAAAAAGAAGGTGTTTTCCAATTAATACACAAGTGAATTAGCCAAACTGAAATTGTTTCAGATGTATATTTTTTAATATGCTATATGTTATCACAGAAATATGCAAAAAGAATGTGTGTAAACAGACCTGTTAAAATTATTGTGGGTTGCTTCCCATTCATGCACCTCAAGAACGTTCTGAACAGCCAATAAAATGATTCTTCACTTTCATCCCTGACTAGGGCACAAGCAAAAATAGTGGACTGTAGGTGGTGATTTACTCCAACAAAGACACCGAGGGGCATGTGGTGTCTGTTTGTTTTGTATGTTGTATCAAATGTTATGCAATCCCCAAAATCCTCATATGATCCCCTACAGCTTGCAGTAGCCCAAAAGATATTCTTTATACGGTTTTCATCATCAAGCTGAAAATCGAAGAAAAACTCCTTGTTGCAAGCTTTCATCTCTCCAAAGTAAGACAGAAGCTTATTAATATCGTCCCTAATATCCTCTTGGGAATTTATTGCCTTCCTGCAATTATATGGATGGAAAGTACAGAATGCTTTTAGCAGGAAGTACAATCATACTACAATCAAAAGTACATGGAAAGATAGACATGCAGTAACAGGAATGTTTGTTCACACGTGAAGTACAGAGTTATCGTAAAAGGGAAGTTGATGTTCGCAAACAACTTCAATTCTAAGTTCAAAAGAGCAAAAAGGTAGAGTGTTGCTTACCGGTTCAGTAAGTCACGCCCATGAAATGTTAAGTACTGCGCGCCTCCCACCGATGAATATAGGATTGACAAAATTATCCGATGAGATACATTCTCAAACTGCAGGAACTTTACAAATTCCAGCAAAGAAGGGTCGAAATCTTTATGAGAATGTATGAAATTCATCATGCTGGGGCTTTGAATCATATGGTGGTTGTGTTCAAACTTTATATTCTCAATTACATAAGTCTTGTCTTCCTTCTCTTTTACTCTAATACCAGCAAGGCAACCACATCGACTAGTGGTTTTATCACGCACGCGATCAGTTTCTGCAACAGTGCTCTCGTAATGACCTTGGCGGCTGCAGTACAGGTATCGATTGGCACCATTGTGCTGTCCAGTTCTGACTCCAAAACCAGCATGCCTTGCATATCTGTTGTAAAATATTTTGGCAGCCTCGAAATCTTTGAATACCATTTTTATCTTTGGTATTAGATAATCTGGAAGATCATCATCCTGCAAAAAACAAAAAACAATAGTACATTAGGCATTCCAAATGAGGAGTACATGTATGATAAACAAGGAAGTACAACTATGATGTAGCAACAAGTACAACTGTGATACAGCAAGATGTTCAGAAACTAAATTTCTTTCAAATGTACTCACATGGCTGTAGCGACGTTGCTCCACTGGTGTATCTGCTTCTTCTTCAGGGAGTATTGGGCAAGGCGGTGTCACCAATGATTTGTGTAACAATGGATCTGATGGGTCACGGCGAGGCAATCTAGAGGACGAAGGTCGTACAGGTGCACGTGGAGGCAATCCAGAGGATGAGGGATGTACAGGTGCACGTGGAGGAGGAAATCCAGAGGATGAAGGACGTACATGTTCTCTTGGAGGAGGAAATCCAGAGGATGAAGGACGTACATGTTCTTGTGGAGGAGGAAATCCAGAGGATGAAGGACGTACATGTTCTCGTGGAGGAGGAAATCCAGAGGATGAAGGTGCTGCTGGTTCAGTAGCTTCTGGTTCCCTACTAGGCATTTTGTAGGCACTAGCATTGTGCTGATTTGAATGCGTATATCCATTATATGGAATATGATCTGGGGGATGCGTAGCACCAACCTCAGCAACCTTTCTAGCAGGTCGTCTAGTTGATAGGACACGTGCAATATTTAGGATATGTGGTGGCACAGCAGGACCTGGATTGTAAGGAAATTGTGACGTTGTTCCTGTTTCAGCACTTTTGTTCGTATCACATTCTGTTTCTGGACTATACATTTCTGAGTCCAATCCCGTTGTAAAAGGTGAGTAGCCAGTGACAAAGAAGTTGCGTGGAATTTCAGGTGTCACCCACTGCAGAGGTTTTGGATCAAGCACAACTTCACTTTTTTTTTCGCCTAGCCATTGAATCATCCTGCGATAGTAGAATATCAGAGATTTATTCGAATAAGTAATGGCTGTACACATATGACAATTATAATTTGGATCAAATAACAAGCTCAAGATAAAAAGATAAGTACTAGTGTGGAGAAATAGAAGTACAATATAACCAACATTAGCAGTACAAGATAACTAAATACAACACTCAGGGGTTACTAAGTTCTAGTAGCAAAAGTATTACTAAGTTCAAGTGCTAAGTTAAACTAGCAAAACAGAGAAGTACAGGTCACAATCATAACTAAGTTAATTTGCTAAAGTTCAAGTGCTGAAACAGAGAAGTACAGGTCACAGGCATTTTATAATATCAATTGCTGAAACAGAGAAGTACATGTCAAATGGATTACTAAGTACAACTAGCAAAACAGAGAAGTACATGACACAGGCATATCTAAGTTCAATTTTGCTAAAGTTTAATTGCTGAAACATAGAAGTACATGTCGAATGGATTATTAAGTACAACTAGCAAAACAGAGAAGTACATGAAACAGGCATTACTAAGTTCAATTTGCTAAAGTTTAATTGCTGAAACAGAGAAGTAAATGTCAAATGGATTACTAAGTTAAACTAGCAAAACAGAGAAGTACATGACACAGGCATATCTAAGTTCAACTAGCAAAACAGAGTAGTACAGGTCACAGGCGTTCCTAAGTTCAATTTTTGCTAAAGTTCAAGTGCTGAAACAGAGAAGTACAGGACAAAATGATTACTATGTACAACTAGCAAAACAGAGAAGTACATGACACAGGCATTACTAAGTTCAAAGAGAAGTACTGGAGTTGTAGTAGAAGCAGAGAAGTACAATAAGCATTCAGAATAAGTACAGTTTCAATATTTGACAAGTATAAGGTCATCACTTTTTAGAATTACTACATGACAAGTTCAGGTTTTAACACTGAGAAGTTCAAGATTATAGTTTCTAGCTGTACAACATTATCTCACCTCATTTTGCTCAGATGTACTTCGTTTCAAAGGGGTAACTGCTGCAGATATACATGTTTCCCTTATTTTATCCGAGAGCAAAGTAGATTTGGGAGCAAATCGAGGTGAAGATCTTGTAGGAACGACATCTTCAACTTTTTTCCGTCGATTCTGCATCTTCTTAGATGTTGGAGGATTCATTTTGCTTGGATTTCTTGAATTCAGACAATTTATTTAGAAAAATCCAAGGTTTCACTATGATTTTGGCACTGCAGTATTTGCAGAGAAGGATCAAAGAGCTGAAGGATCCCTCAAGAGACTCGGCGGAGAAGAGTGGGCTGCGCCAGAGAAGAATTCGGCCGGGATCTATAGCCGGAGTAGAATTTTGCTCGCCGGAGAAGAAGAATGCCGTGTGCTCGGTCGCTCCGCGCGAGCTCGGTCGCCGAGATCGGTCGCCGCGCGCGAGCTCGGTTGCCGCGCGAGCTCGGCTCGCCGCGCGAGCTCGGTCTCCGCGGGCCGGAGGCGGGCGGCGCGGGTGGAGGCGGACGGGGTGGCGGCGGTTGAGAGGTGGCGGCGGGGACGGGTGGAAGCGGGGCGGGATCGAGGCGGTGGAGTTTGGTCGGGGGGTCTCGGTCGGAGCGGGCCGTTCGGCGAAATCCTTATATAGGGACCGGAGATGCTCAGAATATTATTCTGAGCACTGGTTTCAGAATAGTGCTTCCCTATATATATATATATATATAGAGCCCAACTATTCTCGAACCCCCCTTAAGAGGGGTTCTAGAATAGCTATTCTCGAACCCCCTACTACCAACCCGAAAAAACCGACCGACTCGACCAACCCATCTCTCCTTCCCCACCTTCTTCTGGCGGTACACCCGACTCGACCGCATCGGCCACTCCCGTACACCCCCGCGCCCCCGCTACCACTTCCTCCCAGCGCCCCCCCCTTCTCTCCGAGCGCGCCGCCACCGGCCACCCACCCGCGCCACCAGCCACCCACCTCGCGCGCCGCCCCCACCCCCACTCGCCGCATCACATCACCGCGCATCGTCGGGCTCCTCCTCCATCGAGCGCCGCCAGAGGACGACCAACTCCCGCGCGCTGCGGCCCCTCCCCGACCTCTCCATGGCGGGCCGCCGGGAGGACTCCCACATCCACCGGGCGCTGCGGTTCCCGGCTCCATAGCGGGCCACCGGAGAACGCCCACCTCCGCCGCGATCTGCAGGCCCGGCCACGTGCTGCTTCCCGACGTCCTCGCCCGGCTGCCGCCTCTAATCTCATGCGCAAGGGTAAGACCTCCCAATCCCCGCTGGACTCCCTCGAATTGCAGCACACAAATGTAAGTTTCTGAATTTTAATCATTGCATATGTGAAGTGCAGGTGCATCGTCCTCACTGCTAGTTTTTGCTAAAATAGTGTTCTATGTCTTTCTTTTCTCTGTATTCGTTGTTCTCTATTTCTATGGAAAAAATGAAACAAGTCTAGGAAAAATATGGTACAAGCATGTGCCGATGCGTCTCTGACTATAAAAAGATGTAGAAGTTTAGTTTGTTCACAAAAGAAAGTCTATGTTTCATTTTGTCGAAGTTCACTACTGTCAGCTTGTCCACACATGAAGTTTACTAGTTTTTGTTAAGGAAGTTCGCTTTGTACACTGATTTTGGTTAAAGCCCACATCAGAAAGTTCAGCATAAAAAACATCGTTGTGACATGGATGCTGCCTCCTTTGATATACATAATATCTGGATAGAAAGTCCAGAACGACACACTAGCAGTAGGAAACTCCAATTACTTCATTTTATTATGTTGAGGAGTTTGTTTTTATGCAGCTTCTTAATGGAAAACAGGGGGGATTATTCCCATTTGATTGGAAAATCATTTTAAACTATGAAACAACTTTACTATGGCTGTCATTTAAACTGAAGTTTATTGTATAAGTGCCCTTGATTTTCTAGATAGTAGAAGGGCAGGCAGTTGTGCAACTGTGAAAGCCAAATTTGTATCGAAGTTCAGTTTTATTGGCAGCAGAGTTCACTTTTAGAAGAAGTTTAATTGGTCTAGTTCATAAAATTCAACTTTTCCAGCCAAAGGGGTTCAATTCACCCATGAGGAAAAAGTTTGCAATTTTTTTGTCACGAAGTTCACTGTTTTTAAATTCGGAAGTTCTCTATTAGCCGTGGGTGATAAATAGAACCGGGAAAATTGCAGGAAGTAGAGTCGTTTAGCTCAAAGTAACTCCCATGTATTTATAATATGAAGTCCACATTAGGTTTATAACGGGAATACCATGTCGTGCAAGTTCACCATGTTAAAAGAAACCATTGCTTGGTAGTTCACGACGTCTAGACTGGGGATTCATTTTTACTATGTATGTCCTGATGCGTTTCTGACTATATAAAAAGGTAGAGGTTCATTTTGCTTACGAAGAAAAGTTTACATATCATTTTGTAGAAGTTTTATTTCTGTGGTGAAAGCTTTGCCATAAGTTCACTGTCAGCCAATCTAGAAAAAATAGCATCTCTATTTATACACATAAAATTAATTCATATGTGGTTTATTTGTTCTTTGCTATGGAGAAGTTCAGTTATTTGTTCCTGAAAAGTTCACTCTTCTTAGGTTAGCTGTGTGTATGTGTGTTCGCTCTATTCTCATATGGAGTTCACTCTTTTATTTTTTGATGGAGTTCACACTTTTATTTTTCTGAAGTTCAGTTTGGTGCACAGTTCGTTCAGAGAGTTAGTGCGGGAAATTCAGATATGGATGATTACACTAAAAAATGATTGTTATGCAGTGCCCTGTAATAATACAAAGTATATGTCTGGAAGTGCACATAGGAGAAAATAGGTAGTTCATTGTATATAAAATAAATAGATGTGCTCTTCTTTTTGTAACTTTACCTTCTTCCGTCCAAAAAGTTTCATCATATAGTTTGTTTGTTATTCACAGGAAGTTCATTCATTAGAGGAAGTTCACTTTGGATTGAAAAATAGTTATATCAGGACGCACATGGAGCCCTCCAATTGAAGAAGTTGTCTAGTGAGGTGTTGTTCCTCGATTTGTGTAGTTTCTTACCAGAGAAAGGCCTGAACCAAATAGACTTATAACTGTGATCTCCCCGAGCACCGCTCCAGGCCAAGCACAGCACCTCAAGCAGCCACGCCTGTGGGAGAGCTACTCCGGTCATGTCAGGTCATGGTGATCTGCTACGAAGTTCAGATGATGAAAAGGTAAAGGTCCAGCTTACATTTTCTTGCAGTTTAGCTCGTCCGGCAGGCAAACTTTGCAACTGATAGTGCTTTGTTAAAAAGTAGAAGCTCACCTTGTTCTCGCATGAATTTATTTGTTTTTGTTACGGAAGTTTGCTTTGTCCACTGATTTTGGCTAAAGAACACAGCAGAAAGTTAACTGTAAAAAAATAGAATAAGAAGTTACTTTCTGAATGAGAGACAGAATTTTAGACCATCCACAAGAGAAAGTTGTCCAAAAAGTTCCCTTTGTTCATGAGGACTTGTTAGTATTATGAAAGTTCACTTCTCTTTGCCGCGGAATCCACTTTGGCCCATTCAGGAGATTCACTTTTAGTATCAGGATATTCACTTTTAGTTTCAGACGAAAATAGAAGGTAGCGAATGTCTAGAATATTGTTGATGTATATATTCCATAGGCGAAGTTCATTTGATCTATGCGTGAAGCTCACCTCTTCTTTTTTGGGGAGTTCGCTATGCCAATTATTCTAATCGGCAAGTTCACACCAATTTCTCGTCCAAGTTCATTATCTCTCAATGTGAAAATTCGTATTTATTTTGTGTGAAAGTTCATTACGCCTATTTACTTAGAAAAAGGTAAACAGTATGAAGTCCACTTATTAAGAATGAAGAAAATAACTACTAATGTAGTTTGGTGAAATAGAATGAGCACGTGTCATAGCATTTAATCTGTTTAAGGAATTACCAACTAGAAGCTTATCATTTTTTTGTCATTCTGTGGCGATAGCATTTGTGCTTGAACTAGGAGTGCTTGTACTATATACTGGACTACATCTGAAACTATCACCTTGATAGGGCATTGAGTACTCATTTTATTCCCGTTTTACATCAGGTGATTGCATCTGGGCAGTTCACCTCGCCCCCATCAGGAGTCCACCATGAATCACACCGGAGTCCACCAAGCTCCGAGCTCGCTCGCTGCCCCTGCGGACGCACCAGTCCCACCCCCTTACTGGAAGTGCAGGTGCGTGTAAACTAGCAGAACGCTGTTCCTATATCAGAATCACACAGTGTTAAACCATCAGCTTGGTTTAAAAGTTTGCTGTATTTAATTTATACACTGGACATTTATCCTCTGCAGCAGTGCACTTGTTTCACGAGAGAAGTCCACATGTATATATCAGGAAGGCGTCAGTTCTGCATCTGAGCATGCTACCTCTATCTCCAATTGATTTCTTGTCTCTCTAGTTAATTTATACACTGGACATTTATCCTCTGCATCAATTTATTATGGATAAGTTTGATAGCTTTAAAGATAGAAGTTCATGTCTTTCACATTTGAAGTTTACTTACTATTGTTTTGGAAGTTTCCTTCATCCACTAGATTTGATACAAAAGCAAACAACAGAAAAATTGCGAAGTTCACTTTTAATTTAGACACAAGTTCGGTTCGTCCACTACGGGAGTAACTCTTTTATTTTCTGAAAAGAGTTCATTTTATCATAGATGAAAAAGAAAGAAAATCACTTTATCTACCGTAGACGTTCACTTTTATTTTTCATCCAGTTCATTTCATTTTATCGAGTGGTTCAGTTATTTCATAGTTCACTTCGTGCTCTGCTGCCAGCAAACATGAAGTGCATAGGCTGCATGGTAGTTCGGTTTTCATAGTTTCACTGTGAGTGGTTCAGTTATTACATAGTTCATTTTTTTAACAGTTCGCTTCGAACATGAAGACATAAATTCACTTCTCAGTCTAAACCATCTCACTACATTAAACTATCACAGACAAATGTTGGTACTGGTATGTTTCACCATGTACTGGTAGTTTTGGGTAGGTCTAACCAAAGTAATCTTCCTTCTGTTATGTAGCTTTTGTCTTTATGTTGACTATTTAGAGGAAATTGAACTATTATGATCAAAATTTCATGATCAGCAATTCATTTTGACTATTTAATTGTACAGGTGTGCATCTTCAAAAGGAACTTACTCTCATTGTGAAGATTATTTAGAATTTGCACTAGTTTATGAGCTTATGGAGGTGAATGAAGATTCTGGACAACTTTCTTCAAGGAAACTTTGCATGTAGTTGGAGAAGTCGTGATGCCGTGGTCAGCATTCGAGGAGTTGGCGACCTCCCAATCCCGCTGCTGCCCCAGATCTCTCACTCCCAAGCTTAACTCAGTTGGTCTTGGGTTTTGGCTAATACATGCTTGTCCAGGCCATCAGGAACACACACTTGGTACTACTGGTTTATGATGTTCTCATGAATGCCATATGTTTGTTGAAAACGCTCCTGTGCGCATAGATACATGTATGCGCTTAGCTATGTGATCTGGATAGTCCACTTTTGTGTAGCTCGGCATTTTAGTTGTATGTATATAAGTAGCTCACCACAGTTCACCTTCTTTTTCTTTTGAGAAAATGACTGTTAACTTCTGTCTATAAAGTTTACTCAATTCAGGGAGTTCGTTTTCTTCTGTAATGCAGTTCAATTCCTATGCACTTGAAAGTTAACAAAAAATTGTGTGAAAAAATACCACTGATGATATACTGATATACTCGAGAAACTGTAGTTCACTTCTATTTTATTGGCAAGTTCAATTTGTCAAGCACTGGTTTCACAAAAATTATTGGCAATATTCACTGTAGGAAAACCTCATCAAGAAAAAACAGCGGACAGAAGTTCACTCAGTGAACATCATAAGTTCACTTCTAGAAAATTTAGAAAACAAGTTGGAAATTTATTTTTTGTTAATATTAACTTTGAACACGGGGAAGTTCACCATGAACATACCGGAGATTTTCTTTTGTCAAACTTCACTTTGTATCGGCGCGAAAGTTCACTTTGCACATGTAGGAAGTACATTTTGAGCATGTTTGAAACTTTTATACTGCGATCGGAAGTTCACTAACATATATTGAGAAGTTCACTTCCATATTCGAGCACTGTATTTTTTTGGACGGAAATCATATGCATAGAAATCGTTCGTACAACCTCTTATTGGGCAAATCGATCGACGCCACGTAAAATTAGCACTAATATAACCCTATTAATACTCCAACACACCGCAATGCCTCACCTAATCAATCTAGATGAGCCAATATCAAAATGTTGCCGTGTCGGCGTTATCTCCGATTTTACATATCTCTGAAATTAAACTTTAACCGTTTAGAATTTGGAAAAATGTTCAATATAAAAAAGCTGCGCCTAATCAATATCTTTTCAACGCAATATCACTTGGAACATTCCGACGAGTGGTTCGGAAAAAATCCCCAAAAAACAGTACGAAAAACCGAGAAGTTTGAAAAGCGGAATCACGTATTCTCAAATCTGCTCTTAAACTGTAAAGAATTTGGAAAAGTGTTCTTAATGAAAAAGGTGCGCCTAGTCAGCAGCTTTCCAACGGCATATCACGCGCATCAATCCGATGAACGGTTTGAAAATCAGAACACCAAAACTGCACGAAAATAAAGAAATCCGTGAAAACGTTGTTTTGTATATTTCAAATTAGTTTTAAACAATACAGAATTTGGGAAAACACTGAACACGGAAAAGTTGCGAAATTTCCGTACGAATCCAACGGTATATTATACGCATCAATCCGATAAGCGGTTTGAAAATCAACATGAAAATACTGTCCGCACGAACATGCAATTCTGGTATTCCGTCGAGAAGTTCACTAGGAAACACCCGGAAGTTCACAAGTGGTTCCAGAGAAGTTCAGATGCGACGAAAGTTCGCTATATTTTTTGAAGTTCACTTCAAACTAGACTCAAGTTTCGGAAGTTCGCCCTGTACAATATTGAAGTCCGTCGGGAAGTTCAGATTCAGGGAAGAAGAAGTTCAGATCCATGTACCGGGAAGTTCAGAAAGGGTTCGAGAATAGTTATTCTCGAACCGGTTCGAGAATATATATATATATATATATATATATATATATATATATATATAGGGTCGCACTATTCTGAAGGTGCTCGAATATTATTCGAGCATCACCTCACCATATATAGACGCGGACCCGCACGAAAAAAGAAAGAAAACATCCAGAACGAACCCACTACCCACGCACGAACCCAACCCGCCTGCTTCGATCCAAAATTCCCGTGTTCCCCCCTTCCTCCCTCCCGCCGCCGGCCCGGCCGCGCCGCCGGCCCGGAGAGCCCCGCCGCCGCTCGGAAGCCCACCGCGACACACCGCGCCGCGCCTCAAGCTTCCCCGCGCCGCGCCTTAAGGCCCGACGCCGCCGACGACGACCCTCGCTGCCGCTGCCGGTCGGTGCCCCGCATCTACGGGCTTCCCTCGCGCCGCCGGCCGGGGCCCTCGCATCCGGCCTCCCGGCACGCCACGAGGTCGCCCCTCGACGAGCGGTCCTTCCCCGCCTCCTGGACGCCGGCAGTCCTGGCCGTGCTCCGCGGCCGCTTTCCCCGCGCGTCGGCTTCTTCCCTGCGCGTTGCCAGCTCCTTCCCCTGCGCACCTCTCAGCGCCTTGCATCGCCGGCGCGGGCCGGTGGCCCTGGTCTCAGCACTCGCCGCTGATCATCACCATGCCGCCTCTTCGCAATTGCTGCAGCCGGATGAATGGACGGGAAGTACAGGTCGCGGAGACGGACAGTACAATACCTCCTGCCTTTGCCAGTTCCTGCTTCATTTTGTACCTAGCGCATACAGTAGATCGTACATGGTAGTTGCAAATCTGTTGCAATTAACATTTGATCTTCTCTCTGCTTTGTACGCATGAAATTTGACATGCCATGGTCGTTTCTTCAGTAAAAATCAACACAAGCAAATCGTCCATGGGACTGCCCCAGCTCGATGCTATATCTGCATTTTCTGTTGCTTGCCTTGGCAGTACAGATAACTTCAGAAGAAAAGTGCACCCACGGTTGCTTGGAAAGTACACAAAATCATCCGATCTTTGAACGATGCAAAACAGGCACCGCAGGTTGTGCCCATCGTCCAGTCGTACCAAAGTTGGACGAATTTTGTGGTGTGTGCAGCTATTCCGTTTTGCTTGGTAGGATAGGTACTGTAGCTCCTACCTAATATATTTTTTTCTACAGCTCATGTAGCGTGGACAAGAACCGGCTGTTGCTGCTAGTTTACTCTTTGATTTGAACGACAGCAATACACGCATTCACACTAGGAAGTACAATCGGCATAAATATCATTGTCTTGTTTTTTTCTTAGACCTAAACTTATGTTAGCTGTGTGATAGAAGATAGACATCTGTAGCATGGATGTGAATTTTTGGCAGAAAAATTAGTTCTTGCAGTGGACAGATAATTGTCGCACATACGCTCGCCGACAGTGTTGGTCTTCGGACAGTCGGCTGGGTGCTCGAGGCACCGGAGCCACACGTAGGCCATAGTTATTCCTTCTCGTCATCCGACACAACCGATTTTCCGGCGTTGTATCTGTCCAGAGGAACACCACCGAACTGGACCACGGCCACTTCTAGAATCCGTGTTGACGCAGACTTCCCTGAAGCGTACACTATTGTACTGCTCAAATTCAGTGGAGCGGTTAATGTTCTTCTTATTGTTGGAATGTAGCAGCAACACAGTGTAATTCTCGAAAAGATTACTGCCCAAATTTAGATTTGCATACTGCTCAAATTCGGCAACAGGTCAAGTGGCAGCTGCAGGATTTCTAGTTTCCGAAGTACAAGTAAAAATAGGAAGGAAAGTTCACGGGAAGAAGTTCAAATACTTGAGTACGATAAGTACCGTCTATCTATACCCAGGTTAGGCAGAGGTACAACTATTCTACATAAGCAGTACACCCACTTAATAAAAGAAGTACGAGAAAACCAAAAAAATCTAAATGTAGAAAAAACAAAATAATACCACCACCCAAAAGGAAGTTCAAATACTTGTTTACGAGAAGTACAACCATTCGACATAAGCAGTACACCACTTAATATAGGAAGTACAAGAAACCGACAAAATCTAAATGTAGAAAAAACAAAATAATACCACCACCCCGTGAGGAAGCTCAAATACTTGAATACAAGAAGTACAACCATTCGACATAAGCAGTACACGCACTTAATATAGGAAGTATAAGAAAACCGGCAAAATCCAAATGTCGAAAAAACAAAATAATTACATCATCCGAGAGGAAGTACAAGCGGTGATTCCGAGAAGTACAGGCATAGACTACGTGAAGTACAAGCGGTAATTACAGGAACTACAAAGTGTCCAAAGAAAATACAGGAATTCCACTTTCATGAAACCGCACAAATAAGTACAACCGCATTTCCCGATAAGTACAAGTTCACGTCGAGGGAAGTTCAGTGCTCTGTTTTTACGGGGCGGAAATATATTGTCCAAATATCATCGATTTGATCACCAACCACTTCAATCATTGTCACCAAAAGCTTTATATGGTAGAGTATATGTATAATTTCATTACCTACAATATTTTACAACAAATAAATGTATCTAATCCGTCAAATTCAAATCGTTATCCCACAAAATATACCGGAAACATGATTTCAAAACTTCTAAAATTAGTTTTAAA
Source organism: Lolium multiflorum (assembly GCA_030979885.1). Taxonomy (NCBI): domain Eukaryota; kingdom Viridiplantae; phylum Streptophyta; class Magnoliopsida; order Poales; family Poaceae; genus Lolium; species Lolium multiflorum. The sequence continues at coordinate 283,408,145 of CM061750.1, forward strand.
CCGTTCGAATTTGGAAAAAATGGTAGATATAAAAAAGATGCGCCATTTTGACACCTTTCCAACCGTATATCATTTCCATTGTTTAAATATACCGCATGGAAATCGCGGGGAAAATCATTCGGTACCCGTCACATAAAACATGCGGACAGTAATTCGAGTTATTCTCTTAAACTGTAAGGAATTAGAGAAAACAATTGGAATATGAAAGTTGCGCCTAGTCCATAGCTTTCCAACGCCATATCATTTGCATCATTCCGACATACGGTTGAAAAAATCATCCAAATTACTGTCCGCTCGTTTTTTGAGTACGTCCGAATTTCGGTATTTTCAAAATTGTTCAAAAACTGTAAGGATTTTGGAAAAACGTAAAACATGAAAAAGTTGCGCAATTTCATTATCTTTCCAACGGTATATCATTTGCACAGTTTCGATAAGCGATTCGAAAATCGAACTAAAAGTTCGTTTTCTGGCCATATAGAAGCGTTTTCGTATTTTCAAAATTAAATTTAAACCGTGCAAAATCTGTGAAAAGTGTGAACATGAAAAAGTTGCGGTTTTTCATTATCTATCCAACGGTATATCATTTGCATAGTTCCGACAAATGGTTGAGAAACTTGAGGTATAATCAGTACCTCTGAAGAAAACGGGAAGTTCAGGTAAGTTCGACAGAAAGTTGAACCCTGTTATCCGGGAAGTACAACCTTGTGTCCAGGAAAGTACAAGTCGGTGCTCAGAATATTATTCTGCAACCGGTTGCAGAATAGTGCTGGTATATATATATATATATATATATATATATATATATATATATATATATATATATATATATATATATATATATATATATATATATATATATATATATATGATTTCTATTCGTTAGTTGTACTCGTTTCCCTCGTTAGTTTTTCCTCGTTTCCCTCCCTCTAGTTTGAAACCCATAGAAGACGCGGGTTGCCGTCAGGTCGAGGCCTTACCGTTACCGTGAGGTCAGTTCCTCGCTGACCGTCTCGACGGTGGATCCATCTACCGCGCGTGTGGGCCGTTTTATTTCCTGATTGTATACGCGGTGCTGCCAATGACAAATGGGGACGCTCTATGGGGCTGCCGCCAAATGACCAGTGGGTCGTCTATTTATTTATAGAAAATTATATATTGCCGCTCTGTGGGGCCTCCGCAGCCAATGACCGCTGTGGTCGTCTATTTTATTTAGAGAATATAATATAGAGCCACTCTGTAGGGGCCGCCTCAGCCCATGGCAGGTGACTATTTTCGCAGCTTAATCTAAAGTGACCCTTATGCTAAACATTGTGCATCCCGACGTTGACCTAGCAGTGGCGGCGAGCATAGCCGTTCTGACCATGCCGATATCGGCATCGGCATCGGCATCGTTTGGAGGATGTGGTGCTCGAATAATAGTGGAAATGCGATATTATTTTTTACATGCATAATATATAGAAAATAGCTAGATCTCTAAATCGATGCATATGAAGCTACATATATATTCTTGGTCATAATCCCCTTAATTATCTAAAGGGGATGGATGCATGGCTTCACGTCGTCGTCGCTTTCATCGTCAGTATCTTCGTCGTCTGAGTAGTAGTACCTCCTGCACATTGTTCCGTCGAACACCTTCACTGTGAGCACATCATCGCCTTCATATTTGAAGTGTACGAACCAGCCGAAATCCACACCGTGCGCGATGGCGAATTTCTCCCAGCCCTTGTCGAGGTACATCCGGCCTTGTCCGTCAAATAGGACCTCCACGGTCCAGAGACGAGGACCGCAGTCAGCTGCTCGCAGATACACCTTAGCTGGCTCCTTGCCGTCAAGATAGTCCGCAAATTTTTTTGGGAGTTCCTGCAAAGAGATCGAGCGCCGATCGTTTGAAATTAGGGAACCCTTGAAATTAAAGGTTTTTTAGAACATGCCCATAATTAATCACATGCATCATATATGTGGGAACGCGTACGTACCTTCTTGACCAAAGGGTCTTCATAGACGACGATGAAGAACTCCTCTATGATCAATGGCAGTGTTGACGGTGGTGGTGGCAATGATGATGATCCACTTCCCCTTCCCCTTCCCCTTCCCCTTCCGGTCCGCGTCCGAGACGTGGAAGCCATGGCAATGGATAAAGTGTATGTGAACGAAGAAGAGAGAGGCAGAACCTATTGACACAAGGGATGGCCGTGTGGGTGTTTATAAGGGAGAGATGACCGTTGTAGGGGTTTACACAATAAAATAAGGAGGAGATGACCGTTGTGGGGGTTTATACACAATAAATTAAGGAGGAGACGACCGTTGTGGGGGTATATATCTCAACAAAAAAAGTAATGCGGACTATGTTGACGGAAATGGAACTTCGTGATATAGTTTATCATTTTTTGCGTGAAAAGTAATGGCTACAACAAAATCGGTGATGGTTTATCGTTTTTTGCGTGGAAAGTAATGGGTACAAGAAATGGGTGATGGTGTATCATATTTTTGCGTGAAAAGTAATGGCTACAACAAAATCGGTGATGGTTTATCGTTTTTTGCGTTGAAAGTAATGGGTACAAGAAATGGGTGATGATGTATCATTTTTTGCGTGAAAAGTAATGGCTACAACAAAATCGGTGATGGTTTATCGTTTTTTGCGTTGAAAGTAATGGGTACAAGAAATGGGTGATGGTGTATCATTTTTTTGCGTGAAAAGTAATGGCTACAACAAAATGGGTGATGGTTTATCATTTTTTGCGTGGAAAGTAATGGCTACAAGAAATGGGTGATGGTGTATCATTTTTGCGTGAAAAGTAATGGCTACAACAAATCGGTGATGGTTTATCATTTTTTTGCGTGAAAAGTATTGGCTACAACAAATCGGTGATGGTTTATCATTTTTTTGCGTGGAAAGTAATGGCTACAACAAATCGGTGATGGTTTATCTTTTTTGCGTGAAAGTAATGGCTACAACAAATCGGTGATGGTTTATCATTTTTTTTTTTTTTTTTAATGCCTAAAAAGAGTTTATAATTTAGCTTGTGAAAAATAATGCAGAAAACCAAACTTTAGCGTACTGGGTAACCGCCCTTTCGCATACATAGAGGGTGGAAGCTAACCGACAACAGAGAGAGAGAGGGTGGTGGCCCCGACCAGAGAGAGAGATAGGGATTATCCTGCCCGTTAGATCATACGATCAACGGTCGTCGGGCACGATCCGCGTGACATGGGCTAGACCAATCAGGGCAATGTTGGGCGTCTGTGAGAGTGTGTGAAGGGAGAGGGCAAAACTGAGTAGTATCAAGAAACCAAGGGCAAGTGAGTAGTAAACAGACTAAGGGATTGAAATATGAGATTTAAAAATTGGAAAATGCGTGTTTTGTACAATGAAACCCATCTTGGCCTACCTCAAACTATTTGCAATACAAATCTACACGAGTGTGAAAATTATGGCCTCATTCAGACAAAGTATGTTTTGGGGAAAGCTGTTTTGGGTAGGGCTTATTATGGAAAACCATGCACCTTCATAGCTACTAGGTGATTTGAGAAGTGGCAATTTGTGGTGAAACTTGATTTATCTATGATTTGAGAAGTGGCAATTTGTGGTAAAGACTCCATGAGTAAGTGCCACTCTTTTTCGGATTTTTTTGCACATTAAATAACTCATTTAACTAGTTAATCCCATTTGTTGACTCTCTGTTGACCAGCCACTTGAGGGTAAAACTAAGTATATTGCACTAGCCAGTATTAGCACTCAAGGAGAAAACTGAGCACATAAAAAATGCTAGTATATGACTCGAGGGTATACCTGAGTATATCTAAATTTACAGGGTTAGACTCGAGGACGCGTGTTGCGGTGCAGAAGTGGAAGACGTGCCATTGTTGACGCGTGTCGCGGTGCAGACGTGCAAATAGTGGACGCGTAGGACGCGGGTCGCATTTAGGACGCGTAAGCCCCTCCCTCCCTCCCTCTGCACACAGTCATCTCATTCTCGCTCATGCACGAAACCACCCCTCTCACGTCCCATCAACTTCTCCAAATCGAAAAAACCCCAACCGCCGTACGCACGCTACCCTGCCGGCGATGGAGAAGAAGAATGCGCCGGCGGCCATCGCCTCCGAGCCCGTCGCCTCCAAGCCCGTCGCCTCCGCGCCCGTCGCCGCCGAGGCAGTCGCCGCCGAGCCGATCGCCGCCGAGCCGTCGCCGCCGAGCGCGCGCGCGTCGCCTCCGAGGGCGGCGCATCCAAGCGCGGCTCCTCCGTGAACTGGGCCTCTCTCTCGGCTCATGGACCACTTCACAAGATCGGCGAATGCTTGCTGGCGAACGAGGAGTACGCCGACACCTACTCTGCCATGAGGCAAGTCTGTAGAAATTGGCGCTCAGGTTTGCCTGAGCCCGACGTGCACCTGGACGAATGGATCATGCTAGACCACGCCCTTCCACACGTCGCTGAGTTCACCTTCCTCCAACTCGGCACATCACGCTACGTCACCATAGATCTATCGGAAGTTCATACAAGGTTCAACTTCCTCCATATCTACCTCTTTATTTTCAATCTTAAACATCTTAGTGCTGAATGTTATCGTGCTTGCCCAGATACTACTTCGTCGGATTTTGCCGTGGTGTCATCGTGCTTGCCCAGAAGAACCCTCCGCACAAGATACGGCTTCTGAACCCACTCACAAAGAAATCGAACACTATGTTTGAGGCGCAGATGCCATCTGTTTTCCTGAAATCAGTCGCTGTGATCAAATCCCCGACTATGGTCTTCGTTGCCGCACATTACCCGTCGGAAATTGGTTGGGTCGATGAGAGCACTCCAACTAAGGATATAGATGAAGATTGGGAAAAAAGATTTTCGATCAAGAACCATTGTCTGCGTTGCATTACCCCGTTCAATGGTGAACTGTATGCACTAGCTGTGGACAATTTTGAGAACGGAAGAATAGTGTGCACCAATGTACAGTTGCAGCAGCGCGCGAGCACTGTCAAGATGGAGACACTAATTTCATTTCCAGAACTTGGACATCAGAAGTTCTACCTTGTGAAGTCGGATGGTGATCTGCTGCTTGTGTTGTTGGTCAGCGTGGCTTTGGCGGGCAGACCATTGGTGTACCGTGTGGACACTCAGAGCCGCTCTCTCCATCCGGTCACTAACATTGGCAGTAATGCCTTATTCGTGCATTATATACGGTGTATCTCCATCGACACTAGAGTGTACCCGACACTTCGACCTGGCTGCATCTACTACACGGATTTGGGTTATATCAGAGAGTACTCTCATGATACAAAGGCCTGGGATGAGTGGGCAGTACGTGTGGATAGAATAGGAAGCTACGGTATGATAAATGAACACAAGCCATACCGTTTGGAGGATGTATTGGCCGCACACTGCAGACGGAGGGAGTTCAATGAATATTTCCTTCGGGTAATGCACGAATGGAGCGACGACGAAATATATGAGGAGGAATGAAGAACAAATTCATTCATCCTAATCTTCTTATTGTCCATACATTGCGTGCGTCTTGTATATTACAACGTTATTGGCTGCTTTTGGCTGCTGTATGCAGTTTCCCTATGTATTATACTTAGTTTTCTGATTATGCAGTTGTCAATTTATCATATACTAGCTTCTAGATTTGCTACTAGATTTGCTGCCATATTGGGCAAAAAACGAGGGCCAAAAGGCATAAATAACCCCAGAGATTTGCTACTAGATTTGCTGCCATATTGAAGAAAGACAGAAATAGAAGCTTCTCTAGATTTGATACTAATTTGGTGAAAAAGACAGAGAGAGAAAGAGGGGAAAAGGTGCTCTTAAAAATGCAAATTTGGGCCGAGAGAGACAAAACCCAGCTCCTGCTCACGTGCAACCAAACGCTTCTCGTCCCCCACGCGGTCCCTTTCTACCAGCCCCACGCGACGCGGCCCCACACGACGCGGCCCCACAGACGCGCGGCGCAACACGCCAGCACAGAACGTCCAAATAAACGGATTCCTTCCGTCTGAGCTCCTTCTGCGGGTTTCAGACATAGGCTTGGGGAAAACTGAGGAAAACTAAGGGGCTGGGGAAAACAAGTAACGACCCGAGGGCACGAAAATAGAAATCCCTATATATATATATTTACCTATATAGGAAGCTCAAATGGGGCACCTAGGAGCATGGGCACCCAACGTGTATTTCGTACATACCTGGAGTGTACGTGTCTAAATTACACATACCTAAGGTTTACATACCTAACATATACACATACAAGTTACACATACCTAACATTTACATACTTAACATACACACATGCAAGTTACACATACCTAACATATATATACACGTATCAGTGTACGTACACCTTAGGTATGCAATATCTTAGGTATGTATCACTTGAGTATGCATATCTTAGGTATGTATACCTTAGGTATGTGTAACTTAGGTATGTATACCCTCAGGTATGTGTACTACAAAGCAAAAATACGCGTATCTACGTATGGTGCCCGGGCACCTAGGAGCACCAGATATATATATATATATATATATATATATATATATATATATATATATATATATATATATATATATATATATATATATATATTGATTCAATCTTCTCTACCCCAAATCAAACCTTTCCACTTGTGGCAATATGAGTGTGCCTACTTAAAAGTTCAGCTTTGTGATTTAATCTAGCTCAATCTATCCTTAATTCAAGAATGGTGATTATCTATTCTCTAATCCACCTATGCCTTGTACCCTAGGCATCAACTTTGGACCAACTCCAAATTTTACTAAGTCCTAAAACATTTATCACATTCAATTTTTGAGCCTCTAGCTATATTCGTCCCTTGCCATCCGAAATGCACTTACCCCTTGACCTACCTCTTCATGTGCACATGCCAACCCTACCCATGCCTTGGAGATCACCCATCTACCCACTTTTCCTTGATGGTTTTGAAGCCAAGTCAATAATCAGTTTTTTTGTTTAAATATTCAAACTTTGGAAGTTGTTTCTTAAGCACCCACAACTGTTATGGCTGAACTCAAGGCATGGATCTCATATATGCAAATCCCTCTACAATCGCAACGTCTTGCATGTTCCATGCTATCCTCTTGAGGTTCATCGATAATCATTTGATTGAATGTCTAGTCTCCACCTCTATTTCTAGAATATCTTCTTATTTCACCTAGTATTCTCATAAACTCCATCAACCTAGCACCCCCACCTCTTGCTGACCTACATTATCACTTGCTCCACTTTGGAAAATGTGAGCCGGCCATGCCATACATTTGTATGCATGTGTACCCTACCCCCTCTCTCTCACTACATTTAGTTGATCCCTCTCTGACCACTCCAACACCTTTCCCTCCCTCTGGTCGTCCACCACCATAGCCCTACCTGACAAGGGATTAACTTGTCAATGCCTACAGATTGTAGACTAGGGTTTTGTTAGAAGTAGAGGGCAAGTAGATCTCGAAGGTTTCAGCCGAAAAGTACTCGCTGATTGTAAAACTAGGGTTATGTTGACAATAAATTCGATCCTTTCTTTGTCCCTCGACTCCCCTTGTATAGGAGGTGGAGCCAAGGGTTTTCGTAATATACAAGTTACAAGTCCGGGAGGGTTTCGTACCCGTCCCGCAAGATTACAAGTAATATTTCCTAATACAACTCTAGCTTTCCTTATTAGCATCTTGGGCTTCCGAATCTTCTTATTCTTCGAGTTCTGGGCCTTCAGTAAACCCTGGTACCTTCTTCGGCAGGCCCATTGGGGATGCCTATGTCAGTAGCCCCCGAGATTTTGCTTGAATTGAAGAATCAGGAAAAATCTCCAAATTCAATCATTCAATAATCTTGTCGAATTTATCACATATCTTTTGGATACGCAAATACTATATTGTACAGGGATAATAGTAGTTGGGGCTAGTTCATCTGACGGATCAGGTACTAGTTAACTGCTCTAGTGGCAATCCGCAAAAACCTACTTCAAGATCACGTCCCCGGACATGATCTCGGGATACTGGTGTAAACAGGTGCCGCTTAAGGTCTTACCATTCTGTCGAGTCCCAGTCATATTTTATCGGGTACCTAACGCGTCCGTTAGGATTTTTCTTCGTATCTGTTGATACGGAAAAAAGTAGCAAACCGCCGTCAGAGACGGTGCCACGCCGCTCAGAACGGATCTGGGGTCTTACCTTCGCAAAGTTTTGCGGCATTCAGATATTATTCGCGACTTTTAGCGCTCTAAGAATATATTGTCGAGTGATTTTCGGCTGTTGGAATAGCACATTTTATTGAGTCATATTTGATGACTTATTTTGCCTTCCCGATGGGAGTATATGTAGAGTTATCTGTATAACTCGAAATATACTCACTTCCTTTTTCTTTCTCTATATTTTTGTACAATTTCATCGGGCACGCGAACAGCGTTCCCGATGGGAGTAGCCCCCGAGGCTACAGCCAAGGACTTGTGCTTGGTTGTAGGCTCAACAGATTAATATCTCTGTCGCTATATTGTTATTTCCTCTCGAGCTTTTCACATCTATCGGGTGCGCGACCAGCGATGGGAGTAGCCCCCGAGGCTATGAACAAATGCTTGCATTTGGTCATAGGCTCTCGTCATTTCTATTTTGTCATACTTGAATTTTTCTTGTTTCCAAAGTAGCCCCCGAGCATTTGGGCAAAAACTTGTATTTGATCAAAGGCTCTCGAAATAATCAATAATCTTCTGTTGTCGACAATCTTACCAAGCTTCATAGTCGAGTTTTTCTCTTGCCAAGGTGACATCATTGCTGACGATAGCCACGATTACTGTATCGGGAACATGCGAGAACTACTTCTCTCTTTGTCTTGTGGGTCCAAATTTCCTATCAAGTTGACACGTCGTGTAAGTGGGGGACACACGTCCTCCACTTTTCCTGGCGCACGTATTGTAGGTCCTGTGTTTTACTCGTCTGAATGAAATTACTTTTTACCCCTTGTCCACGTGTACATCATCTATTCCGCAATCTCTTCATCCAACGGTGCATCGTTTCACCGCACCTTTATTTAAGGTCTTCGTCTTCCTCCGTCAATATTTTCACTCGCGCCGCACCTATGTTCTTCTGCAAAAATTCTCCACTGCTCCCATTGCCTTTTGCGCTCAACCACGCTCGTACCTTTCTTCTCTGTTCTAGTTGATGCCACCACGCGCGCGGCTCACCAGGCATAGCACTCCAGAATCCAAGATGGCCACCGAAGATCTGGAGTGGGAGAGATCCAAGATCTCCAGCCAAGATATTAACCTGCTGAAGAAGCTGGGGTTCGCCAAGAAGGAGAACGCGCTGCGCTTCCCCCATGAGGAGAGCTATCCATCTCCTCCAATGGAGTACCGGGTCAGTTTTGTTGACCATCTCATCCGCGGTCTTTCTCCCCCTATCCATGAGTTTCTTCGAGGTCTTCTTTTTGTCTATGGGCTTCAGCTTCATCAGCTGACGCCCAATTCTATCCTGCACGTGTCGATTTTTATCACATTGTGTGAATGCTTCCTCAGAGTCCAACCAAATTGGGCTTTGTGGAAGCATATCTTTTGCCTCCGCCGTCATGGCTCCCACGGCGTCGCCTATAACATTGGCAGTGCTGTTATCTGTGTTCGCTCTGATGTCGACTACTTCAACGTCAAATTCCCCGACTCCGTCCAAGGGTGGCGCAAGAAATGGCTCTATGTACACGAAGAAAGCTCTGATTCAGTAGAGTACAACATTGCTCCTTTTGATGGAAAAACCAAGATTCTTCGCCGCCGATCCTGGGACGCTGAAGCTACCGAAGAAGAGAAATCGGCGACAGAGGCGCTGATGACTCGCATCCGTGAGCTCCAGAACACCCGTGGCAAGGAATTATCGGGTATCCAAATCACAGCCTACTTCCTTAGGATTAGAGTGCAGCCTCTGCAAGCTCGCAAAAATCCCCTTTGGATGTATGCTGGTGATGAAGATGTCGAGAGGCTCTCCAAGGATCTTCCTGTGAAGGACTTGGAGAAGTTGATTCGAAGAATCTCCAAGCTTAACAAGAAGGACACCATTCCATCTTCTTGCCAAGTTAAGCCATTTAGTAGCACCAATCCCCTTCCCGAGGTAATTTTTCTTCTTGACTATTATATTGTCTTCTCGAGTTTTTGGTATCTGTCGACTACTATTTTGCTAGCACCTTTTTGCATAACGTTTTGTCAACACTCTGTTTTTCCGCAGAACCATCCTGTCCTATCTTCTCTTCCTCCCCTTCCCGAAGGTGGGGAAGTCGAAGAACGGGCCGTTGTCACCGACGACAACCAGGCTACTTCTCGCCCTGACAGTGAAGTCGCGGGTTCCCAAAAATCTGCGGCTTCTTCTGAAAAAGAGATTGAAACTGAAGCTACCTCATCGACACGCTCCTCCCTCCCAGCTGCTTCTCCGAAGAACAAGAGGAAGAGGGATGAGGTCGTTGATTCTGGCACCTCCAAAGCCGGTGCTGCCCATGCCGGAGAAACTGCACCTGGTGCTGGGAAGAGAGCTTTCGACCCTTACGAGGCTGCTCTTGTCAGTTCGTAAGTTCTTGGTGCACTATATTTGTCTGTTCTCAATACTTTTTAAAATTGCTTTCTTATCTTGTCGCTTTATTTGTTGTAGTGGCGATGAAGAGGAGGATGCTCCTATTGACGCGACTGCTCGAACGAGCACGTCCCGTACCTTAGTTGTTTCAGAGGCGCAACCTGATGCGGACGAAACTTCGCCTCCTCAACAAGACGCTGAGCATCCAACTCCATTGCGAGCCCCCGAGCCTCTTCGCCAAAGAGAGCTAGGGTGGAGCCAGCCAAAGATCCTGCCTTGTTGATTGGTTGTTCCACGACTCCTCTAATGGAAGAAGTAAGTTGTTTCTTTTTCCATGTACTGATTGCATTGCTTTGAACTTCCCTATCTTTTGTTCTTGGTAATGTCGAACTTTTCGGTAGATATGTCGTTTTATCTTGATCCGTAACTAGTCTATTCTACATATTTATTTCAATGGTGTGATCTAGATGTTACGACATAATAATTTCCTTATTAATATTTATGTCGGCCGAGGGTGCCTCGTTTAAGTCGCGCCGCTAGCAGACACGGCCTATCTAGGTGATCTTGCTAACAGTCGAATCGACTAGGGTTCTCGTCGAGGTGAGAAGAATTCCGTGAAGGCTCCATTGTGGTGGCGGCGAGACGCATCATCGGTGAGTTCTCCTGATTGTTCGTTAGGTCTAGATTTTTTAATCAGTTGTCAAGATCTGTTCTGAAGAACGTTGGCATGTTCTTAACTGAATTGTAGGCAATGGATCGAAGTTGGATAACTGATGGCACCAAGAAGTTCACAACAAAGTACATGGCAGGTGTTAGGGATTTCATCAAGTTTGCGCGAGAACACTTGGACAATACAGATGAACCAATCTTGTGCCCTTGCAAGGACTGCCTAAATCTGATACGTCAGGATATAAAAACAGTCGAGGATCACTGCAATTGTTCAGGTATGTCCATGACGTATACAAGATGGACTAGACATGGGGAAGGTTTTAGTGATGACGAAGGGCGGGATAGAAACGATGATGGTGCGTATGATAGTGACAATGATGAAGAGGAAGACAATGGTGATTGTTATGTTGATGATTCGTCTAGTATGATCGATGAACTGCAGAAGTCTGGAAATAAAGGTCCTGACCTGCCAAATATGTATGCTAATCTAATTGAGTCAGCGAAAAAAGAACTTTATGAGGGATGCACCACTTTCACTAGGTTGTCGTTCATTATTAAGCTCCTTCATGTCAAATCATACAGCCGGATAACAAACAGAGGATTTGATCTCTTACTTCAGCTTTTACGTACAGCTTTGCCAGATGTGGACTTTCCCAAATCATATGCTGATGCTAAGAGTGTTCTTTCTGATGTTGGGCTTGGTTATGAGACAATTCATGCATGCAAGTTTGATTGTTCTTTATTTTGGGGAGATCACAAGGACGATACGCACTGCCATGTTTGTGGATTATCAAGATATAGAGACCCTACTGGAAAAAAGAAAATCCCTCACAAGGTGTTAAGGTACTTTCCTATAATTAAAAGGTTGCAGAGACTATTTGTTAAAAAGGAAATGTCGACACATACTAGATGGCACAAAGAGAAGAGGGTTGTTGAGCACAATGTACTGAGGCACCCTGCTGATGGTGAGGCATGGAAGCACTTTGATGGCAGGTTTGATTGGTTTGCTAAAGATCCTCGTCTCCAACGTATCGATAATTTCTTATGTTCCATGCTACATTATTGATGATATCTACATGTTTTATACACATTATATGTCATATTTACGCATTTTCGGAACTAACCTATTAACAAGATGCCGAAGAGCCAGTTGCTGTTTTCTGCTGTTTTTGGTTTCAGAAATCCTAGTAACAAAATATTCTCGGAATTGGACGAAATCAACGCCCAGGGTCCTATTTTTGCACGAAGCTTCCGAAGTCCGAAGAGGAGACGAAGTTGGGCCACGAGGTGGGGACACACCATGGCGGCGCGGCCCAAGCCCTGGCCGCGCCGCCCTAGTGTGTGGGCCCCCGTGACGCCCTTTGACCTGCCCTTCCGCCTACTTAAAGCCTCCGTCGCGAAACCCCCAGTACGAGAGCCACGATACGGAAAACCTTCCAGAGACGCCGCCGCCGCGAATCCCATCTCGGGGGATTCAGGAGATCGCCTCCGGCACCCTGCCGGAGAGGGGATTCATCTCCCGGAGGACTCTTCATCGCCATGATCGCCTCCGGAGTGATGAGTGAGTAGTTCACCCCTGGACTATGGGTCCATAGCAGTAGCTAGATGGTCGTCTTCTCCTTATGTGCTTCATTGTTGGATCTTGTGAGCTGCCTAACATGATCAAGATCATCTATCTGTAATACTATATGTTGTGTTTGTCGGGATCCGATGGATAGAGAATACTATGTTATGGTGATTATCTATCTATTATTTATGTGCACTACAAGAATAGTTGCCATGGCCGACGAAGTTGAAGTCGCGCCGTGGTTGCTGGTGTACCATGGCCGACGATTTTGGTCCCTCCGTGGTGCATGTCAAAACTTTTTTTTCTCGTTTTTGAGGCCACCTAGCCCGACGAAAGCGGCCAAAACGTGGCGTATGGTGGCCCGGGACGTGGTGCATCTCGAAATCTCGGGTTCGCCGGCCGAGTCAACGCAAATCCGCACCGCCGAGGGATGTAGGGCCCAGATGGCAGCCTCTCTGGCATTGTTTTTTTCTACATCGCGCCATCTCGTTCAACGTTCTCCGATCGAGCCGTTTACGATGCAGGATCATGGGTCCCGCATGTCATCCTCTATGAACCAAAATTCTTTCTATTCTTGGATTTTTTTGACCCCCTGATTTCTGGCTACTTCCTTTTTCTTTTGATCCCTTGCCGCCTTGGAACATTGAGACCGCTGCTGCTAAATGGGACCCGCATGTCATCCTCTATGTGCAATCAACTTTCTTTTCTTGGAGTTTTTGGCACCTCAAATTTGGTCACTTGCCTTTTTCTTTCGATCCCCTGCCGCCTCTCAAACGGTGATACCGCTGCTGCTAACGGGACCCGCATGTCATCCTCTATGTACTATAAAACTTTCTTTTCCTGGATTATTTTTGGCACCTCAAATTTGGTCACTTGCCTTTTCTTTCGATCCTGCCGCCTCTCAAACGGTGATACCGCTGCTGCTAACTGGGACCCGCATGTCATCCTCTATGTACTATAAAACTTTCTTTTCTTGGATTTTTTGGCACCTCATATTTGGTCACTTGACTTTTTTTTCGATCCCCGCCTCTCAAACGGTGATACCGCTGCTAAATGGGACCCGCATGTCATCCTCTATGTACTATAAAACTTTCTTTTCTTGAATTATTTTTGGCTCCTGATATTTTTCACTTGCCTTTTTCTTTCGATCTCATGCCACGTTTGAAACGTTGAGGAACCTGCTGGCTCATGGGACCCGCATGTCATCCTCTATGTACTATAAAAGTTCATTTTCTTGGTTTTTTTTCACCATCTGATTTTTGGCAATTTCTTTTTTCTTTTGATCCCCTGCCACCTCTCAAACGTGATACCGCTGCTGCTAAATGGGACCCGCATGTCATCCTCTATGTACTATAAAACTTTCTTTTCTTGAATTATTTTTGGCTCCTCATATTTGGTCACTTGCCTTTTCTTTCGATCTCATGCCAAGTTTGAAACGTTGAGGAACCTGCTGGCTCATGGGACCCGCATGTCATCCTCTATGAGCAATCAACTTTCTTTTCTTGGAGTTTTTTTGGCACCTCATATTTGGGCACTTGCCTTTTTCTTTCGATCTCATGCCACGTTTGAAACGTTGAGGAACCTGCTGGCTCATGGGACCCGCATGTCATCCTCTATGTGCTATAAAAGTTTCCTTTGTTGGATTTTTTTCACCCTCTGATTTTTGGCTTGCCTTTTTCTTTTGATCCCCTGCCCCCTTTGAAACGTTGAGTAAGCTGTTGGCTCAAGGGACCCGCATGTCATCCTCTATGTCCATCAACTTTCCTTTCTTGGATTTTTTTTCACCCCCTAATTACTAGCTACTTTCTTTTTCTTTTGATCTCAAGCCGCATTACAAACATTGAGACCGCTGCTGCAAAATGGGACCCACATGTCATCCTCTATGTACAATAAAGTTTCTTTTCTTGGATTATCTTTTGCTCCTGATATTTTGTCACTTGCCTTTTTCTTTCGATCTCATGCCGCCTTTGAAACGTTGAGTAAGCTGCTGGCTCATGGGTCCCGCATGTCATCCTCTACGAACAATAAAAGTTTCCTTTCTTGGAGTTATTTTTGACCCCTAATTTCTGGCTATTTGCCTTTTTCTTTGGATCTCCTGCCCCTTTGAAACGATGAGGACGCTGTTGGCAGGTCGGTCCCACAAGTCATCCTCTATGAACAATAAAAGTTTCCTTTGATGGATTTTTTTTGAACCCCTAATTAATTTCTGGATATTTCCTTTTTTTTTTTGATCCCCTGCCGCCTTGGAATCGTTGAGGATGCTGCTGCCTCATGGGTCCCGCATGTCATCCTCTCAGAACGGTAAATGTTTCTTTTC
This sequence comes from Lolium multiflorum, assembly GCA_030979885.1. NCBI lineage: Eukaryota > Viridiplantae > Streptophyta > Magnoliopsida > Poales > Poaceae > Lolium > Lolium multiflorum. The sequence goes on from CM061750.1 coordinate 283,423,233, forward strand.
TTGGATATTGTTTACCAAATGATTTTTGGCTTATTTTTTCTTTCGATATCCTGCCGCCTTTAAAACGTTGAGGACGCTGCTGGCTCACGGGTCCCACATGTCAGCCTCTATGAACAATAAGCGCTGAGGACGCTGCTGCCTCATGGGTCCCGCATGTCATCCTCTCAGAACGAAAATGTTTCTTTTCTTGGATTTTTTACCAACAGATTTTTGGTTTATTTTTTCTTTCCATCCCCTGCCGCCTTTAAAACGACGCTGCTGGCTCATGGGTCCACGATGTCAGCCTCCCCGTACAAGAAACATGTGATATCTTGATTATTTTGCAGACAATAAACAGTGTATTGCGCTCTGAGCTATTTCAACGGATAAATTAAATCTTTATTTTTACATAAACAAATTTATATGCTGAATCTCCTTGTTTTTTGTTTTTGCGAAGCATAGGACTTTCCTGTTTTTTTAGAAAAATCCGAACTATCCTGTTTTGGAGTGGGCTGAAATTGTACGAGTCAAAAGGGCCAGCAGGATAGTTCGAATGCCCAGATGTCCACATGCAGCCCAATTGAAATCGTTCTTTTTTTGGATTTTTTTCACCCCCTGATTTCTGGCTACTTCATTTTTCTTTTGGTCCTGTGCCGCCTTGGAAACGTTGAGACCGCTCTGCAAAATGGGACCCGCATGTCATCCTCAATGTACATAAAATTTCTTTTCTTAGATTATTTTTGGCTCCTGATATTTGGTCACTTGGCTTTTTCTTTTGATCCCGTGCAGCCTCTCAAACGGTGATACCGCTGCTGCTAAATGGGACCCGCATGCCATCCTCTATGTACAATCAAGTTTCTTTTCTTGAATTATTTTTGGCTCCTGATATTTGGTCACTTGCCTTTTTCTTTCGATCTCATGCCACGTTTGAAACGTTGAAAAACCTGCTGGCTCATGGGACCCGCATGTCATCCTCTATGTACAATAAAACTTTCTTTTCTTCGATTTTTTTTGGCACCTCATATTTGGTCACTTGCCTTTTTCTTTCGATCCCCTGCCGCCTCTCAAACGGTGATACCGCTGCTGCTAAATGGGACCCGCATGTCATACTCTATGTACAATCAAGTTTCTTTTCTTGAATTATTTTTGGATCCTGATATTTGGTCATTTGCCTTTTTCTTTCGATCTCATGCCACGTTTGAAACGTTGAAAAACCTGCTGGCTCATGGGACCCGCATGTCATCCTCCATGTACTATAAAAGTTCATTTTCTTGGTTTTTTTTCACCCTCTGATTTTCGGCTATTTCCTTTTTCTTTTGATCCCCTGCCGCCTTTGAAACGTTGAGGACTCTGCTGGCTCATCGATAAAACTTTCCTTTATTGGAGATTTTTTACCCCCTAATTTCTGGCTACTTTCTTTTTCTTTTGATCTCAAGCCGCATTTGAAACGTTGAGACCGCTGCTGCTAAATGGGACCCGCATGTCATCCTCTATGTACAATAAAGTTTTCTTTTCTTGGATTATCTTTGTCTCCTGATTTTTCACTTGCCTTTTTCTTTCGATCTCATGCCGCCTTTGAAACGTTGAGTAAGCTGCTGGCTCATGGGTCCCTCATGTCATCCTCTACGAACAATAAAAGTTTCCTTTCTTGGAGTTATTTTTGAACCCTAATTTCTGGCTACTTCCTTTTTCTTTTGATCCCGTGCCGCCTTGGAAACGTTGAGACCGCTGCTGCTAAATGGGTCCCGCATGTCATCATCTATGTACAATAAAATTTCTTTCTTCGATTATTTTCGGGTCCTGATATTTGGTCACTTGCCTTTTTCTTTCGATCTCATGCCGCCTTTGAAACGTTGAGGAAGCTGCTGGAGCATGGGTCCCGCATGTCATCCTCTATGAACAATAAAAGTTTCCTTTCTTGGAGTTATTTTTTACCCCTAATTTCTGGCTACTTCCTTTTTCTTTTGATCCCCTGCCGCCTTTGAAACGTTGAAGACTTTGCTGGCTCATGGGTCCCACATGTCAGCCTCTATGAACAATAAACACTTCCTTTCTTGGAGTTATTCACCCCTAATTTCTGGCTATTTGCCTTTTTTCTTTCGATCCCCAGTCGCCTTCTAAACGTAGAGGACGTGATGCGGGGTGGCCTTCGGACACCCACGCCTCAAGACCATCAAGTGCAACCCGCCTATCACCATGGCCAAGGAGTCCCCCAAGTGGACCAACAACACAAAACCCCGCCATATACGTCAAGGTGAACTCCTTCCTCTCTATGGTCAATCTCAACACCAACTTGAATGGCATGCTACCTCATGCCTATCATCATTGTGTCTATAGGTACCGACATCGACAAGGACCAAGAGAGAAGGAACTCCCATGGTGCAAGGAAGAAGGAAGAAGAAGAAGGAAGGAAGAAGGAAGGAAGAGGAAGAAGAAGAGGGAAGAGGAAGACCAGCCGGTCACAGGTCCGGTCCGACCGGGCTACTGACCGGACCGCCCGGTGCCAGGCCCGGTCTGACCGGCCTCCTGACCGGCCCGTCCGGATTTCGACCGGAACGACGACCGGTGCCATCCGGAAGCAATCCCGGGGCTCCCGAAGCCCCGTCCGGTTACGTCCGGCCCAGAATCCGGTTGGGAACCGGATGGCCCGGTCCCAGACCCGGTCCAACCGGCCCTGTGACCGGATTCGTCGGGTTTGACCCAACCACTTGTACCTTTTCGACCCGTGTCGCCTTGTATGCCTATATAAGACCCCAGCTCGCCCCCATAGCTGGTTAGACAAGATTTAGGCTTAAACATGACTTTGAGCTTTGTCTCCCTAGGGTTTCATCCCCTTTGTATCAAGGCACCCCATGTTGTATGATTGGATCTATGTGAGTGAGATTCTAGTGTAGCCCACTCTCTCTCCCTCACCTACCTCCATCCTCAACACCGATCTCTCGCTCCGGGATTCTACCTCGAGTCTCTCCCGTGGTGATTCTATTGGCGTGGTCCATCGAGCCACGAGGGTAAGTATCGATTGTATCGGGTTGGTGTGCGTTGTGTTCTTCGCGTTCTTCGTGTTCTTCCGCATCTCCCTCTCTTTCCCCCTTGATTCTTGGGTCATTCGCAAGATCGGGCCACACACGGGGTCTTAGACCTTAACATATGGTATCAGCAGCCTTTGGTTTCCGCGAATTTGACCCCCCACCCACCCAATTTCCCCTCTAAAAATTTTCCCCAAAATTCCCAAAAATAGCCCTAATTTGCCTTTGGATGGATCTGCGATTTGGTTGCGTTTTGAGTGGTTTTGGTCCATGGATTTGGTGTTGGAGTGCTTGATCTACTATTTCCCCCACTTTCTAGCCCCCAATTCCATCGTTTTCCTTCGATTTGGTCGATTTGGTTTTGGTTTGGGGAAGAACAGGAGAGAGAAAGCTCCAAATCGTGCAGCCCGGTTGAGAACCCGGTCAACCGGCCCCCAGACCGGACCGTCCGGCGCAGAACCCGGCCGACCGGCCGCAAACCGGACAGCCGGCCCAGAGACCGGTCCGACCGGCCCCCAGACCGGACACGCCGGCGCCAACTCCGGTCCAACCGGACCCCCGACCGGCTCATCGTCTTCGACATCGACTAACACCACCGCCGACCACCACCACCACCACCATCTCCACCATCGCAGGTATAACTTGCAGTAACCCTTGTAACCCCTCTTCTTTTGCGATCTATCCTATCGAGCATTGCTTATCTAGTGTTGCGAGACATTGCACGTGGCCCCGATTGTGAGGTGTGTGTGTAGTGTGGAGTCAAGCTTCTAAGCAAAACTCGTGTGGCAAGATAGCAAAAGCGAGCTAACGCTAACATAGTGCGAGAAAAAGCCGCCAAAACACAAAAAGAGTGCAAGTGCACCATAGAGCAAAAGTGTGCGAGTGCCATCATACATACATAGATACAAAGAGTGTAAGTGCCACCAAATACAAAAAGAGGAAAAAGCTTTTAAGCAAAAGAGAGAAAAGAGAAGAGAGGCCGCGTGTGAATCTTGTTGTCTCATCGTTTGCAACCAAAGCTTTGCCTCTCCTTGTGTTAGTGTGACACCGAGCAACCTTGCTTTCGGGCTTCATACACTTTTCCGCTCATTCCTTGGTCGCACTAACCCCGCTTATCCCGTGTGTGAGTTCCATACCTTTTCCGTGTTTATAGTGATCATCGCTTTGACATTTGAGTTTTTGGATCTTACCCACCCTTAACAACAAACTTGATTTCGGATTTCGTCTTTTGGCTTTCCACCACACTCACCTACCACCATATTTGCTAGCTTTTGCGTGTGTCTTTGTGTGAGTGCCCGATACAATTGTTCTAACTCTTGGTTTGTTGGATCACCCCAATCTTGTCATACACGGTAAGATTGCGAGGTAGTGTTCTTCCACTAACATACACCATATAGATACCATCTTGCTAACATGTATAGCGACGAAGAAGATACGGAGGAGTACACGGAGCACTTCGAGGAGGATGCCTCTTCAAGCACCGCGGATGTGGAGGAACATGTGGAGCTCTACACCGACTATGGCTCCGCAAGCATCATCGGCATGACCGACATCGAGGAGCTCTACACCGACTATGGCTCCGCGAGCATCGCCTACATGGACGACACCGACGAGCTCTACATCGACACTTGCTCAACAAGCATGGACGACATGGTGGAGCACCACCACGAGGACGACATCGACCCCACCATGTCCACCGCCGATGCTCCCACATACCCCTACTTGGCGAATGGAGCTACATATGAAGATAGAGGACCTCCACGATGGCATCATCATGTGGATCATCAAGAGCGTCCCCAACATATTCGGCCTCGACACACTTCTCCGAGCTCCACAAGGCGCCATCATGAGAGTGCCTATGCACAAGATCATCGACATCACGGACATCATATGGAGCATCAAGAGCGCCCCCAACATGAGCCATCACCTAGGCATGGCAAGGACCGTCATCGACTCACACCATCTCATGATCGTCGTCGACCACCACCACCTCATGGTCTACATCGACATCCACCCACACATGATCTTCGACGACACCACTCAAGACATGGTGATGAGGCAAGAAGACGAGAACCTCGACATGAAGACCTTCCTCATAAGGCGACTTCTACCTCTTGCGCCACCACCACAATGGCCCCTACCTCGTCATATGCCTATGGACTCCGATGCTACAAGTGCAAGCAACAAGGCCACCTTCCACGGGAATGTCCCAATCTCCTATGTGAGGTGTGCAAGGCCAAGGGTCACGTGGCATGGCAATGCACAACGCCAAGCGCCAAGAAGCTCTACTTCGATGAGCTCAATGCACAAGTCTCCAAGATGCCACCACTTGAGGACGACTTAGGAGGCGATGGAGTTGAGCATGGTGAGCATGGGATTCTCCCTTCACCCACGGAGGCGCATGGAGTTGAGATGGTTGAGCATGGGAAGTTCCCTTCAACCAAGGAGGCGCATGGAGATGAGCAAGTCGAGCCTACTCCTATATGCTTGATTGATGAGTTGGTACCAACCCCATGTGAGCATGAGAGCCACTTAGCCCACTTGAGCGAGAGTGATAGTGAGTTGAGTGACTTCCACCCCATATGTGAGTTTGAGTGCTTCCATTTGGAGGACATGAGTGATACACAAAGTGAGACGAGAGAGGTAGATGATAGGTCCATGGAGGACATCGCATTTGCTAACACCTTAACCTCTCCCTCGTTTGTGTCTTCTTATGTTGCACTAGGTTCCACGGAGGACGAGTTCCCGCTCATGGAGACGATGTACATGGTGCATGAAGATGATGATATCTCACCATGCTTGCTCCAAGATGGACATGTCGACCACATGGATCCTCCTACTTCCACAACACCTACCTCAAATGAGTCGGCCTACAAAGGTAACAACATAGGTGTTGATGATGCCATGATCCCACTAGTGGACATGATGACTTATGAGTGCATGCATGATCTTGATGATACATTTGCTACATCACATGCTACTTTCATTTTCCCATGCGATGCTTTGCTTGATAACATTGTTGATCATGTGGAAGTGAGTGCTTGTGATACCATGACCATGCCATGCTATGAGAGCTTCAATTTTTCTACCATTGCTTGCAATATGTCGACCACTTGCTCTTTACCATCTATTGCTTGCAATGATAATGACAAGGATGACATTAGCTTCCGCATGCTTTGCCCAAAATGCTTACACCATTCCATGATCCTTGCATCCAAGATTATGAACAATTGCTCTTTCTTATGCTTGGTATGCAAGAATGCTTATTTCATTGTCCATGAGATGGCCCCCATAGCCTTCTCTATTTTTGATGATCATGAGTTACCACATGCCATGAATGCACCTACTTGCCATTTGCACCATCGCCATGCATTCCATACTATGTTGATTGACACTAATGGTGATGTGCACAAGACTTGGACCATCATGATGGATGATGTTTTCATCTACCATGCACACACGCTTTTTGTTCTCGCTATTGTGTGTATAGGTACCCGGACGACCACTTCCACCGCTACGGAGCATGAGCTCACAAAACGCGCAATTGAGAGCTACCCCATCAAGGACCTAACCCACAGGACTCACACCAAAGGGTATGTTCCCAAAGCCTTCGCCCTCTTTTGCCATTTCTTGACGAGTTTCGGTTTGGTCCAACTCCTCGTTACCTCTTTTGCCTCTTATGCAACATCTCTTGACACATCTTGTTGGCACAATGGTTGTTGTATGTATTGATGCTTTCATCATACACTCCGAGAATCTCAAGGACCATGTCATACATGTGAGAGACACATTATGCACCTTGTGCCACAAGTTACACAAAAAGTTGCTCTTCTTTGGATTTCTCATTTCATCTTTGGCATTTGCAATGGATTCTTTGACACTTGAGGAAACCCATACTAGGCTCACGCCAACCATACTTTCCCAAGCTAGAGGTCTCCATAGCTTTGCCATTGCACATAACAATTTTGCCCCAAATTTTGCCGCCGATACTTGCCTTTTGATTGTTCCATTTGTGTGGGACAATGCTACAAACAACATTTTTGACACTTTCCAAAGCAAACTTTTACTTGCACAAATTTTTGTCCTCCCACATTTTGGATACATCGACACTCTTTTGATCACCATTTTTGCCCAATGCCTTTTGGAGAAACGACTTGATGCTTCGTATTTGATTGAGAGCCTCTTGTTCGCCGGTCACCAAATTGGCATCCACAAGCTTTCCTTTTGCAAGTTGTTTTTCCCCTTGTTCTTCTTCGACCGAGACTTGGCCCCTCCACCACTACATGGGAGACCCGTTATGGACTACAACAAAGACGCCCGCACTACGACGAGCATCCCTAAGGACACAAGGGCACCTATACAAGTCCTTCCCGTCTACCTCATCGGTGAGGAGGAGCAAGAGTCGAGGACGACTCTTCCCCAAGGGGGGGGAGATGATGCGGGGTGGCCTTCGGACACCCACGCCTCAAGACCATCAAGTGCAACCCCGCCTATCGTCGACGCTTCACCATGGCCAAGGAGTCCCCCAAGTGGACCAACAACACAAAACCCCGCCATATACGTCAAGGTGAACTCCTTCCTCTCTATGGTCAATCTCAACACCAACTTGAATGGCATGCTACCTCATGCCTATCATCATTGTGTCTATAGGTACCGACATCGACAAGGACCAAGAGAGAAGGAACTCCCATGGTGCAAGGAAGAAGGAAGAAGAAGAAGAAGGAAGAAGAAGGAAGAGGAAGAAGGAAGGAAGAGCCGGTCACAGGTCCGGTCGACCGGGCCCTGACCGGACCGCCCGGTGCCAGGCCCGGTCCGGCCTCCTGACCGGCCCGTCCGGATTTCGACCGGAACGACGACCGGTGCCATCCGGAAGCAATCCCGGGGCTCCCGAAGCCCCGTCCGGTTACGTCCGGCCCAGAATCCGGTTGGGAACCGGATGGCCCGGTCCCAGACCCGGTCCAACCGGCCCTGTGACCGGATTCGTCGGGTTTGACCCAACCACTTGTACCTTTTCGACCCGTGTCGCCTTGTATGCCTATATAAGACCCCAGCTCGCCCCCATAGCTGGTTAGACAAGATTTAGGCTTAAACATGACTTTGAGCTTTGTCTCCCTAGGGTTTCATCCCCTTTGTATCAAGGCACCCCATGTTGTATGATTGGATCTATGTGAGTGAGATTCTAGTGTAGCCCACTCTCTCTCCCTCACCTACCTCCATCCTCAACACCGATCTCTCGCTCCGGGATTCTACCTCGAGTCTCTCCCGTGGTGATTCTATTGGCGTGGTCCATCGAGCCACGAGGGTAAGTATCGATTGTATCGGGTTGGTGTGCGTTGTGTTCTTCGCGTTCTTCGTGTTCTTCCGCATCTCCCTCTCTTTCCCCCTTGATTCTTGGGTCATTCGCAAGATCGGGCCACACACGGGGTCTTAGACCTTAACACGGCTGGCTCGCGGGTCCCAGATGTCAGCCTCCATGGACAATAAACCTCTCCTTTGTTGGATTTATTTTTCACCCTCTGATTTTGGCTATTTCCTTTTTCTTTTGATCCACTGCCGCCTTGGAAACATTGAGTAAGCTGCTGACACATGGGGCCCGCATGTCATCCTCTATGTACAATCAACTTGCAAGATCTTCGAGCGAAAGAGCTTGTATTAGTGGGACCCATATGTCAACCTCTATGTACAATAAAAGTTTCCTTTCTTGGATTATTTTTAGCTCCTGATATTCGGTCACTTTCCTTTTTCTTTCGATCTCAAGCCGCCTCTGAAACGTTGAGTAAGGTGCTGGCTCATGGGACCCACATGTCATCCTCTATGTACAATAAAGTTTCTGTTCTTGGATTTTTTTACCCCTGATTTTTGGTCACTTGCCTTGACGCTGCTGGCTCATGGGTCCCACATGTCAGCATCTATGAACAATAAACCTTTCCTTTGTTGGATTTATTGTTTACCCCTAATTTCTGGCTATTTGCCTTTTTCTTTTCATCCCCACCGGCCTTTGAAAACGTTGAGGAACCTGCTGGCTCATGGGACCCGCATGTCATCCTCTATGTACTATAAAATTTCTTTTCTTGGTTTTTTTTTCACCTCTGATTTTTGGCTATTTCCTTTTTCTTTTGATCCCCTGCCGCCTTGGAAACGTTGAGTAAGCTGCTGACTCATGGGACCCGCATGTCATCCTCTATGTACAATCAACTTTCTTTTTTTGGAGTTTTTTTACCCCCTAATTTCTGGCTACTTTCTTTTTCTTTTGATCTCAAACCGCATTTGAAACGCTGAAACCGCTGCTGCAAAATGGGACCCGCATGTCATCCTCTATGTACAATAAGTTTCATTTCTTGGATTATTTTTGGCACCTGATATTTGGTCACTTGCCTTTTTCTTCCGATCTCATGCCGCCTTTGAAACGTTGAGTAAGCTGCTGGCTCATGGGTCCCGCATGTCATCCTCTACGAACAATAAAAGTTTCATTTCTTGGAGTTATTTTTGACCCCTAATTTCTGGCTACTTCCTTTTTTCTTTTGATCCACTGCCGCCTTTGAAACGGTGCGGATTCTGCAGACTAATACAAGCTTTTTCTCTCCAAGATCTTGCAAGTTGATAGATTAAATCATGGAATTATTAGGATATGTTTTAAATTTCAAATCCACTTTATGAATTATTAAAAATACCGTTATCCATGTGGGTATGGAGCGAACAAGGATTTTCATATTGGGCATGAGCAGTTTCAAAAATTGGAACCCAATAATTCAAAATAACTAAAAACAACTTTTATGTAGAATCTCCGCGTTTTTTTCTTTTGCCATTCATAGGATCTGTGTTTCATTAGAAAAGGGCCGAAATTGCATGAGCAGAAAGGCCCATTTGTAGTTATTGGGCTTCGACGGCCGGAGCAAGTAGGCCGAGAGCAATTACCATGTAGATGGCCGTTGGCAACCCAAAGTGAAATATTGGGCCCAACAGGGGAAGGCTGAACAGTACTATTTTCTAATTGGAAGGTGGTACATGGCGTAATCCTGCCAAAAAAAAAGATGGACACGGGTTGCTGAAATTTGCCCATCTGCGCCTAATATCGCCGCCGCGGCTCCGCTTCCGCCGCCGCCGCCATGCCTCGTCTCGCGTCGAGCTCGCGGTACTGCCGCGTCTCGGGCACGGGGTACCGCGGCGTCCGCGCGCGCCCCAAAGGTACGTATTACGCGGAGATACGTGACGGCGGCGAGCGCATCGGCCTCGGCACCTACGAGACCGCGCACGAGGCCGCGCGCGCGTACGACGCCGTGGCGTGGCGGCTCGGGCGCCCGCGATCGTCGATGAATTTCCATGACGTGTGGACGCGCCAGCAGGCCGAGGATCTCGCGCCGCCGCCGTACATCGTTAGACAGGAGGAACAGCACCGCCGCCGCGAGACGGAGCGCCGTTTGCGCATCGCCGAGCGGGACGAGCGCGCGGCGCGCGAGTGGGCGGCCCGCTTCCCCGAGGACGTTGCCGCCGAGAACGAGCACTTCCGCAGACGGAGGGCGGAGAAGGCGACGAGGCGGGCAGCGAAGAAGGAGGACCGCGCACGACGGAGGGCGGAGAAGGCGACGAAGCGGGCCTTCATCGAAGCGCAGCTCGCCGGGCCGACCACCATTGGCGAGGACGACCCCCGTTGGATTGACCTCTTCTCGTCGGATCCGGTGTCGGGCACGACACCGGACTCGTCAGATGTCGAGTTTTAGTTTAGTTTTATCGCACTACTTTGTACAAATATGAACTACGGAGTATCTATCAAGCTAATTTTATCCTATTTTATGTCTATTTCTAGTCTTTGTTTGATCTTCTGTTTTACTGCACTCTATTTTTCATTATATTCTGTTTTTGGCGCTGCATTTATAGCGCCTCTGAAAATACGCTGTTTCAGCCCTGCATTTGGCCGCCACAGTTTGCAGCTTCCGGTGAAGCTATTGCCGGCTCCATGCGCAGCATCAGCCATTCAGCCCACAGCGCCTAAATATAGAGCCACTGCTGGAGTTGCTGTAATATGTTTGTCAGCAGGAGCTTACCTAATTAGTTAAAAAAAAGATGTTCAGCGTGGGATTCGAAAAAAAGATCTTCATGTTTTTTTCCTAGCTATCCTAGTTCGGACTTTTCATTGTGTTGGCTAGTGCATGAAGCTTGACACCTGTATTATGTGATCCTGATATGAGGATAAGAACACCTTCAGCTTGCATTGCTAATGGTGTCTACTGCAGCAGTGGCTTACATTCAATGGAGACTGATGCAAGAGAGTTGGTACTGGTGAGCCTGCACTTGACATCATCGTGCCACCTGAAGTAGGTGGTGTATTGGGATTAGACTGATAAGCATAGCACCTTGCAAAGAACAAGATGATGCTAGTGTTGGTTAACGTGATTTTACGCCAAAAGTCATGTATGCTCAACAGGTGCCGTACCTAGTTTGGATATTGTGTTGTTACCCTTTTGTGGTTTGGTGTTTGTCCAACAGAGAAAGCTACTCTTTTCCCGTGTAAGTGTTATTATGTGAACAAAAGTTGTATGTACATATATATCGGTCAGAGAACCAAGATTGCATATTCTTGCCTGGTTATAACACATAAGTCATAATAACAATTAAAGAGAAAAGGAACATTTGCCTTTGCAATGTGATTGTGCCAAGTAGATTAGACAACCAACCACAAACATTACAGGTCAACAGCCAAACGCATGCGAAAGTCCTAAGGTAAGCTCCATAATACATGTTGAAACCAAAAGCCTAGAAACCATAAGAAAGGTAGCTCCACATCACAGTTCCACGACAGCAGCATACTGATCATAAAACATATATCAAGTCAGGACAGCTGCACCACTGGGTAAGCATCCATGGGGTCTGGCTCAAGAGCGAAGACTGTGTGAATGCTGCAAAATGTGGCTCTTGCCTCACCCCACCCATACATCTTATCATGGAACCTTACCAAATCAGCATGAATCATCTTGACATAAACATAGCTCCTCTCTCCATGCTGATGGGATTGAACAATGCGCCAGTTGCAGTGCTTCAGCTTGTCAAACAGTATGCAGGAGATAACGAAGCATGCTGGCTGGTCTTTTGTAGTGACAATGGCTTGGAGTAGCTGGTCCTGTGAACCACCCAACTGGATCTTTAGAGCTTGAAGGACAGTCCGTGCCATATAAGCTACCGTTGCTGACTTCAGCTCGGGTTCAGGTGAATGACAGCTGACATCTTGTCCTCGAGATGCAGATCCTTCTTGATCAGATTCAGCGGAATCATCACCACTACTTACAGGTGCATCAGGTTCTACAGAAGGCACATCAGGTACATGCTCAAGTTCATAGGAGTTGGGTGGGACAGCACTGTTTGCTGAAATCTCTACAATACCAGCTCCAGGTAGACCACCAGTATCTACAGAGGGTAAACCACCAATATCCACTTCAGAGGATTCTCGTGGCACGACACCTTTCGCTAGAGGCTCTACCATACCAGCTCCAGGTCCACCACCAGTCAGTACTGTGGGCATAGTCATGACGGGTTCTACCAATACAAAACCTCCTTCGGGTGGCGTGGCAACTTCGGGTGCAGGATCATCAGTAGCAACTCCAGCATCAGCACCAGTTACATCGGTCTTGACAATAGGTAAACCGTCTTGCTCTAGTTCAGAGAATTCCCGTGGCACGACACCGTTCACTAGAGGCTCTACACTAGCAGCTCCAGCTGCACCACCAGTTTCTTCAGCAGGGGGTAAACCCAATCCACAACCTTCTTCATGTGGCACGATGATGCCACGTATAGGCTCATCAGTACCAGGTCCAGCTGCATCAGTCTCCATAGACAGTAAACAAGGTGGCGTCGGAGGTTTAAAAGACTGGCATGCCATTTCACCTTTGTCATCAGACAATATAGAGTTTTCTTCAACTCTATGTTTCTGCAATAATAAGCACATGAACAGAAATTAGACCAGAGCATCTAGCCATCTAACGGGGGCAGCAGCAAAACAAGCGTCGGTCCATATGTTTACCTTGTCATCTGGGATATCAGAACACACAGATTTAGAAGTCATTTCACATAGCATCCGCTTTTTCGTTCCTTCCCCTACGTCCATCTGGAATAAGTAATACTATTGATCACATAAAACTAATTAATCAAATAAATGCATATGTTGAGAAGTTTGCACGGCAAATTGTGGATTCTGCTTTCATCACCTACGAATCATCGTTCTATATATTTACCTTGTCATCTAGGATATCAGAAGTCACAGAATGAGAAGTCATTTCACTAAGTATCGGTTTTTTCGCTCTTTCCCCTCCATCCATCTGCAATAAGAAGTAATATTGATCACATAAAGCCAATTCAACGAATATATGCATATGTTGAGAAGTTTGCACAACAAATTGTGGATTCTACTTCCAATCACCAAGTAATCTCGTGAGAAATGCATGATCAAGATATGTTTCTCCCTCTTGATCGACATCTGCATCTCCATTAAGACTAATCATCGTGCGATGGTGCTAGCGCATACACTTCCAATCACCAGACAAGCAAAAAATTGTTGATTCTAGTAATGCTTAATCAGCAGTGGCCATGGAACGACCACAGATCGACCAAGCAAAAAAATAAATCATCAGCCTACTGACCACCAGGCAAAACAAACTAGGCCCATACATGGCCTCACAAATCATCATCAAACGTCGATCAAACTAGCAAGTTTGAACATGGATTACTAATTTATTTTCTGATAAAGTGAGTATATTAATATCGAAAGATATTGATTACACTGAGCCTCTGCAACAACGCAATACCTTACTGGTAGTACGGATGCACATGGATTCCTAATACTCCCTCTGTTCGGTTTTAATTAGTCGACGAGAGGGAGAGAAGAAAATGAACTGTCGATGCTTTCAACTAGAGTCAATTAAATACGAACGGAAGAAGTACGTAGTAGTATTGACAAATATCCGGATCTAGTCTAAAAACAAATTGGCATGTAAATCCTAGTAGTCTACTAAACTAGGATCAATACCCTAGATTAGGGTTGCAAGCGGCGTCCGCGAATCGTCCCGCAAAGCAGAAAATTAGAGCAAATAGTGGTTGAGATTAGAGCAGATTTAAAGCACTCGCACTGAAACTAGCTAGCCCGCTACCCACCCCGCTTGACACCCTGCCCTAGATGTGAATCTACACCAAATATTCAAACAAGGATGAGCAACCGCCAATAAAATTTTATCCGCACATCATCATCTCTACCATACAAAAGGGTATGGTGATTTCACATACAGCCATTGTTGCCGCGGGACGAGGATGAGTGATGCGCCGCGGAGAAGGTGCCTCACGCCTCTGTCGCCGCCGCCGTCGAAGAGGAAGTCGAAGCCGCGCGATTGTGGTCCGTCGCCGATATGGAGGTGGAGCTACTAGGGAAGAGATGGAGGTGGAGGTGGAGAGGGAGTGATGGTTTGTACTAGTGGCGGCCGGTGAGATAGTTATAAATACAGCCTCTCTCTCTTTTTTGGCAAGGAATGCAGCTTCTCTTGGAAGGCAACGAGGCAACGCACTCCAGATTATAATAATATGGACGGAGAAATTTGGACGCATCTGTGTTGTCTTGTCAAATGAATCACCAGGATTTGCTTTTAGTACTCCAGATTTGGGCGACCCAAGGAAGTAGAGATAGTAATGTACGCCATCTAGCTGCACGCTATCAAATCAAATAAATGGTCATGCCATTTACTTTTAAGATGGTGCAGCAGTTATTCTGACCAAAGAAACATGCACGTCTGCTGATTATTTCTGATGGGTATACATTTACCGTCCGCTAGCAAAGATTGTTTGGCACATTGTTCTTATGGCTTTCAACATCACACCCCTTAATAATATTATTAATCAATGTTTGGGCAATCAATTGAGTGTGTTAATAAAAAATTAAAACCCACAAATCCAACTGTACTATTTTTAGGACCATATGAAAGACAAGGAATGATTTTAAATGCCATATGGAGTACCTCCAACCATGTGAAATATGGTTCTGTCATGCAGGTGATACCCATGGCTTCGCATTGGATCTGTATGTTGTCCTACATACAGTCAACTATGAAGTACCACGATTTGGTTTTTGGGTGCAACCGGCTAGAGAATGATGCACGGGTTTGTACAGCCAGTACAATTCACATTAAGATTTTCTGATAGGATGTTGATGTGTATATGTAAGAATCATACACTAGAATG
This sequence comes from Lolium multiflorum, assembly GCA_030979885.1. Classification (NCBI taxonomy): domain Eukaryota; kingdom Viridiplantae; phylum Streptophyta; class Magnoliopsida; order Poales; family Poaceae; genus Lolium; species Lolium multiflorum. Next base: position 283,438,451 of record CM061750.1, read on the forward strand.
TCTTCTATGTTTAGATGGTTGATCTACGTTTATACTTTCTGTGAACCATGAGGTTAAGACCTTTGTACTGTAATAAAGATTGCTAAATAACAGTATATATGTATGCCTCTAGGGACACTGAAACAGCCAAACAACCATGCATGTGTATAGACCGTATTTGATCAAATTAAAAGAAGCACCTGGGTTCATGCAAATAGCATAAATTTATCACCTAAGTACATTAGCTATAAATAGTTAAATAGGAGTCAAGACCAACTGAGCTAGCTAGTAGTATGATCCTACTATTACATAAATATCCCTAACTCTGATTGTCTTTGTTCCAGTCCAGCGCGTTGGTGTAGCTTGGGATGAACCAAAACCCCGTATGCCAGTTGGCCCCTGGACCGCTGCTTGAGAAAGATATGCTTTGGTGGTCTTCGCCATTTAGACTGAAGCGGAAAATTTCTTGATGTGATGTGTCAAACTGAGAGCCAATGGTCTGAGGCGTGGTGTAGATGCAGTTTCTTCTTGTCAAATATCCTGGGGGAAATGTTGCACCACCCACTGGCATGAAAATCGGATAGTTCAACCCAAGGAACATAGAATAGTCTCCAAGATTAGTAACCCTTTCCCACGGGTTGGCTGGAAGTAACCGACTAGTGTCATTCGAGAATACAATGCAGGTATACCCCGAATAGCTGTGAACAGCGCGACCGCAATGGACAGAAGGGGTACTATCATAATAATACATTGGAGCACCGTCAGCGTCAAAATCCATTACGCCACGTGCATAGACCAGGAGAAGTCTAGAACGATCTTGAGATCTTGCCAGCCACCACGTACGACTATTAGAGTCAAAATCATCATCGCCATCAAATCCAGCCGTCCGCGGAATGAATGGAGCAGGGAGCACTATAGGACCTTGATAAAGGAAAGAGCACGTCACATGAAAATATATTTCATGATTTATCTACTAGTGATATTGATTTGATATTGGGATGCCAATACTAGTACTTTATAAAATCATGGTCGAACATAAGATGGTTTGAAATATATTTCGAACATCTTGGTAAAACTTCATGTGGATTTAAAACATGTTCCCGAAAATATTGGTCCAAATTTTAGATGGTTTGAATATAGTACTCCTTATTCTCTAGAACCGGGGGAATATAAACAAATGAAAGTCTTTATCAATATTGCATGGCACCTTTATTGATTCTATTTCTACTCTACCTTAAATTTTCTAGGGAGTAATAATAAAGAAACTTAATTACTAGGGGGCCTTTTTCCTAAGGAACAACATGCACATTAGACCATACTAAAATTCCTATAGATGTTAAATTCTATATATGTCCATACCACAAGAGGGTTATGGTGTGCGCCTATGGAATTCCTTTAAGCCAAAAGATGCCAAGACAGTTCAACAAATAAGAGGTGAAATACTATATAAGTTACGTATATAAAAAAGATAGGGAGGAAATGTTACCAAATTCATTAGGATCCCATGCATAAACATTTCCAAGCTCAGTAACGGCGAACACAAGTCCGTTATGTATAATTGCATCGCAGTATATGGCGCCGTACTGAAACTGGTTTTCAAGAAATATCCATGTACGAGGATATTCGCCATGGAGGTAGGCAATTGCAAAGTCGAAGATTGCGACAAGGGAGAAATCTTGATACCCCCTAGCAGCTGTAGGAACTTGGCAAATAGCTATCTTCTGCAGTTGAATAGCAGAACGCTGATACTCGAATATAAGTGGATTGCGTGTGGTTTCCAACTTCTTCCTCAAAGATGGAAGCTTAATCTTGCGATGAGTGTAGACATTGAGGAGGTTCCACTTGCCTTCGGGGCCAACCATGGCGATCCAATCTCCATTGGCGCCTGCCCGCTCCTCATCCTTACCGTGTGGCATTAGGCCATCATAGGAGAACCTGTCCAGCGGCAGTAGTTTGCACTTGCTGTGCACCGGCAAATCCTCCTTGAACACCGCCCATGGTTTATCCGCCGGGTCACAACAGAGAACACACGGAAGGCCAAACGGCTGAGAAGCAGGCAGAGTGGCACTGTATTTGGCTGACTGAAGAATACTTTTGGAGGAACCGACTAGGGACGCGGCGGTGATGGCGTCGCACTGGCTGATGAGCACTTCAAGGGGGCCTTCCGTAAACACCTTGTGAAACAGCCCAGATCCACAGACCCTGCTCGATTTCGCCATCGCAATGAGGCAGGTGGTACAATGGGGTTGGTATTTTCTTGGGCGATCTACTGATTCGAACTTTGGGAGAGAGATGGCGATCAATGGCGGCAGGTGGGGGTTTGAGTTGGAGAACAGAGGCTCTCAAACTGGGCACTGCTGGATAGGATGCGAAAGCGCCATGGCGGAGACGCAGGCGCGTGCTATGGAAGATGGGCGGAGTGGGGATAGACGACGGAGGTGAACCGAGACGCTCATATACTGCCTACTGCAGTTTCGAGGAGAGTGTGAATGTGTTCAAAAAAAGAGGAGAGTGTGAATGTGTTCAAAAAAAGAGGAGAGTGTGACTGTGACCCGACACCCGAGTAGGAGCCGAGCAGACGGACTATAGGAGTAGCCCCATCATTACAGAACATTAATCGTGCTTCCTACAATAAATAAGTGAAACATCCCAGGCTTGTGTTGTCTAATCAAATCGATGGCCATGTCAGTATTATGGTGAACAAATAAAACAAATACACACCAACCTTGTTCTTTTTGCAACGTACACCAACCTAGCAAGGCATCAACCTTCTCGCCATCAACTACGACTCCGTGGCTCCGTCCCACCAAAGTTGTCTCAACTTTGTAAAAAAAATACATCTATCCATCTAAATTTTAACAAAGGTGAGACACTTTTGGTGGGACCGAGGGAGTACAAAAAAACTTCACTACTCCATGCTAGTATCGGCCACTAATTCAAATTTCAACTGAAGGCGTGCTATTTTATGGTCCTGAAAATTGCCAAAAAAAATACAACCCAAAAATGCAACAGATCCATGTTAAGGGGGTACACCCTACGCAATATACATTAAGAAACTTTGAAACTTCAGCGACCTTGTAAGAATGCCCATGACAGTGCAGTTTTGCCAAATTAGGAAGAGACGAAATATGAATTCAACCAAAGAAATCTAAACGAATCCTTAGACAATAGCATAGTTAACACGTTCAGAAAAAAATGATGACTCCAAAAGAACAACATTAGCAAGAAATAGTCCATTTTAGTTTGAATTTGCAGTCACATACATAACTAGTAGTACTGCCAAAATACTATAATACTCCGAGCTGCATTCTAGCACTCCAACTAGCTAGTAATAGTTCTGGAGTAGTAGTACTACTACTATACAAGTCCAAAATACATCCGAACGAACCCTACTTCGAACTAAACTACTCCCTCCGATCTTCGAGTAACTACATTGCAGTATGACTAAACGAAGATTATTGTATAACCTTCTTGTTGATGCAAACGCAGATAGGCAACACACGCTGCCCTCCATTCTGCTTCGCGTAACGGGGCGGCACCGCCAGGAAAGAAGTGAGCTGCTGCAACATGATCGAGCTAGGCGTCGGGGAGCTCGTCGGCTCGATTACCGCCATCAAGGTGTCCGTCGAGAGGTCACTGGTCCCAGCCGTCGCCGGCGCCGGCGGACCAATCACCAACAGCTGCGCCTTGTACATCGGAAACAAGCACGCGGCCGACCTGATGCACACACAGGACACAATGGTGGTCGGGCCGAGCGCTCCAACGGTGATGGCGAACACGCTACCGTCTTCTTCCCCACTGCCGATGAACAGGTGTCCCCGCGGTTGTACCGGAACACGAACTATGCACCAGGCGGGTATGCCATACTGGAACGTAAACACTGGGATGGAGTGGGATGCTTGGAGGTGTACCAGGAGCTCCCGCGGCGGGCCGGTGAAGCTGCAGCCGGTATTGATGGCCTCTGTGCAGCCGCACGGACCATGCGGGCACGCGATATAGTGCTTGTAGGACTCCGTGGAGGCGACCAAGCTCTGGCAGCCGACGCACTTGACCATTGCCCCAGATCGATTCGACGGCGGCAATCTTGGCCCAGATCGATTCGACGGCGGCAACCACGCCGGCTGCTCGCACTTCTTGCACGGGTTCGGCGCAAGCTCGCCGACGCAGCGCCGACAGCCCATATGACCGCCCTTGCACTGCACGGAACAACGTACGTGGCATCAGTTGTCATTGACATTTCTCACAGGTGAACCTAAGAATGAAATCGGAAGGGAGCGACCTTGGATATGGGGGGTTTGAAGGGCAGCAGGCAGAGGGGGCACAAGAAGAGGGCCTCCTCCATCTTCAGAGAAGAGTGATCGGGAAAACGAGAACGGGATGGGTTCTTTTTTTTATACATGCCTTGGAGTGGAGTATGGATACTACTACTTATAGGAAGAACTTCCTTGCTAAGAATCGGCGTCGGCCGTACGCAAGCATAGATGCACCAGCGGCTCTGCAGTTTGTCAAAATAAAAGGACAGAGCTGCAGTGACTTGAAGTCTCCAAATCTCATTGTGACTTGGTGCCACCATCTACCAACCATTTGAGATCCAACGTTCCAAACTAATCTCTTATTTCGAACCTAAAAACAAAAATTATGAAAAAAATCCAGTAAAATGTAGATGCCTTGTTCTAAAATCTGTGAATATTTCATCCCACTCGGACGATTAGCTTGTGATTAAAGAGCTTTTTACGTATACGAGCACTAGTTTAAACTAAATACTCCCTCTGATTCATATTAATTGACTTCAATATGGATGTATCTAGAACTAAAATGTGTCTAGTACATCCATATTAGAGTCAATTAATATGAACCGGAGGGAGTATATATTTGCTCACAAACCTTTGATTCAAATCGAATGAAACTTCACCAAAATATAAATCGAAATATGCACGATTAACTGGAAGTTCTTGAAATATTTCTGAGCAATTATAATAATTATTTAGTTTAAATTCTAAGTCGATCGCATACATTGGATCTGAGATGGATGGTGGATGGTGGCACCAAGTCACTGTGAAACTTGGAAGTATCAAGTCAGTGAAGCTCTATCCCAAAATAAAAGCTTCGTGAAGGGGGCAGTTTGGTTCAAAAAAGAAGACAGTGCCAAGCAGTTGTCAAACAATACCCATATAGTCAAATGTACTCCCTCTGATTCAAATGAATTGACTCAACTTTGTCTAGATATATGGATGTATCAAGTCACTGAAGCTAAAATAAAAGCTTCATGAAGGGGGAAGTTTGGTTCGAAAAAAATACAGTGCCAAGCAGCTGTCAAATAGTACCATAACGTCAAATGTACTCCCTCCGATTCAAACGAAATGACTCAACTTTGTATTTTGCATGTTAAAGGTTTTTCGTAAAACTTGGCCAATCTTAACATAGTTTGCCTTTCTAAAAAAAGATATAAGCCCTAAGGCTCCTTTGATTCATAGGATGGGAAAACCATAGAAATATGGAAAACATAGGATTGAGATTTAATGGCTAGTTGAATCATATAGGAAGATGAGTTGTGTTTGATTGTGCCAAAGGAAATTTTCCATGAGGTATGACCTAATGTTTTATTCTTATAGGATTTGCACTGCAAGATTCCTATAGGATATGTTCCTATGAATCAAACAACTAGTGTGGGGAAAATTCACATGTGATCTAAATCCTACATAATTCCTATACAAATCCTATATATGAATTTTAGTTGTTAGGTCACTTAAAATGACTTCACTTGAAGAGTTACATTTTTGTTTTTTTCTGAATTAGTAGTGATGCCTAACCATATATATACCTAAACCAAGAGAATCAGCATAAACTTATGTATATTAATAGTAAGCGCATATATGAATGTTTTTTATCTACAAACCCAGGGTCATATATATGTACATAGAAACATGCATATATACTAGTTTTTGTACCTTGGTGTGTTCCTCTTTTGGGCTATCTCTTTTTTGTTCACCGATTCACAACCAACGCCCTAGATTAATTTGGCACTTAAAAAATAACATTTTGTTTTTGGCGCACTAACACAAATAGTAGTAGCACGGTCAACACTGTAGAGAAGTACAAAATAAATGTGTGTGGGAAAAAATGACTTAAAGTGACCATTACATTGAGAAAAAGGGTAGAACCAAGCATTGCACAGGGAAAAAGCAGTGTAGTGCCCAGAAGAAAAAAACAAGTTGGGTTATACTCCCTCCATCCTGAAATAATGGGTGTAGAGTTAAAATTTGTCCATAAAAGAGTGTACTTCTCGTTTTGCAATGCACTTCAAAATTTGTCCACAAAAGAGTGGTAGTAAAAAATATTTCTTTCTCATCACGAGGGATATAGTTTCTTCACGACTAGTACGTACTACCTCCATCACAAAGCTTAAGTCTTTTTTTAAGAGTCAAAGCAAGTAAAGGTTGACGAAAATTTAGAACAATCTATCAACTAATATAATATTTTGTAGATACCATACCAAAAAAAATCGTTGTCTATGTATTGATATTAATTTTGTATTTTGCATGATAATGATTTTTGGTAAAATCTTAGTTTACCTTGACATAGTTTGAGCTTCTAAAAATAATATAAGCCTTACGCTTTGGGATGGAGGTAGTAGTATTTAGCATAATATGGTTTTCTTATTTACTACATGCATTTAGATCATTGGAGGTGGAAAAGTTGAAGAGGAAAGTGATGGTCGATGACAGTTTCCCAATGTAATAATAAAATCCTTAATATGCCTTGAAAACCCACACGTACGCTCTTTCTAGGACAGAGGCAGTATGAGGTAATGCACCCACGCGCTGTCATCTGCCGGTTCGTGCTATGTCTCCCAAATCTTGAAATATCGTCAGTTATCCATTTCACGTCCACACTTCTCCCTCTCTCCACGGACTAGGAAAAAACCCTCTCTTCACTTCCCCTTCCCATTCCACCGATGGAGAGCCCAACCGACGCCGTCAACGCAGCGAAAGCGAAAGCCGCGCGGCTGGCCTTAGCCGCAGAGGAGGCGTGCAGAGCCGCGACCGCAGCACGCATGGCCGCAACGGCGGCGATCATTGCCGCAGCGGATGCCAAAGACGAAGCGGAGGCCATTGCCGAAGGTCGGGCCATCGGTCGCTCATCGGCATCTGATGCTGTTGGTAGATGGGTCCACTCTCTTGGGAAGCATCCCCTAGATGACGAGGACGAGGTTGAACTCATCTTTGAACCGCCGCCGCCGACCTTCGACGAGAATATCGTCGACGAGGGGGAGGAAGTATGTTCCGATTCACCTCTCTCCCTTATTCAACATAGCCCTGTATCGATTTGCGCTATGGTCTCTCCCTCTTTTTTTTGCGCTATAGCGTTTTGAATTAGCGTCAGAATCTTTTTAGATTCATATTCAGTATTAGTTGCAACTGCTACATATTTGCTTCACATCCGATTCACCTCTCTCCCTTATTTAACATAGCCCTGTATCGATTTGCTCTATGGTCTCTCCCTCTTTTTTTTGCGCTATAGGGTTTTGAATTAGCGTCAGAATCTTTTTAGATTCATATTCATTATTAGTTGCAACTGCTACATATTTGCTTCACCTGTTTATTTGGCATGTATCAGGTTGCTACTGATGAGGTTGACAGCGATGTCGAGTCGCGTCATAGGAAGGCCAGGGCCACTCTCAACAAGCTTAAGGCGGGGAAGTTCGACAAGTATTGGAGTGAACCCTGGACTGGTGCCAGGAACAGCTGCCCCTTCTGCACAAAGAGCATAAAGGTTGACTTTCGAAGCGTCCTGCAGCATGCCGAAGCCGGTGGGTCCGGCTGTCTCAAAGTTGGGGAAACTGTTAACCGATCCGGCTTCATAGCCAACCACATGGCCTATGGGCTATTCCTAAGGAAGAAATTGAACCAAGCTATCGAGACCGGTCGTGTGCCTCCTCCCAAGCCCAAGCCACCAAAGATTAAAGGTATGGGCAGCAAGAAGCAGAAGAAGCGGGACCAGGAAGAAGATGGTAAATATACTCCGTAACTGTTGTGCATGTTTGTCTCTCCTACTGCTTCAAAAGCAGCATCTTTTGTTGAACTCTGTTTATGTTTGCTGCTCAGCAGCGTTTGTGGTGAACCTATTAGCTTAATTAGGGGTTGTTGAACTATGTCTGTGTTGAACCTTGCTTAATTAGGTTGTGTTGAACTCTGTTTGTGTTGGCGTGGGAAGGGGGGCATGATGCTACCCTGAATTTGCGGGACCCCCAAAAAACTTGCAAATACGAGTGATGCATCCAAAAGGAACAAACTTCTTACATGGTAGACCCCAGTCTGAAAGCAAGAAATGCGATCGGGTCCTTAACAGCCACCGCCCGGATTGATCGGGTATTTTGCCTGCCTACCGCATGTGACTTGTGCTCACTGAAGTTTGGGACCTCACGCATGGGCACCACACGTAAGTGACAGACCTGTTGGTGTAAAAACTCGGGTGATTATTATACTGCATTAGTACAAAGTTTCCTATGGATTCAAGGGTTGGAAAGCCAAGTTAACTCATTTTCATGACTAAGAAGGAGCCAGGCTTACTTTTTCATTTTCATGTTTTAACTTGTTTAAATCTTGGTCAAACAAAGGATCTGACCAGGATTCAAGTGGGCATAAAAATTCAAAAAAGAAATCAAAAAAAAAACCAAAGCACATAAGCTTCTTATGTCATATAGTAAGCATTACAGTTGATCAACGAAGTCTAGACATATTCAAACCAGAAAAATATTGTATATACCCCCTAACCCTAAACTCTGTCTTATGAAGTCAAGCATGAAGAAAAGTGGTTTTGGGTTTCAAACATTGGAAATTGAAAAAACTCCCAAAAGCTTCATTTTGGAGTGACTAAGAAGAATCCAGGCTTTCATTTTCATGTTTTAAATTGGTTTAAATCTTGGTCAAACCTAGGATTTGACCAAGATTCAAATGGACATAACAAATTCAAAAAAATCAAAACCAAACACATAGTCTTTTGATGTCATATAGTAAGCATTCAAGTTGATAAACAAAGTCTAGACATATTTAAACAAGAAAAATCATGTATATACTTGGCCCCTAACCCTAAACTCTGTCTTATGAAGTCAAGCATTAAGAGGAGTGGTTTTGGGTTTCAAACATGGAAATTTAAAAAACCTCCCAAAAGCTTCATTTTGGAGTGACTAAGAAGAATCCAGGCTTACTTTTCATTTTCATGTTTTAAACTGGTTTAAATCTTGGTCAAACCTAGGATTTGACCAAGATTCAAATGGGCATAACAAATTCAAAAAAAAACTAAACACATAGTCTTTTGATGTCACATAATAAGCATTCAAGTTGATAAACAAGGTCTAGACATATTCAAACCAGAAAAATCATGTATCTACCCCCTACCCCTAAACTTTGTCTTATGAAGTAAAGCACGGAGAGATATCATTTTGGGTTTCGAACATGGAAAATTTAAAAAAACCTCCCAAAAGCTTCATTTTGGAGTGAATAAGAAGGATCCACACTTACTTTTCATTTTCATGTTTTAAACTTGTTTAAATATTGGTCAAACCTGCAAGGATTTGACCAAGATTCAAATGGGCATAAAAATTCAAAAAAAACGAAAACCACTTCTCTTCGTCCTTGACTTCATTAGACAGAGTTTAGGGTTGGGGTATATACATGATTTTTAATGTTTAAATATGTATAGACTCCGTTGATCAACATGAATGCTTACTATAACTTAAGAAGCTTAATTATGTGCTTTGGTTTTTCATTTTTTGAATTCTTTATTGAATTTTTATGCCTATTTGAATCTTGGTCAAATCCTAGGTTTGACCAAGAATTAAACAAGTCAGTAACATGAAAATGAAAAAGTAAGCCTGGATCCTTCTTATTCACTCAAAAAATGAAGCTTTTGGGAGGGTTTTTGAATTTTCCATGTTTGAAACCCAAAACCATTCCTCTTATATGCTTGACTTCATATATATCACAGAGTTTAGCCTTAGGGGGTATATACATGATTTTTCTAGTTTGAATATGTCTAAACCTTGTTTATCAACTTGAATGCTTACTATAAACCAAAAATTCATGTATCTACACCTAACCCTAAACTATGCATGAAGAGAAGTGGTTTTGGGTTTCAAACCTGGATATCTCAAAAACCCTCCCAAAAGCTTCATTTTGGAGTGAATAAGAAGGATCAAGGCTTAATTTTTCATTTTCATGTTTTAATCTTGTTTAAATCTTGCTCAAACCTAGGATTTGACCAAGATTCAAATGGGCATAATTTAAAAAAATGAAAAATCAAGGCACATAGTCTTCTTATGTCATATAGTAAGCATTCAATTAAGTTGATAAACAAGCTCTGGACATATTCAAACCAGAAAAATCATGATGAATCTACCCCCTATATATCCCTAAACCCTAACTTATGAAGTCAAGCATGAAGAGAAGTGGTTTTTGGTATAAATCATGGAAATTTCATATTCATGTTTATTAAACTTGTTTAAATCATGGTCAAACCTAGGATTTGACCAAGATTCAAATGGGCATAAATATTCAGAAAAAACAAAAAATGGAAAATCAAGGCACATAGTCTTCTTATGTCATATATATAGTAAGCATTCAATTAAGTTGATAACAAGGTCTAGACATATTCAAACGAGAAAAATCATGTATCAAGCTACCCCTAACCCCAAACTCTGTCTTATGAAGTCAAGATGAAGAGAAGTACGTGGTTTTTTGGTTTCAAACATGGAAATTTCAAAAACCCTCTCAAGAGCTTTATTTTGGAGTGACTACGAAGGATACATGCTTAATTTTCATATTCATGTTTTAAACTTGTTTAAATCATGGTCAAACCTAGGATTTGACCAAGATTCAAATGGGCATAGTTTAAAAAAATGTAAAATCAAGGCATATAGTCTTCTTATGTCATATAGTAAGCATTCAATTAAGTTGATAAACAAGGTCTAGACATATCAAACCAGAAAAATCATGTATCTACCCCTATATATCCCCAAACTCTGTCTTATGAAGTCAAGCATGAAGAGAAGTGGTTTTTGGTTTCAAGCATGGAAATTTCAAAAACCTCCCCAAACTTCATTTTAGAGTGACTAAGAAGGATACAAGCTTGCCTTTTCATTTTCATGTTTTAAACTTGTTTAAATTATCTTGGTCAAATCTAGGATTTGACAAGATTCAAATGGGCAAACATATGATAAGTGATGCAAATATCATTTCTAAGTGCGGGCAAACCAGAGATATGTGGTTTTTGGTTTCAAACATATTCAAACGAGAGAAATCATGTATCTACCCCCTAACACTAAACTCTGTCTCATGAAGTCAAGCGCATGCATGAAGATATGTGGTTTTTGGTTTCAAACATGGAAATTTCAAAAACCCTCCCAAGAGCTAGCTTCATTTCGAAGTGATTAATTAAGAAGCATACATGCATGCTTACTTTTTCATATTCATGTTTTAAACTTATTCAAATCTTGGTGAAACCTAGGATTTGACCAAGATTCAAATGGGTATAAAAATTAAAAAAAAACAAAAAAGGTCTTCTTATGTTATATAGTAGGCATTCAATTAAGTTGATAAACAAGGTCTAGACATATTCAAACCAGAAACATCATGTATCTAGCTACCCTAGCCCTAAACTCTGTCTTATGAAGTCAAGCATGCATGAAGAAAGTCGTGGTTTTTGGTTTCAAACATGGAAATTTTAAAAACCCTACCAAGATCTACATTTTGGAGTGACTAAGAAGGATATATGCTTAATTTTTCCTATTCATGTTTTATTAAACTTGTTTAAATCATGGTCAAACCTAGGATTTGACCAAGATTCAAATGGGCATAAAAATTCAGAAAAAACAAAAAATGGAAAATCAAGGCACATAGTCTTCTTATGTCACATTAGTAAGCATTCAATTAAGTTGATAAACAAGGTCTAGATATATTCAAACCAGAGAAATCATATATCTACCCCTAACCCTAAACTCTATCTCATGAAGTCAAGCATGAAGATATGTGGTTTTTGGTTTAAAACATGGAAATTTCAAAAACCCTCCCAAGAGCTTCATTTTGGAGTGACTAAGAAGGATATATGCTTAATTTTTCATATTCATGTTTTCAACTTGTTTAAATCATGGTCAAACTTAGGATTTGACCAAGATTCAAATGGGCATAAAATTAAAAAAAAATAAAATGAAAAACCAATGCACATAGTCTTCTTATGTCATATATATAGTAAGCATTCAATTAAGTTGATAACAAGGTCTATAGACATATTCAAACGAGAAAAATCATGTATCAAGCTACCCCTAACCCCAAACTCTGTCTTATGAAGTCAAGCATGAAGAGAAGTACGTGGTTTTTTGGTTTCGAACATGGAAATTTCAAAAACCCTCTCAAGAGCTTCATTTTGGAGTGACTACGAAGGATACATGCTTAATTTTCATATTCATGTTTTAAACTTGTTTAAATCATGGTCAAACCTAGGATTTGACCAAGATTCAAATGGGCATAATTTAAAAAAATGTAAAATCAAGGCACATAGTCTTCTTATGTCATATAGTAAGCATTCAATTAAGTTGATAAACAAGGTCTAGACATATCAAACCAGAAAAATCATGTATCTACCCCTATATATCCCCAAACTCTGTCTTTATGAAGTCAAGCATGAAGAGAAGTGGTTTTTGGTTTCAAGCATGGAAATTTCAAAAACCTCCCCAAACTTCATTTTAGAGTGACTAAGAAGGATACAAGCTTGCCTTTTCATTTTCATGTTTTAAACTTGTTTAAATTATCTTGGTCAAATCTAGGATTTGACAAGATTCAAATGGGCAAACATATGATAAGTGATGCAAATATCATTTCTAAGTGCGGGCAAACCAGAGATATGTGGTTTTTGGTTTCAAACATATTCAAACGAGAGAAATCATGTATCTACCCCCTAACACTAAACTCTGTCTCATGAAGTCAAGCGCATGCATGAAGATATGTGGTTTTTGGTTTCAAACATGGAAATTTCAAAAACCCTCCCAAGAGCTTCATTTCGAAGTGATTAATTAAGAAGCATACATGCATGCTTACTTTTTCATATTCATGTTTTAAACTTATTCAAATCTTGGTGAAACCTAGGATTTGACCAAGATTCAAATGGGTATAAAAATTAAAAAAAACAAAAAAGGTCTTCTTATGTCATATAGTAGGCATTCAATTAAGTTGATAAACAAGGTCTAGACATATTCAAACCAGAAACATCATGTATCTAGCTACCCTAGCCCTAAACTCTGTCTTATGAAGTCAAGCATGCATGAAGAGAAGTCGTGGTTTTTGGTTTCAAACATGGAAATTTTAAAAACCCTACCAAGATCTACATTTTGGAGTGACTAAGAAGGATATATGCTTAATTTTTCCTATTCATGTTTTATTAAACTTGTTTAAATCATGGTCAAACCTAGGATTTGACCAAGATTCAAATGGGCATAAAAATTCAGAAAAAACAAAAAATGGAAAATCAAGGCACATAGTCTTCTTATGTCACATTAGTAAGCATTCAATTAAGTTGATAAACAAGGTCTAGATATATTCAAACCAGAGAAATCATGTATCTACCCCTAACCCTAAACTCTATCTCATGAAGTCAAGCATGAAGATATGTGGTTTTTGGTTTAAAACATGGAAATTTCAAAAACCCTCCCAAGAGCTTCATTTTGGAGTGACTAAGAAGGATATATGCTTAATTTTTCATATTCATGTTTTCAACTTGTTTAAATCATGGTCAAACTTAGGATTTGACCAAGATTCAAATGGGCATAAAATTAAAAAAACAATAAAATGAAAAACCAATGCACATAGTCTTCTTATGTCATATATATAGTAAGCATTCAATTAAGTTGATAACAAGGTCTATAGACATATTCAAACGAGAAAAATCATGTATCAAGCTACCCCTAACCCCAAACTCTGTCTTATGAAGTCAAGCATGAAGAGAAGTACGTGGTTTTTTGGTTTCAAACATGGAAATTTCAAAAACCCTCTCAAGAGCTTCATTTTGGAGTGACTACGAAGGATACATGCTTAATTTTCATATTCATGTTTTAAACTTGTTTAAATCATGGTCAAACCTAGGATTTGACCAAGATTCAAATGGGCATAATTTAAAAAAATGTAAAATCAAGGCACATAGTCTTCTTATGTCATATAGTAAGCATTCAATTAAGTTGATAAACAAGGTCTAGACATATCAAACCAGAAAAATCATGTATCTACCCCTATATATCCCCAAACTCTGTCTTTATGAAGTCAAGCATGAAGAGAAGTGGTTTTTTGGTTTCAAGCATGGAAATTTCAAAAACCTCCCCAAACTTCATTTTAGAGTGACTAAGAAGGATACAAGCTTGCCTTTTCATTTTCATGTTTTAAACTTGTTTAAATTATCTTGGTCAAATCTAGGATTTGACAAGATTCAAATGGGCAAACATATGATAAGTGATGCAAATATCATTTCTAAGTGCGGGCAAACCAGAGATATGTGGTTTTTGGTTTCAAACATATTCAAACGAGAGAAATCATGTATCTACCCCCTAACACTAAACTCTGTCTCATGAAGTCAAGCGCATGCATGAAGATATGTGGTTTTTGGTTTCAAACATGGAAATTTCAAAAACCCTCCCAAGAGCTAGCTTCATTTCGAAGTGATTAATTAAGAAGCATACATGCATGCTTACTTTTTCATATTCATGTTTTAAACTTATTCAAATCTTGGTGAAACCTAGGATTTGACCAAGATTCAAATGGGTATAAAAATTTAAAAAATACAAAAAAGGTCTTCTTATGTTATATAGTAGGCATTCAATTAAGTTGATAAACAAGTTCTAGACATATTCAAACAAGAAAAATCATGCATGTATCTACCCATAACCCTAAACTTTGTTTCATGAAGTCAAGCATGAAGATATGTGGTTTTTGGTTTCGAACATGGAAATTCAAAAACCCTCCCAAGAGCTTCATTTTGAAGTGACTAAGAAGCATACATGCTTACTTTTTCATATTCATGTTTTTAACTTATTCAAATCTTGGTGGAACCAAGGATTTGACAAAGATTCGAATGGGTATAAAAATTCAAAAAAAACAAGGTCTTCTCTTATGTTATATAGTAAGCATTCAATTAATTTGATAAACAAGGTCTAAACATATTCAAACCAGGAAAATCATGTATCTACCACCTAACCCTAAACTCTGTCTTATGAAGTCAAGCATGCATGAAGAGAAGTGGTTTTTGGTTTCAAGCATGGAAATTTCCATGTTTGAAACCCAAAACCACTTCTCTTCATATGCTTGACTTCATATGACAGAGTTTAGCGTTAGGGGGTAGATACATGATTTTTTGGTTTGAATATGTCCAGACCTTGTTTATCAACTTAAATGCTAACTATATGACATCAGAATGGGCATAAAAATTTAAAAAAATTAAAAATGTAAAACCAAAATTTAATTGGGAGGAAAGGGTACATGAATTACAATTAAAAAACAAGGTAACTTAAATACTTGGATGCCCCAAGATGTGTGGAAGCCCAAAACAATGGCAAAACATATCATGTGCGCATGCTGCATCCAATTCAAGTAGAACACATAGTAGGCACCGATAGTTTGACCTAAATTTGAAATCAAAGAGAAGGTGGTTAGAAAAAATCAAAATTGGCAAAGCAAAGCATGAAATCAAAAAATTGTGATGCACTCTAGCTATGAAAATTATCAAACAATGCAAACCAAAATGATTTTTTAGAGGAATACTAGTTCAACTTATTTAATTTTTTATTTGTAGGCCAAAATCAAACCCCGTAGTTGGATTTTTTTTTCAACTTGATCTGTAGTACTGGGGAAAACCCTAGTTTATAACCTATTTAATAATAGATTCGTAGTCGATTCTTTTACTTTTTTATTATTACTATGCAGCACATGTGTGTTTGCCCGTCGAGTGAAACTCGGAGGAAGAGGAATCACTCGGAAGGAGAAGAAGGGAGAGCAGTCACGGGGCCCCTCTTATTGATGGTGTATATTCTTTTTCTGGTGATGTTGACTGTTGTGCAGGGTTTGTCAGTGCGCAGGAGGTGCGAGCGAGCGAGCGAGTCGAGCGAGGCCGAGAATGAGAGAGATTTGTTTTTTTGTGAGAGGGACAACCGAAGGATCCAGAAGGACCCACAGACTTCCAATACGCATCCTGATGCGTCTTCTCTTGACAAAGAAGATGGCTGGGAGTTGGCGTACCTATTGCACGTGACTTGTGCTCACTCAAGTGTGGGACCACACGCGTGGGCACCACACGTAAGTGACAGACCTGTTGGTGTAAAAACTCGGTTGATTATTATAGTGCATTAGAACAAAGTTTCCTATGGATTCAAGGGTAGGAAATCCAAGTTAACTCATTTACATGACATTATTTTTTCCATGAAGCAAAGTTAACACTATCAATTGGTACATTTTGGAGTGACTAAGAAGGATCAATGCTTACTTATTCGTTTAATTTCACGTGTTAAACTTGTCTAAATCTTGTTCAAACCTAGGATTTGACCAAGATTCAAATGGGCAGAAAAATAATTAAAAAATAGAAAAATGAAAAACCAAATCACATAGTAAGCATTCAAGTTGATAAACAAGGTCTAGACATATTCAAACCAGACAAATCATGTATCTATACCCCTAACCCCTAAACTCTGTCTTATGAAGTCAAGCATGTGAAGAGAAGTGGTTTTGGGTTTGGGGGTATATATACATGATTTTTCTTGTTTAAATATATATAGACTTTGTTGATCAACATGAATGCTTAATTACTATATGACATAAGAAGTTTATGTGCTTTGGTGTTTCATTTTTTTGATTTCTTTTTTGAATTTTTATGCCCATTTGAATCTTGGTCAAATCCTAGGTTTGACAAAGATTTAAACAAGTTTGAAACATGAAAATGAAAAAGTAAGCTTGGATCCTTCTTAGTCACTCCAAAATGAAGCTTTTGGGTGGGTTTTTGAAATTTCCATGTTTGAAACCCAAAACCACTTCTTCTCTTCATGCTTGACTTCATAAGACAACGTTTAGGGTTAGGGGGTAGATACATGATTTTTCTGGTTTGAATATGTCTAGACTTCGTTGATCAACTTGAATGCTTAGTATATTACATAAGAAGACTATGTGGTTTGGTTTTTGATTTTCTTGATTTTGTTTGATTTTTTATGACCATTTGAATCTTGGTCAAATCCTAGGTTTGACCAAGATTTAAACAAGTTTAAAACATGAAAATGAAAAAGTAAGCATGGATCCTTCTTAGTCATGACAATGAGTTAACTTGGCTTTACTACCCTTGATGAATCCATAGGAAACTTTTTGTACTAATGCAGTATAATATTCTGGTTTGAATATGTCTAGACCTTGTTTATCAACTTAATTTGAAAGACATACAAGTTATAGCACACATAGTGCATACATTTTCACACATACTGCACTAGATGCTAACCCTATAGTTTGAGGCCATTTGGATGAGGTCGAAAAAATTCTTGGATTAGAATCGTGTTGTTCGAACCCCGTAGTTGGATTTTTTTGAACCCTTGATCTTTAGAACTGGGCAAAACCCAAGTTTAACCATGCAAGATTCAAATGGCCCTAAAAATTCAGAAAAAAATCAAAAGAATGAAAAACCAAAGCACATATATAGCATTCTTATGTCATATGTATAGTAAGCATGCATTCAAGTTGATAAACAAGGTCTAGACATATATATTCAAACCAGAAAAATCATGTATATATCTACCCCTAAAACTCTAATTAAACTATGTCTTATGAAGTCAATCATGTAGAGAAGTGGTTTTGGGTTTCAAATATGGAAATTTCAAGAACCTCCCAAAAGCTTCATTTTAGAGTGACTAAGAAGGATCCAGGCTTATCTTTTCATTTCATGTTTTAAACTTGTTTAAATCCTGGTCAAACCTAGGATTTGACCAAGATTTATGGGCATAAAATTCAAAAAAATCAGAAAAATAAAAAACCAAAGCACATAAGCATATTCAAGTTGATAAACAAGGTTTGGACATATTCAACCCATACACAAATCATGTATCTACCCCTAACCCTAAACTCTGTCTTATGAAGTCAAGCATGAAGAGAAGTGGTTTCGGGTTTCAAACATGGAAATATCAAAAACCTCCCAAAACTTCATTTTAGAGTGACTGAGAAGGTTACATGCTTCCCTTTTCATTTTCATGTTTTAAACTTGTTTAAATCTTGGTCAAACCTAGAATTTGACAAGATTCAAATGGGCATCAAAATTCAAAAAAATCAGAAAAAGAAAAACCAAAGCAATAGTTTTCTTATGTCATATAGTAAGCATTAAAGTTGATAAACAAGGTCTAGACATATTCAACCAGACAAATCATGTATCTATACCCCTAACCCCTAAACTCTGTCTTATGAAGTCAAGCATGTGAAGAGAAGTGGTTTTGGGTTTCAAACATCGAAATTTCAAAAACCTCCCAAAAGCTTCATTTTAGAGTGACTAAGAAGGATACATGCTTCCCTTTTCATTTTCATGTTTTAAACTTGTTTAAATTATCTTGGTCAAACCTAGGATTCGACATGATTCAAATGGGCATCAAAATAAAAAAAAACAGAAAAAGGAAAAACCAAAGCAATAGTTTTCTTATATATGTCATATAGTAAGCATTAAAGTTGATAAACAAGGTCTAGATATATCCAAACCAGACAAATCATGTATCTACCCCCGGCCTGTCGATCTTATGAAGCTAGTCTACTAGCATGTGAAGGGAACTCGTTTTCGGTTTCAAACATAGAAATTACAAGAACATCCCAAAAGCTTCTCCATTTTAGAGTGACTACGAAGGATACTGACTTCCCTTTTCATTTTCATGTTTTAAACTTGTTTAAATCTTGGTCAAACCAAGGATTTGACCAAGATTCAAATGGGCCTAAAAATTTAGAAAAAAATCAAAAAGAGAATGAAAAACCAAAGCACATAGCATTCTTATGTCATATGTATAGTAAGCATTCAAGTTGATAAACAAGGTCTAGACATATTCAAACCAAAAAATCATGTATATATCTACCCCTAACCCTAAACTGATCTGTCGATCTTATGGAAGTCAATCATGAAGAGAAGTGGTTTTGGGTTTCAAACATGGAAATTTCAAGAACATCCCAAAAGCTTCATTTTAGAGTGACTAAGAAGGATCCATGCTTACTTACTCGTTTTCACGTGTTAAACTTGTCTAAATCTTGGTGAAACCTAGGATTTGACCAAGATATGATTCAAATGCGCAGAAAATTAAAAAAGTCAGAAAAATTAAAAACCAAAGTACATAGTCTTCTTATGTCATATAGTAAGCATATTCAAGTTGATAAACAAGGTTTGGACATATTCAAACCATACAAATCATGTATCTATACCCCCTAACCCTAAACTTTTTCTTATGAAGTCAAGCATGAAGAGAAGTGGTTTTGGGTTTCAAAGATGGAAATTTCAAAAACCTCCAAAAACTTCATTTTAGAGTGACTGAGAAGTTAGCATTAAAGTTGATAAACAAGGTTTAGACATATTCAAACCAGACAAATCATGTATCTACCCCTAACCCTAAACTCGGTCTTATGAAGTCTAGCATGAAGAGAATCGTTTTGAGTTTCAAACGTTTAAGCCAAAAGCCCCATTTCAAATATTTCAAACTTATTCAAAGTTGGTTCAAATTTGAAAGACATACAAGTTATAGCACACATAGTGCATACATTTTCACACATACTGCACTAGATGCTAACCCTATAGTTTGAGGCCACTTGGATGAGGTCGAAAAAGTTCTTGGATTAGAATCGTGTTGTTCGAACCCCGTAGTTGGATTTTTTTGAACCTTGATCTGTAGTACAGGGCAAAACCCTAGTTTAACCTATTTAATTATAGATTAGTATATCGATTTTTCTACCTTTTTATTATTACTATGCTGCAGATGTGCGTTTGCCCGTCGAGTGAAACTCGGAGGAAGAGGGATCACTCGGAAGGAGAGAAAAAAGGCAGAGCATTATGGTGTCTCCCCTTTTTCGGGTGATGATGATGATGTTGACTGTTGTGCAGGGTTTGTCAGTGCGCAGGAGGTGCGAGCGAGCGAGTCGAGCGAGGCCGAGAATGAGAGAGATTTGTTTTTTTGTGAGAGGGACAACCGAAGGATCCAGAAGGACCCACAGACTTCCAATACGCATCCTGATGCGTCTTCTCTTGACAAAGAAGATGGCTGGGAGTTGGCGTACCTATTGCACGTGACTTGTGCTCACTCAAGTGTGGGACCTCACGCGTGGGCACCACACGTAAGTGACAGACCTGTTGGTGTAAAAACTCGGTTGATTATAATAGTGCATTAGAACAAAGTTTCCTATGGATTCAAGGGTAGGAAATCCAAGTTAACTCATTTACATGACATTATTTTTTCCATGAAGCAAAGTTAACACTATCAATTGGTACATTTTGGAGTGACTAAGAAGGATCAATGCTTACTTATTCGTTTAATTTCACGTGTTAAACTTGTCTAAATCTTGTTCAAACCTAGGATTTGACCAAGATTCAAATGGGCAGAAAAATAATTAAAAAACAGAAAAATGAAAAACCAAATCACATAGTCTTCTTATGTCATATAGTAAGCATTCAAGTTGATAAACAAGGTCTAGACATATTCAAACCAGACAAATCATGTATCTATACCCCTAACCCCTAAACTCTGTCTTATGAAGTCAAGCATGTGAAGAGAAGTGGTTTTGGGTTTCAAACATCGAAATTTCAAAAACCTCCCAAAAGCTTCATTTTAGAGTGACTAAGAAGGATACATGCTTCCCTTTACATTTTCATGTTTTAAACTTGTTTAAATTATCTTGGTCAAACCTAGGATTTGACGAAGATACAAATGGGTGGGCACAAAATTCAAAAAAATCAGAAAAATGAAAAACCAAATCACATAGTCTTCTTATGTCATATCGTAAGCAATCAAGTTGATAAACAAGGTCTAGATATATCCAAACCAGACAAATCATGTATCTACCCCCTGTCGATCTTATGAAGTCTAGCATGAAGGGAAGTCGTTTTGGGTTTCAAACATTGAAATTTAAAGAACATCCCAAAAGCTTCATTTTAGAGTGACTAAGAAGGATACAGACTTCCCTTTTCATTTTCATGTTTTAAATTTGTTTAAATCTTGGTCAAACCAAGGATTTGACCAAGATTCAAATGGCCCTAAAAATTCAGAAAAAAATGAAAAGAATGAAAAACCAAAGCACATAACATTCTTATGTCATATGTATAGTAAGCATTCAAGTTGATATACAAGGTCTAGACATATATATTCAAACCTAGGATTTGACTAAGATTCAAATGGGCATAACAAATTCAAAAAACAAAAACCAAACACATAGTCTTCTGATGTCATATAGCAAGCATTCAAGTTGATAAACAAACTTGTTTAAATCATGGTCAAACCTAGGATTTTACCAAGATTCAAATGGGCATAATTTAAAAAAATGTAAAATCAAGGCACATAGTCTTCTTATGTCATATAGTAAGCATTCAATTAAGTTGATAAACAAGGTCTAGACATATCAAACCAGAAAATTCATGTGTCTAGCTACCCCTAACCCTAAACTCTGCACGAAGAGAAGTGGTTTTGGGTTTCAAACATGGATATTTCAAAAACCCTCCCAAAAACCTTCATTTTGGAGTTAATAAGAAGGATCAAGGCTTACTTTTTCATTTTCATGTTTTAATCTTTTTTAAATCTTTGTCAAACCTAGGTTTTGACCAATATTCAAAAGGGCATAATTTAAAAAAAATGAAATATCAAGGCACATAGTCTTCTTATGTCATATAGTAAGCATTCAATTAAGTTGATAAACAAGCTCTAGACATATTCAAACCAGAAAAATCATGATGTATCTACCCCCTATATATCCCTAAACCCTAACTTATGAAGTCAAGCACGAAGAGAAGTGGTTTTTGGTTTAAATCATGGAAATTTCAAAAACCCTCCCAAGAGCTTCATTTTGGAGTGACTAATTAAGAAGCATACATGCTTACCTTTTCATATTCATGTTTTAAACTTGTTCAAATCTAGGTCAACAAACCTAGGATTTGACGAAGAATCAAATGGGTATAAAAAATTTAAAAACAAGCTCTAGATAAGCTCAAGTTGAAAAACAAGTTCTAGACATATTCCAACCAGAAAAATCATGTATGTACCCCCTATATATATATCCCTAAACCCTGACTTATGAAGTCAAGCATGAAGAGAAGTGGTTTTTGGTTTCAATCATGGAAATTTCAAAAACCCTCCCAAGAGCTTCATTTTGGAGTGGCTAAGAAGGATAGATACTTAATTTTTCATATTTATGTTTTAAACTAGTTTAAATCATGGTCAAACCTAGGATTTGACCAAGATTCAAATGGGCATAAAAATTCAAAATAAATGAAAATAAATGAAAAACCAAGGCACGTAGTCTTCTTATGTCATATAGTAAGCATTCAATTAAGTTGATAAACAAGGTCTAGACATATTCAAACCAGAAACATCATGTATCTAGCTACCCTAGCCCTAAACTCTGTCTTATGAAGTCAAGCATGCATGAAGAGAAGTCGTGGTTTTTGGTTTCAAACATGGAAATTTTAAAAACCCTACCAAGATCTACATTTTGGAGTGACTAAGAAGGATATATGCTTAATTTTTCCTATTCATGTTTTATTAAACTTGTTTAAATCATGGTCAAACCTAGGATTTGACCAAGATTCAAATGGGCATAAAAATTCAAAAAAACAAAAAAATGGAAAATCAAGGCACATAGTCTTCTTATGTCACATTAGTAAGCATTCAATTAAGTTGATAAACAAGGTCTAGATATATTCAAACCAGAGAAATCATGTATCTACCCCTAACCCTAAACTCTATCTCATGAAGTCAAGCATGAAGATATGTGGTTTTTGGTTTAAAACATGGAAATTTCAAAAACCCTCCCAAGAGCTTCATTTTGGAGTGACTAAGAAGGATATATGCTTAATTTTTCATATTCATGTTTTCAACTTGTTTAAATCATGGTCAAACTTAGGATTTGACCAAGATTCAAATGGGCATAAAATTAAAAAAACAATAAAATGAAAAACCAATGCACATAGTCTTCTTATGTCATATATATAGTAAGCATTCAATTAAGTTGATAACAAGGTCTAGACATATTCAAACGAGAAAAATCATGTATCAAGCTACCCCTAACCCCAAACTCTGTCTTATGAAGTCAAGCATGAAGAGAAGTACGTGGTTTTTTGGTTTCAAACATGGAAATTTCAAAAACCCTCTCAAGAGCTTCATTTTGGAGTGACTACGAAGGATACATGCTTAATTTTCATATTCATGTTTTAAACTTGTTTAAATCATGGTCAAACCTAGGATTTGACCAAGATTCAAATGGGCATATATGAATCTTTAGCAGGTGCGTTTTTTTACTAATCCATATGGAATATTTTGATAAAACCCTTTTAGAAGGCTTTGTTAAGGCCTCAAGGACAATGAGTTGGGAGGAGGCCAGGTAGACTGTAGCTAGGCATTGATTCGGAATTTATGATGCTTGCGACTTGCTTGCGTGGCTTGTTGATTTCCCAGGTGACGCAGCTTTTTTTGACTGCCCAGCCATGGATAGGTCATAGGAGTGCAGAGCTGTAGGCGGTGCGGATAAGTACGCGGGGCATTGATGATGTAGGTGTGTTCGGTTGCCCACGCGAGTGCAGAGCTGTAGGGTTATGCGAGTAGGCCTTTAAACTGGGAGGTGGCACAAGAAGATTTTAGTAAGGAATGGTTCCTTTCCAGAGGAATGGAATGGTTCCATCCCCGCGTTCGGTTTGGACAAAAAGGAGGTACAGAATGGTACTGTTTTTTGTTCGGTTGGAGGAATTGGAGAGCAGAACGGAATGTGGTTAAACTAAACTTTTGTCTAAGAATCGTAATTAACAATGGCAAATAGCCTTTTAAATCTTAAAATCGTAATTAACAACGCCTAATGGCCTTTTTAATCTTAAAATCGTAATTAATGTTATTTTTTGTATGGTCGGGGAATTTGGAGAGTAGAACGGAATGAAGTTAAAGTTTAATCTTTTGTCTAAATATCGTAATTAATAGTGGCCTTTTTAATCTCAAAATCATAATTAACAACAACTAATAATTTTTTTGGTTGGATTAGTGAAGTGCTTTGTAATTAATAGCGGCTAAGTAACAGCCGTTCCACCACATTCCACCGATTCGGTGGAATGGGTGCATTCTGCATATGGGGAGAATATTCCCTTTCGAGGAACCACTCGGTTCCGTTCCATTCCACAACCGAACACAAGAATGGGCTCTAGGTGCGGAACGGTTCCATTCCATTCCACTTGGTTCTGGAACCGAACACACCCTAAATGCGTTGCAATGGAAAATGACAGTGTGTGGTGGCCTGATGGTGAAGAAGAAAGGTCGGGCGAAGAGTTGTTGGCTAGAGTCGGTTTTATACGAATCGACGAGGTGCGGGATAGTTTGATTTTAAGGGCTCCTTTCATTCACAGGATAGGGAAATCATAGGAGTAGGAATGTAGGATTGGGATTTGGGATGACATGTGTAGTTAAATCCTATAATAAGATGAGTTGCGTTTGATTGCGCCAAATGAATTTTTCCATGAGGTAGGACCAAATATTTAATCCTATACTAGGATTTGCACTACTTGATGATTCCTATAGGATTATTTCCTATTGGATATGTTCATATGAATCAAACTACTAGTGTAGGAAATATTCCTATAAGATCTAAATCCTATTATCTTATACCAACCTAATATGAATCAAAGAAGCCCTAAAGGATTTTCGAAGGAATCATGTACGAAGTATGATTTTTCTAAGTCACCCAACATATATACTAGGAATAGAACTAAGTAGTACCATATACTTAGGCCCGCATGCACAAATATTAAGTGTGGATTGAGGAAGTCGATAACTTGGGAAAAAACTTTCGCAACTGCACACCTATGTTACCACCCTTGCGACGCTAATTGTCGTAGAGCTGACCTAGAACGAACTCTTGTCTCGGTTAACATGAGAGAGATAAGGGATAAATACAATTGTGATACACTTTCCTAATATTTTGTTGAATGAGATAATCTTGTGTTTTCCTAATAGGGTTAATTAAGTACACATTTGGCAGCTCGTGTGTTGCATACGTTGGTGAACTTTAGACCCCAACTATATATTATTATTTGAACTCACCTCTAACACTTAATTATGTATAATAAGGTCCCTAACTGACCTCAAACACAATTAGGTATAACAGCGGTCCATAACTAACCTCAAACACTTAATTAGGTCTAACATTGCCCCCTTAGACTACCCACAATGGGAGTATCATAGGTAGTACACTATCATGCATCTCATGCTTGCAAAAAAGCTGATGTGGCACTGCAATTAAAGATGAGAGAGAGGATTATAATATCATAGGTAGATACCGTATCATAGCACGTAGTACTAGAAAATTTAATGTTAAATAATCTTGTACATAGATCTGCATTGAGATTCTACAAATCAATTAATATAAGAAGATTATGATACTAGTACATGATACCATGCATCGTTGACATAGTAACATGTAGTATTAATTGTATCATACACACCATACTTTTATATATGATACTATGCATTGTGACTAGTATTACTGACCTCATATATACGCTTACTTAGGTCAAACAATGGTCTTTTAAGTAGTATCGGTTTAATGAAGGTTGACCTATTTTTAACTTCATTTGTGCACTAGTAGATATGATTTGGCCCATTTTTATCCATAGGCTCATCTGATGTGATGTCTGCTATATATATTGTCTTCGATGAGTATCACGCGCATTACATACTCATACCATAGAACGAAGATGAAACCCCTTACCCTCAGCGACGTACGCAACATGGTGTTTGGGTTGAATGGCCCACCCTATTTTAAAATGTTTTAGTTAATTAATTATGTAAAAAATTATCACATATAAAGTGGAAAAAAGAAAATTAGTAAGGTGTGCCCACCTGGCCTACGGTTGTTTTGTGCGTCCTCCACTGCGTACTCCTCTTGATCTGTGACGATGAACATAGTTCTTTAGAACACATGCAACACTTACAGTTGATAGGCCGTTGCAAAGCTAATCAATGATAAAACCTGCTTTTATAATCCATTGTACTTTGATTTAATTAGTCCCTCTAATGGACCCCAACTATGTGTGCTTGAGATTTAGCAAAATGCTTTGCCGCCGTGCCACATAACAAATAATAAACAGACCAATCAAGTTTTTATCATTGCTAGACCTAACTAAGTGTTCAAGTGCTCAATTTTGACCACATTAGAGTTGAGGGGCCAAACATAATTCTTAAATACGTGAGGGACCGAACATATACTTCTAAACACCCGAGGGACAAGACAAATTTGAGTACTATTGTTATTATTAGACTAGTCACAATGGGGAGTATCATATAATAGTATCATACATATGATACTAATGTACGATATTATTTTCACAGTCCATAGTATCATCATGTAGTAGTATAATATGTTACATGTATTTAGGGATTTGTAGAATCTCAATACAAAAGTGTGTACAAGATTTGTTTGGCAGTAATTTTTCTAGTTCTACATGATATGATACGATATCTACCTATGATACCACTATCGTCTCTTTCATCATTAACTGATATGACACATCAACATTTTGCATGCATGTAGTGCATGATACTACTTATGATATTGCCATTGCGAGTAGTCTCCCTTTGTCCTAGAGTACAATGCCAATTTGTTTTCAGAGGCAAACTTAGACTAATACTTGGGCCCGCCAATTATGAGTTGCATGTCATTCAAAACTATATCATCGGATGCTTGTTTCGATGAACTTTCCAATGGTATATTTTGCGGATGTCATAAAATTAGGCTGGTCATACTATTTCTATAGTGGGTAGTATCATGGAGTAGTATCATAGTAATGCTACATTTATTATTTTTTAGAATCTCAATGCAAATTTGTGTACAAGATTTGTTTAGCATTAAGTTTTCTCGTTGTTTGCGCTATGATACAGTATCTACCTATGTTACACTAATCTCCTCTCTCCTACTTAATTAGCTGCCACATCAACATTTTTGTGGGACCAATGTGTATGATACTAGCTATGATACTAGCACTATCATGTGGGTACCTAAATCTCGAGTCAAAGTTTGACACGAAACCGATGTGGACTTTATTCATGGTGGAAGGGAGTAACAATCATAAGCACATTATTATTATTGTTTGAACAACATTTTATTTGATGTGCCATAAGAAGTTTAGAAACTCCTAGCCTGCGGAGGTGGCGTTTTGGCACACGCGTGCATATGCACCAATTATAGAAAATGATTAAAAAAATTATATAAATGTTAATTTTTTTGGTATACATTGTGACATCATATGTTCGTTCACAAGTTTTCGTGGAAAAACGACATTTTGTGTGGCGTGTAAAAAAAGGCAAAAAATATACTGTACGTAGTCGTGTTACAACATCAAAATTTGTCTTTTTTATAGGAGCCACATAATTTTTTTGTGAGAAAACTTGTGTACCAACATAAAATGTCTAGATATACATGTAAAATTTTAGTTTAGAATTTTTTGACACTTTGAAATATGGATTCACATAATGGGAGCATATGCTCCTATGAGGCAAAGTGCATTTCCGCTAGCCCCCGCCATTTCTTATATCTCTATATTGTCTATATATCTATACCTCTACCCCCTTGGATTCCTGAACAGACGTACAGTACTAGTAGGGCCTACTATTTATTATTATTACATACTCTAAAAAAAAACCTACTGCAGCCAAAATTTAATATCATCGAGCGGTAAAATTCCCCGCCAACGCCCAAATATCTCGCGCCGCAAAGTTTCAGATCTGCGAATATTTTTTTCCTCAAAAGAAGGACTGCGAAATTCCCTTCTACTCCTCTATCGCCCAGCTTCGCCCAGCTTCGCCCTAGTTTCGCCCGCAAGCCCTCAGAGAAACCGCCCCTCTTGCCTACCTCCAGATCTTCCCGGCCGCCGCACTTCGCCGTTCAAGCTGCCACGGCTTCAAACCCCGAGGCTGCCCTATCCGCTTGATCCGCACCTACTCCGGCGTCCACCGCACCGTATCTCGTTCGCCGACTCTATCGACCACCGCACCTGACCAGCTTCGCCGACACCGACGCCCCCGTGCACTGCACATCATCTGCTTCACCGACCTTCTAGTTCGGCCGGCGCGCTGAACACTTCATCGACCGCCCAGCATGTCCTTCTCCGACCCCCCAAGATCTGCTTCCCCGGCACCCACCGCAACAGCAGTCCCCTCGCCGACCTCCACGTCACCCGTAAGAACGCGGAACACGTCTAAACGCCGCCCAGAAATAGGTAACCAGACATCCCTGCGCGTTTTGTTCTGTTAGGAGTATTGCAGCTGACTGTATTTCTGAATTCGTGCTATATTTCTAACTTACAAGTGCTTTCGTTGATAACCACCTCATCCTTTAGGTTTAAACACGACGCATAAGTATGTTTTTCCGTGACCAAACCCACCCATTCGCTGAAACTCTACATGGTATCAGAGCCTAGGTTTCCTTCCTGCTAGCCGCCACAAACAGTACCAAACAAGTTCTTCCTTTGATCACAAAACCCACCGTTGAGATGTAGAAATCCAGGCGGCGGGAGGCCGCATCAGGTGCTCTGCGTCGGTTGCGGCTATCACACACAGCGATGTGAGCTGTGTGAGATCGGCGGCTGCTCGCGCGGGGAGAAAGAAGAGGGTGAAGATCGTTTTGGTTTAGAAAGGAGAGAAGAGGAAGTGAATCCGTGGCAGAGAGATCTGGATCCGTGTGAGGGGCAGAAGTTGGAGGCGTGCGGAGTGGGGCGAGCCTTTGAGCGCAGGGCGGAGCCGGAGGTTGGTGCTGGACGTTGACCAGCGCGAGCCGGTCGATGTGGCCAGGTGCGGTACGCCAGGTTGGCCAGGGCGCGCAGACGAGGCGCCATCCGAGTGGAAGTGAGGAGAAAATGGAGATGTGAGGCTGTGAGGATATGTGGTGATGGAGTTGATGAGGCTGCGGTTGAGTCGTGATGGAGTTGATGAGGCTGCGGTTTAGTGGTGATGGTGATGGTTGTGGATATGTCCAGGGGAAAGGCATGCGTGCCTGAGGTGAGACTGGTTGAGGCCTGACCGGGGGATAGGCATGGGTGCTTGAGGAGTGGATGGTTGAGGCAGGAGTTGGCTGGGGGTTTGTGGGAGAGACGGAAGAGGTGGCCGGGCAGAGTGGAGAAGAGAGGCTGAGGACATTGAGGCGAGTGTGGATGGTTCTGCGGAACTTGTGTGGTGAGGCAGCCGGGGTTGTTGAGGACGTGTATGGTTAGGAGTTGTGCGTATCCCAGATGGTTGAAGCTGGATATCTTCGCTGCTGATGAAGAGATGAATCGAGATGACAAGATGATGGAAAGTGCAATGCTGTCATGTATCCTAGGAGTTATGCTGAATGTTCATTACTGGTAGTTGTCATATGTGTCATGTTGTTGTTGCAAGATGGCCATGGTTGTTTACCCATGATCATCTTGAGGGGGTGTGTTACCATGAGTGAGTTTAGTAGTAGCGCTGTAGTAATATTGTATCCAGTGTGAGGCCCATAGAGGCCCATGTCCAGTAGTATTGTAACCCTAACTCAGATGATATAAATACACAGTGTGGTGGTCTGAGTAACCTAACCCACCCATTCGCTGAAACTCTACAAAATATGAGCCACCAATCATGAGCCGTTGAATGCTCTACATGTCCACGATTGACAACAACAACAACAACAAAGCCTTTATTCCCAAACAAGTTGGGGTAGGCTATACAAGTCCACAATTGACACGATTACAATTTCTCACTATTTGGCCGTAGGCTACTGCTCTAGTTACATCATGTTTGATATCTTTCTGCGATCCTGTATTACATGTTTATGCACGTCATAATGCTTCTACTACTATTTGGTGTCAATTTAATTATAGCAAAGCCGTGACTCGTAACTGTTTGTTGTTATTACACGTGCAGCAGGCACATCTTACACTCATAAACGTAGAGTAAAGCTCGCCTATAATCATGTAAGTACCTGCTGTTTTTTGTATATTGCTTAATGCAAACTTCTATATCTTGGACCTGTTTCTGTTTACAATTGGCCTCTCCTTCATGCAGAGGAGAAACAGTGAGGCACCAGGTTCTTCTGTCCAAGTACCCGATGAGGTCCGTGTGACTCAAAAAAAAGCTCACGTAAGTTCCCTGTTTTTTTTGGAATGTTAATTTACCTCCTGTGCATAGTTCAATTGCATCATTTTCTGTATGTTGCACTACCTAAGTTGCCTAATGGAATCTAATAAAATATAAACAATGACCATATGGAACATTGCACACTGCCTTTGACCCATCTGGCATCCGGCATGCCTGGGTATAAGTTACATGATTTGGCTATGTTAATACAAGTCCTGAAATTCTATTATGTTAATTTTTTGCCTGTTGCTTCATTGAGTTTGCCTGTTGTTCCATGGCTAGTGCATGAAGTTTGATAGAAATGATCCTAGCTGAAATGATGCACTTTGTGTTTTTTTATTGCTTTATTCCTAACCTAGCTTCCTATTCTACTTGAAACATGATTGCTTTATTCCTAACCTAGCTTCCTATTCTACTTGAAACATGGTGAAAAAATAGTTATATTACTTGTTTAAATGTCTAGCTTTGTTTTTCTGAGTCCCATTGACATGATGTGGTATATCCATATTCAAATGATCTGGCTGTTTATATAATACGCTCCATGTTCAATTGCTTCATTCAGTTTCTAGTAATCTATTATACATGATGCACATGGTGCTACTTGTTATATGCCCTTTTTTGTTTGAGTTTGATCATGAATTCAAGATTAAGCATTGCCTAAACGTTGACCAACGTAGGAAGATTCCCTCCCTTGTCTATACGTTGTGAGATAGATGATGAGACCTCTCTAGCAGCGAATTTATACGCGCTAGATAACACCCCGTTTAATTCGGTCCTGTTGGGACTCGAACCCGGGTGGGCTGGCTGCGCACTCGCAAGCCTTGCCACTGAGCTAGCACTCAGTTCTCAGATTAAGCAATGCCTCGTTATGCTTAATTTAAATGTTATGGCACTTCATACAAGCCATACAATTAATTGTTGCATTGACCTTCTGCGATGTCGAAGGCACTATCTGAGTCATGCTTAAATCAATCATACATTATTTTCCTAATAGTATCAAATCCAACATGCACATCTTTTGACTGTATTTGGCTATTTGCTAGATTTCTTCTGTGCAGTGACCTGGCTTCGTTATTGGGCACATGATGTCTAGTTGCTTGGTTCATTGTATACATCATCGCCATGATCTAGTTTGGTTTGTTCTAAGAGGCATGTGGCTTAACTGGTTTCTTTGTTGTATCTGCCCATGGTTCTTTCAAAATTATGTCAACAATGTTGTTTGTTTGCCTTGTATTGTATTGCATTTTAACTTGTTTTGTCTTAGTTTCAGCCTGCAAACAAAGCTGTAATGTCAGTAGGGACAACCCATTTATCAAGTGTTGCGGTCATTTCACAGAGCAACAGTGACAGTGGCACGTGCTCTCATTGGTCCACTGAGTCCGGTACACCAACCATTCCAGAAGAAATAGATGTACGAGGCTCTATTTTTGATTGCTTGTTGTGTTATATCAGCTCAATGATGTTCTTGAAATTGGAGGTCTTTTATTGCATCATATGATGTTGTAACTTGTTTTATCTAAATTTCAGGCTTCAAATAAAGCTACAATGCCAGAAGCAAGGGCCAATGCCTCAAGTATTGATGTTTCACAAAGCAGCAGTGAGAGTGCATATTGCTCGCATAGGCCCATGGTATCTATTGGTCAACTTAATCCGGCACAAAGAGATTTCGGGGATGCACTCCAAGAGGCAGTTGATATATTTGGGCGGGAAAACAAAGATGCTGATGAATTAATTGCCAAGACACGCCAAGAGATACATGAATTGAAAAATAGGCAAACTTTGACAGAAAATGTTCTAAAGAATCTCCTATGCACTTGTCATGGTAAGCCAGTTGTGATGTGTCTGGGAATTGAAGGTGTCTAAATAAACTTTGATTCTGTTGTTCAGTCAAGTGGACTGCTGATGCCAATGCTGTAACTAATTACTGCTCAAAATTTCGTTCAAAATTTCGTGGTCTGTAATAATTGCAAATTTTGTTGTTGTACTAAAATTAGATATGTTCCATGTGGCTGCTGTATTTTGTGTGAAATAATATCCTGATGTGTACTTCAATTAAACCATAAATCGACTGCATGCTGAAAATTTGAATCTGAGCGCACGTGTGAACTGTTTTCTGCTCGTAATGCAATAACGGCTGTTTCTTGGAAGGACTACGTACATGGGTGAAAAGTTAGAGAAGCTACAGTACTCTAACTTGAAGGTGAAAAGTTAGAGAAGCTACAGTACTCTAACTTTCCTTCCCCCAAACCATATGTCTAAAATCCAAATAATTTAAATTAATTTGCACAATACAAACTTGTGTCTTGCATTTGAAGTAATTACATGCAGAGAAAATTATGGTGTAATAAAATTTAGTTTAGTTTTTAAACATCTACAGTAATCACCTTTATTAGTTAAAGACAGTGCATAACCTTGTACTTATGCTACAGAAGCCTGACTTTGCTTCTTTATTTTTCCTGACTTAGCTCCTTCACGTTAGAGGATACGGTTCCCGTACATGGTAGCCCATTAATAATTATGCCTGCTAGCAAGATAGATGGTCCTTATTATAGTCAGGCATGTCAACTTGTATGATTAAAAGTAGTTCGTACACATTAAATCTACCATCTGCATTTTTCTCTGTAATAACTTTTCTTTTTACACAACTCAAAACTTGTCTGGCTAATATGAAATTTGAGATGGCAAAACCCGGGAAAGATAAAGATATCACCAAAAACTCTTTCCTGCGAAATGCTGGGTTTTGAAGCCCAAGTCCAAGTCTTTCTCTGCTCAAGTTTTGGAGGAACAACTCCAAGTAGAACGAGTTGCAACAGCTATGCTAAGAACAAAAGTTGACATGTTGAGATCGAGATTAGAAGCATGTGATGCCCTACTGCACGAGGCCAATCAAGTTCGTTATAATCTCCCAAAGACTAAGAAAATGCCATAGATAATTGGAGATGAACACTAACATAGTGAGTACATTGGTCTTGTGAAATGTTTCCTTAGATTAAGGCACCGTTCAGACTTTTGTTGGTGGATGCATTTATCTGCGGTTGGGATCAACTTGGTAGTTGTTCCTGTGGATGTTATATAAATTAATTGCCTAGCCTTTTTTGAATCAGTTCGAACTTAAATGGTATCATAGCCAAGGTCTCAAGTTTGAATTGTCGAACGTGTGGTTTAATTTAATCTCTGTCGGGCGGCAAAATCTCCCACCAATCCTGAAATATTTCAAACGCATTTTTGAATGGGATTAAGAAGATAGATCATGATCATGGTAGTGACCTATATTCAACGTGATGATGATTTGATTTTGCACTCGGCCATGAACAGAGGTACTAGTACGGTGTCACAATTTTTTATCATTATACTTGTACCTTAGCGAAATTCAAAATCTCATAGCGGCAAAACTTCCCGCCCACAAAATACAAAAATTTCACACGCTTCCAAATTCCCATTCTACCCCTGTGGAGATGACAGCAAAGTCGGTTGGTGAGGGGTTTGCCCGTCATTTTTTCGATCACCACCTCCCTAGCCCGGAAACCCTCCCAAAAAAAATACATTTCCTTCAGTCTCTCATCTGAGACCACCCACCGGAACTTCTCAAGTCCCTCTCTCTACCACCTCCACGACCACCGCACCGGAACATCCCCGCCGGACTTCCCTGGCCTACCCGAGCCCTCGCGATCCTCGTCATCCGGCTGCCTGCCGGAGCCGCTTCATCGACGCCGTCATCAACCGGACCGGATCATCCCCGCCGAACCTCGAAACCATATGCTCATCCAGCAGTCTACCGCAGTCGCTTCAGCTGCGGTATCGTCCACCCCGCCGGAGCCGCTTCGCCGGATCCGTCGTCCACCGCATCGGATCTTGCTCACCGACACCGCTGTGCATGAACCGGATCTGCTTCACCGGCGCAGTGCATGATCTAAACTCTTCTACTGTCGCTTTTCTATTGCTTGCCTGCAAGTTCTTGTTTAATCTTGGGGGAACCTGTTTGTGCTAACGACGCGCCGTTACGTTTTTGCAGATGAGATGAGTAACCATGAAGTGTAATGGCCGTCTCTCCAACCCCAAGTAGCACATGTAGCGTACTTCATCACCGGATCTATCAACCCCAGGAAGATCTGCTGTGACTCCCACAGAGTGCTTCTCCTAATGTAAGTCCCTTGTTTTAGCGCCATGTTCTGGGTTCAGATGCTTGTTTGTCTGAAGCTCTTTTAGTTCATTCCTAGCTATGACCGTAACACGTTGCTATTTTCTACTTCATTGCTAACTTTAAGCGATTGAACATTTTGGTTTGCATTCCCTGCTCTGTAGATGTAGCCATCATAACTTCTATCTTGCTCAGTCGTTGTTACAAAAATTATACTGTAGGTATTATAGTAACATCCTGCT
This sequence comes from Lolium multiflorum, assembly GCA_030979885.1. Taxonomy (NCBI): domain Eukaryota; kingdom Viridiplantae; phylum Streptophyta; class Magnoliopsida; order Poales; family Poaceae; genus Lolium; species Lolium multiflorum. Next base: position 283,473,168 of record CM061750.1, read on the forward strand.
ATTATTTAGTTCATGGCCAATTTTAAGTAATTGCACATGTTGGTTCGCATTCCCTGCTCTATAGCTTTTGGCATCGTAACTTCTATATTTGGTTTACATTCCCTGCTCTGTAGATCTAGCCATCATAACTTTATCTTGCTCAGTCGTTGTTACAAAAATTATGGCCTGCTACTATGTTGTTTGTGCCAATTTTTTACTCCATGAACATGTTGGCTTGCATTCCCTGTACTACAGGTGATGCCATTGTTTTGTATCTAGTTCATTGTAAGCTAACAAAGTAAGGACTTAGTTTGGCATGCTATCACTCTGCTATCTAGCCTGTAGTACAAATAAACTTGTCATACTACTAGATAATAATTTTGCGTGCCATCTTGTTCTTCAAAAGCTGCATTATTGACTTGTTTCTCTGACTTGGCATGACGCTCACATATGGAAAGCTGAACATATTGGTTTGCATTCCCTCTTATACAAGTTCACAGGTGATCCCACTATATTCTGTATCTGGTCCATCCTAAGCTCCAGCATTAACTATCCTCCATGTGTTGCTCATTACAAGTTTATATCCCGAAACATCTTGATTTGCATCCCCTTCACTATAAGTTCAGGAGTATTATTTAGTTCACGGCCAAAATGAAGTAATTGCACTTGGCACATGTTGGTTCACATTCCCTCCTCTTTAGCTTTTGCCATCGTAACTTCTATTTTTGGTTTACATTCCCTGCTCTGTAGATGTAGCCATCATAACTTCATCTTGCTCAGTCGTTGTTACAAAATTTATAGCCTGCTACTATGTTGTTCATGCCAATTTTGTACTCCCTGAACATGTTGGTTTGCATGGGACTCGACAGTAGTAAGTCTGCTGTTTCATTCTAACATGCTCTGTTATATTGGCTGTTGGTATGCGGCATGCACTCTTTGTTTGCTTATTGTGCGCATTACAATGATCTTGTTATAACGACGAAATGATGAGTTCCAAATTCTTTGCCAAACAATATTGTAGTGTCATTGCCTTTCCATTGTTGCTGTCTTAACTTGTAATGTCTTTGTTTCAGATATAGGTGCTGCATGGACAACTTAAAAGATTGCCGGATCGCTTCATTGTATTGCTAGGTTTAATTACCATTCAATTTCTCTGGGTTCTGTAATATTTTTTTCAATGCCTTGCAGCTGATGTAATATTTAGTTAGTTTTTATAGTTCTTTCGCGCATTTTTTCTTTGGTGCTTGTGGTAAGTGAGGCTATCCGACAGAAATCAATGCTGCGTAAATATTCTCAGTATCTAAATCACGAATTCCCATCCCTTAAACGGCCCAATTAAGCGAAATCACATATGTGCCTGCCCGCAAAATCCTAAAGCGCATATTATGCCGGCATATAAACAACAACTAAACGGGCTGGCCCACTTACTTCTTGGGCCAGCCCATTTGATTTACGGTGGACCCCACACACTAATTGGGCTGGCCCACTTGCTTTAAGGTGGACCCCACCAACTACTGGGCCGGCCCACTAATTAGTTGGGCCAGCCCATTTGCTTTTTTGGAGGACCCCACATAATAAATGGGCCGGCCCTTTAAGAGGAAAGTGGGACCCACCTGTGTTTTGGCCCGGCCAATATCTTGTTGGGCCGGCCCACTTGCTATATTGTGGACCCCACATACTAGATGGGCCGGCCCTTTAACAGGAAAGTGGGGCCCACTGTGCTTATTGGGCCGGCCCACTTGCTCTATGGTGGTCCCACATGGTAAATGGGCCGGCCCTTTAAGTGGAAGGTGGGACCCACTGTGTTTTTGGCCCGGCCCACTATCTTGTTGGGCCGGCCCACTTTCTATATGGTGGACCACACATACCAAATGGGCCTACCATTGGAATGTGGGACCCACCTGTGTTTTTGGCCCGGCCCACAATCTTGGTGGGCCAGCCCACTGGCTATATGGTGGGCCCCACACACTAAATGGGCCGGCCCTTTATCAGGAAAGTGGGACCCGCCTGTGTTTTTGGCCCGGCCCACTATTTTGTTGGGCCGCCCACTTGCTATATGGTGGACCCCACGTACTAAATGGGCCGGCCCTTTAAGGATAGTGGGACCCACCATGTTTTTTTGGCCCACTAGCTTGTTGGGCCGCCCCACTTGCTATATGGTGGACCCCACACACTAAATGGGCCGGCCTTTTAACAGAAAGTGGGACCCACCTGTGTTTTTGGCCCGCCCAGTTGCTGTAAGGTGGACCCCACATGTTAAATGGGCCGGCCCATTTAACTTTTGACCAGTCAACCTTAGAGGTTAGGCCCGGCCCACGTAACTAATGGACCAGCCCAGCTATATAGTTGACCGGTCAAACTATGTCATCTGGCCCGGCCCGCTTAAGACGTGGCAGGCCTCGTGTGGGCCTACCATCTACCACGGGGTTTCAGCCGGTTAACGCCGTTAATCGCGCAACGGCGTCGCCACGTGTCAGTTTGCATGACGTCGCAGTCAACGGGCTCCCGAAAACACTTCCGCAACGGTCCGATTTTCCGTGGCGGAAGGGCGCCCAAGCGCGACGGACCGAAAAAATCGTCGTTGGACTTTGCCTGACGCAGTTTCGACAACGGAACCCATATCGTCGGGTTAGGCCCATAGGCGACGAAAAATGCCCCTTAGTTGACGATTTTGGGACGTTGTCTATCAGAACTTTTCTTGTAGTGGTGTTGTTTATGATCTTGCATGCTCTCTGTTATTAGTAGAGGCTCTGGCCAAGTTTTTGCTCTTAACTCCAACAGGGAGTATTTATGTTCGATAGTAGGTTCATGCCTCCATTGATATCTGGGATCGTGACAGAAGGTTCTAAGGTTGTGGATGTGCTGTTGCCACTAGGGATAAAACATTGATGCTATGTCTAAGGATGTAGTTGTTGATTACATTACGCACCATACTTAATGCAATTGTCTGTTGCTTGCAACTTAATACCGAAAGGGGTTCGGATGATAACCTGAAGGTGGACTTTTTAGGCATAGATGCATGTGGATGGCGGTCTATGTACTTTGTCGTAATGCCCGATTAAATCTCACTATATTTATCATATCATGTATATGCATTGTTATGCCCTTTTCTATTTGTCAATTGCCCGACTGTAATTTGTTCACCCAACATGCTTTTATCTTATGGGAGAGACACCTCTAGTGAACTGTGGACCCCGGTCCTATTCTTTACATCGCATACAATCTACTGCAATACTTGTTTTACTGTTTTCTTTGCAAACAATCATCTTCCACACAATACGGTTAATCCTTTGTTACAGCAAGCCGGTGAGATTGACAACCTCACTGTTTCGTTGGGGCAAAGTACTTTGGTTGTGTTGTGCAGGTTCCACGTTGGCGCCGGAATCCCTGGTGTTGCGCCGCATCACATTTCGCCACCATCAACCTTCAACGTGTTTCTTGACTCCTACTGGTCCGATTAAACCTTGGTTTCTTACTGAGGGAAACTTGCCACTATGCGCATCATACCTTCCTCTTGGGGTTCCCAACGGACGTGTACATCTACGCGCATCAAGCAAATTTCTGGCGCCGTTGCCGGGGAGATCAAGACACGCTGCAAGGGGAGTCTCCACTTCCCAATCTCTTTACTTTGTTTTTGTCTTGCTTTACTTTATTTACTACTTTGTTTGCTGCACCTAAACAAAACACACAAAAAATTAGTTGCTAGCTTTACTTTATTTACTGTCTTGCTCTCTATATCAAAAACACAAAAAAAATTAGTTACTTGTCTTTACTTTATTTGCCTAGTTTACTTTTTGCTTATTTCATCATGCTTAATCCTAAGTTTACTTTGGAAAAGATACCGGTAGGGCGTGGGTGTATCATTGGAAGAGATAATATAGAAGAATTTTTCACCCATGTTAGTATGGATGAAGATTTTAAAGATATACCATTATTAAAAACTGCCCCTACTTATGAAAGTGCTGCTGCCTGTTTAATACACATGTTGGAAACTAGATTTGTTAATCTCAATCCCATAATACAACATATGTTTCTTACACTTACGGATATAGAGATGGGAGAAAAGAGAAATTTTGTTTTAAAAGTCCTTGTTAGAGAATTTGAAGATATAGCTAAAGAAGCTAGAAAAGTTTTTATCAAGCATAAGAGGCTTGGTTTCTTTCCTGATTTTAAACAAATACTTGAAAAGATGGATATGGATAGAATTAAGTATACTAGTAATGTTAATGATGGTAGGGAAATTAAAGCGCCAATACCTAGTAAGCTACTAGGGATGCATGAAGCTTTGGAAAATAATTATGCTTGGCTTGTTCCTGAAAATTTGTTTGATGAGAATAGTAAGCCTAGGAGCAATGAGAGAGGAGTTACTTATATAGACCAGATACAATGCATTGTTGAGAAAACTCCCAACTCTCAAGGTAATAATGTTGATGCTTCTTCGTTTGAAAATACTTGATTTGCACTTTCTGCGCCTAGCTGAAAGGCGTTAAAGAAAAGCGCTTATGGGAGACAACCCATGTTTTTACTACATTACTTTGTTTTATATTTGAGTCTTGGAAGTTGTTTACTACTGTAGCAACCTCTACTTATCATGTTTTTGTGCCAAGTAAAGTTTCTATGTTAAAGTTGATGTTATATTTGGGATCGCTGCGCAGAAACAGCATTGCTATCTGTCACGAATTCTGGCATAAATCTCTGTAGAAAATTCTAAAAAATATGCAAAATTACGAGCGTGATCCTCAGATATGTACGCAACTTTTATTAGTTTTGAGTTTTTCCATTTGAGCAAGTCTAGTGCACCTTTCAGGTTCGTCTTTACGGACTGTTCTGTTTTTGACAGATTCTGCCTTTTATTTCGCATTGCCGTATTTGCTATGTTGGATGAATTTCTTTGATCCATTAATGTCCAGTAGCTTTGTGCAATGTCCAGAAGTGTTAAGAATGATTGTGTCACCTCTGAATATGTGAATTATTAATTGTGCACTAACCCTCTAATGAGTTTGCTTGAAGTTTGGTGTGAAAGAAGTTTTCAAGGGTCAAGAGAGGAGTATGATATACTATGATCAAGAGGAGTGAAAGCTCTAAGCTTGGGGATGCCCCCGTGGTTCATCCCTGCATATTTTAAGAAAACTCAAGCGTCTAAGCTTGGGGATGCCCAAGGCATCCCCTTCTTCATCGACAACATCATCAGGTTCCTCCCCTGAAACTATATTTTTATTCAGTCACATCTTGTGTTCTTTACTTGGAGCGTCGGTTTGTTTTGTTTTTATTTTTGTTTGAATAAAATGGATCCTAGCATTCACTTTGTGGGAGAGAGACACGCTCCGCTGTTGCATATGGACAAATATGTCCTTAGGCTTTACTCATAATATTCAAGGCGAAGGTTGAAACTTCTTCGTTAAATTGTTATATGGTTGGAATTGGGAAATGCTACATGTAGTAATTCTAAAATGTCTTGGATAATGTGATATTTGGCAATTGTTGTGCTCATGTTTAAGCTCTTGCATCATATACTTTGCACCCATTAATGAAGAAATACATAGAGCTTGCTAAAATTTGGTTTGCATATTTGGTCTCTCTAAGGTCTAGATAATTTCTAGTATTGAGTTTTGAACAACAAGGAAGACGGTGTAGAGTCTTATAATGTTTACAATATGTCTTTTATGTGAGTTTTGCTGCACCGGTTCATCCTTGAGTTTGCTTCAAATAACCTTGCTAGCCTAAACCTTGTATCGAGAGGGAATACTTCTCATGCATCCAAAATCCTTGAGCCAACCACTATGCCATTTGTGTCCATCATACCTACCTACTACATGGTATTTCTCCGCCATTCCAAAGTAAATTGCTTGAGTGCTACCTTTAAATTTCCATTCTTTACCTTTGCAATATATAGCTCATGGGACAAAATAGCCTTAAAAACTATCGTAGTATTGAATATGTACTTATGCACTTTATCTCTTATTAAGTTGCTTGTTGTGCGATAACCATGCTTCTGGGGACGCCATCAACTACTCTTTGTTGAATATCTATGCATGTCCGTCTTGTCTGAAGTAAGGGAGATCTACCACCTTAATGGTTGGAGCATGCATATTGTTAGAGAAGAACATTGGGCCGCTAACTAAAGCCATGAATCATGGTGGAAGTTTCAGTTTGGACATATATCCTCAATCTCATATGAGAATAATAATTGTTGCTACATGCTTATGCATTAAAGAGGAGTCCATTATCTGTTGTCCATGTTGTCCCGGTATGGATGTCTAAGTTGAGAATAATCAAAAGCGAGAAATCCAAAATGCGAGCTTTCTCCTTAGACCTTTGTACAGGCGGCATGGAGGTACCCCTTTGTGACACTTGGTTGAAACATGTGTATTGCGATGATCCGGTAGTCCAAGCTAAGTAGGACAAGGTGCGGGCACTATTAGTATACTATGCATGAGGCTTGCAACTTGTAAGATATAATTTACATAACTCATATGCTTTATTACTACCATTGACAAAATTGTTTCATGTTTTCAAAATAAAAGCTCTAGCACAAATATAGCAATCGATGCTTTCCTCTTTGAAGGACCTTTCTTTTACTTTTATTGTTGAGTCAGTTTACCTATCTCTCTCCACCTTAAGAAGCAAACACTTGTGTGAACTGTGCATTGATTCCTACATACTTGCATATTGCACTTGTTATATTACTCTATATTGACACTATCCATGAGATATACATGTTATAAGTTGAAAGCAACCGCTGAAACTTAATCTTCCTTTGTGTTGCTTCAATACCTTTACTTTGATTTATTGCTTTATGAGTTAACTCTTATGCAAGACTTATTGATGCTTGTCTTGAAGTACTATTCATAAAAAGTCTTTGCTTTATGATTCACTTGTTTACTCATGTCATTACCATTGTTTTGATCGCTGCATTCATTACATATGTTTACAAATAGTATGATCAAGATTATGATGGCATGTCACTTCAGAAATTATCTTTGTTATCGTTTTACCTGCTCGGGACGAGCAGAACTAAGCTTGGGGATGCTGATACGTCTCCAACGTATCGATAATTTCTTATGTTCCATGCTACATTATTGATGATATCTACATGTTTTATACACATTATATGTCGTATTTACGCATTTTCCGAACTAACCTATTAACAAGATGCCGAAGAGCCTTGCTGTTTTCTGCTGTTTTTGGTTTCAGAAATCCTAGTAACGAAATATTCTCAATTGGACGAAATCAACGCCCAGGGTCCTATTTTTGCACGAAGCTTCCGAAGTCCGAAGAGGAGACGAAGCGGGGCCACGAGGTGGGACACCATGGCGGCGCGGCCCAAGCCCTGGCCGCGCCGCCTAGTGTGTGGGCCCCCGTGGCCCTTTGACCTGCCCTTCCGCCTACTTAAAGCCTCCGTCGCGAAACCCCCAGTACCGAGAGCCACGATACGGAAAACCTTCCAGAGACGCGCCGCCGCGAATCCCATCTCGGGGATTCAGGAGATCGCCTCCGGCACCCCGGAGAGGGGATTCATTTCCCGGAGGACTCTTCATCGCCATGATCGCTCCGGAGTGATGAGTGAGTAGTTCACCCCTGGACTATGGGTCCATAGCAGCTAGATGGTCGTCTTCTCCTTATGTGCTTCATTGCTGGATCTTGTGAGCTGCCTAACATGATCAAGATCATCTATCTGTAATACTATATGTTGTGTTTGTCGGGATCCGATGGATAGAGAATACTATGTTATGGTGATTATCAATCTATTATTTATGTGTTGTTTATGATCTTGCATGCTCTCCGTTATTAGTAGAGGCTCTGGCCAAGTTTTTGCTCTTAACTCCAAGAGGGAGTATTTATGCTCGATAGTGGGTTCATGCCTCCATTGATATCTGGGATCGTGACAGAAGGTTCTAAGGTTGTGGATGTGCTGTTGCCACTAGGGATACAACATTGATGCTATGTCTAAGGATGTAGTTGTTGATTACATTACGCACCATACTTAATGCAATTGTCTGTTGCTTGCAACTTAATACTGAAAGGGGTTCGGATGATAACCTGAAGGTGGACTTTTTAGGCATAGATGCATGTTGGATGGCGGTCTATGTACTTTGTCGTAATGCCCTGATTAAATCTCACTATATTTATCATATCATGTATATGCATTGTTATGCCCTTTTCTATTTGTCAATTGCCCGACTGTAATTTGTTCACCCAACATGCTTTTATCTTATGGGAGAGACACCTCTAGTGAACTGTGGACCCCGGTCCTATTCTTTACATCGCATACAATCTACTGCAATACTTGTTTTACTGTTTTCTTCTCAAACAATCATCTTCCACACAATACGGTTAATCCTTTGTTACAGCAAGCCGGTGAGATTGACAACCTCACTGTTTCGTTGGGGCAAAGTACTTTGGTTGTGTTGTGCAGGTTCCACGCCGGAATCCCTGGTGTTGCGCCGCATCACATTTCGCCACCATCAACCTTCAACGTGCTTCTTGACTCCTACTGGTCCGATTAAACCTTGGTTTCTTACTGAGGGAAACTTGCCACTGTGCGCATCATACCTTCCTCTTGGGGTTCCCAACGGACGTGTACATCTACGCGCATCAGAAATCTATCTTTGCTTGATGATTGATGTCGAAACTTTCTGTTTTTCAGTTGATTTTTGACAACTATACTGCGACTCCTCATCCTTCCAATGTTTTTCCTGCGTCGTCCTATTTGAAGAAGACACATGTTGCTGTCGAACATGTTGAAGATTCATCGAGTAAAAATTCGGCACAAGACTTGGAAGAACTTCGCCAACAACTCCAATCCACGAAGAAACAATCACTTATGATAATGGAGCAGTCTCGAAAATCTTCCGAGAGGGAAAAAATTGCGCTTCAACAGGCTCAAGATGCCATGGATGAAAAGGAGGCCGCGGTTTCTAAGGCTGCTGCAGCTTCTGCTCGAGAAAATTTCATGCTTCAGCTGCTGACGGATGCTAGCTTGGATATGACAGGTGTGCTTCATTAACTTGGTCGTGCTTATTTTTCTCTTGCTTGTCTCCTCTTTTTCTGCTGATTCTTTCAAAATAGGTTCTTTTTTGAACACTGCTGCCGAAGATGAGCGTGTTGAAGCTCGATCCAATGCGCTTCTCAGACTTGCGCGGGAACATGGTTCTAATTTTTGGGGCACACCTGAACGTACCCGCCAGATTGTCAGATTTCAAGATCGCGCGCTTCAAGTCCGCGAATTTCTCGACTTCTGTACAAGGACCTTGTCTTTAGTTTACGGCACCATGTTTCCGCGTAATAAAATGCCAGAAACCCTTCCTGCTCTGATGGAAAAATTTCGGGATGCTCCTCGAATCCATGGCTTTGTGCGGGCCCAATTAGCTGCTGGCGCAAGGTTTGCTATGATTATGATAAAAATCTGCTACCCAAAGTTAGACATGGGTCAAATTGTTCCGAAGTGCCTGGCCAAGATGTCGAAAAGGAAAAGGAACTTCGGCAAGTATGACGACATTGTGACCCCTGTTGCAGAGGACATGATGGACGAGCTTCTTCGGATGGACGCCGAATTCTTCGTGAAGGGCAGCTATGCTGAACATAGTACTCGTGCTGTAAATAATGAACGGTTGACTATAGATAATATACTCGGCAACAATTGAAAATTAGTTTCCCAAGAATTGTATCCTGTATGTTGTAGACATAATCTATATTGTAAAGTCACTAGATTTGTTGTTTTTCATTGTCAAGCCCCCGGGCGTTTTGGTGGCGATGTTTTCTTTTTATAATGCGAGGTTGACCCAAGGCAAAATAAATTATATTGAGTGTACTATTTTTGCAGGCGTTAGCCCCCGAGCTTTATGTTGATCACTATTTTGCGTCACCGTTTTATTTTTGCGAGGTGCTTTGCACCAAGGCGAAATATTTTGCAAGTTGTATTCGTCGACATTGTGTATATATATATATTGTATCTTCTGGGTGCAAGCCCCCGAGCCTGTCGAAAAGATATATAACTCCACTATCTTTATTATATTGCAGCACCGCGAGCCCGCCTCATTAAAAACCTTTTCCGGCCCCACTCGGTGCCCCGAAAAAGGAAAAGAGTGCGTCTGAAAACTCGCGGGCGTTTTAGTACATTGTATGTTTACAAAGGAGACTATATTTCGGCTTCTAAGCGTAAAAACGCCTGAGCTGCGCCACGTTCCAAGGATTTGGCTCAGCGATTCTTGTCTTCTTGTCCTTGATTCTGTATGCTCCTCCTTCAATTACTTCTGTGACGATGTAAGGGCCAAGCCACGGCGACTCGAGTTTTTCATGGCTTTTTTGATTGAGTCGTAAAACCAAGTCTCCAACCTGAAAGATCATGGTCGCAATCGTCGACTGTGGTAGTTTTTCAGGTCTTGCTGGTACTTAGCGACCCGTGATAACACTTCGTCTCGAGCCTCATTGAGTGCGTCTACATCATCCTCCAAAGCTCTTCTGGAAGTTTCTTCATCGTACTCTGTAACTCTTGGAGAATCATGCTCTATTTCTATCGGCAGTACTGCTTCAGCTCCATGAACCAGAAAGAACGGCGTCTCCTGTGTCGCTGTATTTGGTGTTGTTCGGATGCTCCATAACACGCTTGGCAACTCTTCTGGCCAAGTATGTCGAGCTTTTTCCAATGGTCCTAACAAGCGCTTCTTGATACCATTGCAGATGATACCATTGGCTTTCTCGACTTGACCGTTGGTCTGCGGGTGCGCGACTGATGCGAAACTCAATTTGATGCCCACTTCTGCGCAGTATGCTTTGAATTCCTTGGATGTGAAATTACTACCATTGTCCGTGACGATGCTATGAGGGACTCCAAATCGAAAGACAATGCTTTTCACAAACTTGATTGCCGACGCGCCGTCCGGTGAATTTATCGGCTTTGCTTCTATCCACTTGGTAAATTTATCGACAGCAACGAGCATATACTCATATCCTCCTGGCGAAGCTTTGTGTAATTTTCCCACCATATCGAGACCCCATTGAGCAAAGGGCCAAGACAACGGGATTGGCATCAACTCTGCTGCCGGAGAATGAGGTTTTGCGGCGAATCTCTGGCACGCGTCGCAAGTTCGCACTATTTCCTTCGCGTCCTCGATTGCTGTCAACCAATAAAATCCTGCTCTGAAAACCTTGGCCGCGATAGCTCGACTGCTTGCATGATGACCGCATATTCCTTCGTGTACTTCCTTCAGGATTACCCTTCCTTCTTCGGGTGTGACGCACCTCTGTAGCACACCCGAAATACTTCGCTTGTACAACTCCCCTTTGACCACAGTAAAGGCTTTAGAACGCCTGATTACTTGCCTTGCTTCTATTGGATCGTCGGGTATTGTTTTCCTTAGGATGTACGATATGTACGCCTGCATCCATGGAATTTGCACCATCATGACTAGCTCCTGTTCCTCTTCTTCCTCCAGTGTTTCTTTTGTAGCCCCCGAGGGTTTCTCATCCTTCTCCTTCTTCTTTGGTTTCGTCGGCTTTGTGGATCTCTCGCTTATTTCTTCCCAAAACACGCCTGGTGGAATCGCGAGACACTGCGACCCGATGTTTGCGAGAACATCGGCTTCATCGTTGCTCAACCTGCTGATGTGATTTACTTCGCATCCATCAAACAGCTTTTCGAGCTCGTTGTACATCTCCTTGTATGCTATCATACTTTCATTGACTGCATCACATTGATTCATGACCTGCTGAGCCACCAATTGTGAGTCGCCAAAGATTTTCAGTCGGGTTGCACCACAAGCTTTCGCCATCTTCATCCCGTGTATGAGAGCTTCATATTCTGCCTCATTGTTAGACGCGTTTGGGAACGTCATCCGTAAGACATACTTTAATTTGTCGCCTTCAGGTGATATTAATATCACGCCTGCTCCAGCGCCCTCTAACCTTTTGGACCCATAAAAGTTCATAGTCCAGGTTCTCGATAAATCTGGAGGTCCTGTATTTTGTAGCTCCATCCACTCTGCGATGAAGTCTGGTAAGATTTGCGACTTTATTGCTTTTCTTTTTTCATACGTGATGTCCCGAGGGGAAAGCTCTATTCCCCAAAGGGAGACACGACCCGTAGCTTCTGGGTTGTTTAATATATTTGATAGAGGAGGCTCGTTGAGGGTGCACCGAAAAATAGTGTCGCAATTTTCTTGCTGTTGTAAACACTCCATATGGTAGCTTCTGGTACTGCGGGTACCGCTATTTTGAAGGCGATAATACTTCACTGATGAAATATACTGGCCTCTGTACTGGAGTTTTCCTTCCTCTTCCCTTTCGACTACGAGAGCAGTGCTGACCACCTGAGGTGTGGCTGCGATGTATAGCAGGAGGGGTTCCTTCTCTTTAGGTGCCACCAAGATTGGTGGTGTCGAAATTGTGCGCTTGAGATTTTCGAAAGCTCTATCTGCTTCCTCGTTCCACTGAAACTTCTCTCCTTGTTTGATCAATGCATAGAACGGCAGTGCCTTTTCTCCTAGCCTGGCGACGAATCTGCTTAAAGCTGCGACTCGCCCCGTCAACTGTTGTATTTCTTTCAACTTTGTCGGCTTCCTCATCGTTACGATGGCTTGGATTTTCTCTGGATTGGCCTCGATCCCTCTTGCTGATACTAAGAACCCGAGAAGTTCTCCCGCAGGAACACCAAAGGAGCACTTTGTCGGGTTTAACTTAAGGCAGAACTTGTCAAGGTTGTCGAAAGTTTCTTTCAAATCCTCGATCAGTGTTGACCCCTTTTTTGATGTTATGGCCACATCGTCAATGTAAACTGGTACGTTTTTTCCAATCTGTGTTGCAAGGCACTTCTGCATCATCCGCTGATATGTTGCTCCCGCGTTTTTTAGACCAAAAGGCATTGTTCTGTAATAGAACACGCCATAAGGTGTTATGAACGCTGTTTTGGCTTCATCATCTTCTTTTAATCTGATCTGGTTATAACCAGAATATGCATCCAGGAAGGAAAGACGTTCACATCCTGCCGTGGAGTCGATGATTTGATCGATCCTTGGGAGGGGAAAGTGATCCTTTGGACAGTGTTTATTGAGACACGTAAAGTCGACACACATGCGAAGGACTTTCGTGTTTTTCGGCACCATCACTGGGTTAGCTACCCATGTGGCTTCTGTAGATATTTCTTTAATAAAACCAGCATCTTTGAGTCGATCTATTTCTGACAGCATAGCTTTGCGGTTTGGTTCCGAAAAACGCCGCAAAGGTTGTTTGATTGGTCTCGCAATTGGATCCAAGTTTAGGTGGTGCTCGGCAAGTTCCCTGGGTACTCCTGGCATGTCAGCTGGACACCATGTGAAGATTTTCCAGTGCTCACGGAGGAACTCGACGAGCGCTTTCCTATGCGAGGTCCATATTTGTTGCAATGGACGCGTTTTCTTCGGTCCGTCGGGTGGATCTGCACCTCTTTTGAATCCTTAGCAGCGTTCAAGGTTGGTTCCCCGAGTGGCCTTCCCGTATCTGGCAGCACATCATCGCAGAGCCTTGACGCCATATATTCTGCTTGCATCCCGAAAGTTTCCGACAGTCGATGAAAATCTTTGTCGCACTTATCAGCTAGCGCGAAACTTCCCCTGACTGTAATTGGTCCCTTGGGTCCAGGCAACCTCCATAACAGGTACGTGTAATGTGGTACCGCCATAAACCTGGCATATGCTGGACGTCCCAATAAAGCGTGATATTGCGACGGGAAATCCACAACTTCAAACTCCAGCTTCTCTATCCTGTAGTTTTCTCGAGTTCCAAACTGAACGTCGAGATTCATCTTTCCCAACGGATAACTCTACTTCTCTGGCGTGATTCCATGGAAACGTGTGTCAGTTGGTTTTAGATTTGCCAGGGATATGTTCATCTTCCTTAGTGTATCTGCATACATAAGGTTTAAGCTGCTGCCGCCATCTATAAAGACTCTCGACACATCAAAACCAGCGATGACTGCGGGTAAGATAAGTGCAGATTGCCCTGGTCGAGGAACTTGCTGCGGATGATCCGCAATTGTGAAGCCAATGTCCTGTCCCGACCAATTTAGGTACTCGACTGTTGGTGGAGGCATCTTCTCTGCCATGAACACTTGCCGCGAGATTACTTTCTGCGCCCTATTAGATGGCCTAGCTTTCTGAATCATCGAGACCGCACCATTGGAGTTAGGGTCAACATATGGAGGTGGGTGTGGTGCTGCCGCTATTCTGAGCTGGTGCCGATTTTCGTCCGTAATTGCGGGAGGAGGTGGGAGGTGGATCTCACTCCTTGGCCCCTGGGGGTTTCTATTCATTGCTTGAGCATTGGCTATCCCTGCGGCCCGCAACATTGCTTGAAAATTGCGACAATCTTTCTGGAGGTGTCCTGACTGCCTCTTCCCATTGTTGTCGAGATAGAAATGCATCTGACATGGCCCATTCATCATATCCTCGGGAGACACATATGGTCTCTGAAACCTTGGTCCACTATTTTGCCTGTTACTACCGAAATCACCTCTGTTGTCGCCTTGTTGCTCATTACTTCTTTGATAATCATCTCGACTATTTCCTCCAGAATTTCCTCGGAAACCAGCTGATATGTGGCCAGGAGCATCATTACTATAGAACTGTCGAGAAAATCGTCGTCTATTTTGAAAATTTCGACTGCGGTCCTCCTCTGGTGACCTATGTCGCTTGTTGTGTATAGCATCTTCTCCATCTGCCCATTTATTTGCGATTTCCATTAGTGCTGATATTGTTTTTGGATTGTTTCTTCCTAGGTCTTCGACGAAATCTCCTCGTCGAATTCCTGCCACGAACGCGTCTATTGCCCTCTCGTCAGATATGTCCTCTGCCGAGTTTTTGATAATATTCCACCTCTGTATATATTTTCTCATTGATTCATCGTGTTTCTGTCTACACGCCCTCAGCTCTTCTAATGACGCAGGTTTCTTGCAGGTGGATCGGAAATTCTTCACGAAGACTTCCTCAAAACTATCCCAGCTGTCGATGGAACCTGGGGGAAGTTTCTTTATCCAAGATCGCGCGGCTCCACTCAAGTGTACTTGGATGCTCTGCATGGCTGTTGCCCTGGTTCCGCCTATCAACTTCACCATCTCGAGATAATCCACGAGCCAATCTTCGGGATCCTGTAGGCCGTCGAATTTCTTGAAATTTTCGGGTAACTTGAACCCTGACGGGACTCGAGTTTTTCGAACTCGTCTCGTAAAGCACGGGAGCCCGCACATATCTTCATCGGCAAGTTCTGGTGACTGCCGATGTTCCCTTCTTTCTTGTCGCGCTCTATCCACCCTTGCTTGAGCCGCTGTATCCCTTGCTCCACTTGCTCTTGGTGGATCTTGCACTGCTGTGGTGGGTCGTGGACTATTTTGCCTTGCAGTTCCTTCGGGAGGTGTAGCTGCGAACGCTGTTCCCATGACTCCAACTCCTGCCATTGCCATGTTGAACAATGCTTCTCTCGGGTCCCCAGGAGGTGGTCTGGACGCGAGGATATAAGCTTGCGTTGCCATGTACCCAGCTTCTGGTGTTTTCGGGATAATATTTCCCCTTGTATCAATCGTCATGAAAGACATGTCGAGATTTTGAATTATATTTCCTCTCTCTTCTTCAGGTATATTTTGCAGCCGAGATCTTGCTCTCCTCCGAGCTTCTCTATGACTATCTCCCGAAGTTCCTGATTGTCGACTTAGTTCAGCTCGTCGCCTGCTTGACGCGGAGGCTGCCTCCTTTCTTCTGTTCAGAGAAGCTGTCTGTTTTTGCAACTCCCTACTCTTGCTGCCTCCTTTCTTCTGTTCAGAGAAGGCTTGTAACTCTTCCGCAGTAGCAGTTGTGGTCATTGGTTCTGAGCCGTCCATGGCTCTTGCGGCTCTATCCCACGCTGCCTGCGGGAGCTGAACTCTTAGACGTGGAGTGGTCCCGGCATATTTAGTGCCCAGACCTCTTCTGAGATCAGCGGGATCAACGTATGGGTTTCCCAAATCGTCGAAAGCCACTGACGTCTCCGGTTCTGCTCTGTTTGTTTCCTCAATTGCATAGACCTGATGATATTTTGAGTGTTGATTTTTGTCAGGATTGGTGACACTGATGTCTACGGGTGCTTCTATTCTTGTAGACAGTGTTGGGCCTCCAAGAGCAGAGGTTTGTAGAACAGCAGCAAGTTTTCCCTTAAGTGGATCACCCAAGGTTTATCGAACTCAGGAGGAAGAGGTCAAAGATATCCCTCTCAAGCAACCCTGCAATCACGATACAAGAAGTCTTTTGTCCCCAACACACCTAATACACTTGTCAGATGTATAGATGCACTAGTTCGGCGAAGAGATAGTGAAATACAAGTAGTATGGATGTATATGAGTGGTAATAGCAATCTGAATAAAATATGGCAGCAAGTAAACATGCAGTAGAACAGTAAATAAACGGTGTTTGTAGTATTGGAAACAAGGCCTAGGGATCATACTTTCACTAGTGGACACTCTCAATATTGATCGCATAATAAATAACTTCTTCTCATATGTGCTACATACACTCTTTTGTTGGATGACAAACACCAGTCGTTGTGTAGGGCTACAAGAGCACCTCAATGCCGGAGTTAACAAGCTCCACAACATTCGATGTTCATATTTAAATAACCTTAGAGCATAATAGATCATTGCAAAATAAACCAAGAACTAACATAGCGCACACACTGTCCACATTACACTATGAAAGGAGGAATAGATCACATCAATACTATCATAATGATAATTAACTCCACAACCTACAAGAGATCATGATCATAGCCTACGACAAGAACCACACGGTGCACACACTAGCACCTTTACACCATGCAGGAGGAATAGACTACTTTAATAACATCACATGAGTAGCACATAACTAGTAGCGATACAAATCTCATCATATGGATCTCAATCATGTAAAGCAGCTCATGAGATCATTGTATTGACAGAGAGAGAGATTAACCACATAGCTACGGTAGAGCCCTCAGCCCCTGAATTACTCCCTCCTCATCATGGGAGCAGCGATGGCGGTGAAGATGGCGGTGGAGATGGCTCCCGGGGGCAATTCCCCGTCCCGGTGGCGTGCGGGAACAGAGACTTCTGTCCCCCGAATTTTGATTTCGCGATGGCGGCGGCTCTGGAAGGTTTTCTCGGGTTTCGTCGAACGGGGTCGAGGATTTAGGTCAGGGACGACTAAATAGGCGAAGAGGCGGAGTCGGAGGGGCCACAGGGGGCCCACACACTAGGGTGGCGCCCCCTGGCCGCGCCGCCGTAGGGGTGGGGCCCTCCCGGCTCCCCCTGGCCCTTCTTCGGTGCTCTGGAAGCTTCCGGGAAAAATAGGATGTTGGGCGTTGATTTTGTCCGATTCCGAGAATATTTCCTTTCTAGGATTTCTGAAACCAAAAACAGCAGAAAACAGCAATTGGCCCTTCGGCATCTCGTCAATAGGTTAGTTCCGGAAAACGCATAATAATGACATATAATGTGTATAAAACATGTAGGTATCATCAATAAAGTAGCATGGAACATAAGAAATTATAGATACGTTTGGGACGTATCAAGCATCCCCAAGCTTAGTTCCTACTCGCCCTCGAGTAGGTAAACGATAACAATGATAATTTCTTAAGTGACATGCCATCATAACCTTGATCATACTATTGTAAGCATATGAGATGAATGCAGCGATCAAAACAATGGTAATGACATGAGTAAACAAATGAATCATAAAGCAAAGACTTTCATGAATAGTACTTCAAGACAAGCATCAATAAGACTTGCATAAGAGTTAACTCATAAAGCAATAATTTCATAGTATAGGTATCGAAGCAACACAAAGGAAGATTAAGTTTCAGCGGTTTCTTTCAACTTGTAACATGTATATCTCATGGATATTGTCAACATAGAGTAATATAACAAATGCAATATGCAAGTATGTAGGAATCAATGCACAGTTCACACAAGTGTTTGCTTCTTGAGGTGGAGAGAAATAGGTGAACTAACTCAACATAAAAAGTAAAAGAATGGCCCTTCGCAGAGGGAAGCATTGATTTCTATATTTGTGCTAGAGCTTTGATTTTGAAAACATCAAGAGAGTATAAAAGTAAAGTTTTGAGAGGTGTTTGTTGTTGTCAACGAATGGTAGTGGGCACTCTAACCCCCTTGCCAGACAAACCTTCAAAGAGCGGCTCCCATTTTATTTTTATTTTTGTGTGGCACTCCTTCCAACCTTTCTTTCACAAACCATGGCTAACCGAATCCTCGGGTGCCTGCCAACAATCTCATACCATGAAGGAGTGCCTTTTTATTTTAGTTTTATTTAGATGACACTCCTCCCCACCTTTGCTTTCTCAAGCCATGGCTAACCGAATCCTTCGGGTGCCGTCCAACAATCACATACCATGGAGGAGTGTCTATTTTTGTTAATTAATTTGGGACTGGGAATCCCATTGCCAGCTCTTTTTGCAAAATTATTGGATAAGCGGATGAAGCCACTAGTCCATTGGTGAAAGTTGCCCAACAAGATTGAAAGATAAACACCACATACTTCCTCATGAGCTATAAAACATTGACACAAATCAGAGGTGATAACTTTTGAATTGTTTAAAGGTAGCGATACGTCTCCAACGTATCGATAATTTCTTATGTTCCATGCTACTTTATTGATGATACCTACATGTTTTATGCACATTATATGTCATATTTATGCATTTTCTGGAACTAACCTATTAACAAGATGCCGAAGAGCCAGTTGTTGTTTTCTGCTGTTTTTGGTTTCAGAAATCCTAGTAAGGAAATATTCTCGGAATTGGACGAAACTTTCGCCCAGGGTCCTATTTTTGCACGAAGCTTCCAGAAGACCGAAGAGATAACGAAGTGGGGCCACGAGGCAGCCAGGGGCTAGGGCGGCGCGGCCCCGGCCGCGCCGGCCTGCCCCCGGGCACCTCGTGTGGCCCCCGTTGCCCTTCCGCCTACTTAAAGTCTCCGTCGCGAAACCCCCAGTACCGAGAGCCACGATACGGAAACCTTGAGACGCCGCCGCCACGAATCCCATCTCGGGGGATTCAGGAGATCGCCTCCGGCACCCTGCCGGAGAGGGGATTCATCTCCGGAGGACTCTACACCGCCATGGTCGCCTCCGGAGTGATGAGTGAGTAGTTCACCCCTGGACCATGGGTCCATAGCAGTAGCTAGATGGTCGTCTTCTCCTTGTTGTGCTTCATTGTTGGATCTTGTGAGCTGCCTAACATGATCAAGATCATCTATATGTAATTCTATATGTTGTGTTTGTCGGGATCCGATGGATAGAGAGTACTATGATTATGGTGATTATCAATCTATTGTTTATGTGTTGTTTATGATCTTGCATGCTCTCCGTTATTAGTAGAGGCTCTGGCCAAGTTTGTACTCTTAACTCCAAGAGGGAGTATTTATGCTCGATAGTGGGTTCATGCCTCCATTGAATCTGGGACAGTGACAGAAAGTTCTAAGGTTGTGGATGTGCTGTTGCCACTAGGGATAAAACATTGATTCTATATCTAAGGATGTAGTTGTCGATTACATTACGCACCATACTTAATGCAATTGTCTGTTGCTTAGCAACTTAATACTGAATGGGGTTCGGATGATAACCTGAAGGTGGACTTTTTAGGCATAGATGCAGTTGGATGGCGGTCTATGTACTTTGTCGTAATGCCCAATTAAATCTCACTATATTTATCATATCATGTATATGCATTGTTATGCCTTTCTCTATTTGTCAATTGCCCGACTGTAATTTGTTCACCCAACATGCTTTTATCTTATGGGAGAGACACCTCTAGTGAACTGTGGACCCCGGTCCTATTCTTTACATAGCATACAATCTACTGCAATTGTGTTTTACTGTTTTCTTTGCAAACATCTTACACTCGATACGTTTAATCCTTTGTTACAGCAAGCCGGTGAGATTGACAACCTCACTGTTTCGTTGGGGAAAAGTACTTTGGTTTTGTTGTGCAGATTCCACGTTGGCGCCAGAATCCCTGTTGTTGCGCCGCATCACATTTCGCGACCATCAACCTTCAACGTGCTTCTTGGCTCCTACTGGTTCGATTAAACCTTGGTTTCATACTGAGCTTCTATACGCATCATACCTTCCACTTGGGGTTCCCAACGGACGTGTGCATCTACGCGTATCAAGCTAAATTTCTGGCGCCGTTGCCGGGGAGATCAAGACACGCTGCAAGGGGAGTCTCCACTTCTCAATCTCTTTACTTTGTTTTTGTCTTGCTTTATTTTATTAACTACTTTGTTTGCTGCACCTAAACAAAATACAAAAAAATTAGTTGCTAGTTTTACTTTATTTACTGTCTTGCTCTCTATATCGAAAACACAAAAAAATTAGTTATTTGCATTTACTTTATCTAGTTTGTTTTATTTACCGTTGCTAAAATGAATACCCCTGGAAATACTAAGTTGTGTGACTTCACAAATGCAAATAATAATGATTTCCTATGCACACCTATTGCTCCACCTGCTACTACAGCAGAATTCTTTGAAATTAAACCTGCTTTACTGAACTTGGTTATGAGAGATCAATTTTCTGGTGTTAGTTCTGATGATGCTGCTGCCCATCTCAATAATTTTGTTGAACTTTGTGAAATGCAAAAGTATAAGGATGTAGATGGTGATATTATTAAATTGAAAGTGTTTCCTTTCTCATTAAGAGGAAGAGCTAAAGATTGGTTGCTATCTTTGCCTAAGAATAGTATTGATTCATGGACTAAATGCAAGGATGCTTTTATTGGTAGATATTATCCTCCCGCTAAAATTATATCTTTGAGAAGTAGCATAATGAATTTTAAGCAATTAGATACTGAACATGTTGCTCAAGCATGGGAGAGAATGAAAACTTTGGTAAAGAATTGCCCAACCCATGGACTGACTACTTGGATGATCATCCAAACCTTCTATGCAGGACTAAATTTTTCTTCGCGGAATTTATTGGATTCAGCTGCTGGAGGTACCTTTATGTCCATCACATTGGGGGCGGCTACAAAACTTCTTGATGATATGATGATAAATTACTCTGAATGGCACACGGAAAGAGCTCCACAAGGTAAGAAGGTAAATTATGTTGAAGAAACCTCTTCCTTGAGTGATAAGATTGATGTGATTATGTCTATGCTTGTGAATGGTAGATCTAATGTTGATCCAAATAATGTTCCTTTAGCTTCATTGGTTGCTCAAGAAGAAAATGTTGATGTGAATTTCATTAAAAATAATAATTTCAACAACAATGCTTATAGGAACAACTCTGGTAATAACTATAGGCCATATCCTTCTGCTAATGGTAATGGTTATGGTAATTCTTATGGGAATTCTTACAACAATAATAGGAGTGTACCCTCTGGTCTTGAAGCCATGCTTAAAGAATTTATTAGTACACAAACTGCTTTTAACAAATCTGTTGAGGAAAAGCTTGATAAAATTGATACTATTGCTTCTAGAGTTGATAGGCTTGCCTCTGATGTTAATCTTTTAAAATTGAAAGTTATGCCTAATAATGATATTGATAATAAGATTACTACTACAGCAAATGCCATTCAAGTTAGAATTAATGAGAATATAAGATTAATGGCTGAACTGCGTGCTAGGTGGGATAGAGAAGAAAATGAAAAACTAGCTAAAGAAAATAATGTAGCTAAAGTTTGGACTATTACCACCACTAGTAATGCTAATTCTTCACATGTTGCTGCACCTCCTACTATCAATGGTAAAATAATTGGTGTTGGCAATGTTTCTACTCCTAGTGCAAAGCGTACAAAACTGCCTGAAATTGCTAAAACTGCTGAAACTGCTTGTGATAAAACTGCTGAAATTTTTTCCAACCTTGGGAACAATGATCCCATTGCTGTAGCTCATAATGATTTAGATTTTGATGATTGCCACATCTCTGAAGTTATAAAGTTCTTACAAAAACTTGCTAAAAGTCCTAATGCTAGTGCTATAAATTTAGCCTTTACAAAACATATTACAAATGCTCTCATAAAAGCTAGAGAAGAGAAACTAAAACTTGAAACTTCTATTCCTAGAAAGTTAGAAGATGGTTGGGAGCCCATCATTAAAATGAAATTCAATGACTTTGAATGTAATGCTTTATGTGATCTTGGTGCAAGTATTTCTGTTATGCCTAAAAAGATTTATGATATGCTTGACTTGCCACCATTGAAGAATTGTTATTTGGATGTTAATCTTGCCGATAATGTTAAAAAGAAACCTTTGGGGAGGATTGATAATGTGCATATTACGGTTAACAATAACCTTGTCCCCGTTGATTTTGTTGTCTTGGATATCGAATGCAATGCATCTTGTCCTATTGTGTTGGGAAGACATTTTCTTCGAACGTTGGTGCTGTTATTGATATGAGGGAAGGTAATATTAAATATCAATTTCCTCTCAAGAAAGGTATGGAACACTTCCCTAGAAAGAGAATGAAGTTACCTTTTGATTCTATTATTAGAACAAGTTATGATGTTGATGCTTCATCTCTCGATGTTACTTGATTTGCACTTTCTGCGCCTAGCTGAAAGGCGTTAAAGAAAAGCGCTTATGGGAGACAACCCATGTTTTTACCTACAGCAATTTTTTGTTTTGTTGAGTCTTGGAAGTTGTTTACTACTGTAGCAACCTCTCCTTATCATGTTTTTGTGCCAAGTAAAGTTTCTATGTCAAAGTTGATGTTATATTTGGGATCGCTGCGCAGAAACAGCATTGCTGTCTGTCACGAATCTGGGCACAGTTCTCTGTAGAAAATTCGAAAAAATCTGCCAATTTACGAGCGTGATCCTCAGATATGTACGCAACTTTCATTAGTTTTGAGTTTTTCCATTTGAGCAAGTCTGGTGCCAGATTTAAATTCGTCTTTACGGACTGTTCTGTTTTTGACAGATTCTGCCTTTTATTTCGCATTGCCTCTTTTGCTATGTTGGATTTATTTCTTTGATCCATTAATGTCCAGTAGCATTATGCAATGTCCAGAAGTGAAAATAATGATTGTGTCACCTCTGAATGAGTGAATTATTAATTGTGCACTAACCCTCTAATGAGTTTGCTTGAAGTTTGGTGTGAAGGAAGTTTTCAAGGGTCAAGAGAGGAGAATGATATACTATGATCAAGAGGAGTGAAAGCTCTAAGCTTGGGGATGCCCCCGTGGTTCACCCCTGCATATTCTAAGAAGACTCAAGCGTCTAAGCTTGGGGATGCCCAAGGCATCCCCTTCTTCATCGACAACATCATCAGGTTCCTCCCCTGAAACTATATTTTTATTCAGTCACATCTTGTGTTCTTTACTTGGAGCGTCGGTTTGTTTTTGTTTTTGTTTTTGTTTGAATAAAATGGATCCTAGCATTCACTTTGTGGGAGAGAGACACGCTCCGCTGTTGCATATGGACACATGTGTCCTTAGGCTTTACTCATAATGTTCAAGGCGAAGTTTCTTCTTCGTTAAATTGTTATATGGTTGGAATTGGAAAATGCTACATGTAGTAATTCTAAAATGTCTTGGATAATGTGATACTTGGCAATTGTTGTGCTCATGTTTAAGCTCTTGCATCATATGCTTTGCACCCATTAATGAAGAAATACATAGAGCTTGCTAAAATTTGATTTGCATATTTGGTCTCTCTAAGGTCTAGATAATATCTAGTATTGAGTTTTGAACAACAAGGAAGACGGTGTAGAGTCTTATAATGTTTACAATATGTCTTTTATGTGAGTTTTGCTGCACTTGTTCATCCTTGAGTTTGCTTCAAATAACCTTGCTAGCCTAAACCTTGTATCGAGAGGGAATACTTCTCATGCATCCAAAATCCTTGAGCCAACTACTATGCCATTTGTGTCCACCATACCTACCTACTACATGGTATTTCTCCGCCATTCCAAAGTAAATTGCTTGAGTGTTACCTTTAAAATTCCATCATCCACCTTTGCAATATATAGCTCATGGGACAAAATAGCCTTAAAAACTATCGTAGTATTGAATATGTACTTATGCACTTTATCTTTTATTAAGTTGCTTGTTGTGCGATAACCATGCTTCTGGGGAACGCCATCAACTATTGTTGAATATCATGTGAGTTGCTATGCATGTCCGTCTTGTCTGAAGGATCTATCATTTTAGTGGTTGGAGCATGCAAAATTGTTAGAGAAGAACATTGGGCCGCTAACTAAAGACATGAATCATGGTTGAAGTTTCAGTTTTGGACATATATCCTCAATCTCATATGAGAATAATAATCATTGCTACATGCTTATGCATTTAAGAGGAGTCCATTATCTGTTGTCCATGTTGTCCCGGTATGGATGTCTAAGTTGAGAATAATCAAAAGCGAGAAATCCAAAATGCGAGCTTTCTCCTTAGACCTTTGTACAGGCGGCATGGAGGTACCCCTTTGTGACACTTGGTTAAAACATGGCATGCAAAGATCCGGTAGTCCAAGCTAAGTAGGACGAGGTGCGGGCACTATTAGTATACTATGCATGAGGCTTGCAACTTGTAAGATATAATTTACATAACTCATATGCTTTATTACTACCGTTGACAAAATTGTTTCATGTTTTCAAAATAAAAGCTCTAGCACAAATACAGCAATCGATGCTTTCCTCTTGAAGGACCATTCTTTTACTTTTATTGTTGAGTCAGTTTACCTATCTCCTTTCACCTTAAGAAGCAAACACTTGTGTGAACTGTGCATTGATTCCTACATACTTGCATATTGCACTTGTTATACTACTTTATGTTGACAATATCCATGAGATATACATGTTATAAGTTGAAAGCAACCGCTGAAACTTAATCTTCCTATGTGTTGCTTCAACACCTTTACTTTGATTTATTGCTTTATGAGTTAACTCTTATGCAAGACTTATTGATGCTTGTCTTGAAGTACTATTCACGAAAAGTCTTTGTCATATGATTCACTTGTTTACTCATGTCATTACTTTTGTTTTGATCGCTGCATTCATTACATATGTTTACAAATAGTATGATCAAGATTATGATGGCATGTCACTTCAGAAATTATCTTTGTTATCGTTTTACCTGCTCGGGACGAGCAGAACTAAGCTTGGGGATGCTGATACGTCTCCAACGTATCGATAATTTCTTATGTTCCATGCTACTTTATTGATGATACCTACATGTTTTATGCACATTATATGTCATATTTATGCATTTTCTGGAACTAACCTATTAACAAGATGCCGAAGAGCCAGTTGCTTTTTCTGCTGTTTTTGGTTTCAGAAATCCTAGTAAGGAAATATTCTCGGAATTGGACGAAACTTTCGCCCAGGGTCCTATTTTTGCACGAAGCTTCCAGAAGACCGAAGAGATAACGAAGTGGGGCCACGAGGCAGCCAGGGCTAGGGCGGCGCGGCCCCCCCCGCGCCGGCCTGCCCCCTAGGCACCTCGTGTGGCCCCCGCGTTGCCCTTCCGCCTACTTAAAGTCTCCGTCGCGAAACCCCCAGTACCGAGAGCCACGATACGGAAAACCTTCCAGAGACGCCGCCGAATCCCATCTCGGGGATTCAGAGATCGCCTCCGCACCCTGCCGGAGAGGGGATTCATCTCCCGAGGACTCTACACCGCCATGGTCGCCTCCGGAGTGATGAGTGAGTAGTTCACCCCTGGACCATGGGTCCATAGCAGTAGATGGTCGTCTTCTCCTTGTTGTGCTTCATTGTTGGATCTTGTGAGCTGCCTAACATGATCAAGATCATCTATATGTAATTCTATATGTTGTGTTTGTCGGGATTCGATGGATAGAGAGTACTATGATTATGGTGATTATCAATCTATTGTTTATGTGTTGTTTATGATCTTGCATGCACTCCGTTATTAGTAGAGGCTCTGGCCAAGTTTGTACTCTTAACTCCAAGAGGGAGTATTTATGCTCGATAGTGGGTTCATGCCTCCATTGAATCTGGGACAGTGACAGAAAGTTCTAAGGTTGTGGATGTGCTGTTGCCACTAGGGATAAAACATTGATTCTATATCTAAGGATGTAGTTGTCGATTACATTACGCACCATACTTAATGCAATTGTCTGTTGCTTAGCAACTTAATACTGAATGGGGTTCGGATGATAACCTGAAGGTGGACTTTTTAGGCATAGATGCAGTTGGATGGCGGTCTATGTACTTTGTCGTAATGCCCAATTAAATCTCACTATATTTATCATATCATGTATATGCATTGTTATGCCTTTCTCTATTTGTCAATTGCCCGACTGTAATTTGTTCACCCAACATGCTTTTATCTTATGGGAGAGACACCTCTAGTGAACTGTGGACCCCGGTCCTATTCTTTACATAGCATACAATCTACTGCAATTGTGTTTTACTGTTTTCTTTGCAAACATCTTCCACTCGATACATTTAATCCTTTGTTACAGCAAGCCGGTGAGATTGACAACCTCACTGTTTCGTTGGGGCAAAGTACTTTGGTTTTGTTGTGCAGATTCCACGTTGGCGCCGGAATCCTGTTGTTGCGCCGCATCACATTTCGCGACCATCAACCTTCAACGTGCTTCTTGGCTCCTACTGGTTCGATTAAACCTTGGTTTCATACTGAGGGAAACTTGCTTCTATACGCATCATACCTTCCACTTGGGGTTCCCAACGGACGTGTGCATCTACGCGTATCAAGCACTCAAGCAATTTACTTTGGAATGGCGGAGAAATACCATGTAGTAGGTAGGTATGGTGGACACAAATGGCATAGTGGTTGGCTCAAGGATTTTGGATGCATGAGAAGTATTCCCTCTCGATACAAGGCTTAGGCTAGCAAGGTTATTTGAAACAAACACAAGTATGAAGCGGTGCAGCAAAACTCACATAAAAGACATATTGTAAACATTATAAGACTTTACACCGTCTTCCTTGTTGTTCAACCCAATACTAGAAATTATCTAGACCTTAGAGAGACCAATTATGCAAACCAAATTTTAGCAAGCTCTATGTATTTCTTCATTAATAGGTGCAAAGTATATGATGCAAGAGCTTAAGCATGAGCACAACAATTGCCAAGTATCACATTATCCAGGACATTTTACCAATTACTACATGTAGCATTTCCCGTTTCCAACCATATAACAATTAACGAAGCAGTTTCAACCTTCGCCATGAAAATTAAAAGCTAAGAACACATGTGTTCATACGAACCAGCGGAGCGTGTCTCTCTCCCACACAAGCATTTATTCAAAAAAATAGAAACAAAAACAAACAGACGCTCCAAGTAAAGAACATAAGATGTGACCGAATAAAAATATAGTTTCAAGAGAAGAAACCTGATAAATTATCGATGAAGAAGGGGATGCCTTGGGCATCCCCAAGCTTAGACGCTTGAGTCTTCTTGAAATATGCAGGGATGAACCACCGGGGCATCCCCAAGCTTAGACTTTTCACTCTTCTTGATCGTAGTATATCATCCTCCTCTCTTGACCCTTGAAAACTTCCTCCACACCAAACTCAAAACAACTCATTAGAGGGTTAGTGCATAATCAAAAACTCACATGTTCAGAGGCGACACAATCATTCTTAACACTTCTGGACATTGCACAAAGCTTCTGAAAGTTAATGGAACAAAGAAATCCATCCAACACAGAAAAAGAGGCAATGCGAAATAAAAGGCAGAATCTGTCAAAACAGAACAATCCGTAAAGACGAATTTTAAAATGGCACCAGACTTGCTCAGATGAAAATGCTCAAATTGAATGAAAGTTGCGTACATATCTGAGGATCACTCACATAAATTGGCATAATTTTCTGAGTTACCTACAGAGAATTAGGCACAGATTCGTGACAGCAAGAAATCTGTTTCTGCGCAGTAATCCAAATCTAGTATCAACCTTTCTATCAAAGACTTTACTTGGCACAACAATGCAATAAAAATAAGATAAGGAGAGGTTGCTACAGTAGTAACAACTTCCAAGACACAAATACAAAATAAAAGTACTGTAGCAAAATAAACACATGGGTTATCTCCCAAGAAGTTCTTTCTTTATAGCCATTAAGATGGGCTCAGCAATTTCAATGATGATGCTTTCATAAGGATGAGAGTCGCAGCAAAGAGAGTATCAAAAAGCAAGTATGAAGAAAATTTAAGCCTAACCCTCTTCCTATGAAAAGGAATCTTGCACACAAATAGATTCATGAAGAACAAAGTGGCAAGCATAGAAAAACAACACAAGCACAATTTCAAGATTCTCAACATAAAGAGGGGAAACTTAATATTATTAAGATGCATATAACCATGTTTCCCTCTCTCATAATAACTTTCAGTAGCATCATTGATGAAATCCACAATATAACCATCACTTAAAACATTCTTATCATGGTTCATATGCATAAGGGTATCATTATTTTTGACATAAGAAAAACTCTTCTCATTAATAGTAATTGGAGCAGGATCATTATCAAGAATTTGAACATGGTAAACAAGTTGCATACTAAGGGAATGGTTTTTGGCAAGCCCATCATAACTATGACAAGTTTCATAAGGATAATTGTAATATGTGTCATATCCATCTCTATAGCGATTATCTAAACCAGAATATGTAATATCATCATTTTCACTAAAAGTAGAGGTCTCAAATATAGGATCTTCAAGCACAACATCCCCAAGCTTAGAGCTTTCAATATCATCGTTTGAGGGGACATGAATAATGCTATCATCATTACTTTCATAATCAGTACCAAAGAGATTTCCAATATCAAAGATAGTGTGCTCTTCCAAATCATGATCACTAACATGGGTACAGGGCATAGGAAGATCATCGTACTCAGATTTATTATCATAATAATCATTAGGCGCAACATACTTACGGTTACCTATTGTTACCTCATACACGCGGGGATATGCCATTGCCTCTTTCTCTTTATTCTCCTTCTTCTTCTTCTTCTTCTTCTTCTTCTCCTTCTTCTTCTTCTTTTCCTTCTCCTCCTTCTTTAGGAGGAAGAGGCTTGAAGGGTGGCTTGTCCGCATAACCTGATTTACTTTCAGAAACAATAGAAGAAACTTGGGAGGATCCCTCCTTTTCATTAATTAATTGAAAACACACAGCGGTCCTATCATATTTTGGCAAGGTGTCATCTTCTAAAATATTTTGTATGTAAGTGTTTGTATGGCTATTATCAATGCAATAAGAAAAACACCCATGCAGGACATCATCAATATCAAGATCACTCATATGTAACAAAGAGATTTTTCTTGAGAGCTCTTCACACCACAAAAATAAAGTAAGTTCATCATGCTGATTAGGAGAAATTTCATCATCACAATACAAATTTGCAGCACTCATTGGGTTCAAATTATCATTGGAGGAGCATTGAAAATTAAAATGACCCACTTCATGGCAAACTTCACAAATAAAAGGATAGAGGGCACACACTTTTTTACCTAGATCATCTAGAGCCCTAGCCCACTTTCTAGTTTTTTCATTAATATGGTGGATACAATATTCATCTTCGATTTGATTAATTCCACAAGGTCTATGCATTCCACAAAAATTAACATGCTTATAGGAAATAGCATTCTTAGGAGTTTGAGCATGCTTATTGCAATCATTAACAACAATTTCATTTTTCATGCAAGCCTCTTTAAAAGGTTCATGATACTTATCAAAATTCTTCCTAGGCAATTCAATGTGAGAAACAAAAGCTTTATAAAGATTTGCAATAACTTGAGAGTCAAGACCATAAGTAGCACTCATATTTCGAAATTTATCAGTATCCATAAAAGTTTCAATGCATTCATAGTCATAATTTATACCTGACTCTTTACCTTTGTCGTTCTCCCAATCTTCAGCGTTCTTCTGAATCCGATTAAGAAGGTCCCATTTAAACTCTTCTTTATTGCGCGTGAATGATCCAGAACAAGTAGTATCCAACAAGGTTTTATCCTGAAAAGAAAGTCTTGCATAGAAATTATCAATGATAACATTACCAGGAAGCTCATGATTGGGGCATTTGAGCATTAAGGACTTCAATCTCTCCCATGCTTGGGCAATACTCTCTCCATCATGAGGCCAGAAATTATATATACGGTTTCGATCTTTGTGAATTTCACTTGGAGGATAGAACTTGGAATAAAATAGAGGCACAATATCCTTCCAATCAAGAGAGCGCCCGTCCTTCAGCAGTTTATACCAATGCGCCGCTTCACCAGATAGCGACATAACAAATAATTTTTTCCTAACTTCATCCATTGAAATACCTGCACACTTGAATAACCCGCATAATTCATGCAAAAACAGTAAATGATCTTCAGGATGAACAGTTCCATCCCCTTCATAGCGGTTATCCATAACACGTTCAATAATTTTCATAGGTATTTTATACGGAATACTTTCAGTAGGTGGATTTAAAATATCACAAGCATCATTAGAGTTATCGCATATGGGAGATAAAGTATTATCAGAGCAAATTTTCTCCCCTAAAGATGGGAGGCTAAAAAGATCACAAAAACTAGCTTCCCCAAGCTTAGACTTCTCCATAGCATTAGCAGTAATTGCATTCATACTAATAACATTGCTACTAGCATGCAAATAAGGTTCCATAGGTTTTTTAATTTTTGTATCAAACAATTCTAAATCAGGAAAAAGATTAAAAAGCTCACTAATTTTTTTGTTGTTTTCCATTATGCCTAACTAGTGAAAATAAAAACAAGAAACAAAAAGATGCAATTGCAGGATCTAAAGGAAATAGCTTCGAGTACTTACAACGGCGGAAAATAGCTTAGTAGCCGAGATCCGGAGTGTGAGTACCTTTTACCTTTCCTCCCCGGCGCCAGAAAATAGCTTGATGTCTACGGGTGCTTCTATTCTTGTAGACAGTGTTGGGCCTCCAAGAGCAGAGGTTTGTAGAACAGCAGCAAGTTTTCCCTTAAGTGGATCACCCAAGGTTTATCGAACTCAGGGAGGAAGAGGTCAAAGATATCCCTCTCAAGCAACCCTGCAATCACGATACAAGAAGTCTCTTGTGTCCCCAACACACCTAATACACTTGTCAGATGTATAGGTGCACTAGTTCGGCGAAGAGATAGTGAAATACAAGTAGTATGGATGTATATGAGTGGTAATAGCAATCTGAATAAAATATGGCAGCAAGTAAACATGCAGTAGAACAGTAAATAAACGGTGTTTGTAGTATTGGAAACAAGGCCCAGGGATCATACTTTCACTAGTGGACACTCTCAATATTGATCGCATAATAAATAACTTCTTCTCATATGTGCTACATACACTCTTTTGTTGGATGACAAACACCAGTCGTTGTGTAGGGCTACAAGAGCACCTCAATGCCGGAGTTAACAAGCTCCACAACATTCGATGTTCATATTTAAATAACCTTAGAGCATAATAGATCATTGCAAAATAAACCAAGAACTAACATAGCGCACACACTGTCCACATTACACTATGAAAGGAGGAATAGATCACATCAATACTATCATAATGATAATTAACTCCACAACCTACAAGAGATCATGATCATAGCCTACGACAAGAACCACACGGTGCACACACTAGCACCTTTACACCATGCAGGAGGAATAGACTACTTTAATAACATCACATGAGTAGCACATAACTAGTAGCGATACAAAGCGTATCATATGGATCTCAATCATGTAAAGCAGCTCATGAGATCATTGTATTGGAGTACAGAGAGAGATTAACCACATAGCTACGGTAGAGCCCTCAGCCCCAGGGGAGAATTACTCCCTCCTCATCATGGGAGCAGGGATGGCGGTGAAGATGGCGGTGGAGATGGCTCCGGGGGGCAATTCCCCGTCCCGGCGGCGTGCCGGAACAGAGACTTCTGTCCCCCGAATTTTGATTTCGCGATGGCGGCGGCTCTGGAAGGTTTTCTCGGGTTTCGTCGAACGGGGTCGAGGATTTAGGTCGGGACGACTAAACAGGCGAAGAGGCGGAGTCGGAGGGGCCAGGGGCCCCACACACTAGGGTGGCGCGCCCCCTGGTCGCGCCGCCCGGTGGGGCCCCTGGCTCCCCTCGGCCCTTCTTCGGTGCTCGAAGCTTCCGGGAAAATAGGATGTTGGGCGTTGATTTCGTCCAATTCCGAGAATATTTCCTTACTAGGATTTCTGAAACCAAAAACAGCAGAAAACAGCAACTGGCTCTTCGGCATCTCGTCAATAGGTTAGTTCCGGAAAACGCATAATAATGACATATAATGTGTATAAAACATGTAGCTATCATCAATAAAGTAGCATGGAACATAAGAAATTATAGATACGTTTGGGACGTATCAGACACCATCATAGAGATTGGTGAAGACCTTTCCAATGACAGCAGATTTGTCGATTAAGTTGAAGCTATCGATGCTGTCGGAGTCGCTGCTTATAACGGAGTCCGCAGACGACTCGAAGGATGTGTCGCTGAAGATCTTGGTGAGCTTTCTGCTTGCCGTGGTGTTGATGAACCGTGGCGACGAAAGCTCTTCATCGCTCGATGAAAAGTCAGAATCGATCGCTGATAATTCCGACGAGATCGGAACTTCGAGACGATAAGATCCTTCCTTGTCGACACCGATTCGGAATTCTCCGAACGTAATCACGATGGGCTCCTCCAGATACGCACATGCATCCAAACGGGAGGGCGGGTGAGGAATAAAATCGACTAGATCAGTTTTTCCCGTTTACCTCGATCCATCGCATTGCTTGCTACCGACGAAGTCGACGATTCTGAACGTGCCATCGAGATCAGCTCCTTGCAGCCTCTAATTCCCACAAACGGCGCCAATTGACAAGGGATTAACTTGTCAATGCCTCCAGATTGTAGACTAGGGTTTTGTTAGAAGTATAGGGCAAGTAGATCTCGAAGGTTTCAGCCGAAAAGTACTCGCTGATTGTAAAACTAGGGTTATGTTGACAATAGATTCGATCCTTTCTTTGTCCCTCGACTCCCCCTTATATAGGAGGTGGATCCGAGGGTTTTCGTAATATACAAGTTACAGAGTCCGGGAGGGTTTCGTACCCGTCCCGCAAGATTACAAGTAATATTTCCTAATACAACTCTAGCTTTCCTTATTAGCATCTTGGGCTTCCGAATCTTCTTATTCTTCGAGTTCTGTGCCTTCACTAAACCCTGGGTACCTTCTTCGGCAGGCCCATTGGGGATGCCTATGTCACTACACCCCTCTCTTTGTTTGAGAGTGTTTGGAAGAATAGAGATGGGATAGAGACAACACATGCACATCTCAAAATCTTGGAAAATCTTGCTGCAACCACTCCACTCGACGCCAGCAAAGTAAAACCTCTCATGCACCCCTTCTCCACCCAGGACCCTCCCCTTAGCTAACCCATGCCTCTCTTTCTCACTCTCTTGCCATGCACACGGGTGGTATGTCCAACTCCTTGAACAAGACCCTCTGGCCGAACCAAGGCGCTGCCAGACTTGTTTCACCGTGGCTAGTCATAGCCACACACGCTTCCATGCTTTTCTTCTTCCTGCTGGATGCGAACGACCCCGCTCTGGATGCCGACCTTACGTCGAACGCATGGCGGGCGTGTGTTAGTTGTCGCCGCACCAAGCCGACCGGTAACCTCTCGACCTATACCTTCGCCTTAGGCCACGCCTAACCTCCCCCTTTGCACTTCACGCAGCAGCACCACCCAACCTAGCCAGTCGCGAGCCACCGCCCCTCCTCTCTTCTACGCGTGCACCCGGCGCACCGTGGAACACCACGTCCTCCTTTTCTAGCGCAGACCCTCTCCGCATCTCTCCTCTCGCCACCAGATGCAATCACCACTCACACTCCTTCTCCCCGAAATCCTAGGGACGGAGCCTGGCCTCATCTTCTTCTCGTCCATGCTCACAGCCGAGCCGCGCTCGTCGTCGTGCATGTTGTTGTCACGACGCTACGTCTCCCTCTGCTCTCCCTCTTTCTTGTCCTTCTTTTTGAGCATTACTGTGAGTCCTGACCACCCTCGGTATTCCCTGTAGCTCGTAGAAATCGTGCCACCGTCAAGTCTGGCGCCTCCGTCGCTGAAGGCATCGCGCAGTCCGTGTCGTCATCTGGCTCCTCGCCGGCCACGTCCGCGTTAGCCTCCTGCGTGGCCCTACCCTCCGCATCACCTCTGCACACCCGACACCGCGCCCGACCATCTCTCGGTGAGTCTCTCTCTGTCTCCACTCTGTAGCTAGGTTTTAGTCGCGTGCCTTCGCTGATGGTGTCGTCCCTGTGAGGACGAGGCCGACCTGGCCGTTCGCGGTCGCTCGGTTAAACGGCAGCGGGCGAATGCTTACCTCCTCAGCCGCGCTGCTCCGCATCATCATTCTCGTCGCCTCTGCCTCCCTGCATGCCGACGGAGAGCCCCATGCCCTGCTCCGTCGCCAGCAACGGCGACGCCTCCAGATTTTGGTCGATGCATGCGGGGGCGTCACGGCCCGTTGGATCGGCGATGGACCAGCGCATGCATGCTCAGCGACCGTCAGGCCCCGCCTGGGCGGTTTGAAACCCACGTCCTCGTGCGCACCAGCAGCAGCCACTAGGCCGGCCCGCAACCAAGTCCGGTGGATCTGGGGCGCGCAACCCCGCCCGGCCTGTTTATTCTTTTTTTTCCTTTTCTGGGATAAATCTGCCCATAATGCATGGAAACTTAGCAAATTCGTCGAGTATCCAAATTTGATGATTCAAATTTCTGGATGCTCCTATACAAAATCCTAACCACATAAAATTGCATGCATATGTTTTTCCAGTATAGGTTTGTGCTAAAAATTATTCTAATATGTCTTTTTTGGTGTTTTATTGTTTGTGAGAGTTGTGTGAGACCTTTCTGTGTGAATCCAATTTTTCTGGTTAGTAGAAGTCAATACCTACATTTTGGCATAGGTCCCCAGTACAGGAGTTAACTGGATCTGGTTAGATTTACAAATCAAATTCTCTCCAGAGAGCCATTATTTGATTTTTAGTTTGAAAAATACAATTATTTTTGGGGCAAGTTTCTGGTAGATATCATGATAGGGTACTTGTGGGTCTAAAGAAATATTTTTGTGATTGAGGATTTTTGTAGTGAAACAGGGTACCTTTTCAGTGTCTAGATTTTATTAATTATTTTACATATTAGAAAAATGCCAAACCAGTTTGGTAGTACCTATCCATTGGTATAGTTGCCTCTGGTTGATTGTACTCTGGTGCTTGTGTGTTTAGGATTTGGTTTAGTCTAGTTTCTGTACTGTTTTAGTTTTCACAAATATTTAAAAATTTATTGATGGGTGATTCCAGTGCAAGTGTGTTCTACATGTTGATAGCTTCTAGTAGGTATGTTGAATGTATTTTTGTGACACACAGAAAGAGTTAGGACATTTAATTGGTCCCTAAGTCATTTCTGGTTTTAGAAAAATCATAATTTTTGATTTAAAAATTCTAAAATAGCAAACCCTTTTCCAGTAGATTCTTAAAGTAAATATTAACACTATGTGATTTCACCAAATTTTTCTGTGCATTTCTCTGGAGTGGCTTGTTAAATTGATGCTAGTGCTTATTTTACCCATAGGGAAATTGTGTTGTTTTTGTTTAAAATGCTTTTTAATGAACCTTGGCACCAGACCCCTACTGGTGGTTTCCGAAGGTCATTAGCCACCTTTTATTGTGTAGATTATGATTTCTTGTGAGGCAGAGCCTCCTCACCAAAATAACCATCTTACCCTAGGTGTTGTTATTCGATGTGTTTAGTGTCTCTGATTTAGTGGTTGGCTGTTGTGTGTTGTTGTGTGGTTTGATGCTATGCCTAGGGATTGATTGCTTTCCCTTTTATTTTGTGATGTTAGAATGCAAGTACTATCGGAGAAGAAGGATAGGATCTTGGTGAGGATTTCGAAGAGGAAGGAAGAGTAGAGGATCGTGAAGAAGAAGTCCAGGGACAAATAGCCAACCAAGGCAAGCCACCTCTTGATTCATATCTTGACCTAATTATCTTACTCTTGCATTATTAGCAGTTTTA
Source organism: Lolium multiflorum (assembly GCA_030979885.1). Lineage (NCBI taxonomy): Eukaryota > Viridiplantae > Streptophyta > Magnoliopsida > Poales > Poaceae > Lolium > Lolium multiflorum. The sequence goes on from CM061750.1 coordinate 283,509,134, forward strand.
TAAATTGCATGGTTTATTTATTTATGTGAGTGGTCCTGCCACTCGGTGTTTTATTATTCCACCCTTACGGGTGCAGCCCTCCTTGATACCTACTAAACAAATACCTGTTAGTGATATGGTGCTTAACACTTTATCATTCTTGTCGCCGCTTTTCAAGAAAAGTTGAACTGTAGGTTGGGAGCCCTCTTTGAAAAGGTTTGTGAAAAATGTTTTCAAGAAAAGGAGTGTTTCGAAAACCTTGGAATGGGGTAGCCCTGCCCAAGTGTGAGTTTATGAAAAGGAAAAGGTTTTTGGGAAGAAAAGTTGCTGGAGGCAAGTGGAGAAAATTGTTTTCGAAAAACTTTGGTGACTGAGTACCTAACCGGACCTAGCCAGTATAACCACATTACCCTTAAGTGGGACGGGGCGCAGCGTAGTAGTTTGCCTCGCCTTAGTTTGGGTCCTGCAAGTGTAAGGGGTAGTCCGAGCATGGACACCTATCGATCGTGGCCTTCCCGACGAACTGGGGACGTCTTTCCATTGCGTATCGATGGCAGGGGTACAACCTATGAGCTCCCATTGAATAATGCCCCGCAGTTGGTCGCGGCATTCCGGAGGATCGAGCTGGTCGGGGAATTTGCTACTCCTAGGTAAACGACCCCTCGGACTCTGGTGTTGGGAGGTACAACTCTAGGCGGCATGTCTTAGGCTAAGGCGAGCAAGCGAAAAACTGCGATCGGGTACTTGTCGTGGCATATGTTGTTATGCAGGGATGATGCCCACACGATAAGTATTCGGATCTTGTGGGGAAAGTGTACAATCTCTGCAGAGTGTAAATCTATTCGAATAGCCGTGTCCGCGGTTATGGACGTGGGAAAGGCTGTTGCTTGGCATTGAAGGAGTTTTGGTTATAAAAATGTTTTTTCAAAAATGTTTTGGGAAATGATTCCAGTGGGACTGGTGAAGTGTACCTGGGAGGTACGGAGGAATACCAGTTGGACTGGTGGAAATGTACCTGGGAGGTACGGTGGAAAGTTGGAAATGTGTTTTGGTCATGCTGAGATGGCCGAAACAAAAAATGGGTCACCCTTACCTATTAGTCTTCAAATGAAATTTGTTGGGGTTGAAGCCGCCATGCGGCAGCGCATCCTGGTAGTGGGGCGACAAGTTAGGCGTCACACACCCAGGAGTGACGGAGGGGCCGTTGTTGTAGAACCTGGATGTCGATGGAGAGAGTACTCCCGGAACGTACACCGGCGCTGACGTACTCCATGGGCTCGTGTTGGTGGCAGCGATACACCCGGCCAGCATGTGTTGTTGCGCGTGCGCCGCCAACGCCTTCTTCTCCTGATGCGCCGCCCTCCGTCCTTTCCGCTCCGTCGTCGCCATCTTCCGGCGCAGACAATCTTGATGCCATTGATCATCGGTCCAGCCTTCCGGCTTCTTCTTCGGAGCCGGCGCCTTCCGCGGCTTCGCGAAGGGCGCATTCGCCCTTTCTTCTCATTGCCCGGTGGCTTCTTGGCCGCTTTCTTGGCCATCTTTTTAGGGACTGTCGGCGGCGCCATGGATGGGGAGAGGGTAGCGGCGCCGGGTGGACGGCGGGAGGGAGAAATGAATCGGCGGGATAGGAGGTGAAATGTGTTGAGAGGCTAGAAATGTGCGGCGGGATAGGCGCGATGTGGCGGGAGGGGCGCGATTTGGCGGGAGTAGGAGACGATTTTTTCCTATGCCGCTGAGGCGTCGGGCCCGCCTCGCTTCACCTCGCTTCTCGTTGTGCCCGGAGCATCCCCTGTGGGGCGGGGACGGGCTCGGGGCGCCGGACACCGTATCGGGCCGCGTCGGACAAAAACGGCTTTGGGGGATGCGGCTGGGAACGTTTTTTTTTGTCCGGCACACCCCAAATCGCTTTGGGGGACAGTTTGGGGATGCGACTGGAGATGCTCTAAGACGCTCGCTCGACCGCATCTTGGTCACAGTAGCCATGGTGAATGGCTCAAGTAATAACTAACCTAAATGCTAAAAATCGCTCGGATGCATTTGCTCAAAGGAGCACCCACCCTGGCCATCTGATCTACTTGACCGTAGCTGCGTCCAATAACTTGTGAAATATTTCCAAACGGCTGTTTGCCCTTTCCTAGGTTTCGCGATCGAGGGTCAGCGTTAGATCATGTCCGCTAGACATTCTCTCGCCTCACATTCTCACAAGGTATATAGGATTCTCTTCTCCGTTTTGGCGTTCATGCACACCCTGATCACCTGCTACTACTTAAATCATTTGCTAGGCGCTATAGTTTACGCTGATGGGATCACGGGACCGCATCCGTAGGTACACTGTGTTTATCTCGAGACAACACACCTGCATGTACTGTATCTGTATGTCAGGTGTGCATGTAAGTGATCGACCACGGCACGGCGTACGTACGTGTACGGAGAAGCGTACGTGCATGTGTGTTAATCGATATATGATCGATCAAGCGTACATAGACCATATACCTAAAATGTCGTGGTTACATTGGCTCTATATATAGACGCAAGATGATGCTAACATCATAACAGCACATAATGATGCAATAAATTTTTATTTTCCTCCATGACATTTGTGGTTGGAAAACAAGCAAATTGACGGACCTGAAGCTCAAATTAAACTGGACAAACGCTGAATGAATGAATTAAAACTAACCACCAATAAAAGCGCGTATCTAAATACATCATGGATCGATGAAACTCATCACTGATCATCAGCAACGAGCAACTGCAAGTAGCTTCCTCCCAAGCTTGTTGTTGACAAATTCATGTCCGATACCTGGGCTGTGGCCCGGGTTCGAGGGCCGGACGTCGTCAGTCGCACCCGCAAAATCGTCTTCGTCTTCTGTATGAGCGACAATGCCATCTGTCACTCCATTCGTCGGAGTTTTGCCGTGAGAAAACATGAATTGAGAGGAAAGGATTAGCACTGCAAGGAGCACAACTTTGCTGATATTGTTCATGGCCATTTTTTTCACAAGAAGAATGGGGCAGCGACCAAAGAGCTACTGAGCTGACACGAACTAAAGAGAGCTAGCTAAAGACTTCAACTTAGTTAGCTAGCTATTGATCGATGGATGCAACCCTTACTATGTCCTGTGGCCCTATTTATAGGAGACTAGATACCTAACCCACGTCAAAGGACAACGGGAATATGGAATATGCACACTACTGTTCTACATTATACTCCACAGAATATGGATGTAGGGCCAGAGCACGACACTATGTCAGTTGCCATTGCAGAGTCCTATCTGTTTAAAATAGTTGAACGTTAACTTCTCAATAAGATCTCAAAAATATTTTGATTCTACGCCTTCTAGGATGCTTTCGCCATTTTCTCAGATTTTCCCAATTCATCATTTCCCTAAAGAAAGAGATAACTTGATGGGTATTCGACAGACAGTTACATGGTGTGCTCTCAGGATACGGGTGATTTCAATAGTCTGGTGGTTTTTAGGGCGTTCGATGGGTATCAACAGAGGGTTGTGGGCATATGTTGCGAGGGATGATGGGTGTGGCGAGGTGTGGTTGTGCAGTGTTAAGGATGCAAGTGACTCCCGATGGCTGGTGCTTTTGGGGGCCTCTGAATTGTCACGAGGTGTCTTTCGTGTCTTTTCGGCTTGCTGGGGCCACCTACCCTTACATGTTGGTCCATGTTGAGAATCCGGTCTACTCAGTGGTATGTGAGGTGTGTGTGGTCTTACTGAGGCTGCGAGGACATTGTGTGAAGCTGGCGGTTCACCACTACGGGGAAAAGCAGGGACTGACATGCAGGCCATCTTTACCGTGTGCGTCCAAGGCAAAGATTTATTTGCCGTGAGCACTAAGAAAAACGCACGACAAAGAATCTGGCCACGGCAAAGAATTGATTCACGGCAACGACAGAAGAGAGCGCACGACAAAGAAAGCTGCACGACAATGAACCACCGGAGCGCACGTCAAAGATTTGGTGCACGGCAAAGGCTCTGGGCATTACCGTGCCCGCACCTGGGACGCACGGCAACGCCACCTTTGCCGTGCGTTTTGCCTTTGTCGTACGCAATATGGCATTTGCCTTTGTATTTCCCTTCTATTTTATTTCATCTAATACTTATATTTATTTTTTAATTAGTTTTACTTTTTGATGACTATTTATTAGTGTTACTTAAGACAATGTATATATACCCATACTATTTGAAATACAAAAGTACTCTCCATCTTCATCCCCCCACATATAAAATCAGGGTTTTGGAGCAGTCCACGCTTCGGAAAATCTGCTAAGTGTTATCACCTAAATGTGAGGAAGGTAACACTGGGAGCTATTTTTTGCACCATTACATCTTCCACCATACTTTCGCACATATCATAGGTCCACATGCAAGATTTGGTGGGATTCCGGTGCTCCGACGGTCGTTCTTCCTCTCCTCCCCCCAAAAACAACGGTATGTATGCCCCGACGGGTCTACGCCCCTAGATTTCTCCGCACGAGGTTCCACCAATGTACTTTTTCATTGTTTTAGTTTTTTAGGACATATACACATGGAAAACCAAGCTTGGGACCCTTTGGCACATGGTAGCCTCCGACATACCCGCAGCTAGCCATTATCACATGAGCTGCCTTGATCGACTGGTTAGGGTTAGGTTTAGGGTTTAGGGTTACGGTTAGGGTTTGGGTTGGGTTTAGGGTTAGGGTTATGATTTAGGATTAGGGTTAGGGATTTAGGATTTAGGGTTTTGCAGCTCCCGTGTCAGCACCTGCACTTGCATTACTCGAAGCCTCCCCAATTTAGGGTTTAGGGTTTAGGGTTTAGGGGAGCTATTTTTGCACCATTACACCTTCCACCACACTTTCACACATAACATACATCCACATGCAAGATTTGGTGCGGTTCCGGTGCTCCGGCGGATTCTCCTGCATGGAAGAACTTTGTCAAGAAATTTCCACTGAAAGCAGGTGACCCGAGGAGCGTAGCAGTTGCGATATCAACCGATGGGTTCAATCCATATGGTATGTCGGCTGCAGTATACAGTTGTTGGCCAGTGTTTGTTATTCCCATGAACCTCCCCCCTGGCGTCTGCATGAGATCAGAGAACATGTTTGTGTCGATGATAATCCCAGGGCCCAAATACCCGGGTAAGAACATGAATGTGTACCTGGAACCGCTGGTGGATGACTTGGTTCGTGGCTGGGAAGGTCGCGGGATCCGAACATATGACACATGAAAGAAGGAGTACTTCGATATGTATGTCTGGTACCACACGTCCCTGCATGATGAAACGTCTCAAACGTATCTATAATTTCTTATGTTCCATGCTACTTTCATGACAATACTTGAATGTTTTATACATACTTTACATCATTATTATACATTTTCCGGCACTAACCTATTAACAAGATGCCGAAGCGCCAATTGTTGCTGCTGTTTGGTTTCAGAAATCCTACAAAGGAAATATTCTCGGAATTGGACGAAATCAACGCCCAGGGTCCTATTTTTCCACGAAGCTTCCAGAAGACCGAGGGAGGAACGAAGTGGGGCCACGGGGCGCCGCCACACTAGGGCGTCGCGGCCTAGGGGGGGCCCGCGCGGCCCTAGCGTGTGGGGCCCCCGTGACTCCTCCGACTCCGCCCTTCCGCCTACTTAAAGCCTTCGCCGCGAAACCCCCTGTACCGAGAGCCACGATACGGAAAACCTTCCAGACGCCGCCGCCGCCAATCCCATCTCGGGGATTCAGGAGATCGCCTCCCTGCCGGAGAGGGGAATCATCACCGGAGGGGCTCTACATCATCATGCCCGCCTCCGGATTGATGCGTGAGTAGTTCATCCTTGGACTATGGGTCCATAGCAGTAGCTAGATGGTTGTCTTCTCCGCTTGTGCTATCGTTGTTTAGATCTTGTGAGCTGCCTAACATGATCAAGATCATCTATTTGTAATGCTACATGTTGTGTTTGGTGGGATCCGATGAATCTAGAAATATTATGTCAAGTTCATTATCAATCTATCATATATGTGTTGTTTATGTTCTTGCATGCTCTCCGTTGCTAGTAGAGGCTCTGGCCAAGTTGATACTTGTAACTCCAAGAGGGAGTATTTATGCTCGATAGTGGGTTCATGCCTCCATTTAATCTAGGACAGTGACAGAAAGTTCTAAGGTTGTGGATGTGTTGTTGCTACTAGGGATAAAACATCGATGCTTTGTCTAAGGATATTTGTGTTGATTACATTACGCACCATACTTAATGCAATTATCTGTTGTTTACAACTTAATACTGGAGGGGGTGCGGATGCTAACCCGAAGGTGGATTATTTAGGCATAGATGCATGCTGGATAGCGGTCTATGTACTTTGTCGTAATGCCCTGATTAAATCTCATAGTAATCATCATTGATATGTATTGAATCTTTATTTGTCAATTGCCCACCTGTAATTTGTTCACCCAGCATGTTTGTTATCTTATTGGAGAGACACCACTAGTGAACTGTGGACCCCGGTCCATTCTTTTACATCTGAATACAATCTACTGTAATCATTGTTATTTACTGTTCTTTGCAAACAAACACCATCTTCAACTCGATACGTTTTATCCTTTGTTTTCAGCAAGCCAGTGAGATTGACAACCTCACTGTTATGTTGGGGCAAAGTATCTTGATTGTGTTGTGCAGGTTCCACGTTGGCGCCGGTTTCACTGGTGTTGCGCCGCACTACACTCCTCCACCAACAACATTCACGTGCTTCTTGGCTCCTACTAGTTCGATAACCTTGGTTTCATACTGAGGGAAACTTGCTTCTATACGCATCATACCTTCCACTTGGGGTTCCCAATGGACGTGTGCTTCGTGCGTATCAAGCTAAATTTCGCCGTTGTCGGGAGATCAAGACACGCTGCAACGGGAGTCTCCACATCCAATCTCTTTACTTTGTTTTTGTCTTGCTTTACTTTATTTTATTTACTGTCTTGTTTACTTCATATTAAAAACACAAAAAATTAGTTACTTTACTTTCTGTCTTGTTTACTTGTTCTATATCAAAACACAAAAAATTAGTTACTTGTCTTTACTTTATTTTATTCTATTTGCTTAGTTTACTTTATTACTGCTACAATGGGTACTCCTGAAAATACTAAGTTGTGTGATTTCACTAGCACAAATAATAATGATTTTATAAGTACTCCTATTGCTCCACCTGCTACTACAACAGAATTTTATGAAATTAAACCTGCTTTACTGAATCTTGTTATGAGAGAGCAATTTTCTGGTGTTAGTACTGATGATGCTGCTGCCCATCTTAATAATTTTGTTGAACTTTGTGAAATGCAAAAGTATAAGGATATAGATGGTGATATTATAAAACTGAAATTATTTCCTTTCTCATTAAGAGGAAGAGCTAAAGATTGGTTGCTTTCTTTGCCTAAAAATAGTATTGATTCATGGACTAAATGTAAAGATGCTTTTATTGGTAAATATTATCCTCCTGCTAAGATTATATCTTTGAGAAGTAGAATTATGAACTTTAAACAATTTGATAATGAACATGTTGCTCAAGCATGGGAGAGAATGAAATCTTTGGTAAAGAATTGCCCTACCCATGGACTGACTACTTGGATGATCATCCAAACCTTTTATGCAGGATTGAATTTTTCCTCGAGGAACCTATTGGATTCAGCTGCTGGAGGTACTTTTATGTCCATTACCTTGGGCGCCGCGACGAAGCTTCTTGATGATATGATGATCAATTACTCTGAATGGCACACTGAAAGAACTCCTCAAGGTAAGAAGGTAAATTCTGTTGAAGAAACCTCTTCTTTGGGTGATAAGATTGATGCTATTATGTCTATGCTTGCAAATGGTAGATCTCATATTGATCCTAATAATGTTCCTTTAGCTTCATTGGTTGCTCAAGAAGAAAATGTTGATGTGAATTTCATTAAGAATAATAATTTCAGCAACAATGCTTATAGGAATAATTATGGTAACAACAACTATAGGCCATATCCTTCTAATAATGGTAGTGGTTATGGTAATTCTTACAACAATAATAAGAGTGTACCCTATGGTCTTGAAGTCATGCTTAAATAATTTATTAGTACACAAACTGCTTTTAATAAAACTGTCGAAGAAAAGCTTGGAAAAATTGATGTTCTTGTTTCTAAGGTTGATAGTCTTGCTCTTGAAGTTGATCTTTTAAAACTAAAAGTTATGCCTGAGGAAGTTAAAGATGCTAGGTTTGCTAAAACAAATGCCATCCAAGTTCGAATTAATGATAATATAAGAATGTTGGCTGAATTGCATGCTAGGTGGGATAGAGAAGAAAAAGAAAAACTTGCTAAAGAGAATAATGTAGCTAAAGTTTGGACTATTACCACCACTAGTAATGTTGATTCTACACATGTTGCTACACCTCCTACTATCAATGGTAAAATAATTGGTGTTGGCAATGTTTCTACTCCTAGTGCAAAGCGTGCAAAATTGCCTGAAACTGCTGAAACTGCTTGTGATAAAACAGCTGAAATTTTTCAAAATATTGGTGACAATGATCTCATTGTTGTAGAACATAATGGTTTAGATTTCGATGATTGTCATATTACTGAAGTTATAAAGTTCTTACAAAAACTTGCTAGAAGTCCTAATGCTAGTGCTATAAATTTAGCCTTTACAAGACATATTACAAATGCTCTCATTAAAGCTAGGGAAGAGAAATTAAAACTTGAAGCTTCCTAGGAAGTTAGAAGATGGTTGGGAGCCCATCATTAAGATGAGATTCAATGATTTTGAATGTAATGCTTTATGTGATCTTGGTGCAAGTATTTCTGTTATGCCTAAGAAAATTTATGATATGCTTGACTTGCCACCATTGAAAAATTGTTATTTGGATGTTAATCTTGCTGATAATGTTAAAAAGAAACCTTTGGGGAGGATTGATAATGTTCGCATTACGGTTAACAATAACCTTGTCCCCGTTGATTTTGTTGTCTTGGATATTGAATGCAATGCATCTTGTCCTATTGTGTTGGGAAGACCTTTTCTTCGAACTGTTGGTGATGTTATTGATATGAAAGAAGGAAATATTAAGTATCAATTTCCTCTCAAGAAAGGTATGGAACACTTTCCTAGAAAAAGAATGAAGTTGCCTTTTGATTCTATTATTAGAACAAATTATGATGTTGATGCTTCTTCTCTTAATGTTACTTGATTTGCACTTTCTGCGCCTAGCTGAAAGGCGTTAAAGAAAAGCACTTCTTGGGAGATAACCCATGTTTTATTTTATTACTGTATTGTTGAGTCTTGGAAGTTGTTTACTACTGTAGCAACCTCTCCTTATCATGTTTTTGTGCCAAGTAAAGTCTCTATGGTAAAGTTGATACTAGATTTGGATTGCTGCGCAGAAACATAATTGCTGTGTGTCACGAATTCGCGCAGAACTCTCTGTAAAAAATCAAAAAAATCTGCCAACTTACGTGCGTGATCCTCAGATATGTACGCAACTTTCATTAGTTTTGAGTTTTTCCGTTTGAGCAAGTTAAGTGCCTCTGCAAAATTCGTCTTTACGGACTGTTCTGTTTTGACAGATTCTGCCTTTTTATTTCGAATTGCCGCTTTTGCTATGTTGAATGAGTTTCTTTGTTCCATTAACTTTCAGAAGCTTTGTGCAATGTCCAGAGGTGTTAAGAATGATTATGTCACCTCTGAATATATGAATTTTTGATTATGCACTAACCCTCTAATGAGTTTGCTTGAAGTTTAATGTGGAGGAAGTTTTCAAGGGTCAAGAGAAGAGGATGATACATTATGATCAAGAAGAGTGAAAGGTCTAAGCTTGGGGATGCCCCGGTGGTTCATCCCTGCATATTTTAAGAAGACTCAAGCATCTAAGCTTGGGATGCCCAAGGCATCCCCTTCTTCATCGACAACTTATCAGGTCACTTCTAGTGAAACTATATTTTTATTACATCACATCTTATGTTCTTTACTTGGAGCGTCTGTTTGCTTTTATTTTTGTTTTGGTTTGAATAAAGTTGGATCCCACCATCCTTATATTGGAGATATTACGCTCCGCTTTTTCATATGGAACACTTGTGTTCTTAATTGTGCTTTAATGTTCATGGCGAAGGCTGAAATTGCTTCGTTGATTGCTATTTGGTTGGAATCAGAAAATGCTTCATATGGTTTGGATTAACTGGGCAATTGTTTTAAGCTCTCATAGATCATGTTTAAGCTCTTGCATCATGTAGTTTAATCTATTAGTGGAGAACTACCGTAGAGCTTGTTAAAATTTGGTTTGCATGATTGGTCTCTCTAAGTCTAGATATTTTCTCGGTAAAGTGTTTGAACAACAAGGAAGACAGTGTAGAGTCTTATAATGCTTGCAATATGTTCTTTTGTAAGTTTTGATGTACCTGTTCATACTTGTGTTTGCTTCAAACAACCTTGCTAGCCCAAACCTTGTACTGAGAGGAAATGCTTCTCGTGCATCCAAACACCTTCAGCCAAAACCCATGCCATTTGTGTCCACCATATCTACCTACTATGTGGTATTTTTCTGCCATTCCAAAGTAAATTACTTGAGTGCTACCTTTAAAATTTCATTCCTTTATCTTTGCAATATATAGCTCATGGGACAAATAGCTTAAAAACTATTGTGGTGATGAATATGTAGTTATGTGTCTTATTTCTTATAAGTTGCTTGTTGAGCGGTAACCATGTTTCTGGGGACACCATCAACTTTTTACCTTTGTTGGATATCATGTGAGATGTTATGCATGTTCGTCTTGTCTGAAGTAAGGGTGATTTCATGATCAAATGGTTTGAGTATGCATGTGTTAGAGAAGAACATTGGGCCGCTAACCAAAGCCATGTATCATGGTGGAAGTTTTCAGTTTGGACATACAACCTCAATCTCTTATGAGAATATTATCTGTTGTTGAATGCTTAAGCATTAAAAGAGGAGTCCATTATTTGTTGTCTATGTTGTCCCGGTATGGATGTCCTAAGTTGAGATCTGTTAAAAACGAGAAATCAAATGCAATTGATCTCCTAGGACCTTTGTACAGGCGGCATAGAGGTACCCCTTTGTGACACTTGGTTGAAACATATGTCATGTAATGATAATCCGTGTTATCCGAGCTCATTAGGACAAGGTGCGAGCACTATTAGTACTCTATGCATGAGACTTGCAACTTGTAGGAAGTATTATGCATAGCACATATGAATTATTACTACCGTTGACAAAATTATTTCTATGTTTTCAAAATAAAAGCTCTAGCACAAAAATAGTAATCCATGCTTCCTCTGCGAAGGGCCATTCTTTTACTTTATGTTGAGTCAGTCTACCTTCTTCTTTCTATCTTAGAAGCAAACACTTGTGTGAACTGTGTGCATTGATTCTTGCATGTTTACTTATTGCACTTGTTATATTACTCTATGTTGACAAATATCCATGAGATATACATGTTACAAGTTGAAAGCAATTGCTGAAACTTAATCATCCTTTGTGTTGCTTCAATGCATTCTACTTTGAATTTATTGCTTATGAGTTAGCTCTTATGCAAGTCTTGTTGATGCTTGTCTTGAAAGTACTATTCATGAAAAGTTTTCCTATATGATTCATTTGTTTAGTCATCATCTTTTGTTAGCAATCTTTTGCTTCAGATCACTCCATCCATCTCATATGCTTTACAATAATGTTGATCAAGGTTATGTTGGTAGCATGTCACTTCAGAAATTATTTGTGTTATCGTTTACCTACTCGAGGGCGAGTAGGAACTAAGCTTGGGGATGCTTGATACGTCTCAAACGTATCTATAATTTCTTATGTTCCATGCTACTTTTATGAAAATACTTGAATGTTTTATACATACTTTATATCATTATTATACATTTTCCGGCACTAACCTATTAACAAGATGCCGAAGCGCTAGTTGCTGTTTCTGCTGTTTTTGGTTTCAGAAATCCTACAAAGGAAATATTCTCGGAATTGGACGAAATCAACGCCCAGGGTCTTATTTTTCCACGGAGCTTCCAGAAGACCGAAGAGCATACGAAGTGGGGCCACGAGGTGGCCACCATAAGGCGGCGCGGCCAGGGAGGGCCCCGTGCCGCCCTATGGTGTGGGCCCCTCGGGCGCCCCCCTGCGTTGCCCTTCCGCCTATTTATACCCTCCATCGCGAAAACCCTATTACCGAGAGCCACGATACGGAAATACTTCCAGAGACGCCGCCGCCGCCAATCCCATCTCGGGGATTCAGGAGATCGCATCCGGCACCCTGCCGGGGAGGGGAATCATCACCGGAGGGCTCTACATCACCATGCCCGCCACCGGATTGATGCGTGAGTAGTTCATCCTTGGACTATCGGTCCATAGCAGTAGCTAGATGGTTGTCTTCTCCTCTTGTGCTATCATGTTTAGATCTTGTGAGCTGCCTAACATGATCAAGATCATCTTTTTGTAATGCTACATGTTGTATTTGGTGGGATCCGATGAATATAGAATACTATGTCAAGTTGATTATCAATCTATCATATATGTGTTGTTTATGTACTTGCATGCTATCCGTTGCTAGTAGAGGCTCTGGCCAAGTTGATACTTGTAACTCCAAGAGGGAGTATTTATGCTCGATAGTGGGTTCATGCCTCCATTGAATCCGGGACAGTGACAGAAAGTTCTAAGGTTGTGGATGTGCTCTTGCTACTAGGGATAAAACATCAATGCTTTGTCTAAGGATATTTGTGTTGATTACATTACGCACCATACTTAATGCAATTTTCTGTTGTTTGCAACTTAATACTGGAAGGGGTGCGGATGCTAACCTGAAGGTGGACTATTTAGGCATAGATGCATGCTGGATGGCGGTCTATGTTCTTTGTCGTAATGCCCTGATTAAATCTCATAGTGATCATCATGATATGTATTGAATCTTTATTTGTCAATTGCCCACCTGTAATTTGTTCACCCATCATGTTATTTATCTTATTGGAGAGACACCACTCTGTGGACCCGGGTCCATTCTTTTACATCTGAAATACAATCTACTGCAATCTCTGTTCTCTGTTGTTCTTCGCAAACAAACATCATTCTCCACACCATACGTTTAATCCTTTGTTTTCAGCAAGCCGGTGAGATTGACAACCTCACTGTTACGTTGGGGCAAAGTATCTTGATTGTGTTGTGCAGGTTCCACGTTGGCGCCGGAATCACTGGTGTTGCGCCACACTACACTCCTTCACCAACAACCTTCACGTGGCCCTTGACTCCTACTGGTTCGATAAACCTTGGTTTCATACTGAGGGAAACTTGCTTCTATACGCATCACACCTTCCAATTGGGGTTCCCAACGGACGTGTGCTTCACGCGTTATCAATAGTCGCTCCCGATTCTTCTTCAAAATAGAACGATATGCACTGAGGGTCCCGACCGTAGTTCCGCCAGGGAGCGGCGTATTGTTGATTACGGCAGCCCGAGCCGTTGCCCATTCTTCTTCTGCAATAGTATAATCGCTATTGTTGTTACTGGCGTTGTTCTCAGAGTTACGCCGCCTGCTGGAGCGAGGGGTGCGATCTCCTTCTCCTCCTCCGTTCCCCGCGTTTCCTGCATTGAGGGTAGCGTAGACCTGGTGACGCGCTATCCTCCAAGTGGTCATCCTGACGGCGCTGTCGATACTTTCCTCTCCCGATGAATATCTGGCGTTGCAGACGAACGGTGTGTCACTTGACCCCAGTCCGTGCCTGGTGTCGCAATTCAAGCAGTAGTACGAGGTCATCTCGGATGACATAGAGTCATCGGATCCAACCGACATAGGGGATATCGACCGAGGGGTCGATGGTGCCGATGAATTTGTTGAGTCTGTCAAACCAGCTGATAGATCGACTGATGAGGACGCGAATGGTCCCGCGACTGATGGAGGTGGCTTCCTTGCCGATCTGGAGACGAACGGCTCAGGCAGCCAAAGAATCCCTTCCGCGTTGATATTGTAATGAACGCTTCCAAACGTCATGCCCAAACCTTCTTGCAGATCCGAAAAGGTCGAGCGAGACGAGTCGTCGTGTGGGGTGAACTCGAAGGATCCGAAGCGAATCGAATTCCCCGAGGTTGGTGATGAAGAGGCTGGTGGTGATGCCGGTGGTGTTGACGAAGCTGTCGATGACATGGCCGATGCTGCCGATGCCGGGTCTTGTACCAACAGGTTTCCCACAGACGGCGCCAATTGTCGAGGGTACTCCCCGTCAATGCCCTCCGTAAGGGGCTTAGGGTAGAATGAATCATGTAGGCTGACACGAGACATCGCTGATCAAACAAGCGGGGAGAGCGATTTACCCAGGTTCGGGGCCCTCGATGAGGTAAAACCCTTACGTCCTGCCTGTCTGATCTTGATTGCTTGAAATATCGTTTACAATGGGGTGCCGAAGGTTTCGGATATGACTTTCGTCGGGAGGCTAAGTTCTGTCATGACCTAGCTCTAGATCTACGGTGGTTATGAATACTATGATTCGCCGTCCCTCGGCAGCCCCTCTCCTGGCCCTTATATTGAGAGCCAGGTCTCGAGAGGTCTGTCCGGGTACGACTAGGTTACAAAGAGTCCTAGGTCTAAACCTTCCTTGTATTCTTCGTCTTCTTGCCTTGTTGTCGAGGGTGCTCCTCGGCAATGCCCTCCGTTAGGGGCTTAGGGTTGATGGAATCCTGCAAGCTGACACGAGACATCGGTTCGCAGACAAGCGGGGAGAGCGATTTACCCAGGTTCGGGGCCCTCGATGAGGTAAAACCCTTACGTCCTGCCTGTCTGTTCTTGATTATGATGATAATGGGTTACAATGGGGTGCCGAATAGTTCGGCTAAGATCTCGTCGAGATGGCTAAGTACTAGGGTGACCTAGTTCTAAACTTCTGGTGGCTAAGTTTGCTAAGATTGATCGTGTCCCTCGGCAGCCCCTCTCCTGGCCTTTATATAGGAGGCCAGGTCCCAAGAGGTCCAACCGAGTACGACTAGGTTTACAATAATTTTAGATCTAAAACTTTCCTTGTTCGGCTGCTTCTTTGTCTTGCTTGCCAAGGAATCTTCTGGTGTGCCACCCGATTGGGCCGCCTTGCCTCCAAGTGCTTTCATGGGCCTCCAACTAGGGAAGGTGACGGGTGCGTCGACCCAGCGAATTCCCTCTCTCCGCCAAGAATTCTTCTTCGGAACCGACGTAGCGGCCAGCCTGAGGTAGAGCCCCGGCCACGGGCTTCGGATCTAGCTGTAGAGCGGTTACAGGTATGTTCTTCCTCGGTACTCTATGTTTCTTTACATGCTTTCCATTGAAATGTTAATGACATCGCAGCAACACAACGGAGGTGGAGATGACAGCAAGGGAACATGAGGCCCAGGAGCGGCAGGCGCATCTGGAGCAGCAGGTTAGGGACTACCAGCAACAGTAGGCAGATTATGCAGCAGCTGGTGCAGCAGCACCAACAGCAGATGAGCTGGATGATGAGCCAAGCCAATCTATCTTCTCGACCGGGAAGTGGTCTTCCTCTTCCTCCTTTTTCCTTTCCGTGGGTAAGTGGTTAACTCCATATCTCCATCTTATTTTGTCTTGTCTTATTGACTAATCATATCACCAGCAGCAGATGCAGGGGCCTTCGCCGATGATGCCAAACATTTCGCTCATCCAGGCACCGTCCACTCAGAGCCCGGTTACACCTTTCACCGTCAACAACACGAACATCATCCGGAACCTGATACCCGGCGAGTCCTCATACACTTGTGCCCAACACGCTTCTAGGTTGTAGAATGCCATGACACTTGTAAATTTAGCCATTCCATGCCACCATGTTCATTTCCAAATCAATATGCAAATGCTAGTACTTGTTGAAGTGTAGCCATGGAGCCATGCTTATTCAATTCCATGTCAATATGCCAATGCTACTACTTGTTCAATTCCATGTCAATATGCAAATGCAAATGCTAATTCCATCAACCTTGTAGGAGGAGGCAATGACGCATGATGCCATGAAGCAATGGAGGAGGACAAGGTTGATGGCGATGGTCGATGCAACTTGTCGTCATGCTTTTCTTGTCGTTGTTCAACTATGCACTTGTCGTTGTTGGATTGTATGCACTTGTTCGACTATGCACTTGTCGTTGTTGTAATGGACTTGTATGGACTCTCTATGCACTTGTATGCACTCTATGAACTTGTATGGACTCTATGTATTTGTTATATGATGTTGAAGTGCTACATATATTATTGTTATGGATATATTGCATATTTATTGAATTGTGTGCAGGGTCAAATGAAAATCAGCAAAAAGCTGGAAATTGGGTGCCTTTGCCATGTGTATGCACACGGCAAAGGACATTTGGTCACTTTGCCGTGTACACACGCATGGCAAAGACGCCACGTGACGCGCAGCTGTGCTCCCGGCGTGCGTGATGGGCATGCCTGGAGAAGTCTTTGTCGTGCGCGCTGGGGAGTGGGCGCACGGCAAAGACCAAGCGCACGACAACGACGCAGCACACGGCAACGTTGCACGCCACGACAAAGACCCTACCGCACGGAAGCTTTGCGCCGCACGGCAAAGAATCAGCACGCACGGTAGCGTCCGCCCGCACGGCAAAGTTTTGCACGCATGTCAGCGCTACGGAAGCACGGCAAAGTCTTTGTCGTGCAGCTCCGACGACACGCACGGCAAAGATGTCGTTGCTGTCGATGTTGCCGTGCGACGCCGCACGGCAAATTCGCCGTGCATATAGGGCCCTTTGTCATGCGAATGGTCGCATGGCAACGTCCTTCTTTCCCGTAGTGCATGACATCATTGACTTTATGCCTTATCTCCACCGCTAAAGTGGACAAGTTCTTCTTTGCGTAGATTTGATGTGTTCCGTGTAGCTGTGTCGATTTCATCTAGGCTGTGGACCTTTTGTGGATTTGGTTATAATGGCAACTCCAACCGGGTGACGCATTTCGCACGCCTAAATTATCCACGGGCGTCCGTTTGCGTCGCCTAGCGGACCGCGAGGCGCGAATTGTCCGTTTACGGCCACACCCAACGGTCCGACGTATTTTGGACAGCCCACTGTTTTGTTTCCCTGCTTCTTCTTTTTCTTTTTGTTGAAGAACTCCCCAATTTCTACATGAGTTGTAAGTTGTACTTAACGAATTTTTGAAAGAGCAAGTTCAAACGCGAAAACAAGTTCTACTGATTATAAACTGATTCTCGAATCGAACTAGTTCAAACATATTAAACATACAAACTAGAGAACAAATTTAAAAACAAAGAAATTATAAGCTAATTCTTGGCCTTCTTGTTAGAAGGCCCTGCCTCATCATCGTCACTGACGCGCCTCTTGTTTGTCACCTCCTCCTCGGAAGAGGAACAGCCGAACGACGCGTTCGTGGAGCTTGACGACTGGTCAATGGCGTCTTCGTCGTCGTCGGTGAACGGACAATGACGCGCCGCCTGCGCCCGTGCCATTGCCTGGCCCTTGCCTCCTTCCTTGCCGCCGCCTTCTCATCTGCCGCCTCCAGTGCCTCCAGCCGTGCCAAATTGGCATCGGAGTCCTCCTCCTCCTCCTCCTCCTCCTCCTGGCCGTTGCTACCAACGGCGCCTCCATCCTCGTCCTCCTCCTCCTGGTCATCGCTGGCAACGGCGCCTCCGTCCTCCTCGACCTCCCTCGGCGTGGAGCCAGGGTCGTTGGGCGTCGCAGGCATTTCCCACCAATGCCGCCATCCCGGCGGCTTGCCCTCGCTCTCCGAGTCCGACGGCAAGGTGTAGTTTCTCATGGCGCCTGGCTAGCCGGTGTTGGAGAAGAAGAAGAAGATTGGCAGGCGGTTCGACGTGAATTACAGTAGGCGCAGTGGTTATATTCTGCGGGGATTAATGGCGGTGCGTATAACGAAGAGGCATGCGGTTGCTCTTCCGCAGCGGTTCGACGCTCCATTCTGGTGGTTGGCGGGTTGATCGGCGCGGTTGCCACTCCGGCAGTTGACATCTGCGCGCTTGCTGTGCTTTAATTCGAGTCCGTCGAGCCAGGATCGCTGCCAGGCGGGTCCGTGGGGGAAGCTAGCGGACACTAGGCGCGACCGCTCGAGCAGGTACAGACGCATTTTCGATCCGCTCGGATGCAAACGGTCCCGCAGCGTCCGACCTAATGTCTATCTTGGGAATGGTATTTGGGGTCTTGTCTTCTTTGGTCGGTTTTTATTTTTTTTAAGTTCTAGGCTTGTAACTATAGTTTTCTATCAATCGATCGAAGCGCAAACTTTGTGTTTTCTTGAGAGAAAATTATGTTTGCACTTTTCAAGAACTGATTCCCAAAATGTGTTACTCCCTCCATTCGAATAAGGTGTCATCGTTTTGCGTGTTTTATCATTTACTAGAACTACTCTAATTATAGTATTAAAATTATTTGTATAAAATTAGCATCATTAGAAAACATTTTTCAATGCTAATCAAATGATATTAATTATGTACAGTACAATCAAGATTTGATTGCTCTTTTTCTTTTGTCAAAGTTTGTTTTGAAATGCGTGTATGTCTACTCACCAAAATCAGAGGTATCACATATTAAGTAGAGTAAATTACACAAATCTACCACAATTGCGGCCGTGGTTACGGGTCAGTACCATTTTTAGAAATTTTTGCTAAAAACTACAACTTCTGTGACATAGCGTTACAAATCGAGCAAATAGTCGTCTAATAGCAATTTAACAGCAACTCTGACCACTGGGGTCCATTTGTAAGGATGAGTTGGCAGCACACATGGACTAGGAGCTTAGGCGGACATCAGGCCCACACCCCCCCCCCCCATCATCCTTCATCCTCTCTCTGTTTTTTTCCTCCTGTATCTCTTCGCCGCCGCAATCCAATCCTTCGCTGGGAGGGGAGAGGTCGGCCCGCCGGCCACGGGAAAGATGACGGCTCGATCTGGTTGTCCCCGCAGGCGGCGGCCGCGATGGGGTGCACGGATTCGGCGCCTCGCTTGCCGGCACGGTCCTCGCGCGCGCTCTACAAGGCGACAGGCTGCGCTCCAGGCCACCGAGAGCTCCGTCGGGTCCGCCGCCATGCGGCTCAGCGTCTCAGAGTCGGCGGCCTCGGCAGTCGCCTCGGCCGCCGCAGCGTCTCCGCCAACATCGCTGCGGAGGTCATGTAGACCCCTGTGGACGTCGTCAGCCAGCGTCCCAGCGTCAGCCACGGGCGAGCTCATGGAGGGGGACGGCCGCGGGCAAGCTCGATGACGGGGAAGGCCGCCGGCGCAGGTGAGCTCGGGACCGGACGGGGAAGGCCGCCGGTGCAGGCGAGCTCAGGACCGGACGGGAGCGGCCACGGGCGAGCTCAGGGACGGGGGCGGCCGCCGGCGCAGGCGAGCTCGGGGATGGGGACGGCCGCGGGCGGGGGCAAGTGCCGGGACGGCCCCGTAGCGGTTGCAGAGGAGCGTGTCCCCCGCGAGGGTGTCCACCAGGCGCCATACTGCGGCGTCCCGCGTCCTCGGCGGCCAGATGTTGAAGGAGAACGGGGCGGCCTCGACGTTGCCTGCGCCGGCGGTGGCGGGGGAGAGCTCGTCGGGGCCCATGCGTGGCGGGGATTTAAAAGCGGTGGCAAGTGGCGACGGCCACGGGCGGGCGCGAGCTCAGGGAGGGCCACGGACAGGTCAACACCATGAAAATGGAAAAGAAAAAAAATAGAGGAAGAAGAAGAATATGGTAAAGATGTGGGGCTGACAGGTGGGCTCCACGTCCAGCACATCTTTTTCTCCACCTGTATGGCCAACTCAGCACTGACAGATGGGGCTCACCGGTCAGAATTGCTGTTCAAATGTGGTTGTATGACTATTTGCTTGATTTGTAACGTCATGTCACAGAAGTTTTAGTTTTTAGCAAAAATTTCTAAAAATGGTACTGACACGTAACCACTGCCCCAATTGTGGTAGATTTGTGTAATTTACTCCATTAAGTAGTTGCACAGATCAAGGTTTTGAAAGTTCACTAGTTATATAAATTAATGATTACCAACCCGTTTGATACAAGAGAATTGGAATGGAATTTTGCGGGGTTACTGCCCTGGAGAATCTTCTCTGTAAAGAATGTTCAATTTTTATGATCAGAAACCTTAATTACATTTTCCATCTCAAGAAGGAAATCTATATTTTGTTTGTCATGCATACCAATTTGCACTCAATACTCGGTATATGTGTGGTATACATAGAAAGTTAGCAACATGGAGAGGAGAATCAAGAGCTAGGGGGCGTGACAGCTGAGAAGATATAGGCAACATGAACCCGGACGGAATGTTGGCTGAAAATCTGTCTAGAGTGTATTAGACGCTAAATTAAGCCTAAAGTAACTTGAAGTACTACTAGCTAGTAGGCACAGTTCTGAGATTCAAAAAAAATAGTAGGCACAGTTCTGCAGCCTCAATCGAATATTCCCACGGGCCACGGGGAGGTGGAGGCGGGACATGCATCTATGCACATGCACGCACCTCCAAACTCCAAAGTCATCGACGGCGCATGCATGCATGCTAGCTTCTTCACGTGCGCATGCACCAGCTAGGCGCGCGCTACCAGGTATGTGCGCTTCACGTTAAATCAGGACGGCGGCCACCCGGTTTGTATAAGCACCCATGCAGTACGTGCACCCCATGTTCAAATATTCACTCGCTCCATTCCAACAGCGGCGGGCCTAAGATTTTCATCAAGCCTAGACACACT
The DNA here is from genome assembly GCA_030979885.1 of Lolium multiflorum. Taxonomy (NCBI): domain Eukaryota; kingdom Viridiplantae; phylum Streptophyta; class Magnoliopsida; order Poales; family Poaceae; genus Lolium; species Lolium multiflorum. The sequence goes on from CM061750.1 coordinate 283,529,795, forward strand.
ATAAGTCTAGTCAATTTTTCATAAAATCCTCGATAGGGCGCCATCGCATGACCATCTTCGACTTGACCTGTCCCAGTCCTAGCCAACCTAGCTCCGTCTAACACGACAGTACAACCACGAGCTCGAGTTGAATAATCGAGGTGTACCGAGGGCACCATTCCAAAAAAAATGGCTTGAACTGGAGCGACAGCGGCGGGGATGGCTGTAAGTGACCTCTGGCGGTGGCCACGGCAAGGACGGGAGGCCCACAAGCTGAAAGTTCTGTCCCGCCAAACATCCAGTTATTGGAGGTACACGGGAAAACCAATATCTCGGGATACAAAGTATAGGAGGATCCATTTAAGGATCACCTTTAAAAAATAGGGACCGGACTAGTTTGCAGGACTTGGAAACTGTATTTTTTCTTCTTAAACCTGTAAAATATCGGTTATTTTAAGGTTTAGCATGTTTCATGGGATCTACCTGAGATGCTCTTAGGGACGAGGATGGTTATTGTATACTGTGTCCGTGGTAAGACACATTTTAAAAAATCTTATTATCTATCAAAATTAACTCGATACTTCGGTGAGAGTTATTCATTCCCAATTTCATAAATTTCTCAATTCTGGATTATTTTTTAGTGATCCCGAGCAAAAATTATGAAACATGTTCTGAAAGCCACAATGAAAATATGGTTTACTTAAATGAAACGTTTGTTGCTACGATCTATTCAGAAACTTGTATGAAATTATGAAACTTCTATGAGGTGGAGCAGGATTTCAAATTAGTACGTGAAATATAATATTATGTACACAAATATCGTTCAACCAATAAATCAGACGTTTCAGGGCAGGAAACAAATGGGCAATATCCTTGCTCATGTAGGCCGTGTTTGGTAGGTCGCACCTCCTCTATACGTGCCCTGGGAGATGAAATTGGGCTGATTGGTTACCCGGCCTCCCTCTGCTTTATGGCTAGCACGGTTCTCACCCTTGGGTCAGACCCGGGATGAACACCCAAATCGGTCGTTCCATTGGAGCCACCCTCGTCTCGCGCTTCGTCGATGCAAAAAGACATCTTTGTCTGCACGAGCACAGCCGAGGTTGGAGATGGCAGGAGGTGATGCACGATGTAGCAAAAAGGGAAAATGGGGGCGGGGAGGATTCCGTCAGTTCCCGCCGCATGCCCTCCCTTATTTCTACCCTCCACTCTCACCACCTGATTCCAAACCCTCCATTTCACCCCATTTTCAAGCTCCATCTCTTGTCCCAGAGAAGGTAAGCGGCACACCAAATTCCGGTCAGCGACGGCGGTGATAACTTCAATCCGGATTAACAAATTGTAGTATTAAATCTTTTTTCCCTAGAGACCCTAGGTTACTGAATCCATGGAAAGATCGCTTTTAGTGTAACGTCACTCAGGCGAGTCATGCTTCCAGTATTTGTTTAATTCTTGTCTTATAGGACCAATGTTTTCTTGTGTATGGTTGTGCATCGACGATTCGAGATAGGCCTGGGCTTGAGGTTCCTCCTGTGCGTTAGTAGAAGGGATTTAAAACATAAAATGAAGCACACATGTACAATGTCATAGTCAAGGTAAAAGACACAACAGTGATGTGGTAAGTGTATGCTAATGTGCACTGGGATGCCACCTGCTGCCACGGCTTTCAAGGATCAATTTTTCACCCTGAATTCCTCCGCATGCTGCATGGAGTCGTGGTATTAAGAAGAATCTGACAATAGCTTTAATTTTTTGACATCACCTTTACGCCCTAGATGTTGTTAGATGTATATATTTGTCTATTGTAGTTTCCCCATATGTTAGGGGGCTTTCTGCATATGTGCACATGTACATGTACTATATATTGTGGCCTTTGGCCCCTGGTAATACATCAAGCATATTGTCCTAACATGGTATCAGAGCAAAACTTGGTCCTAGTCTGTACGTTGTCGTCCCGGCCGTAGTTGTCGTCCTTCGTCCTCCGGCCGCCGCTCTCCGTGGCCATCTCCGTCCGGCAGGTGCCGTCTTCGTCGCCGTCTCCGTCCGGCCGTCTTCGCCCGATCTCTTCCTGGCCGTGAGCTAAACGCCCCGCTCGCCCCGCCCGATCTGGCCGTGCGGAATCGCCGCCCGATCTGGCCGTGAGCTGATCGCCCCGCTCGCCCCGCCAGATCTGGCCGTGCGGAATCGCAGCTGCCGATTGGATTGGCTGCGCGTGCGTGGAATCGGCCTGCTCTGCTCTATTGGCCTGCGCGTGTGCGGAATCGCCATGCTCTGCCGTCCCCGTTCTCTGATCTCTGCTTGTGCCGTGTTGACTTCTAGCTGAGAAAAAAAAGAAGCAAAAAAAAAAAAAGAATACTGTCGTCGGCTGTTGTTATCCGATGTCTTCTTCCGCTGATCCCGCCTTATCTTTGGGCCTCCCTTCGGTACTTGGTCTTTGTCCGCTGCCTCCGTGTATGACGGCTCGCCATTCTTCGTTGCCGTTTGCGGCCTCTTCACGCGGCTCTGCCCGCGCTTCACCGACTCCGTCTACGTCGGCTCGCCGCTCTATACCGACTTTCGCGGCCTCTTCCCGCGGCTCTGGCCGCGCTTCGCCGATTTTGTCTCCCTCGGCCTGCCGCTCTACATCGACTTTTGCGGCCTCTTCATGCGGCTCTGCCCGCGCTTCGCCGACTTCGTCTACGTCGGCCCGCCGCTCTACATCGACTTTTGCGGCCTCTTCCCGCGGTTATGGCCGCGCTTCGTCGACTCCGTCTACGTCGGCCTGCCGCTCTACATCGACTTTCGCGGCCTCTTCACGTGGTTATGACCGCGCTTTGCCGACTCTGTCTTCATCGGCGTGTTGCTCTCCGTCGCCCCCTTTGGTGGCCTCTGTGCGTGTGGGTGATAGCTCCTCGTCGGCACCTGATTGTATGTCGACCTCTCCAGTCGCGCCCCTCTCTGCGCATGAGATAGCGCAGCTTCACTGCCTGCTTGATGCTTGGGATTCCAGTTTACGTCAGCAGCCTCGCGGTCCGAGTCTCCGCCCTCGTCCTCATTGCACCTACTGTGGCAAGGTTGGCCACACTTCCTCCACCTGCTGGACGCGGGATCCCAGTTTACGTCCGCAGTTCCAGGATCGTCAGCAGGCTGGCTCTTCAGGATCTTCTGCAGTTGCACTCTCTGATCAGGACATTCTCAGGGGTCTTCGTGGTCTGCTCGCTACTACAGACTCTTCCTCGCCGGGCGCTGCTGGTTCTGTGACTGGCTCTTCTGGCACTGCGCGACCACCACTTTCTACACAGTCAGGTACGTCCCCGTGGTATCTGGATTCTGGAGCTTCCTTTCATATGACCTCTGAGTCCTCTATTCTGTCTGCTCTTCGGTCTCTTATTTCTCCTGTCCGTGTTGTCACGGCTGATGGTACCTCTATTCCTGTTTCTAGTAGAGGCACCCTTTCTACTCCCTCTTTCTCTGTCCCTGATGTTTCTCATGTTCCTCGCCTTCAGATGAACCTTTTCTCTGCTAGCCAGCTCACCGATTCTGGTTGTCGCGTCATTCTTGACGCTGAGTCTTGTGCGGTTCAGGATCGTCGCACACAGGCCCTGGTTGGAGCTGGCCCTCGTAGCCGTCAGTCTCCGGGGCTTTGGGAGTTAGACTGGCTTCGTGTTCCTTCCGCTGCCACTTCATCTGCCAGTTCTCCTCCGGTTGTTGCCTCTGTCACCGGCTCTTTTCAGCAGTGGCATCATCGTCTTGGTCACCTTTGTGACTCTCGCCTGTCGTCTTTGGTTCATCGTGGCCTTCTGGGGTCTGTCTCTGGAGATGGGTCGTTACACTGTCAGGGTTGTAGGTTAGGCAAACAGATTCAGCTTCCCTATCCTACTAGTGTGTCTGTCTCTCAGCGACCGTTTGATTTAGTCCATTCAGATGTTTGGGGTCCGGCTCCCTTCGCTTCGAAAGGGGGCCATCGATACTATATCTTATTCATTGATGATTTTTCACGGTACACCTGGGTGTTTTTCATGCACTCTCGCAGTGAGGTGCTCTCTATTTATCAGCGTTTTGCGGCCATGGTCCGCACTCAGTATTCCTCACCCATTCGCGTGTTCCGTGCTGATTCTGCTGGTGAGTATATCTCCCAGCACCTTCGTGGTGTTCTTGCTGAGGAGGGCACCCTCGCTCAGTTTTCTTGTCCCGGCGCGCATGCTCAAAATGGCGTCGCCGAGCGTAAGCATCGTCATCTTCTTGAGACCACCCGTGCTATGATGATTGCTTCTTCTCTTCCGCCACATTTCTGGGCTGAGGCTGTCGCTACGTCGGCCCACCTCATTAACATTCAGCCTTCCGCTGCTCTACAGGGTGGCATTCCTCTCGAGCGTCTCTCTGGTGTTTCTCCAGACTACTCGACTCTCCGTTCATTTGGTTGCGTCTGCTATGTCCTTCTGCCTCCTCGCGAACGCACCAAACTGACCGCTCAGTCTGTTGAGTGTGTTTTTCTCGGATACAGTGATGAGCATAAGGGCTATCGCTGTTGGGATCCCGTTGGTCGTCGGATGCGCATCTCTCGTGATGTCACGTTTGATGAGACGCGTCCCTTCTATCCTCGTCCCACCTCGGGTACTTACCCGGTGGATGATATCTCTTTCCTTCTTTTTCCGGATGCACCCCCTGTTATCCCGTCTCCTCCCCCTCCTAGTCCTGATGCGCCCCCTTCGGCGCCATCCTCTCCTCCGTCTAGTCCACCTAGTACTCCTCGTTCTCCGGCTTCGGATCCTTCTGATGCTGTCCCTTCTTCCTCTTCTTCTGATGAGTTGTCCTCCGCTGATGACCTTCCCCCTTCCCGGCCTGTCCGTCAGCGTCGTGCTCCAGCTCGTTACTCTCCTAGTCAGTATGGTCTCTCTGTCGTTTCCGAGCCGACTTCTTATCGGGATGCCGAGCGTCATCCTGAATGGCAGCTTGCCATGGCTGAGGAGATCGCTGCGCTTGAGCGCACTGGCACTTGGGATCTTGTTTCTCCCCTTCTGGTGTTCGTCCTATCACGTGTAAGTGGGTCTATAAAATTAAGACTCGCTCTGATGGATCTCTTGAGCGCTATAAAGCGCGTCTTGTGGCTCGTGGCTTTCAGCAGGAGCACGGCCGTGACTATGATGAGACTTTTGCCCCTGTGGCTCATATGACTACTGTGCGTACCCTTCTTGCTGTTGCTTCTGTTCGCCGCTGGTCTGTCTCCCAGCTTGATGTTCAGAATGCTTTTCTTAATGGCGAGTTGAGTGAGGAGGTTTACATGCAGCCTCCTCCTGGGTATTCTGTTCCCGATGGGATGGTTTGTCGTCTTCGACGTTCTCTCTATGGTCTCAAACAGGCCCCTCGTGCCTGGTTTGAGCGCTTCGCCTCTGTGGTGACTGCTGCTGGTTTCTCTCCTAGTCTTCATGATCCCGCACTTTTCGTTCACACTTCTCCTCGTGGACGTACTCTTCTTCTTCTCTATGTTGATGATATGATCATTACTGGTGATGATCCTGAGTATATTGCCTTCGTCAAGGCTCGTCTTCGCGATCAGTTTCTTATGACTGATCTTGGTCCTCTTCGCTATTTTCTTGGCATTGAGGTTTCCTCCACTTCTGATGGCTTTTCTATCTCTCAGGAAAAGTACATTCAGGATCTTCTTGTTCGTGCTGCTCTTGGGGATGAGCGCACGGTCGATACTCCTATGGAGCTTAATGTTAAGCTTCGTCCTACTGATGGTGATCCTCTTCCTGATCCCACTCGTTATCGCCATCTTGTTGGGAGTCTTGTTTATCTTGCTGTCACTCGTCCTGATATTTCTTATCCTGTTCATATTCTGAGTCAGTTTGTCTCAGCTCCTACCACTGTTCACTATAGTCATCTCCTTCGTGTTCTTCGTTATCTTCGTGGCACGATCACTCGTCGCCTTTTCTTTCCCCGTTCCAGCTCTCTCCAGCTCCAGTGCTATTCGGATGCTACGTGGGCGAGTGATACGTCTCCAACGTATCGATAATTTCTTATGTTCCATGCTACTTTATTGATGATACCTACATGTTTTATGCACATTATATGTCATATTTATGCATTTTCTGAACTAACCTATTAACAAGATGCCGAAGAGCCAGTTGTTTTTCTGCTGTTTTTGGTTTCAGAAATCCTAGTAAAGAAATATTCTCGGAATTGGACGAAACTTTCGCCCGGGTCCTATTTTTGCACGAAGCTTCCAGAAGACCGAAGAGCTAACGAAGTGGGGCCACGAGGCGGCCAGAGGGCAGGCCGGCGCGGCCCAGGCCCTGGCCGCGCCGACCTAGCCTCTGGGCCCCTCGTGTGGCCCCCGCGTTGACCCTCCGCCTACTTAAAGCTTCGCGAAACCCCCACGAGAGCCACGATACGGAAAACCTTCGAGACGCCGCCGCCGCGAATCCCATCTCGGGGATTCGGAGATCGCCTCCGGCACCCTGCCGGAGAGGGGATTCATCTCCCGAGGACTCTACACCGCCATGGTCGCCTCCGGAGTGATGAGTGAGTAGTTCACCCCTGGACCATGGGTCCATAGCAGTAGCTAGATGGTCGTCTTCTCCTTGTTGTGCTTCATTGTTGGATCTTGTGAGCTGCCTAACATGATCAAGATCATCTATCTGTAATACTATATGTTGTGTTTGTCGGGATCCGATGGATAGAGAGTACTATGATTATGGTGATTATCAATCTATTGTTTATGTGTTGTTTATGATCTTGCATGCTCTCCGTTATTAGTAGAGGCTCTGGCCAAGTTTTTGCTCTTAACTCCAAGAGGGGTATTTATGCTCGATAGTGGGTTCATGCCTTCATTGAATCTGGGATCGTGACAGTAGGTTCTAAGGTTGTGATGTGCTGTTGCCACTAAGGATAAAACATTGATGCTATGTCTAAGGATGTAGTTGTTGATTACATTACGCACCATACTTAATGCAATTGTGTTGCTTTGCAACTTAATACTGGAGGGGGTTCGGATGATAACCTGAAGGTGGACTTTTTAGGCATAGATGCAGTTGGATGGCGGTCTATGTACTTTGTCGTAATGCCCAGATTAAATCTCACTATATTTATCATATCATGTATATGCATTGTTATGCCTTTCTCTATTTGTCAATTGCCCGACTGTAATTTGTTCACCCAACATGCTTTATCTTATGGGAGAGACACCTCTAGTGAACTGTGGACCCCGGTCCTATTCTTTACATAGCATACAATCTACTGCAATTGTGTTTTACTGTTTTCTTTGCAAACATCTTCCACTCGATACGTTTAATCCTTTGTTACAGCAAGCCGGTGAGATTGACAACCTCACTGTTTCGTTGGGGCAAAGTACTTTGGTTGTGTTGTGCAGGTTCCGCGTTGGCGCCGGAATCCCTGGTGTTGCGCCGCATCACATTTCGCGACCATCAACCTTCAACGTGCTTCTTGGCTCCTCCTGGTTCGATTAAACCTTGGTTTCTTTCTGAGGGAAAACTTGCTACTGTGCGCATCATACCTTCCTCTTGGGGTTCCCAACGAACGTGTGAGTTACACGCCATCAAGCTCTTTTTCTGGCGCCGTTGCCGGGAGATCAAGACACGCTGCAAGGGGAGTCTCCACTTCTCAATCTCTTTACTTTGTTTTTGTCTTGCTTTATTTTATTTACTACTTTGTTTGCTGCACTAAATCAAAATACAAAAAAAATTAGTTGCTAGTTTTACTTTATTTACTGTCTTGCTCTCTATATCAAAAACACAAAAAAATTAGTTACTTGTCTTTACTTTATTTGCCTAGTTTACTTTTTGCTTATTGCATCATGTTTCCTTTTAATTTCACCACAAAAGACATACCGGTAGGACGTGGGTCCATAGTTGGGAGAAATAATATAGAAGAATTTTTCAATCATGTTAGTATTACTGAAGATTTTGAAGATAGACACTTGGTAGAACTTGCACCTACCTATGAAATTGCTGCTGCTGCTTTAGTTCGCATGTTGGAAACTAAATTTGTTAATCTCAATCATATAATCCAACACATGTTTCTTACACTTGGTGATATGGAAGAAGGGGAAAAGAAAGATTTTGTTTTAGAAACCCTTCTTAGAGAATTTGGTGGTCTAGCAAGAGAGGCTAGAAAGGTTTTTGCTAAATTTAATATGCTAGGTTCTCATACCAATTTTGTTGGTCTCCTTGAAAAAATGGACATGGATAGAATAATGTACACTAATAACATTAATGATGGTGGGGAAATCAAAGCACCAATACCATGTAAACTCCTAGCTATGAATGATGCACTAGAAAATAACTATGCTTGGCTTGTTCCTGAAAATTTGTTCGATGAGAGTAGCAAGCCCAAGACTAATGAAAAGGGAGACGCTAAAACTTATATATCAAACATACTATGCTTGGTTGAAAAAACTCCCAACACCCCTGGTAATGATGTTGATTCTTCTACTCTCGATAATACTTGATTTGCACTTTCTGCGCCTAGCTGAAAGGCGTTAAAGAAAAGCGCTTATGGGAGACAACCCATGTTTTTACCTACAGCAATTTCTTGTTTTGTTGAGTCTTGGAAGTTGTTTACTACTGTAGCAACCTCTCCTTATCATGTTTTTGTGCCAAGTAAAGTTTCTATGTCAAAGTTGATGTTATATTTGGGATCGCTGCGCAGAAACAGCATTGCTGTCTGTCACGAATCTGGGCACAGTTCTCTGTAGAAAATTCGAAAAAATCTGCCAATTTACGAGCGTGATCCTCAGATATGTACGCAACTTTCATTAGTTTTGAGTTTTTCCATTTGAGCAAGTCTAGTGCCAACTTTAAATTCGTCTTTACGGACTGTTCTGTTTTTGACAGATTCTGCCTTTTATTTCGCATTGCCTCTTTTGCTATGTTGGATTTATTTCTTTGATCCATTAATATCCAGTAGCATTATGCAATGTTCAGAAGTGAAAATAATGATTGTGTCACCTCTGAATGAGTGAATTATTAATGATGCACTAACCCTCTAATGAGTTTGCTTGAAGTTTGGTGTGAAGGAAGTTTTCAAGGGTCAAGAGAGAGAATGATATACTATGATCAAGAGGAGTGAAAGCTCTAAGCTTGGGGATGCCCCCGTGGTTCACCCCTGCATATTTTAAGAAGACTCAAGCGTCTAAGCTTGGGGATGCCCAAGGCATCCCCTTCTTCATCGACAACATCATCAGGTTCCTCCCCTGAAACTATATTTTTATTCAATCACATCTTGTGTTCTTTACTTGGAGCGTCGGTTTGTTTTCGTTTTTGTTTTTGTTTGAATAAGATGGATCCTAGCATTCACTTTGTGGGAGAGAGACACGCTCCGCTGTTGCATATGGACACATGTGTCCTTAGGCTTTACTCATAATGTTCATGGCGAAGTTTCTTCTTCGTTAAATTGTTATATGGTTGGAATTGGAAAATGCTACATGTAGTAATTCTAAAATGTCTTGGATAATGTGATACTTGGCAATTGTTGTGCTCATGTTTAAGCTCTTGCATCATATGCTTTGCACCCATTAATGAAGAAATACATAGAGCTTGCTAAAATTTGATTTGCATATTTGGTCTCTCTAAGGTCTAGATAATATCTAGTATTGAGTTTTGAACAATAAGGAAGACGGTGTAGAGTCTTATAATGTTTACAATATGTCTTTTATGTGAGTTTTGCTGCACTTGTTCATTCTTGAGTTTGCTTCAAATAACCTTGCTAGCCTAAACCTTGTATCGAGAGGGAATACTTCTCATGCATCCAAAATCCTTGAGCCAACTACTATGCCATTTGTGTCCACCATACCTACCTACTACATGGTATTTCTCCGCCATTCCAAAGTAAATTGCTTGAGTGCTACCTTTAAAATTCCATCATTCACCTTTGCAATATATAGCTCATGGGACAAAATAGCCTTAAAAACTATTGTAGTATTGAATATGTACTTATGCACTTTATATTTTATTAAGTTGCTTGTTGTGCGATAACCATGCTTCTGGGGAACGCCATCAACTATTGTTGAATATCATGTGAGTTGCTATGCATGTCCGTCTTGTCTGAAGGTCTATCATTTTAGTGGTTGGAGCATGCAAAATTGTTAGAGAAGAACATTGGGCCGCTAACTAAAGCCATGAATCATGGTGGAAGTTTCAGTTTTGGACATATATCCTCAATCTCATATGAGAATAATAACTTTGCTACATGCTTATGCATTTAAGAGGAGTCCATTATCTGTTGTCCATGTTGTCCCGGTATGGATGTCTAAGTTGAGAATAATCAAAAGCGAGAAATCCGAAATGCGAGCATTCTCCTTAGACCTTTGTACAGCGGCGGCATGGAGGTACCCCTTTGTGACACTTGGTTGAAACATGGCATGCGAAGATCCGGTAGTCCAAGCTAAGTAGGACGAGGTGCGGGCACTATTAGTATACTATGCATGAGGCTTGCAACTTGTAAGATATAATTTTCATAACTCATATGCTTTATTACTACCGTTGACAAAATTGTTTCATGTTTTCAAAATAAAAGCTCTAGCACAAATACAACAATCGATGCTTTCCTCATTGAAGGACCATTCTTTTACTTTTATTGTTGAGTCAGTTTACCTATCTCCTTCCACCTTAAGAAGCAAACACTTGTGTGAACTGTGCATTGATTCCTACATACTTGCATATTGCACTTATTATATTACTTTATGTTGACAATATCCATGAGATATACATGTTATAAGTTGAAAGCAACCGCTGAAACTTAATCTTCCTATGTGTTGCTTCAACACCTTTACTTTGATTTATTGCTTTATGAGTTAACTCTTATGCAAGACTTATTGATGCTTGTCTTGAAGTACTATTCATGAAAAGTCTTTGCTTTATGATTCAGTTGTTTACTCATGTCATTACCTTTGCTTTGATCGCTGCATTCATTACATATGTTTACAAATAGTATGATCAAGATTATGATGGCATGTCACTTCAGAAATTATCTTTGTTATCGTTTTACCTGCTCGGGACGAGCAGAACTAAGCTTGGGGATGCTGATACGTCTCCAACGTATCGATAATTTCTTATGTTCCATGCTACTTTATTGATGATACCTACATGTTTTATGCACATTATATGTCATATTTATGCATTTTCTGAACTAACCTATTAACAAGATGCCGAAGAGCCGCTTGTTTTCTGCTGTTTTTGGTTTCAGAAATCCTAGTAAAGAAATATTCTCGGAATTGGACGAAACTTTCGCCCAGGGTCCTATTTTTGCACGAAGCTTCCAGAAGACCGAAGAGCTAACGAAGTGGGGCCACGAGGCGGCCAGAGGGCAGGCCGGCGCGGCCCAGGCCCTGGCCGCGCCGACCTAGCCTCTGGGCCCTCGTGTGGCCCCCGCGTTGACCCTCCGCCTACTTAAAGCTTCCGTCGCGAAACCCCCAGCACCGAGAGCCACGATACGGAAAACCGAGACGCGCCGCCGCGAATCCCATCTCGGGGATTCAGATCGCCTCCGGCACCCGCCGGAGAGGGGATTCATCTCCCGGAGGACTCTACACCGCCATGGTCGCCTCCGGAGTGATGAGTGAGTAGTTCACCCCTGGACCATGGGTCCATAGCAGTAGCTAGATGGTCGTCTTCTCCTTGTTGTGCTTCATTGTTGGATCTTGTGAGCTGCCTAACATGATCAAGATCATCTATCTGTAATACTATATGTTGTGTTTGTCGGGATCCGATGGATAGAGAGTACTATGATTATGGTGATTATCAATCTATTGTTTATGTGTTGTTTATGATCTTGCATGCTCTCCGTTATTAGTAGAGGCTCTGGCCAAGTTTTTGCTCTTAACTCCAAGAGGGGGTATTTATGCTCGATAGTGGGTTCATGCCTTCATTGAATCTGGGATCGTGACAGTAGGTTCTAAGGTTGTGATGTGCTGTTGCCACTAGGGATAAAACATTGATGCTATGTCTAAGGATGTAGTTGTTGATTACATTACGCACCATACTTAATGCAATTGTCTGTTGCTTTGCAACTTAATACTGGAGGGGGTTCGGATGATAACCTGAAGGTGGACTTTTTAGGCATAGATGCAGTTGGATGGCGGTCTATGTACTTTGTCGTAATGCCCGGATTAAATCTCACTATATTTATCATATCATGTATATGCATTGTTATGCCTTTCTCTATTTGTCAATTGCCCGACTGTAATTTGTTCACCCAACATGCTTTATCTTATGGGAGAGACACCTCTAGTGAACTGTGGACCCCGGTCCTATTCTTTACATAGCATACAATCTACTGCAATTGTGTTTTACTGTTTTCTTTGCAAACATCTTCCACTCGATACGTTTAATCCTTTGTTACAGCAAGCCGGTGAGATTGACAACCTCACTGTTTCGTTGGGGCAAAGTACTTTGGTTGTGTTGTGCAGGTTCCGCGTTGGCGCCGGAATCCCTGGTGTTGCGCCGCATCACATTTCGCGACCATCAACCTTCAACGTGCTTCTTGGCTCCTCCTGGTTCGATTAAACCTTGGTTTCTTTCTGAGGGAAAACTTGCTACTGTGCGCATCATACCTTCCTCTTGGGGTTCCCGAACGTGTGAGTTACACGCCGAGTGATCCTACGGATCGTCGTTCGCTTTCTGCTTACTGTGTGTTTCTTGGTGGTTCGCTTGTTGCTTGGAAGACGAAGAAACAGGTCGCAGTTTCCCGTTCGAGTGTTGAGGCTGAGTTGCGGGCTATGGCTTTGTTGATTGCTGAGGTGACTTGGTTACGGTGGTTGCTTGCAGATTTTGGGGTCTCTGTTACGACACCCACTCCACTTTTGTCTGACAGTACAGGTGCTATCAGTATTGCACGTGATCCGGTCAAGCATGAGCTGACCAAGCATATCGGTGTTGATGCTTTTTACACACGTGCACATGTACAGGATGATGTTGTTGCGGTTCATTATGTGCCTTCAGATTTGCAGTTGGCGGATTTCTTTACGAAGGCACAGACTCGAGCGCAGCATGATTTCTTACTCTCCAAACTCAGTGTTGTGGATCCACCATGAGTTTGAGGGGGGGTGTTAGATGTATATATTTGTCTATTGTAGTTTCCCCATATGTTAGGGGGCTTTCTGCATATGTGCACCTGTACATGTACTATATATTGTGGCCTTTGGCCCCCTGGTAATACATCAAGCATATTGTCCTAACAGATGTAACCACACTATTGAACCGTGAATACTATCATCTGTGCATAGCGTCGGATCACGCAACCTAACTCTACTCAAACTTTAATATATTTACCACTCTCGTTGATTTGGATACATGTCAAACCTTCAAGATCGAGATAACACTACAAGAAATGGGACATTTGTTGACGAAAACCCTGGTGACGAAAATGCATACCGTCATGGATGTGTCCTTATAGGTGACGAATTCATCTTTCGTCAAGCATTTAAGGTAATGCTTGACGGTATGATTTTTCGTCAACAAAAAATCGTCACCCATTACCCAAGCGGGAAGGGCTTCCATCGTGTCTGTTAATAGGTGACGAAATCAAAGATCGTGGTGTATGTAAACCGTGATTTGCATATACAACGGACCCACATAGCAGGTCAATAATACTAAGTTACTTTATTAAATGTTATTAGTTTTATATATCATGTGATGCGGGGTGGCTTTCGGACCCCTCCGCCTCAAGACCGTCAAGTGCAACCCCGCCTATCGTCGACGCTACACCATGGTCAAGGAGTCCCCCAAGTGGACCAACAACACCAACCCCCGCCATATATGTCAAGGTGAACTCCTTCCTCTCGACACTCGACCTCGTCAATACCTTGGATGGAATGCTACCTCATGTCGGTGTGTTACATGTCATTAGGTACAAGAGTCATCGAGGAACCGGAGAGAAGGAACTCCCATGGTGCAAGGAAGAGAGAAGAAGAAGAATGAAGGAAGAAGAAAGGAAGAGGAAGAAGAGGCGGGAGGAGGAAGGCCGGCCGGTCACAGACCCGGTCGACCGGGCTCCTGACCGGACCGCCCGGTCACAGGCCCGGTCAACCGGGCTCCTGACCAGCCGGCCGGTTTTCGACCGGAACGTCGACCGGTGCCATCCGGAAGCAATCCCGGGGCTCCCGAAGCCCCGCCCGGTTACGTCCGGCCCAGAATCCGGTTTGGAACCGGATGGCCCGGTCCCAGACCCGGTCCAACCGGCCCTGTGACCGGATTCGTCGGGTTTGACCCACCAACTTGTACCTTTTCGACCCATGTCGCCTTGTATGCCTATATAAGACCCCAGCTCGCCCCCATAGCTGGTTAGACAAGATTTAGGCTTAAACATGACTTTGAGCTTTGTCTCCCTAGGGTTTCATCCCCTTTGTATCAAGGCACCCCATGTTGGATGATTGGATCTATGTGAGTGAGATTCTAGTGTAGCCCACTCTCTCTCCCTCACCGGTCTCCGTCCCCAACACCGATCTCTCACTTCGGGATTCTACCTCGAGTCTCTCCCGTGGTGATTCTATTGGCGTGGTCCATCGAGCCACGAGGGTAAGTATCGATTGTATCGGGTTGGTGTGCGTTGTGTTCTTCGCGTTCTTCGTGTTCTTCCGCCTCTCCCTCTCTTTCCCCCTTTGATTCTTGGGTCAATCGCGAGATCGGGCCACACACGGGGTCTTAGGCCTCATCATATGGTATCAGCAGCCTTTGGTTTCCGCGAATTTGACCCCCCACCCACCCAATTTCGTCTCTAAAATTTTCCCAAAAAATCCCCAAAAAATAGCCCTAATTTGCCTTTTGATGGATCTGCGATTTTGTTGCGTTTTGAGTGGTTTTGGTCCATGGATTTGGTGTTGAGGTGCTTGATCTACTATTTCCCCCACTTTCTAGCCCCCAATTCCATCGTTTTCCTTCGATTTGGTCGATTTGGCTTGGTTTTGCTCAAGAACAGGAGAGAGAAAACGAGCTGTCCGGTTGAGCACCGGTTGACCGGGCCCCAGACCGGCCGGGCCAGCCCAGGATCCGGTCGACCGGCCGTGTGACCGGCCCAGCCGGCCCCAGACCCGGCCAGACCGGCCCCCAGACCGGGCGCCACACAGCCACCACCACCGCCGACCACCGCCACTCCTCCCCATCGCCGGCAAGCACCGCCACCCTCCATCCCACGGGTAAACACCGCCGCGGCCCCACCACCACCACCGCATCCGCAAGAGCATCGACACCACCCACCACCGGCATACCACCGCCACCGCCGCCAAGCTACTTTGACCCGATTTCTCCGCTAACTTGTGTTTGCTTGTTCCGGTTTGAGTGCCTTGTTTGTGAAACTAACCCGCAGCTCCGAAGCAAGCGACGACATCCTCGGCACCCCGGACTTGCAAACGTACTCTTGACACCACCGCCATCATCGCAAGTTGTGTGTTCATCACCGCCTAACATCTTAGGTATAACTTGCATCACCTTGTAACCCCTCTTCTTTTGCGATCTATCCTATCGAGCATTGCTTATCTAGTGTTGCGAGACATTGCACGTGGCCCCGATTGTGAGGTGTGTGTGTGTAGTGTGGAGTCAAGCTTCTAAGCAAAACTCGTGTGGCAAGTAGCAAAAGCAAGGCTAACGCTAACATAGTGTGAGAAAAAGGCCGCCAAAACACAAAAAGAGTGCAAGTGCACCATAGAGCAAAAGTGTGCGAGTGCCATCATACATACAAATACACAAAAGAGTGTAAGTGCCACCAAATACAAAAAGAGGGAAAAAGCTTTTAAGCAAAAGAGAGAAAAGAGAAGAGAGGCCGCGTGTGAATCTTGTTGTCTCTTCGTTTGCAACCAAAGCTTTGCCTCTCCTTGTGTTACCGAGCCACCTTGCTTTCGGGCTTCATACACTTTTCCGCTCATTCCTTGGTCGCACTAACCCCGCTTATCCCGTGTGTGAGTTCCACATCTTTTCCGTGTATATAGTGATCATCGCTTTGACATTTGAGTTTTTGGATTTCACCCACCCTTAACAACAAACTTGATTTCGGATTTCATCTTTTGGCTTTCCACCATACTCACCTAACACCATATTTGCTAGCTTTTGCGTGTGTCTTTGTGTGAGTGCCCGATACAATTGTTCTAACTCTCGGTTTGTTGGATCACCCCAATCTTGTCATACCACGGTAAGATTGCGAGGTAGTGTTCTTCCACTAACATACACCATATAGATATTGTCTTGCTAACATGTATAGCGACGAAGAAGATACGGAGGAGTACACGGAGCACTTCGAGGAGGATGCCTCTTCAAGCACCGCGGATGTGGAGGAACATGTGGAGCTCTACACCAACTATGGCTCCGCGAGCATCGCCAACATGACCGACATCGAGGAGCTCTACACCGACTATGGCTCCGAGAGCATCGCCAACATGGACGACATCGACGAGCTCTACATCGACACTTGCTCAACAAGCATGGACGACATGGTGGAGCACCACGACGAGGACGACATCGACCCCACCATGTACACCGCCGATGCTCCCACATACCCCTACTTGGCCAATGGAGCTACATATGAAGATCGAGGACCTCCACGATGGCATCATCATGTGGATCATCAAGAGCGTCCCCAACATATTCGGCATCGACACACTTCTCCGAGCTCCACAAGGCGCCATCATGAGAGTGCCTATGCACAAGATCATCGACATCACGGACATCATATGGAGCATCAAGAGCGCCCCCAACATGAGCCATCACCTAGGCAAGGCAAGGACCGTCATCGACTCACACCATCTCATGATCGTCGTCGACCACCACCACCTCATGGTCTACATCGACATCCTTCCACACATGATCTTCGACGACACCACTCAAGACATGGTGATGAGGCAAGAAGACGAGAGCCTCGACATGAAGACCTTCCTCATAAGGCGACTTCTACCTCTTGCGCCACCACCACAATGGCCCCTACCTCGTCATATGCCTATGGACTCCGATGCTACAAGTGCAAGCAACAAGGCCACCCTCCACGGGAATGTCCCAATCTCCTATGTGAGGTGTGCAAGACCAAGGGTCACGTGGCATGGCAATGCACAACGCCAAGCGCCAAGAAGCTCTACTTCGACGAGCTCAATGCACAAGTCTCCAAGATGCCACCACTTGAGGACGACTTAGGAGGCGATGGAGTTGAGCATGGTGAGCATGGGATTCTCCCTTCACCTACGGCGGCGCATGGAGTTGAGATGGTTGAGCATGGGAAGTTCCCTTCAACCAAGGAGGCGCATGGAGATGAGAAAGTCGAACCTACTCCTATATGCTTGATTGATGAGTTGGTACCAATCCCATGTGAGCATGAGAGCCACTTAGCCCACTTGAGCGAGAGTGATAGTGAGTTGAGTGACTTCCACCCCATATGTGAGTTTGAGTGCTTCCATTTGGAGGACATGAGTGATACACAAAGTGAGTTGAGAGAGGTAGATGATAGGTCCATGGAGGACATCGCATTTGCTAACACATTAACCTCTCCCTCGTTTGTGTCTTCTTATGTTGCACTAGGTTCCACGGAGGACGAGTTTCCGCTCATGGAGAAGATGTACATGGTGCATGAAGATGATGATATCTCACCATGCTTGCTCCACGATGGACATGTCGACCACATGGATCCTCCTACTTCCACCACACCTACTTCACATGAGTCGGCCTACAAAGGTAACAACATAGGTGTTGATGATGCCATGATCCCACTAGTGGACATGATGACTTATGAGCGCATGCATGATCTTGATGATACATTTGCTACGTCACTTGATTCTTTCATATTCCCATGTGATGCTTTGCTTCCTAACATTGTTGATCATGTGGAGTTGATTGATTGTGATACCATGAACATGCCATGCTATGAAAGTTTCATATTTGCTCCGCTTGCTTGCAATGATAATGATTATGCTCATGCTTGTGTTGTGACTCCCTTGATGACTACTCGCTCTTTGACATGTCTTGTTGACAATGATGACATTAGTTTCCGCATGCTTTGCCCAAAATGCTTACACCATTCCATGATCCTAGCATCCAAGATTGTGAACAATTGCTCTTTCTTATGCTTGGTATGCAAGAATGCTTATTTTATTGTTCATGAGAAGGCCCCCATAGCCTTTTCAATTTTTGATGATCATGAGTTACCACATGCCATGAATGCACCTTCTTGCCATATGCACCATCGCCATGCATTTCATACTATCTTGCTTGACACTAATGGTGATGTGCACAAGACATGGAACATCATGATGGATGATGTATTCATCTACCATGCACACACGCTTTTTGTCTTGTTTCTTCCATGTGTAGGTACACGGACGACCACTTCCACCGCTACGGAGCATGAGCTCACAAAACGCGCAATTGAGAGCTACCCCATCAAGGACCTAACCCGCGGGAATCACACCAAAGGGTATGTTCCCACAAGCCTTCGCCCTCATGTGTTTCCGACTTGGTTTGTCGAGCTTCCGGTTTGGTCCAATTCCTCATCACCTCTTTTGCTTCTTATGCAACTTATCTTGAAACATCTTGTTGGCACAATGGTTGTTGTATGTATTGATGATATCATCATACACTCCGAGAATCTCAAGGATCATGTCATACATGTGAGAGACACATTATGCACCTTGTGCCACATGTCACACCAAAAGTTGCTCTCCTTTGGATTTCTCATTTCATCTTTGGCAATTGCAATGGATTCTTTGACACTTGAGGATACCCATACTCGGCTCACGCCAACCATACTTTCCCAAGCTAGAAGTCTCCATAGCTTTGCCATTGCACATAACAATTTTTCCCCAAATTTTGCCGCCGATACTTGCCTTTTGATTGTTCCATTTGTGTGGGACAATGCTACACACAACATTTTTGACACCTTCCAAAGCAAACTTTTACTTGCACAAATTTTTGTCCTACCACATTTTGGACACATCGACACTCTTTTGATCACCATTTTTGCCCAATGCCTTTTGGAGAAACGACTTGATGCTTCGTATTTGATTGAGAGCCTCTTGTTCGCCGGTCACCAAATTGGCATCCACAAGCTTTCCTTTTGCAAGTTGTTTTTCCCCTTGTTCTTCTTCGACCGAGACTTGGCCCCTCCACCACTACATGGGAGACCCGTTATGGACTACAACAAAGACGCCTGCACTACGACGAGCATCCCTAAGGACACAAGGGCACCTATACAAGTCCTTCCCGTCTACCTCATCGGTGAGGAGGAGCAAGAGTCGAGGACGACTCTTCCCCAAGGGGGGGAGATGATGCGGGGTGGCTTTCGGACCCCTCCGCCTCAAGACCGTCAAGTGCAACCCCGCCTATCGTCGACGCTACACCATGGTCAAGGAGTCCCCCAAGTGGACCAACAACACCAACCCCCGCCATATATGTCAAGGTGAACTCCTTCCTCTCGACACTCGACCTCGTCAATACCTTGGATGGAATGCTACCTCATGTCGGTGTGTTACATGTCATTAGGTACAAGAGTCATCGAGGAACCGGAGAGAAGGAACTCCCATGGTGCAAGGAAGAGAGAAGAAGAAGAATGAAGGAAGAAGAAAGGAAGAGGAAGAAGAGGCGGGAGGAGGAAGGCCGGCCGGTCACAGACCCGGTCGACCGGGCTCCTGACCGGACCGCCCGGTCACAGGCCCGGTCAACCGGGCTCCTGACCAGCCGGCCGGTTTTCGACCGGAACGTCGACCGGTGCCATCCGGAAGCAATCCCGGGGCTCCCGAAGCCCCGCCCGGTTACGTCCGGCCCAGAATCCGGTTTGGAACCGGATGGCCCGGTCCCAGACCCGGTCCAACCGGCCCTGTGACCGGATTCGTCGGGTTTGACCCACCAACTTGTACCTTTTCGACCCATGTCGCCTTGTATGCCTATATAAGACCCCAGCTCGCCCCCATAGCTGGTTAGACAAGATTTAGGCTTAAACATGACTTTGAGCTTTGTCTCCCTAGGGTTTCATCCCCTTTGTATCAAGGCACCCCATGTTGGATGATTGGATCTATGTGAGTGAGATTCTAGTGTAGCCCACTCTCTCTCCCTCACCGGTCTCCGTCCCCAACACCGATCTCTCACTTCGGGATTCTACCTCGAGTCTCTCCCGTGGTGATTCTATTGGCGTGGTCCATCGAGCCACGAGGGTAAGTATCGATTGTATCGGGTTGGTGTGCGTGTGTGTTCTTCGTGTTCTTGCGTATTCCTCGGACCCACATAGCAGGTCAATAATACTAAGTTACTTTATTAAATGTTATTAGTTTTATATATCATGCGTGACCCACTTGTCAGGAACATATTTAATTAAGTAAAAATTGTGGTTTGGAAGAATCGAACCAGGGCTTTGGCGTGACCGACGCGGAGTGTTACCGCTAAGGTAGATATGGAATTTTGATCTGGATCCGTAACTAGTCTATTCTACATATTTATTTCAATGGTGTGATCTAGATGTTACGACATAATAATTTCCTTATTAATATTTATGTCGGCCGAGGGTGCCTCGTTTAAGTCGCGCCGCTAGCAGACACGGCCTATCTAGGTGATCTTGCTAACAGTCGAATCGACTAGGGTTCTCGTCGAGGTGAGAAGAAATCCGTGAAGGCTCCATTGTGGTGGCGGCGAGACGCATCATCGGTGAGTTCTCCTGATTGTTCGTTAGGTCTAGATTTTTTAATCAGTTGTCAAGATCTGTTCTGAAGAACGTTGGCATGTTCTTAACTGAATTGTAGGCAATGGATCGAAGTTGGATAACTGATGGCACCAAGAAGTTCACAACAAAGTACATGGCAGGTGTTAGGGATTTCATCAAGTTTGCGCGAGAACACTTGGACAATACAGATGAACCAATCTTGTGCCCTTGCAAGGACTGCCTAAATCTGATACGTCAGGATATAAAAACAGTCGAGGATCACTGCAATTGTTCAGGTATGTCCATGACGTATACAAGATGGACTAGACATGGGGAAGGTTTTAGTGATGACGAAGGGCGGGATAGAAACGATGATGGTGCGTATGATAGTGACAATGATGAAGAGGAAGACAATGGTGATTGTTATGTTGATGATTCGTCTAGTATGATCGATGAACTGCAGAAGTCTGGAAATAAAGGTCCTGACCTGCCAAATATGTATGCTAATCTAATTGAGTCAGCGAAAAAAGAACTTTATGAGGGATGCACCACTTTCACTAGGTTGTCGTTCATTATTAAGCTCCTTCATGTCAAATCATACAGCCGGATAACAAACAGAGGATTTGATCTCTTACTTCAGCTTTTACGTACAGCTTTGCCAGATGTGGACTTTCCCAAATCATATGCTGATGCTAAGAGTGTTCTTTCTGATGTTGGGCTTGGTTATGAGACAATTCATGCATGCAAGTTTGATTGTTCTTTATTTTGGGGAGATCACAAGGACGATACGCACTGCCATGTTTGTGGATTATCAAGATATAGAGACCCTACTGGAAAAAAGAAAATCCCTCACAAGGTGTTAAGGTACTTTCCTATAATTAAAAGGTTGCAGAGACTATTTGTTAAAAAGGAAATGTCGACACATACTAGATGGCACAAAGAGAAGAGGGTTGTTGAGCCCAATGTACTGAGGCACCCTGCTGATGGTGAGGCATGGAAGCACTTTGATGACAGGTTTGATTGGTTTGCTAAAGATACGTCTCCAACGTATCGATAATTTCTTATGTTCCATGCTACATTATTGATGATATCTACATGTTTTATACACATTATATATCGTATTTACGCATTTTCTGGAACTAACCTATTAACAAGACGCCGAAGAGCCAGTTGCTATTTTCTGCTGTTTTTGGTTTCAGAAATCCTAGTAACGAAATATTCTCGGAATTGGACGAAATCAACGCCCAGGGTCCTATTTTTGCACGAAGCTTCCAGAAGTCCGAAGAGGAGACGAAGTGGGGCCACGAGGTGGGGACACACCATGGCGGCGCGGCCCAAGCCCTGGCCGTGCCGCCCTAGTGTGTGGGCCCCCCGTGACGCCCTTTGACCTGCCCTTCCACCTACTTAAAGCCTCCGTCGCGAAACCCCAGTACGAGCCACGATACGGAAAACCTTCCAGAGACGCCGCGAATCCCATCTCGGGGATTCAGGATATCGTCCGGCACCCCGGAGAGGGGATTCATCTCCCGGAGGACTCTTCATCGCCATGATCGCCTCCGGAGTGATGAGTGAGTAGTTCACCCCCGGACTATGGGTCCATAGCAGTAGATGGTCGTCTTCTCCTTATGTGCTTCATTGTTCGATCTTGTGAGCTGCCTAACATGATCAAGATCATCTATCTGTAATACTATATGTTGTGTTTGTCGGGATCCGATGGATAGAGAATACTATGTTATGGTGATTATCAATCTATTATTTATGTGTTGTTTATGATCTTGCATGCTCTCCGTTATTAGTAGAGGCTCTGGCCAAGTTTTTGCTCTTAACTCCAAGAGGGAGTATTTATGCTCGATAGTGGGTTCATGCCTCCATTGATATCTGGGATCGTGACAGAAGGTTCTAAGGTTGTGGATGTGCTGTTGCCACTAGGGATACAACATTGATGCTATGTCTAAGGATGTAGTTGTTGATTACATTACGCACCATACTTAATGCAATTGTCTGCTTGCAACTTAATACTGAAGGGGTTCGGATGATAACCTGAAGGTGGACTTTTTAGGCATAGATGCATGCTGGATGGCGGTCTATGTACTTTGTCGTAATGCCCGATTAAATCTCACTATATTTATCATATCATGTATATGCATTGTTATGCCCTTTTCTATTTGTCAATTGCCCGACTGTAATTTGTTCACCCAACATGCTTTTATCTTATGGGAGAGACACCTCTAGTGAACTGTGGACCCCGGTCCTATTCTTTACATCGCATACAATCTACTGCAATACTTGTTTTACTGTTTTCTTCGCAAACAATCATCTTCCACACAATACGGTTAATCCTTTGTTACAGCAAGCCGGTGAGATTGACAACCTCACTGTTTCGTTGGGGCAAAGTACTTTGGTTGTGTTGTGCAGGTTCCACGTTGGCGCCGGAATCCCTGGTGTTGCGCCGCATCACATTTCGCCACCATCAACCTTCAACGTGCTTCTTGACTCCTACTGGTCCGATTAAACCTTGGTTTCTTACTGAGGGAAACTTGCCACTGTGCGCATCATACCTTCCTCTTGGGGTTCCCAACGGACGTGTACATCTACGCGCATCAAAGCAAATTTCTGGCGCCGTTGCCGGGAGATCAAGACACGCTGCAAGGGGAGTCTCCACTTCCCAATCTCCTTACTTTGTTTTTGTCTTGCTTTATTTTATTTACTACTTTGTTTGCTGCACCTAAACAAAACACACAAAAATTAGTTGCTAGTTTTACTTTATTTACTGTCTTGCTCTCTATATCAAAAACACACAAAAAATTAGTTACTTGCATTTACTTTATCTAGTTTGCTTTATTTACTGTTGCTAAAATGAATACCCCTGAAAATACTAAGTTGTGTGACTTCACAACTACAAATAATAATGATTTCCTATGGACACCTATTGCTCCACCTGCTACTACTGCAGAATTCTTTGAAATTAAACCTGCTTTACTGAACCTTGTTATGAGAGATCAATTTTCTGGTGTTAGTTCTGATGATGCTGCGGCCCATCTTAATAATTTTGTTGAAATTTGTGAAATGCAAAAATATAAGGATGTAGATGGTGATATTATTAAATTGAAATTGTTTCCTTTCTCATTAAGAGGAAGAGCTAAAGATTGGTTGCTATCTTTGCCTAAGAATAGTATTGATTCATGGACTAAATGTAAGGATGCTTTTATTGGTAGATATTATCCTCCCGCTAAAATTATATCTTTGAGAAGTAGCATAATGAATTTTAAGCAATTAGATACTGAACATGTTGCTCAAGCATGGGAGAGAATGAAAACTTTGGTAAAGAATTGCCCAACCCATGGACTGACTACTTGGATGATCATCCAAACCTTCTATGCAGGACTAAATTTTTCTTCGCGGAATTTATTGGATTTAGCTGCTGGAGGTACCTTTATGTCCATCACTTTGGGGGCGGCTACAAAACTTCTTGATGATATGATGATAAATTACTCTGAATGGCACACGGAAAGAGCTCCACAAGGTAAGAAGGTAAATTCTGTTGAAGAAACCTCTTCCTTGAGTGATAAGATTGATGTGATTATGTCTATGCTTGTGAATGGTAGATCTAATGTTGATCCTAATAATGTTCCTTTAGCTTCATTGGTTGCTCAAGAAGAAAATGTTGATGTGAATTTCATTAAAAATAATAATTTCAACAACAATGCTTATAGGAACAACTCTGGTAATAACTATAGGCCATATCCTTCAGCTAATGGTAATGGTTATGGTAATTCTTATGGGAATTCTTACAACAATAATAGGAGTGTACCCTCTGGTCTTGAAGCCATGCTTAAAGAATTTATTAGTACACAAACTGCTTTTAACAAATCGGTTGAGGAAAAGCTTGATAAAATTGATATTATTGCTTCTAGAGTTGATAGACTTGCCTCTGATGTTGATCTATTAAAATTGAAAGTTATGCCTAATGAGGATATTGATAATAAGATTACTACTACAGCAAATTCCATCCAAGTTAGAATTAATGAGAATATAAGATTAATGGCTGAATTGCGTGCTAGGTGGGATAGAGAAGAAAATGAAAAACTAGCTAAAGAGAATAATGTAGCTAAAGTTTGGACTATTACCACCACTAGTAATGTTAATTCTTCACATGTTGCTGCACCTCCTACTATCAATGGTAAAATAATTGGTGTTGGCAATGTTTCTACTCCTAGTGCAAAGCGTACAAAACTGCCTGAAATTGCTAAAACTGCTGAAACTGCTTGTGATAAAACTGCTGAAATTTTTTCCAACCTTGGGGACAATGATCCCATTGATGTAGCTCATAATGATTTAGATTTTGATGATTGCCACATCTCTGAAGTTATAAAGTTCTTACAAAAACTTGCTAAAAGTCCTAATGCTAGTGCTATAAATTTGGCCTTTACAAAACATATTACAAATGCTCTCATAAAAGCTAGAGAAGAGAAACTAAAACTTGAAACTTCTATTCCTAGAAAGTTAGAAGATGGTTGGGAGCCCATCATTAAAATGAAATTCAATGACTTTGAATGTAATGCTTTATGTGATCTTGGTGCAAGTATTTCTGTTATGCCTAAAAAGATTTATGATATGCTTGACTTGCCACCATTGAAGAATTGTTATTTGGATGTTAATCTTGCCAATAATGTTAAAAAGAAACCTTTGGGGAGGATTGATAATGTGCACATTACGGTTAACAATAACCTTGTTCCCGTTGATTTTGTTGTCTTGGATATCGAATGCAATGCATCTTGTCCAATTGTGTTGGGAAGACCTTTTCTTCGAACCGTTGGTGCTGTTATTGATATGAGGGAAGGTAATATTAAATATCAATTTCCTCTCAAGAAAGGTATGGAACACTTCCCTAGAAAGAGAATGAAGTTGCCTTTTGATTCTATTATTAGAACAAGTTATGATGTTGATGCTTCTACTCTTGATGTTACTTGATTTGCACTTTCTGCGCCTAGCTGAAAGGCGTTAAAGAAAAGCGCTTATGGGAGACAACCCATGTTTTTACTACAGCACTTTGTTTTATATTTGATTCTTGGAAGTTGTTTACTACTGTAGCAACCTCTCCTTATCATGTTTTTGTGCCAAGTAAAGTTTCTATGTTAAAGTTGATGTTATATTTGGGATCGCTGCGCAGAAACAGCATTGCTGTCTGTCACGAATTCTGGCATAAGTCTCTGTAGAAAATTCGAAAAAATCTGCAAAATTACGAGCGTGATCCTCAGATATGTACGCAACTTTCATTAGTTTTGAGTTTTTCCATTTGAGCAAGTCTAGTGCACCTTTCAGGTTCGTCTTTACGGACTGTTCTGTTTTTGACAGATTCTGCCTTTTATTTCGCATTGCCGTATTTGCTATGTTGGATGAATTTCTTTGATCCATTAATGTCCAGTAGCTTTGTGCAATGTCCAGAAGTGTTAAGAATGATTGTGTCACCTCTGAATATGTGAATTATTAATTGTGCACTAACCCTCTAATGAGTTTGCTTGAAGTTTGGTGTGAAAGAAGTTTTCAAGGGTCAAGAGAGGAGTATGATATACTATGATCAAGAGGAGTGAAAGCTCTAAGCTTGGGGATGCCCCCGTGGTTCATCCCTGCATATTTTAAGAAGACTCAAGCGTCTAAGCTTGGGGATGCCCAAGGCATCCCCTTCTTCATCGACAACATCATCGGTTCCTCCCCCGAAACTATATTTTTATTCAGTCACATCTTGTGTTCTTTACTTGGAGCGTCGGTTTGTTTTGTTTTTGTTTTTGTTTGAATAAAATGGATCCTAGCATTCACTTTGTGGGAGAGAGACACGCTCCGCTGTTACATATGGACAAATATGTCCTTAGGCTTTACTCATAATATTCAAGGCGAAGGTTGAAACTTCTTCGTTAAATTGTTATATGGTTGGAATTGGGAAATGCTACATGTAGTAATTCTAAAATGTCTTGGATAATGTGATACTTTGCAATTGTTGTGCTCATGTTTAAGCTCTTACATCATATACTTTGCACCCATTAATGAAGAAATACATAGAGCTTGCTAAAATTTGGTTTGCATATTTGGTCTCTCTAAGGTCTAGATAATATCTAGTATTGAGTTTTGAACAACAAGGAAGACGGTGTAGAGTCTTATAATGTTTACAATATGTCTTTTATGTGAGTTTTGCTGCACCGGTTCATCCTTGAGTTTGCTTCAAATAACCTTGCTAGCCTAAACCTTGTATCGAGAGGGAATACTTCTCATGCATCCAAAATCCTTGAGCCAACCACTATGCCATTTGTGTCCACCATACCTACCTACTACATGGTATTTCTCCGCCATTCCAAAGTAAATTGCTTGAGTGCTACCTTTAAAATTCCATTCTTTACCTTTGCAATATATAGCTCATGGGACAAAATAGCCTTAAAAACTATCGTAGTATTGAATATGTACTTATGCACTTTATCTCTTCACTACTACAAAATCGCTTACCGCCGGCGCACCAAAAACCCCTACCGCCGGCGTTTACGCATTCGCCGGCGACCACCTCGCCGGTGGTAATGTCGTATCGCCGGCGTTTTCCAAATCGCCGGTGGTATATGCTGTTATCCCCGGCGCTTTCCCCAAATCGCCGGCGGTAAGGACTTACCCCTGGCGGTTTGCCAATTCGCCGGGGGTAATCTGCTGCAGCGCTGGCGCTTTGATTTTCGCCAGGGGTACAGTTTCGGGGCGCCGGTGGTATTGATTACAGGATTAAAAAAATAAAACTCGAAATATATAGCAGAATACACCAGAATACACACAGAATACACACAGAATACACAGTATACACCAGCATACATAGAATACACAGAATACACAGAATACACAGTTATATAGAAAGTCCCAAATGTTCATAACATGCATGCATTAATAACACAAGTTTAGATAGTAGATAGTTCACCATATGGTTCAAACATCACGACTCGAAGTAGCACATGTTACAGAAATACATATAAGTCCAGTGTCGATGACCTAGCTAAACAACAATGACATAATAAACTAGAGAGGCGGTGGCGGCAAGCATCATCACGATGAAAGGGGTCCTCCACATCTCCCTCCTCTGTCCCGCTCGAAAGTTGGCGTATCGAGTTTCCGCCTCCTCCAAAGTGGTGTACCCCTTGTAGCTGTTGCCGCTGAAACGGTGGACCTGCCTCCTACAGTCTTCCCAGTCCTCGTAGACTCCAGGAACCCTGCCGTGGTAGACGACATAGTACGTCATCTATGCAAACACACAACAAAGAAATGTAAGTTGTTAGTACATCCATAGAGAGAGATATAACATATAGGTGTGCAAAAGAACAAACATAAAAAATACTTAAGTAATTTTATGACTAACATTTGCAAAGGACAAAAGTTTTTGAGTCAAGTCGGCTTCGGCGGGAAGGGAAGGATGCCCTCGAGCGTGTTGAATGTTCTCTCGTCACAACCATCTTCTAATCGGCCTTCTATCTCGAAATTAGAAAGTGCGGGGCCATAGTTGAACAAGCCACCATTCATGACGACATCCCTCCATAGTATTGTGCAAATGGTCCGCTGGATGGCACGGAACTCGGCTCTCACGTTTTCATCGGTGGTGTCCGACATGTTGACGAAATTCCCTTGAAGACCAGATGGCAACAAGAGATCGTTCTGAGACCTTACAACCGCCCTCATCTGTAGGATGGCAAACCATGCCTCCATCCCATTGTCATCCGCCGATTGCTTGAGGCAGGGGAACTTGGTTATGTGGTTGCACACATGGCAACCTTTAACTTTCTTCTCATGCCTGAGTTTGTCGACGCCAATCTCAGCTATGAAGCCGCTGAGGGCTTTATCAAGTGTAGACTTAACGTCGGTGAAGTCTTTCTCCTTATCAAGCCCGGAGTCGAGATAAGTGACATGGGAATGATACGGGTGAAAGAGGAGGAGGGTGCAGTACTTGAGTCTGCGCAAAATGGAAATAAACCATCATACTCAGCTATTAAGGAAATTCATGAAAGAATGTAATATAGGGTACTTTAGTAACCAAATACTTACTCGCGGAAATATGGTATGACAAAGCATTTTTTATCCTTGTTTAACACCAAGAAATCCTTGATATACTTCGCGAGAAACGCTTGTTCGTTCTGGGTGGTAGCTGGAGTCATGTAGAAGGGGTCCATGATAGCGATTTGCGCTGTGTTCTCCATGGCGATATCGTGCGCCATACTGAGCGATACGAGGCGGACCAAGTTTCGGTCTAGCTGTTGCATGTGCAAGAGCCTGAAGATGTCTTCGTACCGAATGAACATCAAGTCCGCAGGGTATGTGTTGACAAAGCCAAAGCCAGTGGGCACCTTGGCTATCACAATTGGGTACGAGGGATTTCTTTCTTTAAGAAGTAGCTTCTCCTTCATTAGAATAGTATCATGCACGTTCCTCATATCCGGCGTCAACTTGTCTACAACGTGTGCCGGCAGCATCGGCTGGCCTATGTGATGCAACTTCCTCCACGGGGTCGGCAACTTGTCATTAACCACTATCTTGCTTTTGGCAACATCTCCCGACTTCTTCCGCTTCCTGCCCTTCTTCTTACTGCAACTGGGAGTGGCGTTTTGTTTCATACCCTCCGTGGTCGCACCAAGGAGTGTCCTCGGGGTAAGCCCAACTCGGGGCGGAGCGGTGAAGGCGGTAGTGTCCTCCTGCTCGGGCGTTTCTTGTGAAAGGAACAACTTCTTCTTTAGGATATGACCGGCGGGTGGCTTGTAAGGAGAAACCGCGTCGGCGTCGAGCTCGGCGATGAACGTATCAATGGGAGCTTGATCGATGTCCAACGCCTTGTCGTGCTGACTCTCGTGCTGACTATCGGGCTGACTATCGGGCTCAAAATGATCATAAGCCGGTGGAGGACTGGCCCTGCCTTTGCCTGCCGTCAAAGCAGTCGTTGGAGCTGGGACCTTGGCTTGGCTCGGGGCATCCGTCGCATCCTGAGGAGTGACCATGCCATAGCTTGCCTCCGAACCTGAGGCGGCGGTGTTCAGCCGAATTAGGGCTTTCGGCCATAGAAGGATGTGATTCTTGAGGTCCCCGAGAGTGAGCGGGGTTTCCGTTTCCGGGGGTTGATAAGGAGGATGGAGGTCTTGGCATCCCGGTAACGACCGGTTCACGCGAACCCGGCTCACGCTATCATCCATCCTGACGCAGTGGAAAATCCGCTGTGTTGGCAGGATGACACTGCCGCTCGCTACAGCCTTCAACTTGTTGTCCACATTCAGTAGCAAGGTGCAAGGAGTCGCGTTCGCCTGTGAAAACATGTGTATGTCAGAGAGGGGCGACGACAAAGTAACTAATTTGTAGAGCTTGAGAGACTAAATTAATTACCGTGAGGGCGTCGAGCTCGGCTCGCGTTGAAGGACCGAGGCCAGGCGTGCAGGTGACTGAGGGGCTAGTACTGGGGCCCCCCAGGTCCGGCGAATCCTCTCTAGCGCCGACATTGCCGGCGGGTGGAGTCACCAAGTTGGGTGTGCATTGAGCGTGTCTAGTTGGAGGCCGGTTGTCCGAGTTGCTGGCGCCTAGGCTGATAACCGGCATCGGTCCCTTACCGCCGGCGTCGAAGTAATTCTTCATCGACAGCACAAGATCAGGGATGATTTCATTGACCCTGTTGGCCAGCGCGTCATCGACCCTGGTAGCAACCTCGGCACTGACGCGTTGCTGAACCTCGGCACTGACTCGTTGCTGAACCTCGGCACTGACGCGTTGCTCCATGGTTGTTTCCAAGTCGGCCACCTTTTTCAGAAGAGCCTCGTGCTCCCGGTCCTTCTGCGCCTGCCGCGACTCCCTAGTGCTTGAGGGCACGTCCAAGCCATAGTCGGCAAGCTTGCGACCTCCTCCGGCGCCGGGGACACGGTGGGGCTTGTCCAAAAGCGGCCGCGCCTTCACGGTGTTCAGACCCCTGATAAAAGGCGTGTCCCACGGGACTTTGCCAGTCGACGTCTGGGACGAGGAGCCAGCTGATTCGGCGGCTGCTTGTTCCGCCAACTGCCAGAAGTAACATGAACAATTTTAGAATGTAATGGACTTGGTGAGCAGTATCAAATTAATAAGCTGGTAAATTGCTTACCACTGCTTTCTCTAGTGCCATCACCTTCGCGTCGGCGACCAACTCAACTCCCACCACCACATCAGGTTTCGTGACACGTTTCCCAGCCAATTCTCGATGGTATCGGGACCTGAGATATGCCCTGAAGAGTGGGTCTTTGTACTTGGCAAAAGGGGGCTCGAGGCCAGCATTTATGTAGGCCTGGTCCTCCTTGTCCCATACCGGCTGCTTGCCTTCGAAGCCACGGGCAATCCAACCGGACGTGGGTCGTCCTCGTTTAAATAATTCTTGCAGAAAGAGATGCACTCCTCGGTGAGAAAGCCCTGGACGATGCTTCCATCCGGATGTGCCCTGTTACGAACGTATCCTTTGATGAAGCCGTTCATTCTTTCTAACGCCATCATGTTGTGAAGGAACGCGGGCCCGAGATCCTCGATATCGTCCACTATATGCACCAGCAGATGGACCATGATGTCAAAGAATGCGGGCGGGAAGTACATCTCCATCTCGCATAGGATGGTGACGATCTCTTCCTGCAGCCTCCCGAGTTTCTTGACGGTTATCGACTTTCGAGTGATGACGTCGAAGACGTTACACAGGTCAGTCAGCGTCGCACGAACGTGCGGTTCCATTATCCCTCGGATAGCAACCGGAAGTATCTGCGTCATCATGACATGACAGTCATGAGACTTCATCCCGCTGAAGATTTTTTTCGTCGGGTCCAGCCATCTGCGTATCAGCCCCGCGTAGCCTAGGGGAAATTTGACTTCTAGTAGGCACTTGAAGAATTGTTCGAGCTCATCGGGATTTAGAGTGAAGCAGGAGGGGCGAGGAGTTTCGCGCTGCTTGGCCACCCTTTTGCGTTTGCGACCATCCGTCTCCTCCTCCTCGGTTTCCTGGTCAACCTGGGCGAAATGAAGCTCTTTTCTGATATCAAGGGCCATCAGGTCGTGTCTTGCTTTCGACCCGTCTTTGGTCCTCTCCGGCATGTTGAGCACAGTGCCAAGCAAGCTCTCGCACACGTTCTTCGTGATATGCATGACATCAAGGCTATGAGGCGTACCGAGGATCTTCCAGTACGGCAAGTCCCAAAACACGGACCTCCTTTTCCATACCCCCAAGAGCGGCCCGGGTTCCTTTTTCTTTCTCTTGTCTCCTTTCTTCCGCTTCTGGAT
Source organism: Lolium multiflorum (assembly GCA_030979885.1). Lineage (NCBI taxonomy): Eukaryota > Viridiplantae > Streptophyta > Magnoliopsida > Poales > Poaceae > Lolium > Lolium multiflorum. Next base: position 283,561,652 of record CM061750.1, read on the forward strand.
CTTTATCTTACCCGCCGGAGGGCAGTCTTTCCAGTTTTTCAACAGAGTATCTATCTCTTCGCCGCTTCTCCTAGGTGGAGGTCCCTCGACCTCATCCTTCCCATTGAACAGGTCTCCACGCTTCCTCCACGGGTCATTCTTGGGAAGCCACATTCGATGCCTCATGTAGACGGTTTTTGAAGACCCGGGATCCTTACCCAGCTGTAAAAACGGCGTCTTTTCCATGCATCTCACACATGCCTTGTGTCCGTGGCACACCTGGCACGCGATATATCCGTATCCAAGATAGTCCTGCACCGTCGTCAACAGTGCGGCTTTCATACGGAAAGTTTCTTGTCCGTAGGCGTCCCAAGTTTCTGTCCCTTCCTCCCACAGAGTGACTAGCTCCTCCTTCAATAGCTCCAGATACAGGTTGATATCGCTCCCTGGCTGCGTCGGCCCTTGGATTAGCATACTCATGTGTATGTACTTCTTCTTCAGGCATAGCCATGGAGGGAGGTTGTACATCCATACAAACACGGGCCAGGTGCTGTGCTTGCTGCTTTGGTTCCCAAACGGATTGAGTCCGTCGGTGCTCGCACCCAACCTGATGTTCCTTGGTTCTTTCCCGAATTCTTCGTAATACTCATCGTCTAATGTTTTCCACTGGCTTGCATCCGAAGGGTGTGTTAGCACTGGGTTTTCAACCCGTTCTACATCACGCATCACCGCCTCCTTTCTTTCCGCGTGCCAGCGCATGAGCTTTGCTTCCTTGGGGTCCACGAAGTACCGCTGCAGACGGGGCGTGAGCGGGAAGTACCACACAACTTTTCGAGGAGATTTTTTTGTCCCTCTCTTGTATCGAGATTCGCCACACTGTGGGCATGTATCGAGATTGGCATGCTCGTTCCGATATATTACGCAGTCACTGATGCATGCGTGGTATTTCTGGTGCGGTAAATCGAGAGGGCACACGATTTTCTTGGCCTCCTGTAGGCTACCGGCACACGTGTTATCTTTAGGAAAGTGGATCTTCAAGTATCCGAAGAGTTCGTCCACGCTTGTGTCCGTCCATTTGTGCTTTGCCTTCATCTCCATAATATCGAGAGCGTATCTCAGACGGCTCTCCTCCGTCCCACGAGCTGCATCGTACAACGGAGTTCTCGAGTCTACCTCGAGTTGATCTAGCTTAGCCTTCCGTCTACCAGCGATTTTGGGGTCGGTCGATGTGTTGCTGAGAAGAAGTTCTTGAACATGACGGTCCTGCACGGCCGCGGTTAGCGGGGTATTTCTACTCATGTCCTCGTCGGCCGCATGCTCTTCCCGGCCTTCTTGATCACCATCAACGTGTGCGCCATCCTCTTCAACCTCGTCTCCATTGTCGTGTGGGGCATCCTCTCCATCACCTTCGTTATCATCATCTCCACCATCATCATCTCCATCACCATCGATATCATCATCTCCATCATCACTCATCCACTGAGTATGCCCCTCCATGAAACTATACCTGAGCAGGTGTTGATTCACTATGCCTGACAAGGGGTCAAACAACGATCCTAGCTTGCATCTTCGACAAGGACACATTATATCCTTTCGCTTTTTTAGATACATGTCGGCCGTCGCGCGTTCCACGTATCTATCCACGACGCTTTCCCTCATCTCGATGACCATCGCCGCCTACAAGACAAGATAATTGATTACACCGCCGTCTCGGTTTTCACGGAAAAAATTCGGCATGACCTTTGCTAAATATTGTCATGCTGGAGTTCCAAAATTCGCCGGAACGGAAGTTAATCAACATTCCGGCAAAACATTGGCAACTCAATGTTCCTACACGCGTAAACAAATGCAAAACAATGCATTTACATATATGGAACCGCGCCTTTTGCAATTTTACTAGTGACATAACCGCGACTTTTCAACAACTCATGAACATTCCACTAATTAGTTATATACCTATTAGTTGACACGACGTCCAAAAGCACCGGAGAGAGGCCACACGTCGACTTTATGCTCGAGAGATCTAGAGATCTAAGAAATGGAGAGATCTAGCTAGATCTAGTGGAAAAGGTGGTGGGAGGAGATAGATCTAGATCTAGATTATGCAAATCATGCTAGAGGGGCTAGGTAGTCCATGATTTGCTCAAATACATCATATTTTATTGGTTAAAATAGCTAAAATGGGTGGGGGAATGAGCTAACTAGTGCTTGGGTTGATTTGCCATAGCATATGAATGTGTGAGGGTGGTGGTAGGTGGCTGGTCGAGTTATGGCATATCCCAGGTTACCGCCGGCGCCTACATGTGCGTTTGCCAGCGGTAGGGCTTATTACCGCCGGCACATACGTCCCACAAACGCCGGCGGTAAGTGCAGGATGGGTGGCCCACCCAGCCACTCGTTACCCCCGGCATTTCCGTTTTCGGGTTCGCCGGCGGTACAGCCCGCTACCCCCGGCGGTTTGGCGCAAAACGCCGGCGGTAAGTGCTGTCTGGGTGGCCCGGCCCAGCCCCTCGTTACCCCCGGCATTTTCCATTCCGTGTTCGCCGGCGGTAAAGCCCGCACCCCCGGCGCCTTCCGTTCAACTCGCCGGCGGTAGGGTTAGGCCACCCTGGAAGGTCTTACCGCCGGCATTTTCAAAACGTACTCGCCGGCGGTAAGGAGTGCTGCTATAAGCCTTTTCCTAGTAGTGCTTATTAAGTTGCTTGTTGTGCGATAACCATGCTTCTGGGGACGCCCTCAACTACTCTTTGTTGAATATCATGTGAGTTGCTATGCATGTCCGTCTTGTCTGAAGTAAGGGAGATCTACCACCTTAATGGTTGGAGCATGCATATTGTTAGAGAAGAACATTGGGCCGCTAACTAAAGCCATGAATCATGGTGGAAGTTTCAGTTTGGACATATATCCTCAATCTCATATGAGAATAATAATTGTTGCTACATGCTTATGCATTAAAGAGGAGTCCATTATCTGTTGTCCATGTTGTCCCGGTATGGATGTCTAAGTTGAGAATAATCAAAAGCGAGAAATCCAAAATGCGAGCTTTCTCCTTAGACCTTTGTACAGGCGGCATGGAGGTACCCCTTTGTGACACTTGGTTGAAACATGTGTATTGCGATGATCCGGTAGTCCAAGCTAAGTAGGAGAAGGTGCGGGCACTATTAGTATACTATGCATGAAGCTTGCAACTTGTAAGATATAATTTACATAACTCATATGCTTTATTACTACCGTTGACAAAATTGTTTCATGTTTTCAAAATAAAAGCTCTAGCACAAATATAGCAATCGATGCTTTCCTCTTTGAAGGACCTTTCTTTTACTTTTATTGTTGAGTCAGTTTACCTATCTCTCTCCACCTTAAGAAGCAAACACTTGTGTGAACTGTGCATTGATTCCTACATACTTGCATATTGCACTTGTTATATTACTCTAACACTATCCATGAGATATACATGTTATAAGTTGAAAGCAGCCGCTGAAACTTAATCTTCCTTTGTGTTGCTTCAATACCTTTACTTTGATTTATTGCTTTATGAGTTAACTCTTATGCAAGACTTATTGATGCTTGTCTTGAAGTACTATTCATGAAAAGTCTTTGCTTTATGATTCACTTGTTTACTCATGTCATTACCATTGTTTTGATCGCTGCATTCATTACATATGTTTACAAATAGTATGATCAAGATTATGATGGCATGTCACTTCAGAAATTATCTTTGTTATCGTTTTACCTGCTCGGGACGAGCAGAACTAAGCTTGGGGATGCTGATACGTCTCCGACGTATCGATAATTTCTTATGTTCCATGCTACATTATTGATGATATCTACATGTTTTATACACATTATATGTCGTATTTACGCATTTTCCGGAAATAACCTATTAACAAGATGCCGAAGAGCCGTTCTGTTTTCTGCTTTTGGTTTCAGAAATCCTAGTAACGAAATATTCTCGGAATTGGACGAAATCAACGCCCGGGTCCTATTTTTGCACGAAGCTTCGAAGTCCGAAGAGGAGACGAAGTGGGGCCACGAGGTGGGGACACACCATGGCGGCGCGGCCCAAGCCCTGGCCGCGCCGCCCTAGTGTGTGGGCCCCCGTGACGCCCTTTGACCTGCCCTTCCGCCTACTTAAAGCCTCCGTCGCGAAACCCCTAGTACCGAGAGCCACGATACGGAAAACCTTCCAGACGCCGCCGCCGCGAATCCCATCTCGGGGATTCAGGAGATCGCGGCACCCTGCCGGAGAGGGGATTCATCTCCGGAGGACTCTTCATCGCCATGATCGCCTCCGGAGTGATGAGTGAGTAGTTCACCCCTGGACTATGGGTCCATAGCAGTAGCTAGATGGTCGTCTTCTCCTTATGTGCTTCATTGTTGGATCTTGTGAGCTGCCTAACATGATCAAGATCATCTATCTGTAATACTATATGTTGTGTTTGTCGGGATCCGATGGATAGAGAATACTATGTTATGGTGATTATCAATCTATTATTTATGTGTTGTTTATGATCTTGCATGCTCTCCGTTATTAGTAGAGGCTCTGGCCAAGTTTTTGCTCTTAACTCCAAGAGGGAGTATTTATGCTCGATAGTGGGTTCATGCCTCCATTGATATCTGGGATCGTGACAGAAGGTTCTAAGGTTGTGGATGTGCTGTTGCCACTAGGGATAAAACATTGATGCTATGTCTAAGGATGTAGTTGTTGATTACATTACGCACCATACTTAATGCAATTGTCTGTTGCTTGCAACTTAATACAAAGGGGTTCGGATGATAACCTGAAGGTGGACTTTTTAGGCATAGATGCATGCTGGATGGCGGTCTATGTACTTTGTCGTAATGCCCGATTAAATCTCACTATATTTATCATATCATGTATATGCATTGTTATGCCCTTTTCTATTTGTCAATTGCCCGACTGTAATTTGTTCACCCAACATGCTTTTATCTTATGGGAGAGACACCTCTAGTGAACTGTGGACCCCGGTCCTATTCTTTACATCGCATACAATCTACTGCACTACTTGTTTTACTGTTTTCTTCGCAAACAATCATCTTCCACACAATACGGTTAATCCTTTGTTACAGCAAGCCGGTGAGATTGACAACCTCACTGTTTCGTTGGGGCAAAGTACTTTGGTTGTGTTGTGCAGGTTCCACGTTGGCAATTGTTGCGCCGCATCACATTTCGCCACCATCACCTTCAACGTGCTTCTTGAGGAGGGTTGATTAGCCCTTGTACTGAGGCACCCTGCTGATGGTGAGGCATGGAAGCACTTTGATGCCAAGTTTCATTGGTTTGCTAAAGATCCTCGTAACATAAGACTAGGTTTTGCCACAGACGGCTTCAGTCCCTTTGGAAGTATGAGTAATCCTTACAGTATGTGGCCTGTTTTTGTCATTCCTTACAACTTCCCACCATGGATGTGCATGGATCAATCGAATTACATGATGGCATTGCTAATCCCCGGAAAGTATTCCCCAGGGAAAGATTTTCATGTATTTATGCAGCCACTGATAAAAGATATGATGCAGCTATGGAGTGGTGTGCAGACATTTGATGCATGCACAGAGGAATATTTCCCATTGCATGCTGCGTTTCTTTGGTCTATTCATGATTATCCTGGATATGCCACTATGTCAGGCCGAAGCACAAGAGGATTTCATGCGTGTGTGCATTGCGATGAGAATCCTTGCTATGAATCTTTGAAAAACAAAATTGGATATATTGGGCATCGGCGATTTCTTGATAAAAATCACCCATACAGGAGAAGCAGACTTTTCAATGGTAAATCTGAGACTAGAGATCCACCAAGGAAGTACACACCCAAAGAGGTAGCTGGGAAGGTAGAAAGGGTTAAGGATTTTGAACATGGGAAAAATCCAATAAGTAGAAAGCGGAAGCGTGCAACTGTACCCGGTGAACCAACATGGCACCTGAAAGTCAGCTTACATCATCTACCGTACTGGCCAGAACTTAAGATAGCTCACAACTTAGATGTGATGCATATTGAGAAGAACATATGTGACAATATTGTTGGTACACTACTTGAACTTGAGGGCAGGAATAAGGACACTGTTAGTGCTAGAATTGATTTGAAGAAATTCAAAATCTGGGAGAAGTATTGGTTGAAGAAAATTGTGAAGGATGATGATGATGCAGCAGTAACTTATGCGAAGCCCCCTGCACCGTGGACGCTTTCGAAGGAACAGAAGAGACATTTGTGTAGGTATTTGGCAAACACTAGGTTCCCAGATGGTTATTGCGCAAACTGGGGAAGATGTGTGAATATTGATGGTTGTAAGGTTACCGGTATGAAGACGCATGATTGCCACATACTTCTGCAGCGAGTGTTGCCGGCTGGGCTCAAGGGAATTGCATCTAAGGAAATGTATGTGGCTATTGCAGAGCTAGGAAGATTTTTTAGGGAGCTGTGTGCCAAAACCCTGAAAGTTGATGTGCTGAATCGATTGAAGGTTGAAATTGTTGTGATCCTATGCAAACTTGAGAAGCTCTTCCCCCCAGCTTTTTTTGATGTAATGGTGCACTTAGCTATTCATCTTCCTGACGAGGCTCTTTTGAGGGGTCCTGTTCATTATGGTTGGATGTATCCAGTTGAGAGAAGATTAGGTTATCTAAAGTCTACGGTCCGTAACAAAGCAAGGCCAGAAGGTTCTATCGCAGAGGGCTACATTGTTGATGAGTGTTTGATTTTTTGCTCTAGATTTTTCAAGGATGGCACAGAAACAAGATTTAACAAAGATGATAGGAACCAAGACATACGGAGAAAACCTGATCGTGACGAGATGGAAGTATTTTCAGTTGGAGCTAAAGGTCTTGGGAAATCCATTTTGAAACATTTTGACAAGGAATTTGACAAAATGGTTTGGTATGTGCTGAACAACTGTGACGATGTAGAACGTTATATCAAGTAAGTAGTTAGCTTCACTTTAATAACTACTTCTCAATGTTGCAGACATAATTGTCCTGTATTTCATATGTGTTTTTTCTATGTTTCAGTGAATTCCGACAAGAATTGGGAGGTAGGGGTGTGCGTGACATCGAGGAGACGGTTCAGAGAGAGTTTGCAGGTTGGTTTGCAAACCATGTGAGACAGTTGGACAATGCATCAGAAGATTTGAAGTCTCTGGCTGCTGGGCCAGACCGGCGTGTAGTAGTATACGCTGGTTGCAACGTAAAGGGTGCGAGGTTTCGCACGCTTACTCGGGATAAAGACCTGAAGACTCAAAATTCGGGCGTAGCGACTAAGGGATCTTTTGGTGATGCAGATGAGACCGAGTTCTATGGTGTTCTGCAAGAAGTTCTTGAACTGCAGTACGGGACTAACAAGCACGGTGACAGGTCCGTGTACTTGTTTCGTTGCGACTGGTTCGACCTTGCGGGCAGGGGTTCCAAGATAAAAGATGATGGTTATTTTAAAAGCGTTAACACTTCTGTCCTATGGTTCAAGAATTCACCATTCATATTGGCCAGTCAAGCTGAAACATGCTTCTATTTGGAGGATACAAAGTTTGGTGATCCGTGGAAAGTGGTGCAGAAGTTCAGCCATAGACACGTGTACGACGTTCCAGAATTAGAAGATGGTAACGATGATGCATTTGTACGGAATGAAGACGCATACCAGGAGGATGAAGGTTCAGTCGACCATACATTTCATGATGTTGTCGACCTAGACGAGGAAGCAGAGGTGGAAGCAGAGGAGGATGATCATCGTGCTGATGAAGTTGTACATATTCATGATGCTCGTACAATTCGTGAACTAGAGAATGGGGAAGATAGTCCCAATGTTGACATGGATATGAGCGAAGATGAACTAGAGAATGAGGAAGATAGTCTCATATTGGAAGAGAACATACATGATGACGAGGGAAAAACTTCAGAAGAAGATAGTGATGTAGATTGATAGAAACATGTAATGCATACAACTATATGTTTTGTTCCAAACATTTGAAATGTTCTTATTTAGATGTTTACGATCTCGAACTTGTCATTGAATTATCCAGAAGGGTTTAAGAGCAAATTAATATAAGCTAAAATATGGACAGATATAAGAAAAGCCAACATGTCGGTAACATAACTTTGACAATGGTTTTAATTAATCGACACTTGACACGATTACAACCAGCAGCACGATATGACTAAATATTGTTTTAACACAAGCAAAATCGACAATCGCATAAAGAGTCTTACAACTTAATTTAAACCTAAAGGGGCTGCATAGTTGGACACACGGGCACCATGAATCACTGACTAGCTACTCCAGATCGATTTCAGGCACATGGGTAGCAAACAAGTAAACCCCTGCATTTCCCAGGTAAAGCAAGAACAGCATCTTGTCACCCATCTGAAGGTGCTTTTCCTTGTCCATGAACTCCTTCCACCCACTGACGCAGAGACGACCATCGTCAGAAGAAATTGCGTAGGACGCACGCACCAAAGTACTGGGATGGCACACAATACTGATTGCACCATATTGTTCCATATCTTTAGGAACCAAACGGCTAGGGATTTTCTGTTCCAACAGTAGAGACATAGTTTAGTTAACACTTGTACGTAATGTAGGTCGCAAAGTTAATGAAATGATATGATCTACTGCTTACCACGTGTTTGTTGTAATTTTCGCTGTTTGTCCAATTCAGAGTATGCAGCATTGGGACAACTAGTGCTCCTTGATCATAATCTCCAGCATTGTGGTACTCAACAAGGTAGTCCAAGTTGTCCACCTGAAGAATGACGGTATGCATCATCCTCCAATTTATCATTGTTCCATCAGTAGTACTGAGCGAGTCAACAATGTCACGCTTCGTACGGGACAACTGGTAGTAAGCTGCATAATTAAAATAACTGACATAAGATGGAATAATTAATATGATCAATCATTCTGTCCAAAGGTGGAAAATTACCTGGATGGATTAGTGGTTCAGTTCCAGTTATTACAAGAGTATCCTGACCAGATGAGTTAATTCTGAAAATTAACTCCATGCCAACCTTAAAATTGTACACTCTAGCAAATTCGTTCCAAAATCTTCCGTTGATATAGGTTCTGCCAGCTCTGTTGGTAACATTAACAACAAATGCATGGCCATCTTTGGTTCTAAGTGCAGCTTCAAAAGTTGTCCTGTCGGAGGTCTGGACACCATACTTCTGAAGGAAATACGGTCTATAGTAGCAAGGGATGACCTAAATTCAGTAGAGTTAATACAAAAGTAAGTTAACTATTCTGAAAATTCAATAAGATAGAAACATGTGAATGTTACACATCGTGTCATATTAGGACCTTGAAGAATCACGAATTGCATGTAGCTACTGTAAAATCTAATGATCAGGTAGAATTATGCGTCTACTCGGATAATCACCGAGTCTCAGATCTCATTAATATATAGGGGAGGTACATTGTTGCGCAAGTAATACATCGTATGTATCTAGGACTTCTATCAGCACATATCTGAACTTCTATCGGTATAGGACTGAACTACCGATACCTCTATCTCTAACAACTACAACTATCGTAAAACTCATATGAACGTAAAATTTATCACAACTATCCTAAAACTCAACCATAAATAAGCGGTTAATACATATGGTGAACAACAATTATTACACACATCTGAATAATAGTACTAAACTAGCAATAACTACTAGGATCACGTGTTAAACTTTGATGTGGCGGTGAATTAATAAAACATCTGAATGAATTTTAAACTTATAAGTGCATGTACCGTCTTCTCCTCAAAACCCTCTTTAGTGATTGCACGAAAAAACCTAACGTGACTCCCCCTTCAGCCGCACATCCCCTTCTTGTCAAAGCAAACTGGACACTGGCAAAAATATGAAGAAAGATTACAAATAGTGAAATAACGACGATGTAGTGATTATAGTAAACAGCAGATTAAAATACTGTAGGCACAGGGATGGATGAGCGGGCGTTGCATGGATGAGAGAATTCATATAACAATCATGCTAGGGCATTTGCAGATATTAATAAAGCGGTATCCAAGTACTAATCAATCCATAGGCATGTGTTCCGTATATAGTCGTACATGCTCGCAATGAGAAACTTGCACAACATCTTTTGTCCTACCAGCCGGTGGCAGCCGGGCCTCTAGGGAAACTACTGGTACTCCTTTTAATAAAGTACCGGAGCAAAGCATTAACACTCCGTGAACACATGTGATCCTCACATCACCGCCTTCCCCTCCGGTTGTCCCAATTCTTGTCACTTTGGGGCCTCGGGTTCCGGACAGCAACGTGTGTATACAACTTGCAGGTAAGATCATAAAACAATGCATATCATGATGAAACAATAACATGTTTAGATCTGAGATCATGGCACTCGGGCCCTAGTGACAAGCATTAAGCATAACAAGTTGCAACAATATCATAAAAGTAACATCTACGGATACTAGGCACCATGCCCTAACAATCTTGTGACTATTACATGATCAATCTCATCCAATCCCTACCATCCCCTTCAGCCTACAGCGGGGGAATTACTCACACATGGATGGGGGAAATATGGCTGGTCGATGGAGAGCGTCGGTGGTGATGGCGCGATGATCCCCTCCACCCGTCCCGACGGAGTGCCGAACGGAGTTTCTGGTCCCGAGACGGAGTTTCGCAATGGCGGCGGCGTCTGGATGGTGGAAATATGGTCGAACCCCCGGCGTTTTTAGGTCGAAGGGGTTTTGTAGCCCGAAGGAGAGCGTCGGGGGCGCCGAGGCGCCGACCATAGGGCGGCGCGCCCCCATAGGCCGCGCCGGCCTATGGTGTGGGGGCCACGGTCCCCCTGGCTCGCCCTTTTGGCCTCTCATCTTCACGGTGAAAATAAGCCCATTGTGATTATTTCTGGGGTTTTTCCTGAAAGTCGAGTTTCTGCAAAAAAAACGAGACACCAATGCAATTCTGCTGAAAACAGCGTTAGTCCGTGTTAGTTGTATCCAAAATACACAAATTAGAGGCAAAACAATAGCAAAAGTGTTCGGGAAAGTAGATACGTTTTGGACGTATCAACTCCCCCAAGCTTAGCTTATTGCTTGTCCTCAAGCAATTCAGTTAACAACTGAGTGCGATAAAAGAACTTTCACGAACACATTTGTTCATATGATGTAAATATTCTCATGATATGGCAAGTGCTTAAGCAATTCATAATAAAGTACATGCAAATAAAGTCATCTAGTAGCTGTGTCAATCATGAAAAAGATACCAACAAACTAATAACAAGCATCATGAAACACTTCTATAAGCAGGATTGCAATGTTCATAGAAAGATATGATAAAGTGGTATCTCGCTTGCCTGTATTTGTACAGCAAAACATAAATGCCCAGGCACCTATGAAGTTCATAGAAAGACTAGAAGTAAAATTGTCAAAGATAAAAGTATCAAAGTTATACCACAGCTGATCATATTTTGGGACAAGCATATTATACTAAGAATGACAGTTATGCTCTCAAGAAGGTACTCAAAGAAAGGATGGTAACTCATCATAAAAGTAAAAGATTGACCCTTCGCAGAGGGAAGCAGGGATTAACATGTGCTAAAGCTTTTCATTTTTTCAAAGACAGAAGTAAAATTATTTTGAGAGGTGTTTGTTGTTGTCTATTTGCAGGTTAAGTTGCTTACTGATGAATCAGAGCAAAACATGTGAAGAGAATTATTAATGAAGGTTAATTAATTGGGGCTGGGAACCCCGTTGCCAGCTCTTTTTGCAAAATTATTGGATAAGCGGATGTGCCACTAGTCCATTGGTGAAAGTCTGTCCGGAGTAAATGACAAGGTTGAAAGATAAAACACCACATATTTCCTCATGAGCTATAAAACATTAACACAAATTGAGAAGTAGTTTTAAGGTTTAAAGGTAGCACATGAGAATTTACTTGGAATGGTTTGAAATGCCATGCATAGGTATTTATGGTGGACACTTTGGGACAACTTGGTTTTCAGGTGTTTGGAAGCACGAGCAGCGTTCCCGCTCAGTACAAGTGAAGGCTAGCAATAGACTGGGAAGCGACAATCAAGAGAGCAATAACTGTCATAATCATGCTTGCGACAAAATAAAATTAACGGAGGCATAAAAGTGATACAAGAACTCTGAAGCAAAGTAAATCGAGGCTTAACTGACTTTTGTTTAGTCATATGCATGCGTGAGCATGTGCCAAGTCGATTCAAGTGAATTATTCAGAGGAGGATACCACAATGTCATACCTATCTATGAATAAAACAATGCAAGCAAATATTCATGTCATGCTACTCATTATTAATAGATTGGAACTAATCATGAGAGATCATGAACTACTAGACTTTCATTAAATGACATATACCTCACATGAACCAACTAAACATGCTCACATGGATGAGTATATGTACAAAAATGAAAACAAATAGAGTTCATACCAGCCTCTCACCACAGTCAAGTTGTCGTAGATCGTCATTATTGCCTTTCACTTGTGCAGCTTGAATAATAATATGGAATGAAACCAAGCTCCAACCACCGGAGACCGCTGAACTCCCTAATGAACTTTACAAAACCAAAGAAGAACAACAAATATTTTTGGTGTTTTCGGGTTAGAAACAAGAACAAAAGGAAACAAGCAAACAAAGCAAAATCTTTTTGGATTTTCTCATAGCAAACCAACGATAGCAAATAAAGTAAAATAAGAGCAAAGAACCAAATAAACAAATGGTGAAGAGAAACAACAGAAATATTTTTGGTCTTTTTGTGTTTTAGGAAAGAAACAAAGCAAAAACAAGAGAACGCAAACTAACAGAAACACAGAAAAGCAGGATGGCAGAAATCTGCCAAACCCTGACAGCAGTACAGAAATCGATTTTTACAAAAATCTTGCGTTTCTCAGTTCGAAAAGTGTTCATCTAATGAAAGTTAGATAACAACCTGGGGAACATGCACAAAAAATTTCAACTCAAAATAACGTTCTGGCTGTGCACGAATATTTTTGGTAACAGCCCAGAATCTATTTTTGGACAGCACTTCCCCAAATATCATCTCCTCTCATTAGAAAACCACTTTAAGAAACTAAACAAGTATGTACAAGTATCCAACAACCATAATATGCAAAGAATGAGTGATGCGGTATACCTTCCCGCAAGCTTAGGCTTTTGGCCTAAGTGGAGATCAACCCCAGCGAGGGTCGGGGTTCCACGCCGGTGGATCGTACATGGTGTGATAATAAGGTCCCTGCGCAGAAGAATAGCGTGGAGGCTCCACATTACCATAGTGTTGATGTGAGGAGCTTGCTGCATCGGATGAAGAGTCGAGGTGTTCCTCGGCCTCCTCCGTGCCATCCCTTGCATGATGGCCTTCTCCTTCTATGTATGCATTTAGCTCATTTTCTGTGACCGACCACCTTTCCCTGGAATCAAGGTTAAACAAAACAGGTGCAGGCAATCGTACTAGCTTTTCAGTTTTCTTAGTTGTTCTCCAAGTTTTCTTATAGAATGTTATATTATAAGACATGTTGCTCAAATTAGATGTATCCGAAACAAATTCATGTTTAATCATGGAAACAACATCAAGTTTCTCCATGGAGAGCGGAATATCTAGATGGTGAGGTTCTACACCATGCATAGCTAATAAACGAGAGGCGATGAGACCTCCACAAATTCCTCCCTTCTCACGGTTAGTAGCAAGTCTACAAGCTATCAAAGCACCCAAATTATAAGTCCTATCCTGTTGCAATGCAGCAGCTAAGAAAGCCATATCTTGGATAGACAACTTATTTGCATTCCTTCTAGCAAGAACGCACTTTGTGATGAAATAAGCAAAGTAGCGAATAGCAGGGAGTTGAATACTACTGATTTTACCATTATCATCGGAGAAGCTTCTCCCTTGACAAATCATCGTATATAGACTTGAGAGCTCCCGCGGCGTTCCCCTAACCTTCTCGCATGATCCCCACTGTGGCACTCTAATTGCTGCACAAAAATCATTAAAGGGCAAGTTGACAGTTTTATTATAAATTTTGTATCGAACCATGGGGTTAGTTTGGGACCGATTGAATTCGAAATCCTGCACCACTGACATAGTTAGTTTTGCATATTGGTAAGGTTCACCAACAACAAAACTTTCCAACCCTGCATTGGAAATCAGTTTTTGAACATCTTGCAAGATTCCTGCATTCCGCATAAAATCAGTGCATGGGTAATAAGAGGGGTATACTCCCTCTTCGCGGTGAACTCTCATGACTTCTTGCACCTCCAATTCTTGTTGGTTTAGTTGGTGCCTATTCCCTTCCATTTTCTGAAATTTTTCAACAATCATTATAAAATTTGATTTCAAGGTATATAATTGAGGGGAACTACTATAGGAACTTGCTAGAGTACTAAACATGCATCAAAACTAGTTTTTACCACTTATAACAAGCATGCAAGCTCACTAAACATGTTACCTACAGCAGCAAAATATTCAAGATATACTCAATCAAACGAAATTCTAATTGGATAATCAAAGGAGTCACATGCCGGAGAGCAAATGTGCCAAATTTCAGACAGAAATCTAGGCTGAGCAAAGAGATCGAGAAATCTTGAGCTCTTGAGCAGAAACGCGAGTGAGAGAAAGCTGGTGCGAGTTTTTCGGGAGAGAGAGTGAGCTGGGAGGAAGAAGTGAAAAAGTGGGGCAAGGAGGGGCCCACACCACAGGTGGCGTGCCCCCCTTGCTGGCCGCGCCAGCCTGTGGGGTGCCACCCTGGGGTGCCCCACTGGTCATCCCCAGGTGCTCCCAGGTGCCCCTTCGAAAAATAAGACTACCAGTATAATTTTTTAAATTTTTGAGAACTTCGAAAAATGCACATTTCTGGGTGTTAAAGTAATTATTACAGCGCAGGAAAATGATTTCCAAAATCTTAAACAACTAAAGCATCTTGCAAAACAAAAAGTGCTACAGCAAGTAAAACAAGTGGAGGAAGAAAGAAGTGTTGTTTAGCTCTCTTATGCATTAAAATATACTTGTTAACAAGGTTGATCAAGTCTTGCTACCAAATAAATTTTATATGACATAAGAAGAAATAAACCTCAAATCAATCATGTTACCTTATATTGAATTGATATGGATCCAATCACAAGGGTTCGATATTCTTCTTTAGGCTCATATATAGGACAATCAAATGATCCCACCTTGATAGTTTTCAAATTATAAATTGTATTAACTCCATATACTTTATTAATCCTCTTGGGAAAATAGACAGTATGTTCCTTATCTTCGACATTGAAAGTAACTTTTCCTTTATTGCAATCAATAACAGCCCCTGCAGTATTAAGAAAGGGTCTTCCAAGAATAATAGACATATTATCATCTTCAGGCATTTCCAACACAACAAAATTAGTTAATATTAAGCAATTTTGAGTAACTTGAACAGGAACATTTTCACATACACCAACAGGAATAGCAGTAGATTTATCAGCCATTTGCAAAGATATATCAGTTGGTATCAACTTATCTAAATCAAGTCTCTTGTAAAGAGAAAAAGGAATCACACTAACTCCTGCTCCCAAATCACATAGAGCAGTTCTAACATAATTATTCTTGATAGAACAAGGAATAGTCGGTATACCTGGGTCTCCCAGCTTCTTTGGAACCTTGCCATTGAAAGAGTTATTAGCGAGCATAGTGGAAATCTCCTCATTAGGAATTTTCCTTTTGTTAGAGACAATATCTTTCATATACTTTGAATAAGGAGGTAATTTAATAGCATCAGTCAAAGGGATTTGCAAAAATAAAGGTTTCATCCAATCACAAAATTTATTATAATGTGCCTCCTCCTATGATTTCAGTTTCTTAGCAGGAAAAGGCATTTGCTTTTGAACCCAAGGTTCTCTTTCATTACCATGTTTCTTTGTAATAAAATCTTCTTTAGTGTACTTCTTATTTTTAGCATGCTTTTCAGGTTCTTTCTCAATTTCTTCTTTATCAGGAGTATCATTCTTATCATTATCTTCATCATGTTCATTACCACTTTCAGTTTCAGCATCAGAAATAGAAATACTATTAGGATCATTAACAGGTTCAGAGGATTCTACAACAGTTTTATGTTTCTTCTTCTTTTTCTTAGAAGGACTACTAGTTTCTTTAGTTCGTTGAGAATCTTGTTCAATTCTTTTGGGATGCCCTTCAGGATATAGAGGATCCTGGGTAGAAACACCGCCTCTAGTTGTTACTTCATAAGCATGTTTCTCTTCATGAGTACTTTCTGCAGAGCAAAATCTTACCCAAGCTTCAGGCAATTTTTCTCCATCTTCTTGATCAAAACTATAAATTCTCTGCAGAGCAATATGTTGAGCACTAGCGGGAAAGTATTTCCGAAAGAAAACATCAAGCAAACAACTTGGACTATCAATAGAATCAGGAGGCAAATTATTATACCAAATCTTAGCATCATCCTTTAATGAGAAAGGAAAAATCTTAGCAACAAAATAAGTACGCATCTTAACATCATCAGAAAACAAGCTACTTAAAGTAGAAAGCTCATTCATGTGCTCTACAACACTCTCTTTTTCAGTACCACAAAAGGTGTTTTCTCAACAATAGATATATGAGATAAATCAAGAGAAAAGTCATAATCTTTATCCTTAATGTTTATAGGAGATGTGGCAAATTTAGGATCAGGAGACAGTTTATATCTAACAGCATGTTGTGCAATAAGCTTTTTAAGGTTACTTGTACTAGTAGTAGCATTGCATTTATCAATAAAATCATCATCAAGTTCCACATAATCTTCATCAAGATCTTCAGTCTCAGGTGAATTAACAGGTGTACACTATTTTCATTAGGAGTTTCAGTATTTTCAATTTGTCTAGACCTAGCAATTGTAGAATCTAGAAAAGGACCTAATGAACCAGTATTATCAAGCACAGTAGAAGCATCATCAAAATTATGAGAGGAATTTTCAGATTCAGCAGAAATACCAACACGTGAAGTTTTTGGTGGTGAAACAAGTTGACTTATCACAGATGGTGAATCGAGAGCAGCAGAGGTACTTAGAGTTGTACCTTTTCTTGTAGTGGATGGTAATATGGCGACTTTAGCATCGCGAGTTTTACCCATGATGGAGGATTTGCAGCGAACAATATCAATCCAAGTGAACTTGCAAATAAAGCTATGCTCCCCGGCAACGGCGCCAGAAAATAGTCTTGATGACCCACAAGTATAGGGGATCGCAACAGTCTTCGAGGGAAGTATTACCCAATTTATTGATTCAACAAAAGGGGAGACAAAGAATACTTGTAAGCCTTAACAGCGGAGTTGTCAATTCAGCTGCACCTGGAAACAGACTTGCTCGCAAGAGTTTATCAGTAGCAACAGTTTTATAGTAGTAGGAATAGTGAAATAACAACGGCAGTGAAATAAAGACAGCAATAGTGATTATAGTAAACAACAGGATTAAAATACTGTAGGCACAGGGATGGATGAACGGGCGTTGCATGGATGAGAGAATTCATATAACAATCATGGTAGGGCATTTGCAGATAATAATAAAGCGGTATCCAAGTACTAATCAATCCATAGGCATGTGTTCCGTATATAGTCGTACGTGCTCGCAATGAGAAACTTGCACAACATCTTTTGTCCTACCAGCCGGTGGCAGCCGGGCCTCTAGGGAAACTACTGGAAATTAAGGTACTCCTTTTAATAGAGTACCGGAGCAAAGCATTAACACTCCGTGAACACATGTGATCCTCACATCACCGCCTTCCCCTCCGGTTGTCCCAATTCTTGTCACTTTGGGGCCTCGGGTTCCAGACAGCAAAGTGTGTATACAACTTGCAGAGATCATAAAACAATGCATATCATGATGAAACAATAACATGTTCAGATCTGAGATCATGGCACTCGGGCCCTAGTGACAAGCATTAAGCATAACAAGTTACAACAATATCATAAAAGTAACATCTACGGATACTAGGCACCATGCCCTAACAATCTTGTGACTATTACATGATCAATCTCATCCAATCCCTACCATCCCTTCAGCCTACAGCGGGGGAATTACTCACACATGGATGGGGGGAACATGGCTGGTCGATGGAGAGGCGTCGGTGGTGATGGCGGCGATGATCCCCTCCAATTCCCCGTCCCGACGGAGTGCCGAACGGAGTTTCGGTCCCGAGACGGAGTTTCGCAATGGCGGCGGCGGGATGGTTTCTGGAAATATGGTCGAACCCCTGGCGTTTTTAGGTCGAAAGGGTTTTGTAGCCCGAAGGAGAGCGTCGGGGGGGCGCCGAGGCGCCCAGACCATAGGGCGGCGCGCCCCCCCTGTAGGCCGCGCCGGCGTATGGTGTGGGGGCCACGGCCCCCCTGGCTCGCCCTTTTGGCCTCTCATCTTCACGGTGAAAATAGGCCCATTGCGATTATTTCCGGGGTTTTTCCTGAAAGTCGAGTTTCTGCACAAAAACGAGACACCAATGCAATTCTGCTGAAAACAGCGTTAGTCCGTGTTAGTTGTATCCAAAATACACAAATTAGAGGTAAAACAATAGCAAAAGTGTTCGGGAAAGTAGATACGTTTTGGACGTATCAGTGCATGTACCATCTTCTCCTCAAAACCCTCTTGTAGTGTTTGCACGAAAAAACCTAACGCGATTCCCCCTCCGCCGCACATCCCCTTCTTGTCAAAGCAAACTGGACACTGCAAAAAATATGAAGAAAGATTACAAATCGGAAACAACGATCGATCGCGAGACGTACATGTTATTTACGTACTCCACTAGTAGGCGCCATCCTTGGTCTCGACGCGGAGCGAGAGTCTTACAAGTCTCGCCGGCGAGAGACGTGGCGAGCTGTGGCGGCGAGAGACGTGGCGAGATCTGGCGGCGGCTGAAGGAGGTCGTGATATGATGGCCAGTTATATCGTGGAGTAATTTTCGGTAGGTCAAGAGGAGGGCAAATGGGCGGTGCTGGGTTTTGACGTGACAACACGATCGAATGCGCAGGCCCCACTGGTCAGTTGGACTGCACGTCACAAGTCAAGACCCGCGTCAATATTCTCTTCGTCTACCGTCTCAATATTCGCACGGAGTAATTAATGGGGATGATATTTATCCCCTTCCCCCTCCCCTACCGTCTCAATATTCGCACCGCATCCTGGTTTCCCCACTTCTCGTCGTCTCCGCTCCCTCAGTCTCTTCGTCTCCCGCCGCCGCGTCGCCATGGACATGGATGAGCAGGAACTGTACTACTGGTCCAGCACGCGCGCAGTCCACATCCACGACGGCCAGGAACTGGAGGTGGTCTACACCAACGACCCCTGCAAAGTGCGCCGCGTCCTCGACATGTACACGGAGTGGCTCAAGGAGGAGGAGCACAAGTTCGTGGGCCTCGACTTCGAGTACACCAACCATCGAGCCGAGGACGAGAAGAAGATCGCCGTGGTTCAACTCTCCATGCGTCGACATGTGCTGGTGTTCCACTACGCAGCGTAAGAACTAATCCCCTTTTTGAATCTTTCGATTGGGGTTTTTTAGTTGCCGCCGTTGTGTCTCTCTTCGACTCTCGTTAGACATTGTTCCCGAAAATCAGTACATTCCCGATCTAAATCTGCTAGACATTGTTCCCGAAAATCAGTACATTCCCGATCTAAATCTGCTAGACATTGTTCCCGATTTATTAATTTGTTTCATCTTCGTCTCCTCTGTAGGTTCTTGCATATTTGTAACTGAAATAAATGCAGTGCAACGAGATTTATTTGGTTCGTAGATAGGTAGTAGTAAGTATGCTTGATCGACACCCAGTTCTGCATCTGATCTTTCCAAATATGTAGTTTATCATTGTTATCACCAGTATTTGACCAAGCCAGAGGTGGGCCGCGATCAAGACGAATTTGAAGATATATGCGTGGAGAGATATGTAAATCGGCCTTGTGTGTCAAGTTTGGGCTAGTTAGCCCGTGTATCTTTACTTAGTAGGTTACGTAGAGTTTGTTTCGTGCACGGTTTAGTGCACGCCCGCATTAGAAAGTCCCCTGGACTATAAATATGTACCTAGGGTTTATGGAATAAACAACAACCAACGTTCAACACAAACCAATCTCGGCGCATCGCCAACTCCTTCGTCTCGAGGGTTCCTCCGGTAAGCATCATGCTGCCTAGATCGCATCTCGCGATCTAGGCAGCACAAGCCTGCCTAGTTGTTCATGCGTTGCTCGTACTGAAGCCTTTTTGATGGCGAGCAACGTAGTTATCGTAGACGCGTTAGGGTTAGCATCGTTCTTAGCATCATATGCTCGTGTAGTGCAACCCTTGCGCGTCTAGCCGTCCTTGTGCCTCATCATGGGTGCAGGGGCGGCACCCCGCTTGATCTTTATTTAGTAGATCTGATCCGTTATGGTCGCTCCTTGATTCATCAAGGATTAGTTTAATATCTGCAATAGTTAGGCCTTACAAAGGGTTGGAGGATCCAGCGGCATGCAGGGTGTAGTTTGCTGCCCCTAGACAGGATGTTCCGAGGATCAACCTAGTGTTGGTTTTTAGGCCTTGTCTAGGGCTGGCTTACGTTTACCGTGCGTGAGCGCGAGGCCCAATCGTGAGTAGGATGATCCGATTATGCGGTGAAAACCCTAGATCGTCGTGGATCTCATACGCTTTATATTGATCAAGCAGGACCACCATATATTCGGCCACCTTGGACGAATCATGGGTGGATCGGCTCCATGAGCCGATTCACAGACAACCCGAGAGCCGATCGAGGCTCGTACGTGTGTGCCCTGCAGGAAACTAAGCGAGGCATCATCCATACCTTCCTGACCAGGTATAGGTCAGGTGGCACGCCCTGCGACCCAGCATCGGCGCGCGACCAGGAGGCTTTGCGGGCCGTCGCTCGAGGGACGGGGCCAGCCGCAGCCCTAGTCATTCCCGGCTCTACCGTGTTGGCCAGTCGCTGCCCGCCGGGTTTCTGACGCCAACACATTCTGGCACGCCCGGTGGGACAATCTTCAACGACAATCTTCAACGACAAATCATCAACATCCACCACATCGCCATCTACATCAGAGATGGCGGAAAGCACTCCGGTCAAGCACGAGGGCCTGGCTGACGACCTCAAGAGGAAGCATAACAAGGCCAAGGCGGTCCTCGAAACCGAACTCGTCGGCTCCTGCGGGAAGACCCGTTCGCACGGCAGCAAGCTCGACAGAGACACACGTCCATTGCCTGGTGTCCACGCGGTCGACCTCAGCCACTCCATAAGGGAACCAGGGTTCTCTTTCGATGCCAATATGGCGGGGTTCGTGATTCGCCATGACGCGGACAAAGCGGAAAGCAGCCACACTCGTGGCAAAGAGAAAGACGAGGCCGCTCCACGTGACCGGCCCCACGACGACGATAAACGGTACCTGGCCGAGGAGGAGGCGAGAAGCATGCGGTATCCACGCCCACTAACCGAGCATCTCCTCAGCAAATACGACCAGCCATACGACCGACGTCACCGCTACGGCGAGGGCGATCACAGAGATCATCGGTCTGATGCAGACGGGAGGTATCGTCAGAACAACGACGGGTACGATCGTCGCGCCAGGGGAAGGTCAGAAGAGCAAGACAACATGGACAAGCACTGGAACTGTCCCTTCTTCAGACACTGCTGGGATTCAGGAATGAGCCGATTACCAACAATCGGCAATTGCCCAAGATGCACACAACAAAGGGAAAGGACGAACCAAGTTGCAGTGTTCAGACGTCTAGGACCTCTCCCACCTCAGAGCAAACGGACTGAGTCGTCTCAAGAAGAAGACTTCGAGGAGTCGGGTAGAGAAGAAGATAGGTGCCGCCAACCAAGGCGGTGCCCTGATGGACTCAGCCAGTCTCGGGAGCGCCGGGTGCAGCGGCCGCGAAGCTTGGAAGAGGCCGAGACACAGTACTTATACATGTTGAGGATAGCACGGCCCGATCTGGCCGCGAAAATCCAGCAAATAGTGGGGGCAAAGGCACACCCGCCAACGAAGGTATGGCGCCCCAAACAGGTTAAAGCCGATGCACTGGCATCGGCTGATGCCACGGCAGACGCATCGGTACACACAGACATGGCCCAGAAGTGGGCAGCACACGAACAGCGCCATCCAAAATTGTACCAAGACAAGCACGAGCGCGTCACCCTGATCGAGAAGGACAAAGATGAAGGTTCTGCAAGAGATCAGGAGTTTACCAATGTTGAGTGGACCCGGGGGGCAAGACCCGTGTCCTGCAAGGGGGCAAAGCAACCAGGGCCGGTGAAGGGATTCGACTTCGATTTGAGCAAAACGGAGCAAATTTTTGATTGGCTCCTGAAGAAGAAACAGCTGAAGTTGCCCGACGGCCATGAAATCCCCACATCGCAAGAGGAAACCGGCAGACCATACTGCAAATGGCATGACACGTTCACCCATGCCACCAATGACTGTGAGGCTTTGCGCGGACAGATTCAGAGGGCGATAGAGCAAGGCCGGTTACTCTTCGATCAGTTTGTCATGAAAGTTGACGCGCAGTTATCCCCGGAGGTCAACATGGTCGATCTCGGCCATTGCGTAAAACGCGAGCCAGGTGGTTCGTCTGATATCGATAGGGCAGGGCTTGCAGATCGCCGGTGCACGGATAAGCCCGAGGGCATTCGCTCCCGCAAAAAAGGCGAAGAAGAGGCCGATCCACACGATCGGCCCCAAACGATGAAAAGGAACGCTGACTACAGCGATTGGCCGATATCGTCCTCAACGGACGCTTTACCTATTTTCCGCATTAGCCTAGAAGGCAATGGAAAACTAGGGAACGGGTTTGCGTCGGCTGACCAACTAGAAGAGGTTGAGGGAATTCAGAAAGAGATTAAGAAGTTGTTAGACACCGAGTCCATCAGGCCATGCAGGTACGCCGAAGGAATTCCCAACGTAATACCTATGGAGAAAAAGGATGGCCGGTGGCGCGTTGCCATAGACTTTCGAAGCCTCAACATTCTGTGAATAGTCGGATCGACAACCACAAGGGAAGACGATTCCAGCGATCGGCTGAAATTACTCACACCACCCTTCTTTACTATGGGCTTTTTCGCATGGTGGGTGGCTGAAAAAGCCGGCATCTTCAATTCCTTGAAGGATTCGGCTCGGGGGGCATGCACACGGAGAAGGCACAGAGGCTCGAAGTATGTACCCAAGGGAGGCCGATTCATGGATCGGCCGGCTAAAAAGAAAATCGAAAATACAGAAATTTTTGAGCACAGCCGATGTGTAATCATCGACTTAAGGATTCAAAGCTGATGCACAGCCATCGACTCAAGGAATTTAAGTGGAAGCCTAACCAGAACAAGCCTTTCATCGAGGTTGCCTGGCGACTCGGGCCCTCTCTTCAGTGACTTCCAACCCTGGCCAAATAGCAGGAATAGCATGGATGATCAGGCTAGAATCACGAGAAAACAACCGACGGTCATCCAGGTGGGTTGAATGTCATTTTCACCAAAGGTTGCCCAAGCAAGATTGCAGTACCTGGATTACACGGCCAGGCAGTTCACCACGGAAGCTCTCTGTTGTTAACAACCGAGTCGGTCAGAATCGGCTGACGCTGCACCACAGTGGAGGGACTGATAGTGGCCCAATGCGGCGGTACAACTTCACTCTCGCCTTGATCAAAGGCTCGGGGGGCAGCGAACCAATGGGATTGAGATTGGTTGGCTCTGCATCGTAACCAGGTTGAACGAGAGAGTTTGAAGGAGGGGCCATCATCAGTGGTTAGGCCTCAGACCAGGTCATTACGGCACAGGAGCGTGACATCGTTGGAGAAGCTGTGGGCAAACGCTTGTTGAGCAGAGGTGTCAGCTTCAACGTCCGGGTCGTCAGGGTTTCTGGAAGCATTAGCCCAGGAGTTGTGTTATCAGGACGAACGTCATATTCGGATGATGATAAAAGCCTAAGGGCCTTGGGATCCCAAAGCGACGCGTCGGACCTGTTAGATGGAAAGTGTGGATCTGAATCCCAGGGACTGCAGGTTGATATCTGAGGAGTCAACCAGATCGATCTTGTTGCGATTTATTTGGAAGCTGATGTCTTGCCATCGGCTCATTAAGCAGTTACCGGGTTGACGATCGGCAGACTCAGCATAAAAGAAATCGGCAAAATCAAGTTAAGGGAAGTTCTTCATTAATGGACCAGATTTCTTACAAAGGGAGAGCCGATTGCTCAAAGAGGAGGGAATAAAGGAAAGGTCTATTGACCAATCTACTACTGATACCTATGCTAGTAGATCCTAGTCTATGGACCATCACTGCCCTCGTCGTCGCCTTCAGAACCCTCATCGGCACTGTTGCCGATGGGCTCTTCGCCGCTGCTCCCATAGTCCTCTACGGGAGCCTCATCCCCGTCTTCATCGTCGCTGCTGTCGTCGTCCCACCACATGCGGAGGCGCTTCGCCGGCGGATAACCCTCCAGGGAGTCATCGTCATCGTCGTCATCCACCTCTTCCTCCTCTTCAGAGGTAACCCCATCCCAGGGGAAGTGATCATCATCGCTTTCTTCCACCGCTTCCTTGTCGACGAGGAAGCGGAGATCGCTCTCCCCATCAGTCAGGGACTTGTCGTCCTCTGACCAGATGGAGAAGTCATGATCTGACTCCTCCCCGGCCGCAATGGCACGGCGGATGTTGGCCGCATGGACTTCCGCCGGGTTGTGCTCCGGCGTCGGCTCGCGAGGTAAAGAGGACTGGGTGGAAAGATCCGATGAGGCAGAGGAGAAGAGGACATCGTGGCGCAGGAGGGCTTTTTGGGTGCTAATGCGAAGGAGATGCAGAGGGGAACTGTTTGGGGCGGTTAAATAAAAGAGGGCATAGTAAAAATTTAATGCCACAGCAGTTCCGAGGAGGTGGTGCCGAACAGTCTAATCGCGCAGAAAGTTGAGAGGGCAAGTTATCATGATGAAGGACTCTGCGACGTTCTGCTCTGCCACGACATGACCCGACGAAAGAGAGCATAATGATTTTGGAAATGTCATTTCCAAAACCAGGGGGCATGTGTTATCACCAGTATTTGACCAAGCCAGAGGTGGGCCGCGATCAAGACGAATTTGAAGATATATGCGTGGAGAGATATGTAAATCGGCCTTGTGTGTCAAGTTTGGGCTAGTTAGCCCGTGTATCTTTACTTAGTAGGTTACGTAGAGTTTGTTTCGTGCACGGTTTAGTGCACGCCCGCATTAGAAAGTCCCCTGGACTATAAATATGTACCTAGGGTTTATGGAATAAACAACAACCAACGTTCAACACAAACCAATCTCGGCGCATCGCCAACTCCTTCGTCTCGAGGGTTCCTCCGGTAAGCATCATGCTGCCTAGATCGCATCTCGCGATCTAGGCAGCACAAGCCTGCCTAGTTGTTCATGCGTTGCTCACTGAAGCCTTTTTGATGGCGAGCAACGTAGTTATCGTAGACGCGTTAGGGTTAGCATCGTTCTTAGCATCATATGCTCGTGTAGTGCAACCCTTGCGCGTCTAGCCGTCCTTGTGCCTCATCATGGGTGCAGGGGCGGCACCCCGCTTGATCTTTATTTAGTAGATCTGATCCGTTATGGTCGCTCCTTGATTCATCAAGGATTAGTTTAATATCTGCAATAGTTAGGCCTTACAAAGGGTTGGAGGATCCAGCGGCATGCAGGGTGTAGTTTGCTGCCCCTAGACAGGATGTTCCGAGGATCAACCTAGTGTTGGTTTTTAGGCCTTGTCTAGGGCTGGCTTACGTTTACCGTGCGTGAGCGCGAGGCCCAATCGTGAGTAGGATGATCCGATTATGCGGTGAAAACCCTAGATCGTCGTGGATCTCATACGCTTTATATTGATCAAGCAGGACCACCATATATTCGGCCACCTTGGACGAATCATGGGTGGATCGGCTCCATGAGCCGATTCACAGGACAACCTGAGAGCCGATCGAGGCTCGTATTTAACGTGTACGTGTGTGCCCTGCAGGAAACTAAGCGAGGCATCATCCATACCTTCCTGACATAGGTCAGGTGGCACGCCCTTGACCCAGATCGGCGCGCGACCAGGAGGCTTTGCGGGCCGTCGCTCTGAGGGACTGGGGCCAGCCGCAGCCCTAGTCATTCCCGGCTCTACCGTGTTGGCCAGTCACTGCCCGCCGGTGGGTTTCTGACGCCAACAAGGACATAGCGAAGCTACTTAGTTTACTTGATTCGTCATTTGATTGCTAGTTCATATGCTCGATCTGTGACTCCTTTTTAGTTTACTTGATTCCTCATTTGATTGACTAGTTCATATGCTCGATCTGTGACTCCTTTTTACTTTACTTGATCCCTAATTTGTTTCCTAGTTCATATGCTCGATCTGTGACTAGTACATTACTTTGTTTACTGCAGTGCTGCCTGGTGGGACGCTCCGGCTATCTGCGATTTCTTTCGAGAAGGAATTACGTTTGCGAGTGTTGACATCCGTGGTGACAAGAGAGTTCTCGTCAGTACTACGTCGATCTCCAGGACGAGTACTTCAAGTACACTGGTCATGAGAGGGCTGGCATGGGTACCATGGCACAAAGACTCATTGATTCATGGTACGGTGATATGAAGAAGAAGTTCCACCACCATCGGCACAGACTGTGGGGGGACTTCCCACTTCCAAAGATGAACATCGACTATGCAGCCATTGATGTTTGGGTCTCCTACGAGCTCGACCGCAAGATCATGGTCGACAGAGTCCTTGATCGTAGTACAAACAACCTTCCTTGGCCCTGGTGATGGTGGAATGATCATCTCTTCTGCTCCATGACCCCCTGATCTTTTGGTTCGGTCTCCCTCCTACGTGAGGTGCTTTTGGCTAGTAGTCAGTTCTTTTGAAACTGTAGCTGCTATTCGCTAGTTGTTTATATGTATGCATGGTCTGCAACCCAGCACTGGTTTCTACTATATATAAGTAAATATTTTGCCATGATATGTCAACAATTGTCCTGTGAGGTTTCAATTTTATGTTGTGTACCTCCTAGTACTTCAAAGTGCTAGTAAACTAAATGTTCAGAGCAGGAGAGTTCTTCAAAATCAAAACATACCAGACGTAAAAATCACCAAAAATTGTGATTCAAATTTTCTTTGTGACTTTTACTCATTTTCTGAAATTTTTCATCGACAAAATCTCAAAGTGGTGAACAATAACATAAAATGGTGGCCCCATGGTGGAGATGTGTTGAACGAGGGGTTTTCGGACGAAAAGAGGGGAGAATGGCCAAAAAATGACCAAACCACCATGGAATGGGGCATGATTTGGCACCCTTGTGCACATTGTGATATGACACCTTGGTTTCTATGGGTTTTTCTTTTTTGGAGTTGGTGGCATGGTGTCCCCATGGTGGAGATGTGTCGAAAGAGGGGTTTTCGGACGAAAAGAGGTGGGAATGGTCAAAAAATGACCAAACCACCATGGATTGGGGCATGATTTGGCATCCTTGTGCACATTGTGATATGACACCTTGGTTTCTATGGGTTTTTCTTTTTTGGAGTTGGTGGCATGGTGTCCCCATGGTGGAGATGTGTCGAAAGAGGGGTTTTCGGACGAAAAGAGGGGGAATGGCCAAAAAATGACCAAACCACCATGGATTGGGGCATGATTTGGCACCCTTGTGCACATTGTGATATGACACCTTGGTTTCTATGGGTTTTTATTTTTTGGAGTTGGTGGCATGGTGTCCCCATGGTGGAGATGTGTCGAAAGAGGGGTTTTTGGACGAAAAGAGGGGGGAATGGCCCATTCATGTTCCATTCATGTGTCGAAAGAGTGGTTTTCGGACGAAATGAGGGTGCCAAATTTAGATTTTTTTCATGCGTCCCATTCATGGTCTGGTATTTTTTAATTAAAATATACATAGACAGTTCCATTTTCAGAGTAATATTTTTTCTTTCACGGCAAAAACTTGTTCCCTCCAAATTGTAGTACGACGGCTGCCAAAACGCCCAAATTTTTCGTTCCCTCCACTCCTTCCGCGCACCCCACCTATCAAATATTTTGCCCTCCCTTATATACATCGTGCCTCTCCCCCATGATTTACGAGAATCTTAACTCCCCACCCCCCTGACCTCATCCTCTCGTGCTCACCCAGATCCGGCGTCTTCGCCGGACGTTCTTCCATCTTGCATCTATCTCCCCGGTGGTCGCCATGGCCGGCTGTCGTCGAAGCTCTGGGGGGAAGGAAAATCGCGCACAGAAGAAGGCGCCCAGCTCGAAGAAACCCCAAGGTAAATCTGTCGGTGATCGGCTTGTTGTTGTGTTTTCGGATGCTACGATCGAGAGATGGATTTTACATGTCTAGCACGTCCGTTTGACCTATATCTAGATCTTGCATATTTGATAGATCCAATCCCGACATCATACGTATAGGGTTTATCGTTTTTATTCCATAGACCATCATGCCGTGCTATACAATCTTTGCCATCTCGCTGCTGTACAATCTTTTGCATAGACAATTGTTTGCCGAAACACTTAACTGAACTAATTCCAGCCGTTGCCGAAAACAGCCTGACGAGCTACAGTGAACAACGACATTGCTTCAGACTTTTATTCTTCAGGTTCAGAGGGAAGCAGAGTTTGATCAACAACAATTGTTTGCTGTTTTCTATGGAATTGGCCCCCTCTTATGTTTTGTTCGCCGACATCATACGTAGACTCTTATGTTTTCAATCATTTGTTGTTGTACAATATTTTGCAAAGACAATTATTTGCTGTTTTCTATGGAATTGGCCCCCTCTTATGTTTTGTTCACGCTCCGCTCTTCCGATTATTTCAGCGGAGACAGAAAACCCCGTCAAGCCGGCATATGAGCTTGTCAAGGAGAAACAAATGCAAGAAAATATAGTACGCATGGAATTTTTTTTGGCTGAAAGATATGGACCTGGCCACAAAATTCAGCAAGATTTCTCTGGTTTTGCACGTTCATTAGTGTATGGTGGGGTACAAATAGGAACTAGTAACAATCTAAAGGACACAGACTGCGAAGAGAAGGAGGTCGAAGAGGACCCTTCGTACGAACCGAATCCAGAAGAGATAGCTACTGCTGATGATGATCTTCATTCAGATGAGGATCAGCGCACTGTCGGCAAAACTTCAGCTCAGGTCTGTGGAACTATGTCTGAACTATGATAGGAAATACGTACATGCTAAATGTTTCCTACTAATGTAGCCTCTACTTTGTTTGCAGATAGTTGCTTCTTCTGCAACAGTTGCACAGAAGAAGCGATCCAGACCAGAAGTTGCACCATCCAACATTGCAACAAGATCAATGGCAACAACTGAACCTAAAGCTGGGTCATCTGATGAGCCGACGACCACTGCTGGTCTGAACACTGAAGGAGCACCCTCACCTAACCAGATCATGACATCTGGAGGCAGCACCTCATCTCCTGAGGACAATCAAATTGTAAACTTTCAGCGGCAAGGTATGAAAGTTTGTAAAAACTAAACACTGTACCGCATATTTTCATATAAAAGAGAATCATTTCATCTCTCTTATTTCAGAGACATTGACAACATCTGGCGGTAGTAAGAGAAAGAGAGGTGGACGCAGACCTACCATGGGCCATGGACTACATGAGTACACAAGAAGACATGGTGGCAATAAGATGCCAATTGAATTCTCTGCTGGTGTCAGGAGACCCAAGGATTATATCCAGTCAGCAAAGCTGAGCAGTGAGGTTGGTATTCACATCCGTGCCAAAATGCCGCTTGCAACACACTGGACACAGTACAAGAAAGATGAAACTCTCAGACATGTCATTCCTCATGCTATAAGTACAGTAGCGGTGAGTCCTGTACAATCTTGGTTTAACCTAATTAGTATGCTACATGATCAACTATCTAAGAATCTACTGATTAATGCATCACTATTTTGCAGGGAAAGTTTACTATGGACAAAAATGATGAGGTGGCTCAAGATGTGTGCACTGATATGCTGCAAGTTAGTATTCGGCAGTTCCGATATAGGCTTAAAAAGGAGTATTGGCCGAAAATTAAAAATCTCACAGTAGAGCAAGCATATCTGAAGAAGCCAGATCATGTAGAAGAGAAAAGCTAGAAAGAACTGGTGAACAGATGGTTTGATGAGAAGTACCAGGTAGATAAACGTTATTCCTTTGAATAACAACTACTGAATTCTTACATTTCTCTGATCTGGATAAATAAAATGCATGTACTGAACATAGGGAGTGTGTGTAAAAAATGGAAAGAACAGAGAAGCTGTGAAACAGTTCCATACCACTGGATCTCGAAGCTATGTTGCTCACTGGGAACATGTAGTAAGTGTTCTGAATTTCCCCATACAGTTCATACTTCTGCCATACATAGTGTACAATGGTAATGTGCATTCTACATTTTTTCAAGCAGAAGGCTAAGCAGCAGGAAGAAGAAACCTCTCCAATTGAATTTTTTAGAATCACACACACTAACAAGGATAACATTATGAGTGCTGAAGCAAAAAGTGCATATGTAAGAAATATTTCATATTAGCACAATATAATATAATCCAGTTTTGTATGTTGTCCATGCAATGATTGTAATATTTATGCAGGATAAAATGGTGGCAAAAAAATCGGCGCCACACAATGAAGATGAACTTGATTTGACTGATTTGCAAATTGTTCAGCTAGTTCTGAGCGAGAAAAGCCCATCCACCACCTGCAACAGCACATTCCTACCAAGATTGGGCGTCGCAACAAGTTCCAGGAAGTCTTCTATCTCAGCTACACGCATCCGAGAGCTACAACAAAGACTGGCAGATCAAGAGCAGAACTCCATACAGGCAGCTGAAAGGTACCACAGTGAGATGCAGGCAAGACTGCAAGAACAAGATCAAAAATTTGAAGAGATCAGGAAGAAGCAGGAGGAAGAACTTGAAGCTGTGAAGAAAGCCCAAGAAGAAAAGACTCTGGCTTATGAAAAGAGGCAGAGAGAAATGGATGCCGTGCTTAATTTGCTCTTGAGGACATCCCAGCCACCATCCATGTCTGAATCCCAGGGCAACTAATCTATTGCACCACCGTCCTACAACATTATTAATCATAGGTCTTTTAATTTCTTTGTGTTCCAATTGTAATTTTTCTTATGAATCTTTCGGTCTGTGAGAGACATATATACTTCTTGTGCCACCATTTATGTATGATATTTATTGTCTATTTTTTGATATTTCGCCAGTTTTTTTGTTTCCCAAATTTTGCAAATAATTCAAATGCTCTCAAATCTTGTCAAATTCAAAAGGTGACGGAAAATGTCACAACGTCACTATTAAATGAAACCACGTGGCACCAATTTCTGGTCCCACTTGTCAGAATTTGTGGGTCCCACCAGTCAGCATTATTGGGACCCATATGTCGGCAACAACCTGGTCCCACTTGTCTGAATTTTGTGGATCCCACCGGTCAGAATATTGTGGGTCCAGCTTGTCATAATATTTTGTGGGTCCCACCAGTCAGCACCATGCCGGTCCCACATGACAGATATCCATGTCAGCCCGTCGGAAGCCAAATGGGACCCACATGTAAGGCCACGTATGCTTTTTTTGGACCAATCAGAAACTTCCCAAGATTTAGATATTGACGAAAGTTGCAATTTTTCGTGACAAACCTGTCTGTCAACAATCAACCTTCGATGTTGACGAATTTGCAGGTCGTCACCATCAAACATTTGACGTTGACGAAAAAATGCGTACCGTCACCCCCGATATTTTATGACGGAGCTTCCTCGACGAACCCCATGATGATCAAATTTCGTCACCGCGAAGTAATCCTTGACGAAAATTGGCCTTCACATGACGAAAGTGATTTGTCAAAAAAAGGGTTTTCCTTTGTAGTGTAAAAAGATCTAAGACATGTAATGGATCTCAACTCCCATATTGCACAATATCCCATTAGAAGTTAGATGCACATATTGTTGCAAGGATTAGGTCTCAGTCCATAGCCCAAGTGGACTACTCAAACATAATCAGATCAACAATAGTAAACATTGTATAACAAATCCTAGAGAGATGAATGATGAGTCTTACAATGTAGACAATCGTATATCAAATACAGATTACTAGTAGATGAAGAGGGGGTGAAGATGGTGATGACCTTTATGAAGCGTTCAAAAGTCAATGGCGGGCTTAGAGGCTTTGGTGAAGATGAGATCTGATCTCACAACTAAATGGCGTTTTTGTCCACGTGTGTTCATAAAATGGCCTAGGTCCCTTCACGTTTTATGTTGGGTTTGACGAGACAGAGCCACCGACACATAGTATGGTTAACCGTACCACTGGTCGTTAGGTCCTACTACCTCCGATTCGATCAGTAAGATGCACATGTATTCCAAGACGAACTTTGAAGAAAAAATTAGCAACAAAATATTAATTATATTTTATGTAATTTGTATCATTGGATTCGTATTGAAAAAAATTTCTAACTATGCCAACTTTATACCGCTAATGTTATATATTTGAAGTAATTCATAGTCAAAGGAAAAACATGGAAAACAAAGGCGTCCTATTCATTGAAATGGAGGGTGTATGTGAGACATCTCGCGATCCTGGTTGACTTGGTGATGATTCCAACCCGCGATTCTTCACTAAATTCCCTTGTTTTCTTCCTAATTTCTTCCATTTCCGCAGAAAACAAATGAATTAGAGGATTTGCACATCTTGTAATTGGTTAGCATTTATTAGTGGGTCTAGAAATATATTCGCTGCATATTGTAACGAAATATCCCGATTCAGATGGAGATTATGTGATTGTTTTACGAGCCATCAGGCGGCAAGGCTACTTCGTCTTCTTCCTTGAATTCTCCTTCACCTCCACTCATGACTGTAAGTTACCACACCGCCAGCTTCGTCGACTAGGTTAGATCTTCTAGGGGTAGGGTAAATCTGTCTAGGTTTTGCATGTGTATTTCTTGTAAATCGGTGATGTAGGGTTGGTGATGTCCAAATGTACTGGTAGTTGATGAAACTTTACTTAGCATTTCCAATTTTTTGTTTTTAGTAATTTTTTTTGAAACGGTGCAAAAGATTTGCCTTTCATTGATAGGAGAAAAGAGCTGGCCCGTTTATGAGGGAAACTGGCCGAAAAACCGTACAACACAACACCACACGCCAGCCCTGAGGCTGCGCTCCACATGGGTCGACGACCACCTAGGTTGACACCACACCTCAACGCAACAGGCGGAGGCGAAAGACCGGAGCCACCACTCCAACTACCACGCCGGCCCCAAGGCCGCACCCTGCCTGGCCGAAGACGAACTCGCCTCCGTCACACCACAATTTTTGTAGTGTTAGATCTGCTAGTGTTGTAATGATTTGTGGCATGTGGTGATTGTAGGACTCCATGTGCGACAAATTTATCCAGGCGATGATTTGCGTTGGGGAGTCGCAGATCCCCTCAGAAGTGCCTGATTCGCAATCCTTGCCGAGACCCAACTGTCGGATGTGCCAGCGTCAGAGGGCCTTGTGGATAGCCTTGTCGCCATGGTCGCGATAGAGGTGGTGGCAAGGATTGCCACCACAAAGTGGACAAAAACGAAGTACCCACTAATGCGGAGTAGGCGATGAAGGATGCAAATAGGGGACGATAAAATTCATCCCAATCATGTCCAGCTTCGTTCTGGAGAATATGTGCGAGTTCATCAAGAGTGGTGTGCAAACTGACAAGGGCTTCAAAGAATTTCTTCTGACTATAATTTCCAAGGCTCTCATGGAGCACTGCGGTGCTGAAGTTAGCTCAACTCATGCATACTACCACCTGAGGAAGTGGAGGGTTAGGTAGATCACCATTAACGCCGATCTTAGCGGAGCTCGGTGGTGCGAGGAGACCAAATGCATCATGCTGGAGGCTGAGCACTACCATACCCATTTCTCGGTTAGCACAATGTCATCCATTGATGACTACCTTGCACAACTACAATATGTAATTGTGGCCTTCGGGCATAGGGGTGGGGATGCATGCATGGAGGTGATGATGATGACTTCATGATGATGATGTTGTACATTTTTGTTGTATCTAGGGCTTAGAACTTCTGACGGCGTGTATATTTTCATGAGGTGGTATATACCAGTGGCGGCGCCAGGAAAATGCTGGTGGGTATTCCCACCAGCCAAAAAAATGTTTTCAAAGCAAAGAAAAAGACGAACAAACGCCTGTAATTTTCACAAAGCTTAGAAAAGCACAAACAAAAGCCTATATAGGCTATATTTTCAGTTGGACAATAATTTCAGTATGACTATAACAATTATTTCAGTATACATAATACTAAAGTGCATAAATCCATACAAATCGAAGTACAACAACAAATTTCAATGGAAAGAGGTAGTACCTCTTACAATATAACTTTGCGGGCACCCTTTTGGAAGAGATTGATGACATCCTCATCCTTCACTTGATTGAATAATTCTCTCTCAACAAATGCAACCATGCAATTGTTTAAGTCATCATCACTCATCTTGTTTCTTAGCTTATTCTTCACAAATCATCTTCCACAATTGGGGATGCGTTTCCGGCGCTGTTGTCCGGTTCACGTTCTTCATCCGGTGTTTGCACTAGCGCC
This sequence comes from Lolium multiflorum, assembly GCA_030979885.1. Lineage (NCBI taxonomy): Eukaryota > Viridiplantae > Streptophyta > Magnoliopsida > Poales > Poaceae > Lolium > Lolium multiflorum. Next base: position 283,596,160 of record CM061750.1, read on the forward strand.
AACTAAAGATTGTTCTCAACCTCATCATGAGAAGCACTTGATTCAACAACACTCTGATTTGGTATGGATGTTTCATCTATCTTCTTTGCTTTTGAAGCTTTACTCCACATTGCATATAATGTGCTTCCAGGCCCAGCACCATTCTTTTTCTTCATCTACGTAACAACCAAAACAATGGAAAAATTGAGATATAAATAAATGGCCTACTCTGATTTTCTATCTACTAATTTTAGTGCTAGTTTAGTAATCTACTGCTCTCCTAAATACCTAAAATAATAATTTGGAGCAGGTAATTTCGAATTTAATAGACAACTATGAACATCTAAAATTCTAAACCCTAAATCATAATGGGCAAGAGCAGAAGAGGCGAGAGAGGAGAGGATTCGTACCTGCGAGGGCGCGAGGCTGCGAGTCGCCGAATCCTCCTGGCCGCAGCCCGCATGTCGCCGGTGAGGCGGTCGCCGCCGGTCGCCCGTCGCCGGCGCGGTGGTGCCCTGCCCAGCCGCCAATCGCCTAGGGTTGTCTTGTTTCTGTGCCTCGTTACTTTTGAACGATACGGACTAGAGAGGCTGGGTCGCTGGACGCTGGGAGGAGGCAGCGTCGATACTTGATACGTAACGGAGGCTGGGTTGCTTTGGAACCATACGGAGTCTCTTCCATGGGCTTGGCCGCTTGGGCCTAATAAAAATAAATTGGGTCAAAATCTATTGGTATGCCTGGGCATACAGGGGCATACCCCTGGCGCCGCCCATGGTATATACTAACCCAGGATGTGACGATGAACTTGCGGTGTCTGGATGACACCCATTTTTGTTATGGTGGTAGGTTCCCACTGTAGTTGTACTAGTAGGATGAACTTGTGATCCACTTTTGGTAATGATCATGCATGCTCCTCTTAGTTATCGGTGTGGTGTGAACTTGTGATGCTTTCTTATAACTTCATTGATTCTTATGATCATTTTCCTTACTTGTTCTTCCTATGGCATTTTAGTGGTACATGGTGTTCAAAGGGAGACATCCAGGAATCTACAATTATTGGAGGATCTGCCAAGAGAAAGTCAATGGTTTCTCCAACAACGGCTGCAGAGAGTATGATACTTTTGAGGAGGCACTAGAGGAGTACCAGATAAAGCTTCTTGGCCGATCAGGCTATGGCTATTCTGGCTATGGCTCATCAACCAATTCCTCATCAGCCAATTATTATTCTAGCTATGCCTTTAGAAGAAGGATCACATCAGGAATAACCGAATAGGGTGAAAGATTTCATCATCAGCTTCCTGATCGAGGTGATTGTTAGTTCTTGTTCTTTTGGTTCCTCTATGATCGAATATAACATGCAATGACATGATAAGCTCACCTTATTTGAACCATCGTAAGAGTATGAAAGTCTCATGTGTGCAACCAAAATGGGCTTTATGCAGGCCAGCAAATAAAGAGGGTTTAATTGCCCAGATAGTGCAGGAAAAAGCTTCAAAGGCTGCAAAAAGAAGTGCCAAAAGTGGCACAGGGCTCGTTCCGAATGGGCTAACAACCCGAAGCATGCCCCCACAGAGTGCAAAAATCGTCCCAACCTACCAAACATGTCCCTAGTGAATGGAGTCAAACATGTGGGTTCCTCATTGATACTACAGCTCAACCGCCGTGCTACAGCCCGGTTCAACATATTTCAAAGAATGACTAAAGGCGTGACACTTACTATATATTGATCCAGTTGTGCTATTCTCCATATGCATTTGTAGGCGCAATTGCCTCCTGTCCAAAATGAGTTTTGTCACATCCTCTAGTTACTCCATCTATTTTATTTACCATGCATTATAAGTTTAATTAAAGTCAAACTTCATGAAATTTAACCAAATATGTAATAAAAATATAAATATCCATTATACAACATTCATGTAATATGAAACATATTTCAGAATTTTAATAATACTGATTATATACTGTAGGTGATGATTTTTTTCTGTATAGTATTTAGTAAACATTTGTAAAAATTCATTTTAACTGATTGGCAATTTGCCTTAACAACTAAAGGTAATTACGTACCCTACCATGCACTGGCCAGCTGCCCCAGACTCCCAGAGGACCTGCTGCTACAGTATTTTACTCAACCTGATTCAGCAGTTGGGAAGGTTTTTTCAAGGTCCACCCATCAATCTATTTTTCAAGTCGATCAAGTACAACTCCAAGTTAGAGTAAGAAAAATGGTTGGTAGTCTGGTACTACTAGTCCAAAAGGAAAGAAAAAAAGTTCGTACAGAACCATGATTAAACTCGCCACTAGTACTTGGTAGTCTAATATATAACACAACATAACTGTCAGACGACAGCTCTACCGATAGCTATATAAACTTGATATCTGCTTGGAAGCATTCAGCTCCCACGACACAGCATGAGAAGCCACTGGCTGTCTACCAACTTTGTCTGCTCAAGTTCTGATGTCCCTAGTCAGTTCTAAGAGCCATTCAAGCCGCCATGAACTTTTGTTTTGGTCCTACTAAATATGAAACTAGGCCGTCTTCACTTAGCACAATGGCACTTCAGAGTCACCAAGGGCAGACATGCATGCATGAGATGCCTGACGGCGCATCTAACTAAATAGTATGCAAAGAAAGGCAGCGAAAGTACCAACTATGCACTAGAGATGTATATAGACTATAGAGTATGCGTATATACTTAACACTCAGTGGGGTTCAAAGATTCTCCAAGATTCACTTGCGGCCTCAACTTTAGGAAGAGATTCCAATAATAGAGCCGAGCATCGAGATTCCTTGCTCAATGTACGTACTGCTGCTGTGTGGTTGAACTGTGGTCGCATTTCATTTTTTGATAAAGGGAATATATTAATATCAAAAGATACCAATTACACCCAGCCTGTACAACAACGCAACACCATAATAGCAGTACGAATGCACACAACAAAAAAAGAAAAGAAAACTAAGTAACAAAAGCCCCGCTACAGTATTCTAGGCCTAGCAACAGCAATACAACCACCACCAAGACAACACCTAAAATACAGACTCTCCAAAAGCGACACCTCCAAGAAGGGAACGGTGCACCAGCGCATCGCCCGATCAAAGATCTTAGGTTTTCATTCTGAAGATAGTCCCCGCTCTCAAAACAATGCCTCCAACAAGGTCACTGTTAGGCACAACCAGTTAAGGCCAGACCTTGGGTTTTCACCCTGAAAGGTAGGACTCTAAACTTCACCTGTGCTGCCGCCCCCACTTTTTCATACCACTGTTGTGAAGCCCGGAACACCAAGCAAGTCCCTCAACATTGCGGAGACTTGAACCTCCCTTAGCTGGTCCTCGAATCCGGCCTTCATAATATTTTCTACTTCTGACTTCACCATGGACCAAAATATCTCTTGATCAACACAGAACACAGCTTCGCGTCGCTCCCTCCAGAATCAAATGGTCGGAATAAAAGCATGGGTGCGCACGACCGAATACCACCCGATCCAGCAAACTCCGGGCATAAGGTGCACTGTTACATTTGCCGGCGGAGCCTTCCGGAACTCATCACTCCGGCTAGAAGAAGAGGAACCGGTTTGAGGAAGATCACCATCTTTGCAAGAGAAGAACCCTATGACAACCACCTTTATTCATGCCAGGCCAACAGCTCCCACGCCACTAGCCGACCGGAGAGGAGACGATGAGCACAGCAACTGGCAACGATTGTGGAGCACCTTGCACCTCCTGAACGGCGGGAAGCCAACAGCGCAGACCCGCAAGAGGGCCGCACACACGACAGCAGAGTGCCACTATGCAAAAGCAGCCATCCTTTGACCCAGATCGGCGCCGAGCAAAGCTCGAGCGAGTCCAGATCGAGCCCGGGGCGCCGCCACACCAACTGCCTCGATCCTCCTGTCCGCCGCACGCCCGGCGCCCGGCGTCGCCCCAGCCCCGCCGTCGTGCCACCAGCCACGCCCGACCAGCCCCTGCTCGAGCAGCACCCGCGCGGAACAAACCGCCTCGACTCTCCGCGCGAGAAGACGATGCAGTGCCCCACCCACCTCCCCTTGCCGGCGCTTGCCGACCAGGGCGCCGCCACCGTCGCCACCGCTGGCGGGAGCGACGGCCAGAGAGAACCGGTGAATAAATTTAAAAAAACTGGTGACCAGAACGCAAGGTCTTAAACTTACTCTCATTTTGTGTTGCGGGTTAAGGGTGCTGCAGATTTCCTAAGAATTATGGGGGAAAAAAATCATGGGTGTAGTTTTTTTTTAGATGAACAGTGAGCGCTCCCCAGCTTCATTTTTATTGAAAATGGAACATAACAGTGTATCAAGGTTTTAGCATAGATTCAGCCCACCACTACGTGGAGGCCTTAGACGAAAACATCTCAAAGTTTTAAACCATAGCTACTTAGAAACAGTAAAGACACACTCGACTCCAGCTAAAAGAGGATAAACCCAGCATCATGCTTCCTCCAGGAACCTCTTTTTCTCCCCATATTTTTGCTTGAAGCCTCCAACTTCAGGTCACCACATGGATGTTGTCCGATTCTTTAGGGTGCTTCAGTAGGAAGGTTTCAGATGCACGATCGACCAGCGTATGGAGATGATGAGAAGAAGCTTTCGAGATCGCATCATGGGTGTAGTGTAATATAGCCTACAAATCTTTAAATTTATACCCAAAATATGAGTATTTGTGTTCGAACAAACAATGCAAAAAAACGTGAAATTTTCGGATTCAGAAGTTTTATATAGAGGTTCAGGTCACATGATAAAAAAATGTGCGGGGGTCAGGTCATATGATATTTCATATACTGCACCCATGAATTTGCACGTACTTGTATTAAACTTGAGTGAATCTAAAATTCTAAACAAACAAAAGATTACGAAGACAAAAAAAAAAGACAGTTTTCTCTCTACTGGCGATTGCTCTCATAGTAATTTGAAGATGCTATACATGGGAGAATATACTCCCTATGTGTAGATTCCATCATTGTAAAGCTTAATTGAATAGTAACCAATGTTACTTAACTTTATGCCCCTCCCCATCCGCCCGGAACTGATTACTGAATACTGATTACTTGGCGTTGCTTTACTTTGGGCATCAGCTTAGAATATCCTTAAGATCTCCCCGACAAAAACATATAAATAATAAGAGCAAGCTACTGTGATATTCCGTTGTTGGTCAAAAGGTTGCGGACCGCATGCACATGCTGAGACAACTGGTTTACGTACTTAATCTGTTGTTTAAGGTGTAAAATGTAGGTCATAAGTGTCCCTTCAGACATGCTAATAGACATATTTGGATAGCATCTAGGCTTAGCTGCCCATATAGCATAGTTGGTGGCAGATTCCGAATATGAAGGTAGTTGGATTTTATAGTTTGAAGCGTTGCAAGTTCCTTAACGAGATTAGTTGCTCCATCGCATTCTTTTCTGAATTACAAAGATGTACATTAAGACACACCATGCTCACGCATGCACACACACCTGCCTGAGCTACCACTAAAATTCCACATATGAATGCGCTTTTGATATCCACTCTTTTCCTATACCATGCTCCGATGCCCTCAGCCTAAACGATCGATGGAAGTGGTTTCCTTGGGACAGTTTTGCAAAAGATGTGCAACCGGATTAGGCGTGATTGTATAAACATATTTTTAAATAAGTAACATGAATAAGGCTCTCTCATTCTAAAATATGATCGAAGATAAAACATCAAGTACATTTCTTGTAATGAGAAGTAAATTAGAGTTCTTATAAAAGAACGTGATAGACTATTTAAAGATTTAAACGTTAATGTATACTACTTCTGGTAAAAAAAATATAGGTCATACTACCAGATCTTACTGGGAAATTATACATTGCTAAGTTTAATCATCTATGATGAAATAATTATCATTGACCATCAAGTTATATTGCTAAGTTGATCATGAAAAAGATTACCATTTAAAATTTATTCTTATACGAGGGGAACCATTCATTGGTAAGCTAATAGTCAAAATACCCCCTCCAAGAGTATCTCAATGTCCCAAGGGACCTACCTCTTTTTTGTGAGGAAGTTATATACATAAATATTATGTAGAAATAAATCTATATACATCAAGCGCTACAACCACCAAATATTTAAGTTGCAATATAGTGCATTAGTGTCTCAGTGCATTCTAGTTATTATATTCATTAGTTAATGTATCGAGCGTCTACGCTATTCCGGGAGGAGGAGATTGTGCAGAAAGTCTATGAGTTGATCTAAATGCCGTGGGAGGCAGCTGACGGTATAGCATGCGCTGGTGGACCGCAGGTAGATCATAGACATAGTTTGCGCGCCTAGCGCTCTGGCCCTCTGGCAGTATGTCCAGTTGTGGTGCAGCCTCACGGCATGCAACTATTGACAGAACCGGATAGACTAATATGGTGCTGGACGACGGATGAACAATATTCTTCCCGTTCGTGTTACAACAGCACCCTCGGGAGTGGTTGTCTTAGGCTCGTGGAAGCTGAACTGGAAATCTTGGGTGTCGCCTAGGGTGAAGTTTTGCATATGGCTAGCTTGACTTGATAGGTGCTGGACGAGCGAGTGGCTCACGCGTCGTGGGTTACCACACGCGGCGAGATGCTCGTTGTGCGACCAGTTTGAGAAGACTAGTTATGGTGCACATTCTCACTGGATATCCCCTTCTCAAGGACGACTATCTGGTATGAGGTCCTGGGTGGATTCGATCCACCTCAGGGCCATCCACGGTTGAGGGTAATTTCGTGGAGTGGTGGTCGCTGGTGGTGCGAACCGTCCCTCACAAGCTACGCAAGGGCACCTCGCCGCTCATCATGACTGTATGGTGGATATGGAAGAATCAGAACGTTGCAGTCTTCGACAATGCACGCCCATCGGCAACTTCCCTAGTCGACACCACCCGAGCTGATGTGCGACGGTGGGCGGATGTCGGGGCCATGGTCTTCGCCAATTACTCCCTAGATTAGGTCTTTTGGGTTGAGTTGTATGACGCGGTGTTGGTCCTTCTTTAGATTTGTACATATAACTTCTTTTTTATGTCAATACATCAAAATGCAAAGCTTTTTCGCGCAAAAAAGTTAATGTATCCGCGCCATTTTCAAGAAGAACTGTTTGTTCCGTAGCCCAATTTTCAGTTAGTAAAGCAAAAAAAAATTTGGCCCGCAGGATTTTTCGATAAAGGGAATATAATAACATCAAAGGATACCAATTACACCCAGCCTCTGCAACAACGCAATGCCCTAAAACATTACGGATGCACACAACCAAAAAAGAGAAAAAAAAAGAACTAAGAAATAAAAGTCCCGCTACAACGTCCCATCTCTAGCAACAGTAATACAACCACCACCAACACAACAACTGAAATTCTAACTCTTCAAAAACGACGACTCCAAGAAGGGAATAGTGCACCAGCGCAATCATTGTCCGATCAAAGATCTTAGGTTTTCACTCTGAAGATAGTCTCCGCTCTCAAAACAATGCCTTTAACAAGGACAATGCTAGGCACAACCAGTTAAGGCCAGACCTTGGGTTTTCACCTTGAAAGGTAAGACTTTGAACTTCACATGTGTGGTTGCCCCCACTTTCATACCACTGCTGCGAAGTCCAGAACACCAAACAAGCCCCTCAACAGCGCAAAGACTTGAACCTCCATTAACTAGTCCTCCCATCTGGTTTTCATGATATTCTCTTCTTCTGACTTCACCATGGATCAGCTGTCACTTGGTGTTAACTCAGAAAAGAGCTTCACGCCGCTCCCTCCAGACCAAACGGTCGGAATAAAAGCATGATTGTGCACGACCGAATATCACCGATCCAGCAAACTCTGGGCAATAGAAGCACTGTTACACTCTCCAGCGGCGCCTTCCGGAACTCACACTCCAGCCAGATCATGAAGGCCAGGCATCCGCAGGTCTTCATCTTCACCCACGAGAGACCCTAGGACCACCGCCTTTATTCAGGTCGGGCCCCCACATCAGTGACCATCCCAGGCTGGCCATAGTTGCCGTCGGAGACACCAAGCAGATCGCATAGTCCGGAGACACCGCACACGCCTAGGCACCGCCGCAACCGAACGCCAGCCCTCCACCGCTAGCTACCGAGAGGCAAGGAGAAGGGGACCTAGGGTTTCTCCCTGCAGCCCGGCCCCACCCCTCCCTCCGCCGCCGCAGGGCACACCACCGCCACGTCGTCTGTCATGCCGTCGCTGAGCCGAAGCCAAGTGCCGCCATCAAGGCCCCCGATGATAGGGTCGTGCCCTGGCCCGAGGAAGGCGCCCCGCGCCTGACCCCCACGCGAGAGGGAACGATGCAATCCCCGTCGGCGCCGGCCAGGCCTTGCCTGACCACGCCCCCTGGCGGCAGCGAGGGAGGGGATGAGGAGAGGGGGGAGGAGGGGCGGCGGAGCGGTAGGGATCCCCCGGCCGCCGCACGGGGGCGGCACGGGAGGGACGAGGGGAGGGACTTTCAACCGTGGTCTTTTTCCCTTCCTGGCGCGCAAGATGCAAGCTGTCAAAGATATCCTCTTACAAAGCGGACAAAGCTAACACAATGAGTGCGCAACAATACGATACCAGGAAGAAGGTGGAAGATGTTTGGGCCAAGTCGTCGAATTAGATTGACGGAGCGGCCCTTCGTCTTTCACGTAAGCTGAAATGGGTCCGCGCAGAGTCGAAGAAATGGGCCAGGTCTAGGCTAAGGCCCGATGCGGTTATCTCAAACCGCAGGGAGGTTATTTCCCTCATGGACCTGGTGGAGGAATTTCGCGCACTCTCTCATGCTGAATCCCTCCTTCGTTCCCTCGTCAAGATGCAGCTGTCCTCGGAGTACAAAAAGCTCGATGCTTACTAGAAGCAGAGGTACACATATCGGTTGTGCAAGCTTGGAGATGAGAACACCGCATTCTTCCACGGGAATGCCTCTGCGCGGTTGCGGCGGAACCAAATAAAGGTCCTTCATTCTGACGGTCACCCCGTGACGAGCCATGGTGATAAGGAGCGGGTACTACATGCCTTCTACTCGGCGCTTCTCGGGACAACATCACCCGTTGTTTGGGATCCTAACCTCGCGGCGCTACTGCCCCCGGTTGCTGGGTTGTCCTCTCTTGAGCTTCCTTTTTCCGAGGAGGATCTGAAGAAAGCCCTCTGGTCGATGCGCTCCGACAGCAGCCCTGGGCCCGACGGCTTTGGTCCAGTGTTCTTCAAGGCCTTCTGGCCTGTGGTGAAGGACGACCTTCTGAGCTTTGTCACGGAGTTCCACAGCGGCGGCGCCCACCTCTCTGGCGTCAACCAGGCTTTTATTGCGCTCCTCCCCAAGACCGCGGAGGTGGTCACTGCGGATGGTTTTCGCCCCATCTCCCTTCAGAACTGCGTCATGAAGATCATCACCCACATGCTTACGACGCGGCTCCAGCAGTTCATCGAGCAGCTTGTCGCCTTTGAGCAGTCTGGCTTCATTGCTGGACGTTGCATTACCGACAACTTCTTGTATGCTGCAGAGCTCACGCAGTGCTGTCGCCTCTGTGATGCCCCCACCATCGCCCTCAAGCTGGACTTTAAGAAGACGTTCGACTCCATGAACTGGGCCTCTCTCGATGCTATCCTTGAGGCTCGCGGCTTCGGTTTGTTATTCCGCTCCTGGATTCGCGAGCTCTTGACTTCAGGGAGGGCTTCCGTTCTTCTCAACGGTGTCCCGGGGAGGTGGATGGAGTGCGAGAATGGCCTGCATCAGGGTGACCCGCTGTCACCCTACCTTTACCTGATCGTGGCCGGGCTCCTGCGACAGCTTATCACTACCGGCTTCGGCTTGCTCCACCCCCTCGTCGACGACCTCCCCTGCCCCGTGATCCAGTATGCCGATAACACTCTGATCCTTGTGCGAGCGACTCCGTCTGAGGTGTCCCTGCTCAAGACGGTGCTGGACACCTTCTCCGCCGCGACCGGGCTCACTATAACCTACCACAAGAGCACGTTTGTGCCCATCTGTGTGCCCCCCGATGATGTAGCCTCTCTTGCGGCGATTCTCGGGTGCTCCATCTCGACGTTCCCCCAGACATATCTGGGCTTGCCACTGTCGGAAAGAAAGCTACCCGCCAACGCGCTGGACTTCCTCGCTGAGAAAATTGTGGAGCGTATCCCTGGCTGGCGGCTACGCACTCTTGATCCTGTCAGCCCTGCCCATCCCGAAGGGCACGCTCGTTCGGATGGACAGGCCTCGTCGCTCCATGTTCTGGAATGCTTCTGCCACCTGCTCCGGTGGAGATTGCTTGGTGTCATGGGAAACCGCTTGCCGGCTCCGTTCTGAGGGTGGCTTTGGCTTCATTGATCTTGGGACGCAGAACACATGTCTGCTGCTCAAGAATGTCTGTCGGCTACTCACGGGCGAGGACAATCCATGGACTGTGTGGATCTGGCAATGGTACTTGCGAGGGGACCCGCATCACGCGACACCTCTTTGGAGAAGCTTCGCGGATCTCATACCTCTCCTTAGGCCGATCACCTCTGTGAGGGTGGGGGATGGTAGCATGACCTCCTTTTGGATGAATAACTAGACCTCTGCGGGCCCACTCCATGCCACGCTCCCCTCTGCATTCTCCCACTGCCTGGATGCGGATGCGACGGTTGCCGCTGGTACGCGCATGGGTGCCGCCGCCCTTGCCTGGTGCGATCGCGTTTCTCCTGCCACTGCGGCGGACTTCGCCATGCTTGAAGACGCCCTCGCGCGCCACCGTCCCACGCCTGTGCCGGACAGACATGCGCTCGTTGCGGGCGTGCCCACAGGTTTCAAGACAAGCTATGCGTACCGCCTCCTTCACAGCTCGGGCTGCGGCCCACCTCTCCACGACCTGAACTGGGACACTTTTGTGCCGGTCCGGGTCAAGGTCTTCATCTGGTTCCTACGACATCGTAGGACGCGAACCAGGGCACGCTTGTGCCGTCTGGGCATCTTGCAGTCGTCGGATTGCCCATTCTGCCCCGGTGTTGCGGAAGATGTGGATCACCTGTTCGTCAACTGCCCACGTCTACTCCGAATATGGAGGTGTGCATCTGCGGATCCCCGGGCTGGGTCACACCGCACGGTGGAGGATCTGGTGGACGCCTTCTCCGATGCCCACTTGGGCTGGCCGCTCACGCTCTGTATGACTACGACCACTCTCCTTCTCTGGATCACCTGGAAGACGCGAAACCGCATGGTCTTCGATGGTGCCAACATAACCACTGCTGAGTTCTTCACATCCGTGCGTGACCACCTCACACTCTGGCTTGTCAGGGCGCCGCACCGCATTGATTGTGCTCCCCTTGTTGCTTGGTGCGCGTCCCTCTCCCCCCTGACCCCCTAGTGTTCTCGGGTGTTGACAGGGTTTGAACCCTGGTTGTAATCCTCCGTTTTCCATGAAATTAATGAAAAAGTTTCAGGTGGGCTCTTCGCCCTCCGTTGGGTTGCTCGAAAAAAAGGAAGAAGGTGGTATCATTTTATCTAGCCTAGCAATGCACATATTGTTCCTGTGTATAACCATCAAGTTCGGCGAAGTTAAAGTTAAACATACCTTGTGGCCAATGTAACCGCGCGCATCGTATCTCTATCTATATACATATATAGGTCCCAAGGAGAGGCATGGAGTACATCTACCAACACAAGCTGATCTCCCTAGCTAACTCCGTTGTAATCCTGTCTCTAGCTAATCTCTTGCTCTCTGTCTTGGTGTAAATTTGAAATGGCACCTACAAAGAACATTAACACTTCCACTTGTGCACTACTACTAGTTTCTCTTGTTCTCTTCTCCCAGATCGTGGCTTCTCAGTGCAGGTCTCTGCCCAATGGAGGCTTCTTACCAGCCATGAATGGCTTGTCTCAGGGCAGTGGAGCCTTGGCCAAGGGAATGATGAAAGGTGCCGTGGCTCCCTCCATGGAAACCCACGGCGACGAGGGCCCCATAGTCAATGACGGCATCCGCCCATCAAATCCAGGGCATAGCCCTGGAATCGGGCACGCCTTCATCAACAAGAATGACCCCGGGAGGAGGCTCTGAATGTATGCATGTACATTGCCAGTGTGCATGCACCCCGCCGTTGTTATCGCATGTATGTATTGGTGACATGTTTGTAGCCTTTTGTGTTTCTTTACTTCTCCATTTCTGTTGATTTATGTTTGAGGCTTTCCCCAAACGTTGTACTCCTTCCGTCCCACGAAACATGTCTGAGGTTCGTCAAAATTTGGATGCATCTAGACACTAAATAGTAGCTAGGTACATATAAAATTTGACAAATCTCGGACATATTTCATGGGACGGAGGAAGTAAATCTTGCTTTGAATAATTCAAGAGAGTCATTCCCTTTCGTATCCGAGTTTTGATGTTTTTCCTTGTAGTTCTGTACAAAAAGTCCAATATGCCAGCTTGTTATGGCAGAAGGTAATTAGACAAGTCCAACAGAAAATTTAGTAGCTCATCCTAATTATTAGAAGAAATCGACTCCTGAGTACACCGTTCACCAGCTAAGAATCTAATAACGAGTCCGTCTACATCGACTAAGGTATGTCTTCTTATGCCCAAGACAAGCTAGCTAGCTCCCAGATAATCTAATCTCGATGCCTCTCGACATGTGTTAGTATATATTGACTCGTAGGCACATCAGAGGGATCAAGGCATTGCCTTAGAGAAAAGCCTTTTGATAGCTAACCCTTAATTAGTGTATAAGCAGGAGATGCTAACTACCATTAGCTAGTATCTCTCTTTCACTTTTATCACTTACCTTGTTTACTAATTTTATCTTGTATATTTTTTGTTTTATTTTTGGGAAAAAGTTATGTAATTTTACAATTTTCAAGAGACTATATCGAGAATAGTGCATTCTCCCAAAAATGTGACGGACCTTGCCCATAATGCAATACATATTGTCCATAAGAGCATCTCCAGCCGTGTCCCCAAAGCGTCTCCCAAAGGGATTTGGGGCGCGCCGAACGAAAAATCATTCACATCCGCGTGCCCCAAAGGCCTTTTTTGTCGGGCACGGCCCAATACGGTGTCCGGCGCCCGTAGCTCGTCCACGCTACAAAGGGGACGCTCCGGGCGCGCCGGACACAACGAGGAAGCGAGGAGAGGATTGGCAGGACCGACGCGTTAGCGGGCCGGACGCTCAACCGCAGCCTACGTAACGACGGTGCAGTTGCCGGGAAAGGGAACCGTCACATTGGCAACCGCGTCGATCGACGCGCGAACCACCAGAATGGAGCGCGAACTCCGCGGAAGAGCAACCGCCGCTCTCTTCGACATCTGCGCCGCCGTTCATCCGCGCTCAATAAGACCCCTACACATGCGCTTTCCGATCTACAAACGGCCGCCATTCATCGAAACCTCTCACAATGAGCGACCTCTCGCAGCTTCCCTCAGACACCGACAGCGAGGGTTAGCCTCCGGGATGGCGCCATTGGTGGGACAGAGTTGCGACGCCTAGCAGCTGCGATGATCCCCGCCGCCGCTGGACAGCGCAGAGGAATGGGAGGCCGTGGAGGAGGAGGAGGAGGAGGAGGAGGAGGAGGAGGAGGAGGAGGAGGAGGAGGAGGAGGAGGAGGAGGAGTAAGAGGATAAGGAGGCGACGGCGGCGGCGGCCCGGGCGAAGGCGGAGGCGGAAGCGAAAGCGAAGGCCAAGGCGAAGGCGCAGTCGGCGAGCACTGTCGACGACGAGGAGGACACAAGTTCCTCCGACGCGTTGAACGACACCGCCTCTTCGGAAGAGGTGACGAGCCAGAAGCACCACCGTGATGACGACGGCGATGCGGGACCATCAAAGAAGTAGTTCAAAAAAATTATATGTAATTTGTTTATGTTTTTCAAAGTTTTTATATGTAATTTGTTTATGTTGCACCGCTTTGAATATTAGTACAACAATATTAGTACAGAGTTTTCTTCTATCTATTAAAATAAAAATATAATGTTTTGAAGTTTTCGGGCCGCGTTTTGGGGACGCGGCTGGGGAGCGACGTACCCAAACGCGGCACGAAGGAAACACGTCCCCCAAACGATAAATCCGGCGCCCTTTGGGGACCACTTTGGGGACACGGCTAGAGATGCTCTAAATACAGTCGAAGAGTGTATTAGTCAACAGTCCAAAATAACAATACACATTAATGTAAAAATGCATTACCCAGTAGTAAGCAAATGTGAATTAATCATGTTAATGTAAAGCACAGTAAACATTATTGCGAAATGCACCAGCGAATAACATCTTCATATATAAAATGTGATGTTTCGTCGAAACAACCCATATGCGAAAATGGTTTAGATTCTCAAGAGTAGCGACTTTTGCAGTTTTGGACTCTGTTTTGAAAGGATGATATCATCTTATTTTAAAATCTAGCTATTGTTAACCAATGAACTTAGAGGAGACATTAGAACATATAAACCAAAAATATTTGAGTGCGGGAAAATATCAAAGAATAGGAAATGCAAGAATATATTCTACTCTTTAATGCTATAAACGTATTTTAGTGATATTTGTATGTTGATCGCATATGTTGCATGTGTTGTTGTATCATGTTGCATGTGACAACACACTTTTTTAATGTTTTTGCCACTACTAGTGGGATTTGTCATATGTACCTCTTTTTTTTTTTTTTTTTTTTTTTTTGCTTTGTGGCTGTATTACAATGTTGTGATTATTCGGATGATATATTTTACGTTGCAACCCAAAAAATGCTGCAACCGAGGGCTATAGGCTTCAAATTGGAGGATCTGAATTTGCCGATTTAAATAAACCGAACAATATTAAAGGCGATTATTTGTATTCTCCCCGGTCAACCGCCTTCTCTGTTGTCTTTGTATCTAGTCTTGTATGGGCCGTTCCCTAGCTAGTAAAAAGATGGCGTTTAAATTTTAATCCATCATCAGTTCATCACTAACACGAAAACACCGGTGTTGATCCCGCAAAAAAAAAGGTCTATCTGTACATCGATAATCGATTGCTGAGACGTTGGCACACATAAAAAAACTTACAAGATCAGCAGCTGGATCTCGAACAGCCAGCCCCACGCATGGTACTCCTGCGCCGGCGCCCGAACCTGGTCTTCCTCTCCTCGGAGAGCTGCCTGGCGAACCCGGCCAGCGCGTCGGCGTTGCTCCCGGCACTCTGCACCTCCTCGTACCTCCCCGTCTCCACGTTCACCCTCGACACACGCTGAGCCAGCATCCGCTCGCCGATCCTGACGAGCTCCCTCATGTTATCGGGCGTCGCCGCGTCCACCGTGGCCGCCGGACCCCGGAGCGAGTTGTCCTGGATGCGGAGGTAGTTGCCGTCGCTGTGCAGCGACTGGAAGAGCACGGCGGCGTGGATGTCCACGAGGTCCGAGCTGGCCGCCATGAAGATGTCGATGATGGGTGCCATGCCCTTGTTGCGCAGCCACCGGATGATGCCCCACCGCGAGCACTGCTCCGCCGTGTACAGCCCCTGGTCAGACGTTGAGCCCGTCCCGATGGACAGCACCAAGAACTTGCCGCAGTCCGACGGCTTCACCGGGTACAGCTCCTCCCTGTCCTTGCAAATCATCTTCTTGGTGATCTGCGTCATCGTAACCATCGTCTGCATTTCTCACAACGCACAATCAGACAATTTAATTAGTGATTAGCTGGTAACGCATTTGCGCTGAGGCAAGGCACCATGTACTGAACATCTGACATAGGGACATTTAGCTACGTACCGGATTGTTGGCCGCCACACCGCCGTCGATGAGGTTGTACTCGCGCGTCTTGCCGTTGTCGTCTGCGGTCTGGAAGTAGTAGGCAGGGAGGTAGGTCGGAGCGGCGGATGTGCTGATGCAGACATCGGCTAGCAGCGCGTTCTTCAGTGGCATGCTCCTGGCCTGCACCATCAATCCACGTTTTTACCCAGATACCAGTTTTGAACTTCTGATCCAGGATTGACGATCGAATCGATCGGATCATGATCACGAGTTGTCGAAACTTTTAAATTAGCATAGGTACGTCGTATGTTGAGAAGATGATGGGCTGGAGGAGCTTGACATCGAAGGTGGGGATGACGACGTCGGTGAGCGTGTCGCAGATCCTCGTGTCACCCAACATGTCCCTGATCTTGCCGCGCAGGTACTTGCCGCTGTACCGCGGCCGCCGCAGCGACGAAATCACAGCCGCGAGCGCGCTCCTCCTGACCGAACCAACGACCCATCAATCAATCACTAGTTCAGTCAGCATGACGAGATCGTCTGTACGTTTTCGTCCACGAAACACTAATCCATGGAGAGACTCGCCTTTGGGGGAAAATGTATGGGCCGTTCTCGAGGTAGAAGCTGTTGATGTCCTTGGCCGCGAAGAGCGGGCGCCTGTGCTTGCCGGGCGCGGTGATCATGGCGGTGATGAGCCCGCCGGTGCTCGTCCCAGCGATGCAGTCGAAGTAGTCCGCCAGGCGCACGTCCGGCCCGTCCAGCTCCTGCAGCCTGGCTTCGAGGAAGGCAAGGATGGTGCCTGGGATGAGGCCCCGGATGCCGCCACCGTCAATGGTGAGGATCGTCACCCTCTGCCCCGGCGCCACCGGCTGGCCGACGACACTCCCCGCCATCGCCCTCGTGCTGCAGGACTCGCAGGGACGCCGGCACGCGTAGCTCACCGCCATCGACGTAACCCGCCGCGAGCGTCAACTGCTCCAACAGGCCAGTGGCACCTCGATCGATCGACAATAAAGAAGATGAACAAGATCGATCACCACACAAGATGTTAATTGTGTAGATCGATACCAATGATCATGGGTTGTTGATTGCTACTGCAATCGGGAACGAGCGAGTGGCTGGAACGTTGGCTCGTGCGGTTACCGTGCGCTGCCCCTATTTTTGGAGTGACAGAGCGCGCAAAGTATACAATTGCAGGCAAAAAATGTTTGAATGGGTTAACTGAAGACATGCAGTGGAAGAAGGAATACCGGACATCTGGCTCTGGTTTTTTTTTTCTTGCGAATCATCTGGCACTGGTTTCGAGTGGCAATTACGCACTTCCATTCACGACATGCTGCAAGCTGCATGATGCTTTCTCAGCCATTGGTTCGCAGGCTCGCAGCACCACTCTAGACTACGCGGGCGCTGAGGACGATTCGGTGATGCATGCCTTGATAGTATGGAAGGTGCTCGACGGAAGGTATAATGCTACGATGCTGAAACCGTGCATGCACCATATAAAGACATTTCACGGTAAAGGCCCATCAGGCCGTGACTGGTCCTGGGCCTGGCCGGTCCTCAGATTCCGCCAGGTAAAGGCCCATCAGGCCGTCACTGGTCCCGAAATTCTGGGGCCCATAAATTTGAATTTGATGCTTTTGTGCGTCAATATAATAAGTTTATACCGAAGCAGATGCAGACTACTACGTACTTCTCTATTCCTAAAATAGGATGCATATAGTTTTTGATCGAACGTAAATTTCTTAAAGTTTTGACCAACTATATAGAAAAGGATGTCAACATTCGTAATCTTAACCAATATTGTTAGAACAATCGTGAAGTACACTTTTATATTGTATGCATTTGGTATTATAGATGTTTATATTTTTCTATATAGTTATTCAAACTTAATTTTTTTTGACTTGACCACAAATTATTTTCAATTTTGGGAAAGAAGTATATCCTAGCGGTGCGATGGTCAGATCGATTCTTTTTTTTCGCCTGGTAGTGAATCCGAGTCCTTTCTCTACATAATCTTTTCATTTGTTTATCCGGGAAAACAAATTCAAGTTCTAAAACATAGAGAAGAGGATTTTTTTCACACTCAATTCCATATATATATTCAGTACATGGTAGTGATAAGCGAGCTGACTTCAATGATTACAAAACAAAATCTAAAAAAATGAGCAAAAATCATCAAGGTCTTCAAACTCTTTATTTTTTCAGGACATAATTTTGTACTTTATGGAAGCAACTCAAGATAGATACCAAACTATAAACCTATAATACCAACGAGGGCTTCCATAATTTTAATTTGAGCTGTAATGCCAAGGCTACGTGTGCACATCCATTATAGTAGTAAATCGACACCAACAAGAGTACCACCACCAATATGCACGAAAAAATAACGAAAAAGCTTAGTCGAAGTCGCTGGAGAGCCAATAGTACGAATCACCATTATCGAAGACATAGCAGCCGAAACAAATTTTGCAAGGATAATCCTCCTCGCAGCAACTATTTGTAAAAGATCTAAAATCGATATTGCGAAATAAAATCGGAAAACCCATATGTAAAGAAGTGCAATTTAAAAAATCTGAAGATACAGTAATAGTGAAAGAGTGTCTAGGAGGAACTAGAACAGTATTGATATAGTAGAAACGGAACTTGCCCTGACAATTCCATTAATTCGTCCCTGACATGAATCGAACTCTAGTTGTTAGGGTGCGCCACTACGATCCCAACCACTAGGCTAAGCCTACATCGTCTTATTGCTCAGCAGGGATTGTTACGGAGTAGGGAGCACCAAGCCAAATATAACGGCCAACTCCAAGAGATAAATAATGCCTAGCTAGATTGTGCGCTTCAAAATTCGAAGCTCTACTTCATGGACGAAGCTACATACACTCTTGCCCATGTGTAGACCTGGAGGAGATGTTCGTGTGTATGGTAGGCCATACAGGTACAGCCGGTAAGCAATCATCTCCCTTTGGGTCTAATTTTCTATAAAAAAAAAATAGCCCAAGACCCGACATTTGCTCAAGTTCAACAAGTCTGTTGGGCCTTACCTTCTGCTTTGATGCCCACGTCTGCTTGACCTCTATCGCGCTGGGCGAAAAATCTGCCGGCCACGTCTGTGACTCCGACAATGGCGTCACCTGACATTCTTGAGGTGGAACTTCTCTCGTTTTTCTTTCCTCTTCTGTGAACTCCTCTGGTTTCCTCGTCAAAATAAAATTTTAGCACTTGGGTAAGCTTAAATACTATTTTTTTAAAGAAATTCAGATTAGCCTTAGACACTTGTTTGATTCATAGGATGGGAAAACGTGAAGGAATATGAAAAATAGAGGATGTGCATGCTCTCTTGAATCTGGAATTTTTTTTATGAAAATCGGTACAACTGGTTGTTTGATGATAGCATAGGAAAGCCATAGGAAGTTTCTATAGAGATTGAATGCATAGTGATACGTCCATTTTGCATCACTATATTATATCATAATTTACTGTTATTCATTGATATATTTCATATTTAGAGATTATACTTATGTTATTTCACTTATTTTGCATGTTTCATGATTATTGGAGAATTATTCACCGGAGTCATAATTTTGCTGGAAAAAGTACCGTTAGGATACCATATTTCTGAAGATCAACAATTGACGGAAATTACACCGAAGATCTTATTTTTCCAGAATAATAAGCCAGCCAAAAGGAGGAGCCGAGGAGGGCCGCCATGCCCCCCCCCATAGGCCGGCACGGGCCCAGCCCTGGTCGCGCCGCCTTGTGGGGAGGGGGCCCACAGCCCCTCTCGGCCTCCTCTCTTTCGCGTACTTCATCCTCCCGAAAACCTAAGGCACGGGGGATAAGCGAGAATAGACACAGCCGCCTCTGCGGGGCGGAAAAACACCAGAGAGAAAAGAGCTCTCCGGCGGGCAGGAATCCGCCGGGAAATTCCCTCCCGGAGGGGGAAATCGTCGCCATCATCACCGTCATCGAGTTGGACTTCATTGGGATCATCATCATCATCATCTCCACCATCGACACCGCCATCTCCACCGCTGCACCTCGTCTCCGCTGTAACATCTAGGGTTGAATCTTGAGTATTTCATAGGGGAAACTCTCCCGGTATTGATTACTACTTGTTATTGATGCTATTGAGTGAAACCATTGGATCAAGGTTTATGTTTAGATTGTTATCCATCATCATATCACCTCTGATTATGTTCCATATGATGTCTCGTGAGTAGTTCGTTTAGTTCTTGAGGACATGGGTGAAGTCTAAATGTTAGTAGTGAACTATGTTGAGTAATATTTAATGGTTTGATATTTAAGTTGTGGTGTTATTCTTCTAGTGGTGTCATGTGAACGTCGACTACATGATACTTCACCTTTATGGGTCTAGGGGAGTACATCTTGTATTCGTTTGCTAATTGTGGGGTTGCCGGAGTGACAGCAACCTGAACCCCCGTTGGTATATCGATGCAGGAGGGATAGCAGGATCTCAGAGTTTAAGGCTGTGGTTAGATTTATCTTAATTACTTTCTTGTATTTGCGGATGCTTGCAAGGGGTATAATCACAAGTATGTATTAGTCCTAGGAAGGGCGGTGCATTAGCATAGGTTCACCCACACAACACTTATCAAAACAATGAAGATTAATCAACTATATGAAGCGAAACCACTAGACTAAATCCCCGTGTGCCCTCAAGAACGTTTGGTCATTATAAGTAAACAAACCGGCTTGTCCTTTGTGCTAAAAAGGATTGGGACACTCGCTGCAATTATTACTATCGCATTTTATTTACTTGTACTTTATTTATCTGCTACATCAAAACCCCCTGAAAACTTGTCTGTGAGCATTTACAGTGAATCCTTCATCGAAACTGCTTGTCAACACCTTCTGCTCCTCGTTGGGTTCGACACTCTTATTTATCGAAAGTACTACGATACACCCCCTATACTTGTGGGTCATCAAGACTATTTTCTGGCGCCGTTGCCGGGGAGTGAAGCGCTATTGGTAAGTGGAATTGGTAAGGAAAACTTTTACTGTACGTGCTGATTTTGTTTCTGCCTGCTGCTATAAGTCATTATGGAGAGATCCTCTCTTAAATTTCTATTTGGGAAATCTACTACTACTGCAAAAGGTAGTGGATGAGGTGCCAGGTGAGGAAGTAATTCCGTATAAAATACCTATGAAAATTATTGAACGTGTTGTCGATAACCGCTATGAAGGGGATGGAAATGTTCATCCCGGAGATCATTTACTGTTTTTACATGAATTATGCGGGTTATTCAAGTGTGTAGGTATTTCAATGGATGAAGTTAGGAAGAAATTATTCGCTATGTCGCTGTCTGGTAAAGCGGCGCATTGGTATAAACTGCTTAAAGATGGGCATTCTCTTGATTGGAAGGATATTGTGCCTCTATTTTATTCTAAATTCTATCCTCCAAGTGAAATTCACAAAGACCGAAACCGCATATATAATTTCTGGCCTCATGATGGAGAGAGTATTGCCCAAGCATGGGGGAGATTGAAGTCTTTAATGCTCAAATGCCCCATTCATGAGCTTCCTGGTAATATCATCATTGATAATTTCTATGCAAGACTTTCTTTTCAAGATAAAACCTTGCTGGATACTACTTGTTCTGGATCATTCACACGCAATAAAGAAGAGTTTAAATGGGACCTTCTTGATCGAATCCAAGAAAATACTGAAGGATGGGAGAATGACAAAGGTAGAGTGTCAGGTATAAATTATGATTATGAATGCATTGAAACTTTTATGGATACTGATAAATTTCGTAATATGAGTGCTACATATGGTCTTGACTCTCAAGTTGTTGCAAATTTTTATAAAGCTTTTGCCTCTCATTTTGAATTTCCTAGGAAGAATTTTGATAAGTATCATGAACCTTATAAAGATAAAACTGATTCACCTATTGGTAAATGTATTGAAATTAAAATTGTTGATCATGTTCTTCCTGAAGCTTATATTGAAAAAACTCCTTTCCCTGCTAAAATGAAGGAGTATTCTGTTATAACTAGTGTAGTTAATAAAAGTGCAAAGAAACCTATAGAACCTGAGGAGCAAATAAAGGTTGAACCTGCTGTTGCAATAGTTAAAGATCTTGTGACTGAAAATGTAGAAGATAGTCATATCATTTTCTGTGAAGATGCTTCTAGTATTGTTTCGCATCCTAATAAGTCTAGGAAAGTCAGTGTTCCTGTGCTCTCTGTTAGAATTGGTGATCATTATTATTATGGTTTATGTGACATTGGTGCAAGTATTAGTGCCATTCCTTATGAGCTTTACACGGAAATCATGCATGAAATTGGTTCTTGTGAACTTGAAGATATTGATGTGGTTATTCGGCTAGCTAATAGAGAAACTATCTCTCCTATTGGTATTGTTCGAGATGTGGAAGTTCTATGTGGTAAGATTAAATATCCTGCTGACTTTTTGGTACTTGGTTCTGCTGCTAGTAAGTCTTGTCCTATTATTTTTGGTAGACCTTTTCTGAATACTTGTGGAGCTGTTATAGATTGCAAGAAGGAGAAAATTGTTACTAAATTTTCTGGTGAATCTTATGAGTTTAACTTCTCTAAATTTGCCAAAACTCCTTATAAAGCTGATTTGCCTAATGATGATTTTAGAGTTGAACAGTGTGCATCTATTGCTCTTGCTCCTAATAATCCTTTGCAGCAACATTTGGAGGATCATGAGAGTGAAGTCTTTAGGGAAGAAAGGGATGAGCTTGATGAAATTTTCCTTCGTCAACCCATTCTTAAGAATGACTTACCGGTTGAAGATCTAGGTGTAACACCACCACCAAAGGAAGATCATGTATTTGATTTGAAACCATTACCTGATAATCTTAAGTATGCTTATATTGATGATAAGAAAACATATCATGTTATTATTAGTGCTAAGCTTTCAGATTTTGAAGAAGAAAGGTTATTGGAAATATTGAAGAAACACCGAGGAGCTATTGGCTATACTCTTGATGACTTGAAGGGGATTTCTCCCTCTATTTGCCAACATGCCATCAACATGGAAGATGATGCAAAACCTGTTGTTGAACATCAGCGTCGTCTAATTCCTAAGATGAAGGATGTGGTAAGGAATGAGGTATTAAAACTTCTTGAAGCAGGTATTATATATCCTATTGCTGATAGTAGATGGGTTAGTCCTGTACATTGTGTTCCTAAGAAAGGAGGAATAACTGTTGTACCTAATGATAATGATGAGCTCATTCCTCAAAGAGTAGTTGTAGGGTACAGAATGTGCATTGATTATCGTAAGGTTAATAAATTAAGTTACTAAGTGACGAGGGATCACCTCGGCAATGCCTACGGATTGTAGACTAGGGTTTCGGGATAGAGCGACGCTGGAGATTCCGGGGACGAGATTAGGCACACGACGTACCCAGCTTCGGGTCCCCTCGGTGGAGGATCCCTACGTGCTGCTAGCAATCCACTATATGATCATAGATATGTTTACAGGGTGCCGCCGTAGGCGGAGCTATGTTGTCTATATTCTGTCTATCTGTTGGCCTCCTCTTCTATCGGGTGCCCTGGTTGGCTTTATATATGCAACCAGCCTAGGGTTTTACAAGAGTCCTAGTCGACTACTTCTTCGGGTTGCCTTGTTGGGCCTTCTCCATATTGGGTCTTCTCCATATTGGGCCGAGCCAGGTATACTAATAATGGGTACCCGAAGGGTATGCCCATGTCAGTAGCCCCCGAGTTTATAGGGAAGTCGAAGACTTGCGTAGAAACTCCAAGCATAACCATCTCCGAAGTCGAAGAAATACAAGGCGAGGTCCATGTCGTAGATCATGTGTAGCGTAGATGATGTCGACGATTCTTGAAATTATCGGGTGCGCGGCAGCGCTCCCGATGGGAGTAGCCCCCGAGTCTATGGGCAAGTGCTTGCACTTAGGCATAGACTCAAGTTGTACTACTCGATGAAGAACTTAACTATATTTCTGGAAGACTTGATGAAATCCATGTGCTCCCGATGGGAGTAGGCTCCACTCGAGTCGTAGAATCGAGTTGAGTCTACAAACCTGAATTGCCGTAGATGTTGTCGAAGTTATCTTTCTATCGGGTGCGCGACCAGCGCTCCCGATGGGAGTAGCCCCCGAGGCTACAGCCAAGTGTTTGCACTTGGGTGTAGGCTCAACTTGCTTTTAATCGACACCACAATTTTTCCTCTTTCTTGTATCTTATCGGGAGGGTGAACAATACTCTCGATAAGAGTAGCCCCCGAGCCTATGGGCAGGTGCTTGCACCTAGGCATAGGCTCAAGTTGTACTACTCGATAAAGAACTTAACTATATTTCTGGGTGCAGCCCCTCTTTTTATCGACTTCAAGCCGTTGCTATCCACACTACAAGAACGAATTGAAGGTAAGTGGCCGTGGTGCCATGGCCGACGATTTTGGTCCCTCCGTGGTGCATGTCAAAACTTTTTTTTCGTTTTTGAGGCCACCTAGCCCGACGAAAGCGGCCAAAACGTGGCGTATGGTGGCCCGGGACGTGGTGCATCTCGAAATCTCGGGTTCGCCGGCCGAGTCAACGCAAATCCGCACCGCCGAGGGATGTAGGGCCCAGATGGCAGCCTCTCTGGCATTGTTTTTTTCTACATCGCGCCATCTCGTTCAACGTTCTCCGATCGAGCCGTTTACGATGCAGGATCATGGGTCCCGCATGTCATCCTCTATGAACCAAAATTCTTTCTATTCTTGGATTTTTTTGACCCCCTGATTTCTGGCTACTTCCTTTTTCTTTTGATCCCTTGCCGCCTTGGAAACGTTGAGACCGCTGCTGCTAAATGGGACCCGCATGTCATCCTCTATGTGCAATCAACTTTCTTTTCTTGGAGTTTTTTTGGCACCTCAAATTTGGTCACTTGCCTTTTTCTTTCGATCCCCTGCCGCCTCAAACGGTGATACCGCTGCTGCTAATGGGACCCGCATGTCATCCTCTATGTACTATAAAACTTTCTTTTCTGGATTATTTTTGGCACCTCAAATTTGGTCACTTGCCTTTTCCTTTCGATCCCCTGCCGCCTCTCAAACGGTGATACCGCTGCTGCTAACTGGGACCCGCATGTCATCCTCTATGTACTATAAAACTTTCTTTTCTTGAATTATTTTTGGCTCCTCATATTTTTTCACTTGCCTTTTTCTTTCGATCACCTGCTCTCAAACAGTGATACCGCTGCTGCTAAATGGGACCCGCATGTCATCCTCTATGTACTATAAAACTTTCTTTTCTTGGATTTTTTTGGCACCTCATATTTGGTCACTTGACTTTTTCTTTCGATCCCCTGCCTCTCAAACGGTGATACCGCTGCTGCTAAATGGGACCCGCATGTCATCCTCTATGTACTATAAAACTTTCTTTTCTTGAATTATTTTTGGCTCCTGATATTTTTTCACTTGCCTTTTTCTTTCGATCTCATGCCACGTTTGAAACGTTGAGGAACCTGCAGGCTCATGGGACCCGCATGTCATCCTCTATGTACTATAAAAGTTCTTTTTCTTGTTTTTTTTTCACCATCTGATTTTTGGCAATTTCTTTTTTTCTTTTGATCCCCTGCCACCTCACAAACGCTGATACCGCTGCTGCTAAATGGGACCCGCATGTCATCCTCTATGTACTATAAAACTTTCTTTTCGTGAATTATTTTTGGCTCCTCATATTTGGTCACTTGCCTTTTTCTTTCGATCTCATGCCAAGTTTGAAACGTTGAGGAACCTGCTGGCTCATGGGACCCGCATGTCATCCTCTATGAGCAATCAACTTTCTTTTCTTGGAGTTTTTTTTGGCACCTCATATTTGGGCACTTGCCTTTTTCTTTCGATCTCATGCCACGTTTGAAACGTTGAGGAACCTGCTGGCTCATGGGACCCGCATGTCATCCTCTATGTGCTATAAAAGTTTCCTTTGTTGGATTTTTTTCACCCTCTGATTTTTGGCTTGCCTTTTTCTTTTGATCCCCTGCCCCCTTTGAAACGTTGAGTAAGCTGTTGGCTCAAGGGGCCCGCATGTCATCCTCTATGTCCATCAACTTTCCTTTCTTGGATTTTTTTTCACCCCCTAATTACTAGCTACTTTCTTTTTCTTTTGATCTCAAGCCGCATTACAAACATTGAGACCGCTGCTGCAAAATGGGACCCACATGTCATCCTCTATGTACAATAAAGTTTCTTTTCTTGGATTATCTTTTGCTCCTGATATTTTGTCACTTGCCTTTTTCTTTCGATCTCATGCCGCCTTTGAAACGTTGAGTAAGCTGCTGGCTCATGGGTCCCGCATGTCATCCTCTACGAACAATAAAAGTTTCCTTTCTTGGAGTTATTTTTGACCCCTAATTTCTGGCTATTTGCCTTTTTCTTTGGATCTCCTGCCCCTTTGAAACGATGAGGACGCTGTTGGCAGGTCGGTCCCACAAGTCATCCTCTATGAACAATAAAAGTTTCCTTTGATTTTTTTGAACCCCTAATTAATTTCTGGATATTTCCTTTTTTTTCTTTGATCCCCTGCCGCCTTGGAATCGTTGAGGATGCTGCTGCCTCATGGGTCCCGCATGTCATCCTCTCAGAACGGTAAATGTTTCTTTTCTTGGATATTGTTTACCAAATGATTTTTGGCTTATTTTTTCTTTCGATATCCTGCCGCCTTTAAAACGTTGAGGACGCTGCTGGCTCACGGGTCCCACATGTCAGCCTCTATGAACAATAAGCGCTGAGGACGCTGCGCCTCATGGGTCCCGCATGTCATCCTCTCAAACGAAAATGTTTCTTTTCTTGGATTTTTTACCAACAGATTTTTGGTTTATTTTTTCTTTCCATCCCCTGCCGCCTTTAAAACGACGCTGCTGGCTCATGGGTCCACGATGTCAGCCTCCCCGTACAAGAAACATGTGATATCTTGATTATTTTGCAGACAATAAACAGTGTATTGCGCTCTGAGCTATTTCAACGGATAAATTAAATCTTTATTTTTACATAAACAAATTTATATGCTGAATCTCCTTGTTTTTTGTTTTTGCGAAGCATAGGACTTTCCTGTTTTTTTAGAAAAATCCGAACTATCCTGTTTTGGAGTGGGCTGAAATTGTACGAGTCAAAAGGCCCAGATGTCCACATGCAGCCCAATTGAAATCGTTCTTTTTTGGATTTTTTTCACCCCCTGATTTCTGGCTACTTCATTTTTCTTTTGGTCCTGTGCCGCCTTGGAAACGTTGAGACCGCTGCTGCAAAATGGGACCCGCATGTCATCCTCAATGTACAGTAAAATTTCTTTTCTTAGATTATTTTTGGCTCCTGATATTTGGTCACTTGGCTTTTTCTTTTGATCCCGTGCAGCCTCTCAAACGGTGATACCGCTGCTAAATGGGACCCGCATGCCATCCTCTATGTACAATCAAGTTTCTTTTCTTGAATTATTTTTGGCTCCTGATATTTGGTCACTTGCCTTTTTCTTTCGATCTCATGCCACGTTTGAAACGTTGAAAAACCTGCTGGCTCATGGGACCCGCATGTCATCCTCTATGTACAATAAAACTTTCTTTTCTTCGATTTTTTGGCACCTCATATTTGGTCACTTGCCTTTTTCGATCCCCGCCGCCTCTCAAACGGTGATACCGCTGCTGCTAAATGGGACCCGCATGTCATACTCTATGTACAATCAAGTTTCTTTTCTTGAATTATTTTTGGATCCTGATATTTGGTCATTTGCCTTTTTCTTTCGATCTCATGCCACGTTTGAAACGTTGAAAAACCTGCTGGCTCATGGGACCCGCATGTCATCCTCTATGTACTATAAAAGTTCATTTTCTTGGTTTTTTTTCACCCTCTGATTTTCGGCTATTTCCTTTTTCTTTTGATCCCCTGCCGCCTTTGAAACGTTGAGGACTCTGCTGGCTCATCGATAAAACTTTCCTTTATTGGAGATTTTTTACCCCCTAATTTCTGGCTACTTTCTTTTTCTTTTGATCTCAAGCCGCATTTGAAACGTTGAGACCGCTGCTGCTAAATGGGACCCGCATGTCATCCTCTATGTACAATAAAGTTTTCTTTTCTTGGATTATCTTTGTCTCCTGATATTTTGTCACTTGCCTTTTTCTTTCGATCTCATGCCGCCTTTGAAATGTTGAGTAAGCTGCTGGCTCATGGGTCCCCCATGTCATCCTCTACGAACAATAAAAGTTTCCTTTCTTGGAGTTATTTTTGAACCCTAATTTCTGGCTACTTCCTTTTTCTTTTGATCCCGTGCCGCCTTGGAAACGTTGAGACCGCTGCTGCTAAATGGGTCCCGCATGTCATCATCTATGTACAATAAAATTTCTTTCTTCGATTATTTTCGGGTCCTGATATTTGGTCACTTGCCTTTTTCTTTCGATCTCATGCCGCCTTTGAAACGTTGAGGAAGCTGCTGGAGCATGGGTCCCGCATGTCATCCTCTATGAACAATAAAAGTTTCCTTTCTTGGAGTTATTTTTTACCCCTAATTTCTGGCTACTTCCTTTTTCTTTTGATCCCCTGCCGCCTTTGAAACGTTGAAGACTTTGCTGGCTCATGGGTCCCACATGTCAGCCTCTATGAACAATAAACACTTCCTTTCTTGGAGTTATTCTGTACCCCTAATTTCTGGCTATTTGCCTTTTTTCTTTCGATCCCCAGTCGCCTTCTAAACGTAGAGGACGCGGCTGGCTCGCGGGTCCCAGATGTCAGCCTCCATGGACAATAAACCTCTCCTTTGTTGGATTTATTTTTCACCCTCTGATTTTGGCTATTTCCTTTTTCTTTTGATCCACTGCCGCCTTGGAAACATTGAGTAAGCTGCTGACACATGGGGCCCGCATGTCATCCTCTATGTACAATCAACTTGCAAGATCTTCGAGCGAAAGAGCTTGTATTAGTGGGACCCATATGTCAACCTCTATGTACAATAAAAGTTTCCTTTCTTGGATTATTTTTAGCTCCTGATATTCGGTCACTTTCCTTTTTCTTTCGATCTCAAGCCGCCTCTGAAACGTTGAGTAAGGTGCTGGCTCATGGGACCCACATGTCATCCTCTATGTACAATAAAGTTTCTGTTCTTGGATTTTTTTACCCCTGATTTTTGGTCACTTGCCTTGACGCTGCTGGCTCATGGGTCCCACATGTCAGCATCTATGAACAATAAACCTTTCCTTTGTTGGATTTATTGTTTACCCCTAATTTCTGGCTATTTGCCTTTTTCTTTTCATCCCCACCGGCCTTTGAAAACGTTGAGGAACCTGCTGGCTCATGGGACCCGCATGTCATCCTCTATGTACTATAAAATTTCTTTTCTTGGTTTTTTTTTCACCTCTGATTTTTGGCTATTTCCTTTTTCTTTTGATCCCCTGCCGCCTTGGAAACGTTGAGTAAGCTGCTGACTCATGGGACCCGCATGTCATCCTCTATGTACAATCAACTTTCTTTTTTTGGAGTTTTTTTACCCCCTAATTTCTGGCTACTTTCTTTTTCTTTTGATCTCAAACCGCATTTGAAACGCTGAAACCGCTGCTGCAAAATGGGACCCGCATGTCATCCTCTATGTACAATAAGTTTCATTTCTTGGATTATTTTTGGCACCTGATATTTGGTCACTTGCATTTTTCTTCCGATCTCATGCCGCCTTTGAAACGTTGAGTAAGCTGCTGGCTCATGGGTCCCGCATGTCATCCTCTACGAACAATAAAAGTTTCATTTCTTGGAGTTATTTTTGACCCCTAATTTCTGGCTACTTCCTTTTTTCTTTTGATCCACTGCCGCCTTTGAAACGGTGCGGATTCTGCAGACTAATACAAGCTTTTTCTCTCCAAGATCTTGCAAGTTGATAGATTAAATCATGGAATTATTAGGATATGTTTTAAATTTCAAATCCACTTTATGAATTATTAAAAATACCGTTATCCATGTGGGTATGGAGCGAACAAGGATTTTCATATTGGGCATGAGCAGTTTCAAAAATTGGAACCCAATAATTCAAAATAACTAAAAACAACTTTTATGTAGAATCTCCGCGTTTTTTTCTTTTGCCATTCATAGGATCTGTGTTTCATTAGAAAAGGGCCGAAATTGCATGAGCAGAAAGGCCCATTTGTAGTTATTGGGCTTCGACGGCCGGAGCAAGTAGGCCGAGAGCAATTACCATGTAGATGGCCGTTGGCAACCCAAAGTGAAATATTGGGCCCAACAGGGGAATGCTGAACAGTACTATTTTCTAATTGGAAGGTGGTACATGGCGTAATCCTGCCAAAAAAAAAGATGGACACGGGTTGCTGAAATTTGCCCATCTGCGCCTAATATCGCCGCCGCGGCTCCGCTTCCGCCGCCGCCGCCATGCCTCGTCTCGCGTCGAGCTCGCGGTACTGCCGCGTCTCGGGCACGGGGTACCGCGGCGTCCGCGCGCGCCCCAAAGGTACGTATTACGCGGAGATACGTGACGGCGGCGAGCGCATCGGCCTCGGCACCTACGAGACCGCGCACGAGGCCGCGCGCGCGTACGACGCCGTGGCGTGGCGGCTCGGGCGCCCGCGATCGTCGATGAATTTCCATGACGTGTGGACGCGCCAGCAGGCCGAGGATCTCGCGCCGCCGCCGTACATCGTTAGACAGGAGGAACAGCACCGCCGCCGCGAGACGGAGCGCCGTTTGCGCATCGCCGAGCGGGACGAGCGCGCGGCGCGCGAGTGGGCGGCCCGCTTCCCCGAGGACGTTGCCGCCGAGAACGAGCACTTCCGCAGACGGAGGGCGGAGAAGGCGACGAGGCGGGCAGCGAAGAAGGAGGACCGCGCACGACGGAGGGCGGAGAAGGCGACGAAGCGGGCCTTCATCGAAGCGCAGCTCGCCGGGCCGACCACCATTGGCGAGGACGACCCCCGTTGGATTGACCTCTTCTCGTCGGATCCGGTGTCGGGCACGACACCGGACTCGTCAGATGTCGAGTTTTAGTTTAGTTTTATCGCACTACTTTGTACAAATATGAACTACGGAGTATCTATCAAGCTAATTTTATCCTATTTTATGTCTATTTCTAGTCTTTGTTTGATCTTCTGTTTTACTGCACTCTATTTTTCATTATATTCTGTTTTTGGCGCTGCATTTATAGCGCCTCTGAAAATACGCTGTTTCAGCCCTGCATTTGGCCGCCACAGTTTGCAGCTTCCGGTGAAGCTATTGCCGGCTCCATGCGCAGCATCAGCCATTCAGCCCACAGCGCCTAAATATAGAGCCACTGCTGGAGTTGCTGTAATATGTTTGTCAGCAGGAGCTTACCTAATTAGTTAAAAAAAAGATGTTCAGCGTGGGATTCGAAAAAAAGATCTTCATGTTTTTTTCCTAGCTATCCTAGTTCGGACTTTTCATTGTGTTGGCTAGTGCATGAAGCTTGACACCTGTATTATGTGATCCTGATATGAGGATAAGAACACCTTCAGGTTGCATTGCTAATGGTGTCTACTGCAGCAGTGGCGTACCTTCAATGGAGACTGATGCAAGAGAGTTGGTACTGGTGAACCTGCACCTGACATCATCGTGCCACCTGAAGTAGGTTGTGTATTGGGATTAGACTGATAAGCATAGCACCTTGCAAAGAACAAGATGCTGCTAGTGTTGGTTAACGTGATTTTACGACAAAAGTCATGTATGCTCAACAGGTGCCGTACCTAGTTTGGATATTGTGTTGTTACCCTTTTGTGGTTTGGTGTTTGTCCAACAGAGAAAGCTACTCTTTTCCCGTGTAAGTGTTATTATGTGAACAAAAGTTGTATGTACATATATATCGGTCAGAGAACCAAGATTGCATATTCTTGCCTGGTTATAACACATAAGTCATAATAACAATTAAAGAGAAAAGGAACATTTGCCTTTGCAATGTGATTGTGCCAAGTAGATTAGACAACCAACCACAAACATTACAGGTCAACAGCCAAACGCATGCGAAAGTCCTAAGGTAAGCTCCATAATACATGTTGAAACCAAAAGCCTAGAAACCATAAGAAAGGTAGCTCCACATCACAGTTCCACGACAGCAGCATACTGATCATAAAACATATATCAAGTCAGGACAGCTGCACCACTGGGTAAGCATCCATGGGGTCTGGCTCAAGAGCGAAGACTGTGTGAATGCTGCAAAATGTGGCTCTTGCCTCACCCCACCCATACATCTTATCATGGAACCTTACCAAATCAGCATGAATCATCTTGACATAAACATAGCTCCTCTCTCCATGCTGATGGGATTGAACAATGCGCCAGTTGCAGTGCTTCAGCTTGTCAAACAGTATGCAGGAGATAACGAAGCATGCTGGCTGGTCTTTTGTAGTGACAATGGCTTGGAGTAGCTGGTCCTGTGAACCACCCAACTGGATCTTTAGAGCTTGAAGGACAGTCCGTGCCATATAAGCTACCGTTGCTGACTTCAGCTCGGGTTCAGGTGAATGACAGCTGACATCTTGTCCTCGAGATGCAGATCCTTCTTGATCAGATTCAGCGGAATCATCACCACTACTTACAGGTGCATCAGGTTCTACAGAAGGCACATCAGGTACATGCTCAAGTTCATAGGAGTTGGGTGGGACAGCACTGTTTGCTGAAATCTCTACAATACCAGCTCCAGGTAGACCACCAGTATCTACAGAGGGTAAACCACCAATATCCACTTCAGAGGATTCTCGTGGCACGACACCTTTCGCTAGAGGCTCTACCATACCAGCTCCAGGTCCACCACCAGTCAGTACTGTGGGCATAGTCATGACGGGTTCTACCAATACAAAACCTCCTTCGGGTGGCGTGGCAACTTCGGGTGCAGGATCATCAGTAGCAACTCCAGCATCAGCACCAGTTATATCGGTCTTGACAATAGGTAAACCGTTTTGCTCCAGTTCAGAGAATTCCCGTGGCACGACACCGTTCACTAGAGGCTCTACACTAGCAGCTCCAGCTGCACCACCAGTTTCTACAGCAGGGGGTAAACCCAATCCACAACCTTCTTCATGTGACACGATGATGCCAGGTATAGGCTCATCAGTACCAGGTCCAGCTGCATCAGTCTCCATAGACAGTAAACAAGGTGGCGTCGGAGGTTTAAAAGACTGGCATGCCATTTCACCTTTGTCATCAGACAATATAGAGTTTTCTTCAACTCTATGTTTCTGCAATAATAAGCACATGAACAGAAATTAGACCAGAGCATCTAGCCATCTAACAGGGGCAGCGGCAAAACAAGCGTCGGTCCATATGTTTACCTTGTCATCTGGGATATCAGAACACACAGATTTAGAAGTCATTTCACATAGCATCCGCTTTTTCGTTCCTTCCCCTACGTCCATCTGGAATAAGTAATACTATTGATCACATAAAACTAATTAATCAAATATATGCATATGTTGAGAAGTTTGCACGGCAAATTGTGGATTCTGCTTTTATCACCTACGAATCGTCGTTCTATATATTTACCTTGTTATCTGGGATATCAGAAGTCAAAGAATGAGAAGTCATCTCACTAAGTATCGGTTTTTTCGCTCTTTCCCCTCCATCCATCTGCAATAAGAAGTACTATTGATCACATAAAGCCAATTCATTGAATATATGCATATGTTGAGAAGTTTGCACAACAAATTGTGGATTCTACTTCCAATCACCAAGTAATCTCGTGAGAAATGCATGATCAAGATATGTTTCTCCCTCTTGATCGACATCTGCATCTCCATTAAGACTAATCATCGTGCGATGGTGCTAGCGCATACACTTCCAATCACCAGACAAGCAAAAAATTGTTGATTCTAGTAATGCTTAATCAGCAGTGGCCATGGAACGACCACAGATCGACCAAGCAAAAAAATAAATCATCAGCCTACTGACCACCAGGCAAAACAAACTAGGCCCATACATGGCCTCACAAATCATCATCAAACGTCGATCAAACTAGCAAGTTTGAACATGGATTACTAATTTATTTTCTGATAAAGTGAGTATATTAATATCGAAAGATATTGATTACACTGAGCCTCTGCAACAACGCAATACCTTACTGGTAGTACGGATGCACATGGATTCCTAATACTCCCTCTGTTCGGTTTTAATTAGTCGACGAGAGGGAGAGAAGAAAATGAACTGTCGATGCTTTCAACTAGAGTCAATTAAATACGAACGGAAGAAGTACGTAGTAGTATTGACAAATATCCGGATCTAGTCTAAAAACAAATTGGCATGTAAATCCTAGTAGTCTACTAAACTAGGATCAATACCCTAGATTAGGGTTGCAAGCGGCGTCCGCGAATCGTCCCGCAAAGCAGAAAATTAGAGCAAATAGTGGTTGAGATTAGAGCAGATTTAAAGCACTCGCACTGAAACTAGCTAGCCCGCTACCCACCCCGCTTGACACCCTGCCCTAGATGTGAATCTACACCAAATATTCAAACAAGGATGAGCAACCGCCAATAAAATTTTATCCGCACATCATCATCTCTACCATACAAAAGGGTATGGTGATTTCACATACAGCCATTGTTGCCGCGGGACGAGGATGAGTGATGCGCCGCGGAGAAGGTGCCTCACGCCTCTGTCGCCGCCGCCGTCGAAGATGAAGTCGAAGCCGCGCGATTGTGGTCCGTCGCCGATATGGAGGTGGAGCTACTAGGGAAGAGATGGAGGTGGAGGTGGAGAGGGAGTGATGGTTTGTACTAGTGGCGGCCGGTGAGATAGTTATAAATACAGCCTCTCTCTCTTTTTTGGCAAGGAATGCAGCTTCTCTTGGAAGGCAACGAGGCAACGCACTCCAGATTATTATAATAATATGGACGGAGAAATTTGGTCGCATCTGTGTTGTCTTGTCAAATGAATCACCAGGATTTGCTTTTAGTACTCCAGATTTGGGCGACCCAAGGAAGTAGAGATAGTAATGTACGCCATCTAGCTGCACGCTATCAAATCAAATAAATGGTCATGCCATTTACTTTTAAGATGGTGCAGCAGTTATTCTGACCAAAGAAACATGCACGTCTGCTGATTATTTCTGATGGGTATACATTTACCGTCCGCTAGCAAAGATTGTTTGGCACATTGTTCTTATGGCTTTCAACATCACACCCCTTAATAATATTATTAATCAATGTTTGGGCAATCAATTGAGTGTGTTAATAAAAAATTAAAACCCACAAATCCAACTGTACTATTTTTAGGACCATATGAAAGACAAGGAATGATTTTAAATGCCATATGGAGTACCTCCAACCATGTGAAATATGGTTCTGTCATGCAGGTGATACCCATGGCTTCGCATTGGATCTGTATGTTGTCCTACATACAGTCAACTATGAAGTACCACGATTTGGTTTTTGGGTGCAACCGGCTAGAGAATGATGCACGGGTTTGTACAGCCAGTACAATTCACATTAAGATTTTCTGATAGGATGTTGATGTGTATATGTAAGAATCATACACTAGAATGTCTTCTATGTTTAGATGGTTGATCTACGTTTATACTTTCTGTGAACCATGAGGTTAAGACCTTTGTACTGTAATAAAGATTGCTAAATAACAGTATATATGTATGCCTCTAGGGACACTGAAACAGCCAAACAACCATGCATGTGTATAGACCGTATTTGATCAAATTAAAAGAAGCGCCTGGGTTCATGCAAATAGCATAAATTTATCACCTAAGTACATTAGCTATAAATAGTTAAATAGGAGTCAAGACCAACTGAGCTAGCTAGTAGTATGATCCTACTATTACATAAATATCCCTAACTCTGATTGTCTTTGTTCCAGTCCAGCGCGTTGGTGTAGCTTGGGATGAACCAAAACCCCGTATGCCAGTTGGCCCCTGGACCGCTGCTTGAGAAAGATATGCTTTGGTGGTCTTCGCCATTTAGACTGAAGCGGAAAATTTCTTGATGTGATGTGTCAAACTGAGAGCCAATGGTCTGAGGCGTGGTGTAGATGCAGTTTCTTCTTGTCAAATATCCTGGGGGAAATGTTGCACCACCCACTGGCATGAAAATCGGATAGTTCAACCCAAGGAACATAGAATAGTCTCCAAGATTAGTAACCCTTTCCCACGGGTTGGCTGGAAGTAACCGACTAGTGTCATTCGAGAATACAATGCAGGTATACCCCGAATAGCTGTGAACAGCGCGACCGCAATGGACAGAAGGGGTACTATCATAATAATACATTGGAGCACCGTCAGCGTCAAAATCCATTACGCCACGTGCATAGACCAGGAGAAGTCTAGAACGATCTTGAGATCTTGCCAGCCACCACGTACGACTATTAGAGTCAAAATCATCATCGCCATCAAATCCAGCCGTCCGCGGAATGAATGGAGCAGGGAGCACTATAGGACCTTGATAAAGGAAAGAGCACGTCACATGAAAATATATTTCATGATTTATCTACTAGTGATATTGATTTGATATTGGGATGCCAATACTAGTACTTTATAAAATCATGGTCGAACATAAGATGGTTTGAAATATATTTCGAACATCTTGGTAAAACTTCATGTGGATTTAAAACATGTTCCCGAAAATATTGGTCCAAATTTTAGATGGTTTGAATATAGTACTCCTTATTCTCTAGAACCGGGGGAATATAAACAAATGAAAGTCTTTATCAATATTGCATGGCACCTTTATTGATTCTATTTCTACTCTACCTTAAATTTTCTAGGGAGTAATAATAAAGAAACTTAATTACTAGGGGGCCTTTTTCCTAAGGAACAACATGCACATTAGACCATACTAAAATTCCTATAGATGTTAAATTCTATATATGTCCATACCACAAGAGGGTTATGGTGTGCGCCTATGGAATTCCTTTAAGCCAAAAGATGCCAAGACAGTTCAACAAATAAGAGGTGAAATACTATATAAGTTACGTATATAAAAAAGATAGGGAGGAAATGTTACCAAATTGATTAGGATCCCATGCATAAACATTTCCAAGCTCAGTAACGGCGAACACAAGTCCGTTATGTATAATTGCATCGCAGTATATGGCGCCGTACTGAAACTGGTTTTCAAGAAATATCCATGTACGAGGATATTCGCCATGGAGGTAGGCAATTGCAAAGTCGAAGATTGCGACAAGGGAGAAATCTTGATACCCCCTAGCAGCTGTAGGAACTTGGCAAATAGCTATCTTCTGCAGTTGAATAGCAGAACGCTGATACTCGAATATAAGTGGATTGTGTGTGGTTTCCAAGCCAGAGGTGGGCCGCGATCAAGACGAATTTGAAGATATATGCGTGGAGAGATATGTAAATCGGCCTTGTGTATCAAGTTTGGGCTAGTTAGCCCGTGTATCTTTACTTAGTAGGTTACGTAGAAGTTAGAGTTTTACCCGTGCACGGTATGGTGCACGCCCACATTAGAAAGTCCCCTGGACTATAAATATGTATCTAGGGTTTATGGAATAAACAACAACCAACGTTCAACACAAACCAATCTCGGCGCATCGCCAACTCCTTCGTCTCGAGGGTTCCTCCGGTAAGCACCATGCTGCCTAGATCGCATCTCGCGATCTAGGCAGCACGAGCCTGCCTAGTTGTTCATGCGTTGCTCGTACTGAAGCCTTTTTGATGGCGAGCAACGTAGTTATCGTAGACGCGTTAGGGTTAGCATCGTTCTTAGCATCATATGCTCGCGTAGTGCAACCCTTGCGCGTCTAGCCGTCCTTGTGCCTCATCATGGGTGCAGGGGCGGCACCCCGCTTGATCTTTATTTAGTAGATCTGATCCGTTATGGTCGCTCCTTGATTCATCAAGGATTAGTTTAATATCTGCAATAGTTAGGCCTTACAAAGGGTTGGAGGATCCAGCGGCATGCAGGGTGTAGTTTGCTGCCCCTAGACAGGACGTTCCGAGGATCAACCTAGTGTTGGTTTTTAGGCCTTGTCTAGGGCTGGCTTACGTTTACCGTGCGTGAGCGCGAGGCCCAATCGTGAGTAGGATGATCCGATTATGCGGTGAAAACCCTAGATCGTCGTGGATCTCATACGCTTTATCTTGATCAAGCAGGACCACCATATATTCGGCCACCTTGGACGAATCATGGGTGGATCGGCTCCATGAGCCGATTCACAGGATAACCTGAGAGCCGATCGAGGCTCGTATTTAACGTGTACGTGTGTGCCCTGCAGGAAACTAAGCGAGGCATCATCCACACCTTCCTGACCAGGTATAGGTCAGGTGGCACGCCCTTGCGACCCGCATCGGCGCGCGACCAGGAGGCTTTGCGGGCCGTCGCTCTGAGGGACTGGGGCCAGCCGCAGCCCTAGTCATTCCCGGCTCTACGGTGTTGTCACGCCCGCCCGGGTTTCTGACGTCAACACATTCTGGCACGCTCGGTGGGACAAATCTTCAACGACAATCTTCAACGACAACCATCTCGCCATCCACATCAGAGATGGCGAAAGACACCATACCATCTTCATCAGAAGTGGCAGAAGAAACTCCGGTCACGTACGGGGATCTCACTGGCGAGCTCAAGAAGAAGTACGACGAGATCAAGTCTGCCCTCGAAGCCGACCTAATCGGCTCTTTCCACAGGACCCGCTCCCATGGCATCAGATGGAAGGGGTTCACACCTGAAGGCGCGCTTGATGGAGTGGACCTGTCCACCCCGTCAGAGGAACGCACCAGGTCGCTGCGTCAGGAGATAAACTTCATGGTGGCTCATTCGCTGCACCGCCATTCTGAGAGCCTGGTGAACACGTTGGAGCGCGTCGCGCTGCGCGTGATCCAGGAGATCATGAGCCATCAGTACTCTCCGTCAGGACCAGCCCTAGGGACTCATCAAGGGGAATTGCTACTCCAGTCCCGTCCACCGCTGCCGTTCGCGTTGGCAGCGCCCGAAGCGCCGAACTCATCGGCCTATGTCGTCTACAAGATTGGTGGTGACCCCAGTGACTACCAATTCCTACAGGACGCGCCCAAGGAGATCCCGCACGGGTACGCATGCGCATACGTGCCAGACTGCAGCACCTGGGCACCCTCGAACCAGGTTGCTATAGCAGGGACTTCTGGGGCAACAGGAGGAACGTCGGAGGCAGACCCTGAGAAGCAAACGTGGCTAGCTAAATACGCCACCCCGACGAAGCTCCCGAGCCCAGCTCCTGCAGTTGGCTCAGAACCAGAGAAACAGGCATGGCTGGTTAAGTACGCCACTCCGACGAATCTTCAGGGTTCGGCACCTGCAGCCATCACCGCGGATCAAATTTGTACGATCCTGAAAGATCAGTTCGGCATGATGCCGAAAAGAAAGGCGATCGGCTATACCAAGCCGTACCCCAACGAGTACGAATTGATCCCGCTACCACCCAAGTATCGGCTCCCGGACTTCACAAAGTTCAGCGGATCAGATGGCTCCAGCTCCATCGAGCATGTGAGCCGATATTTGGCACAGCTGGGCATGATCTCAGCGTCAGACGAGCTGCGCGTGAGGTACTTCTCGCAGTCCCTCACAGGATCGGCTTTCGGATGGTACACGTCGCTGCCACCGAACTCAATCCAGACCTGGAAGCAGCTGGAAGAACGGTTCCATGAGCAATATCACTCAGAGGCTTCCGAGGCTGGCATTGCCGATCTAGCACAAGTACGACAGAAGCGCGGAGAAACAGTGTCAGAATACATCCAGCGCTTCAGGACCGTTAGGAACCGATGCTATTCGGTTCACGTAAGCGAAAAAGAAGCAGTCGAATTGGCGGTGGTGGGTCTATCATCATCGATCAAGGAAGTGGCCTCCCAGGCGGACTATCCTTCATTAGCACACATGGTGCAGAAGTTGTCAGCATATGAGCAACGCCACCCGGATATCTACCAAGATAAATTCAAGCGCGTGGTTACCATGGTTGACGCAGGCGAAGATGAAGGTCCTACGGGAGAGCGAGAGGTCGCAGTAGCTGAGTGGACTCGAGCTGCAGGCCCAGTAACCTGCAAATGGGTAAAGCCACCAGGGCCTCCAAGAGGGTTCGACTTCGACGTGACGAAAACCGAGCAGATTTTCGACCTCTTACTCGCGGAGAAGCACATAAAGGTACCCGAAGGCCACAAGTTTCCTACGGTGCAAGAGCTGAACGGAAAGCCATACTGCAAGTGGCATAACACGTTCACCCACACCACCAACGACTGCAGGGTGTGGCGTCAGCAGATCCAAGTGGCGATAGAAAATGGGCGACTAATTTTTAACCAGTATGCCATGAAGGTCGACACACACCCCTTCCCCGCCGTCAACATGGTGGAGTTTACCCACCTTGGAGGGTGCCAGCCTGATTTCTCAGCCAACATCAGCATGGTAGAGCTTGGACACCGCTCTGAGAAGGACGGGGATGAGGACAGCTGCTCTCAGAGCAAGGACACTGAGGGGGCCGCTCCATGCGATCGGCTCCGTCAAGATGGCAAGCGCTACGTCACAGAGGGGGAAGTGAAGAACATAAGATACCAGCGACCCCTCTCTGATCACCTCCTCAACAAGTATGTTAGTCGATATGACCAACGCCGGCGATACAACGACAATGATGAAAGAGGTCGTCTGACCAGAAACGACGGAAGACATCGCCGGCATAATCATGATGAGGAGCGGCAGGAGCGCCACGGCAGGGAGCAGGACGATACGGACAGGCATTGGCACTGCCCCTTCTTCAGACACTGCTGGGATTCAGGAATGAGCCGATTACCAACAATCGGCAACTGCCCAGAATGCAACCGGAAAAAGAAGGAGACAGCCAACGTGTCTGTGTTCGAGCGCCTAGGGCCTCTCCCACCGCAAAACAGACGTGCTGAGACCCCTCCGTTGGAAGATCTCGAGGATTCAGAAGACGAAGGGGAATACGAAGAAGACAGGTGCCACCGTCCAAGGTGGTGCCCTGACGGTCTCAGCCATACACAAAAACGCAGGGTTCAGCGATTGCGCGGTCTGGAGGAAGCCGAAAGGATGTACTTGCATACGCTGAGGAAGGCACGACCTGATCTGGCTGCGAAAGTCCAGAGGACCCTGGATGAGGAGGGACTGCCGCAAAGAAAAGAGTGGCGCCCCAAGCAAAAGAGAGCCGATGATGACACATCGGCTGGCACAAACATGGTGTTCATTCGTCCGGCGGAGTGTAGTGCTCCACGATTACACAGTGCACCCGACATGGATAACAGCAAGCGCACCAACGTGCTAAGGTCAGAGATTGGGCTGGTTTTATCCGCCGACATGGACGAGTAGCAAGACTACGTCAATAAGCAACATGGCGAGGCCGATCCTTGCGATCGGCCCTCCGAAACTGATGAAGGGATATTACAAAACCTTCACCGAGCAAGCAACATGGAGGCCGATTCCAGCAATCGGCCCAAATTATCCTCACCATCCATTCTGCCTGGGATCAACGTTTGACCCAACAGGGACTACCTGAAGAGCCGATACCATCAATTCTCTTGACAGAATCGGCTCGGGGGGCACCTAGATGGATGAAACATGAGGATATAAGATAATACTATCAAATGTGGGGGCCGATACACAAATCGGCCTAAAAATTTTAAAATTTATAGCCGGTGCAAGGGCATCGACTTCAGAATTGAGAAGCAGCCGATGCACGGCCATCGACTCAAGAAGATCAATGTTACGATCAGAGGACCAATGAAGCACGAGGGGGGATGTTAATGGAAGAACCCCTCAATGGAGTAATTCCTCTCTTCAAGAGCAGCCTGGACGTGCAGAAAGGGGAGGATTCGACCGCAGGCTAAGAGAAGACTGGAGAAACTCGGGGGGCAGCTCGCCTTGAAGGCTCTCTGCTTTGGGAAGCCGATTTATGTGCAAATCGGCTGGCTCTGCATGATCAAGCCCAGGCTAATTCGGCTAAGTTTTTGCCTTGGCCAAGACTCGGGGGGCAGCAGGCTTGGTGGATACGATCGGCTGTTCCTTCATTGCAAACCTTCGTCACAGATGATGAGTGCTGAAAAGGATTATTGGGTTTGGTTGGGAAAGTTCAAAGGTTTTCCTGAAGATCCTGCATTTTCTGCCAGATTTAGAAAATCATCAGTTGAAGAAGGGAAGAGCGAATTTCGAAGGACCGATGCGGTGCTATCGGCTCATTACGCATTGGTAAAGGGGGCGAATCGGCAAGGACAGTAGAAGAGGGAATCGGCTTAATTAAGCTCAGAAGAAATCGGCAAAATCAAATTGGGGAAAAGAAAAAGTTCTTCATTGATAGGCAAGATTTTTTACATAAAGAGCTAATTGCTCTCAAAAGGAAATATGAGGGGTACATTGCCCCGTCTGCTACTGCTGATCCTATTCTAGAGGTCCTAATCTACGGGCCGTCGCTGCCCTCATCGTCGCCTTCGTCGCTGCCGTCGGCGCTGCTCCCGGGCTCGTCGTCGCTCCAATGGCCGCCGACTGGGCCCTCGTCGTCTTCATCTTCTCCGTCAGCGTCGTCCTCGTCGCTGTCGAAGTGTTGCCCGGCCAAGGGCAGAACCGCTTGGCCGGCGGCTCGTCGGAGGAGCTCTCATCGTCGTCTTCCTCCTCCTCTCCCTGCTCCCCTTCCTCCCCGGAAGAGGTGAAGTCACAGGAGAAGTTGTCGTCGTCGCTCTCCTCCTCCGGTTCCCCAACGGCGAGGAAGCGGAGGTCACTCTCCCCGTCGGTCAAGGATTTGTCATCCTCGGACCAGACGAAGGAGTCATGGTCCTCTTTGTCCCACTTCGTTGGGGCGAGGATATCGTACGCCGCCTGCGTGCCCCACGAGGGCGTCTCCTCTCGGATAGGAGAGGACACGTAGGAAAGACCCGATGAGGAGGAAGAAGAGGAGGACGAAGACATGGTGGCAGAGGAGGGTTTTTTGGAGGCTAGTGCGAAGGGGATGAGGAAGGTGACTGTTTGCTGCGGTTAAATAAAAGGGAGCATAGT
Organism: Lolium multiflorum; assembly: GCA_030979885.1. Lineage (NCBI taxonomy): Eukaryota > Viridiplantae > Streptophyta > Magnoliopsida > Poales > Poaceae > Lolium > Lolium multiflorum. The sequence continues at coordinate 283,638,708 of CM061750.1, forward strand.
AAAAATTCAATGCCACAGCAGTTCCCGAGGAGGTGGTGCCAGAACCGTCTAATCGCGCAGAGAAGTTGAGAAGGCAAGTTGTCATGATGAAGGACTCTGCGACGTTTCTGCTCTGCCACGACATGACCCGACGAAAGGAGAGCGTAATGATTTTGGAAATGTCATTTCCAAAACCAGGGGGGCATGTGTTATCACCAGAATTTGACCAAGCCAGAGGTGGGCCGCGATCAAGACGAATTTGAAGATATATGCGTGGAGAGATATGTAAATCGGCCTTGTGTATCAAGTTTGGGCTAGTTAGCCCGTGTATCTTTACTTAGTAGGTTACGTAGAAGTTAGAGTTTTACCCGTGCACGGTATGGTGCACGCCCACATTAGAAAGTCCCCTGGACTATAAATATGTATCTAGGGTTTATGGAATAAACAACAACCAACGTTCAACACAAACCAATCTCGGCGCATCGCCAACTCCTTCGTCTCGAGGGTTCCTCCGGTAAGCACCATGCTGCCTAGATCGCATCTCGCGATCTAGGCAGCACGAGCCTGCCTAGTTGTTCATGCGTTGCTCGTACTGAAGCCTTTTTGATGGCGAGCAACGTAGTTATCGTAGACGCGTTAGGGTTAGCATCGTTCTTAGCATCATATGCTCGCGTAGTGCAACCCTTGCGCGTCTAGCCGTCCTTGTGCCTCATCATGGGTGCAGGGGCGGCACCCCGCTTGATCTTTATTTAGTAGATCTGATCCGTTATGGTCGCTCCTTGATTCATCAAGGATTAGTTTAATATCTGCAATAGTTAGGCCTTACAAAGGGTTGGAGGATCCAGCGGCATGCAGGGTGTAGTTTGCTGCCCCTAGACAGGACGTTCCGAGGATCAACCTAGTGTTGGTTTTTAGGCCTTGTCTAGGGCTGGCTTACGTTTACCGTGCGTGAGCGCGAGGCCCAATCGTGAGTAGGATGATCCGATTATGCGGTGAAAACCCTAGATCGTCGTGGATCTCATACGCTTTATCTTGATCAAGCAGGACCACCATATATTCGGCCACCTTGGACGAATCATGGGTGGATCGGCTCCATGAGCCGATTCACAGGATAACCTGAGAGCCGATCGAGGCTCGTATTTAACGTGTACGTGTGTGCCCTGCAGGAAACTAAGCGAGGCATCATCCACACCTTCCTGACCAGGTATAGGTCAGGTGGCACGCCCTTGCGACCCGCATCGGCGCGCGACCTTGATACCCCCTAGCAGCTGTAGGAACTTGGCAAATAGCTATCTTCTGCAGTTGAATAGCAGAACGCTGATACTCGAATATAAGTGGATTGCGTGTGGTTTCCAACTTCTTCCTCAAAGATGGAAGCTTAATCTTGCGATGAGTGTAGACATTGAGGAGGTTCCACTTGCCTTCGGGGCCAACCATGGCGATCCAATCTCCATTGGCGCCTGCCCGCTCCTCATCCTTACCGTGTGGCATTAGGCCATCATAGGAGAACCTGTCCAGCGGCAGTAGTTTGCACTTGCTGTGCACCGGCAAATCCTCCTTGAACACCGCCCATGGTTTATCCGCCGGGTCACAACAGAGAACACACGGAAGGCCAAACGGCTGAGAAGCAGGCAGAGTGGCACTGTATTTGGCTGACTGAAGAATACTTTTGGAGGAACCGACTAGGGACGCGGCGGTGATGGCGTCGCACTGGCTGATGAGCACTTCAAGGGGGCCTTCCGTAAACACCTTGTGAAACAGCCCAGATCCACAGACCCTGCTCGATTTCGCCATCGCAATGAGGCAGGTGGTACAATGGGGTTGGTATTTTCTTGGGCGATCTACTGATTCGAACTTTGGGAGAGAGATGGCGATCAATGGCGGCAGGTGGGGGTTTGAGTTGGAGAACAGAGGCTCTCAAACTGGGCACTGCTGGATAGGATGCGAAAGCGCCATGGCGGAGACGCAGGCGCGTGCTATGGAAGATGGGCGGAGTGGGGATAGACGACGGAGGTGAACCGAGACGCTCATATACTGCCTACTGCAGTTTCGAGGAGAGTGTGAATGTGTTCAAAAAAAGAGGAGAGTGTGAATGTGTTCAAAAAAAGAGGAGAGTGTGAATGTGACCCGACACCCGAGTAGGAGCCGAGCAGACGGACTATAGGAGTAGCCCCATCATTACAGAACATTAATCGTGCTTCCTACAATAAATAAGTGAAACATCCCAGGCTTGTGTTGTCTAATCAAATCGATGGCCATGTCAGTATTATGGTGAACAAATAAAACAAATACACACCAACCTTGTTCTTTTTGCAACGTACACCAACCTAGCAAGGCATCAACCTTCTCGCCATCAACTACGACTCCGTGGCTCCGTCCCACCAAAGTTGTCTCAACTTTGTAAAAAAAATACATCTATCCATCTAAATTTTAACAAAGGTGAGACACTTTTGGTGGGACCGAGGGAGTACAAAAAAACTTCACTACTCCATGCTAGTATCGGCCACTAATTCAAATTTCAACTGAAGGCGTGCTATTTTATGGTCCTGAAAATTGCCAAAAAAAATACAACCCAAAAATGCAACAGATCCATGTTAAGGGGGTACACCCTACGCAATATACATTAAGAAACTTTGAAACTTCAGCGACCTTGTAAGAATGCCCATGACAGTGCAGTTTTGCCAAATTAGGAAGAGACGAAATATGAATTCAACCAAAGAAATCTAAACGAATCCTTAGACAATAGCATAGTTAACACGTTCAGAAAAAAATGATGACTCCAAAAGAACAACATTAGCAAGAAATAGTCCATTTTAGTTTGAATTTGCAGTCACATACATAACTAGTAGTACTGCCAAAATACTATAATACTCCGAGCTGCATTCTAGCACTCCAACTAGCTAGTAATAGTTCTGGAGTAGTAGTACTACTACTATACAAGTCCAAAATACATCCGAACGAACCCTACTTCGAACTAAACTACTCCCTCCGATCTTCGAGTAACTACATTGCAGTATGACTAAACGAAGATTATTGTATAACCTTCTTGTTGATGCAAACGCAGATAGGCAACACACGCTGCCCTCCATTCTGCTTCGCGTAACGGGGCGGCACCGCCAGGAAAGAAGTGAGCTGCTGCAACATGATCGAGCTAGGCGTCGGGGAGCTCGTCGGCTCGATTACCGCCATCAAGGTGTCCGTCGAGAGGTCACTGGTCCCAGCCGTCGCCGGCGTCGGCGGACCAATCACCAACAGCTGCGCCTTGTACATCGGAAACAAGCACGCGGCCGACCTGATGCACACACAGGACACAATGGTGGTCGGGCCGAGCGCTCCAACGGTGATGGCGAACACGCTACCGTCTTCTTCCCCACTGCCGATGAACAGGTGTCCCCGCGGTTGTACCGGAAGACGAACTATGCACCAGGCGGGTATGCCATACTGGAACGTAAACACTGGGATGGAGTGGGATGCTTGGAGGTGTACCAGGAGCTCCCGCGGCGGGCCGGTGAAGCTGCAGCCGGTATTGATGGCCTCTGTGCAGCCGCACGGACCATGCGGGCACGCGATATAGTGCTTGTAGGACTCCGTGGAGGCGACCAAGCTCTGGCAGCCGACGCACTTGACCATTGCCCCAGATCGATTCGACGGCGGCAATCTTGGCCCAGATCGATTCGACGGCGGCAACCACGCCGGCTGCTCGCACTTCTTGCACGGGTTCGGCGCAAGCTCGCCGACGCAGCGCCGACAGCCCATATGACCGCCCTTGCACTGCACGGAACAACGTACGTGGCATCAGTTGTCATTGACATTTCTCACAGGTGAACCTAAGAATGAAATCGGAAGGGAGCGACCTTGGATATGGGGGGTTTGAAGGGCAGCAGGCAGAGGGGGCACAAGAAGAGGGCCTCCTCCATCTTCAGAGAAGAGTGATCGGGAAAACGAGAACGGGATGGGTTCTTTTTTTTATACATGCCTTGGAGTGGAGTATGGATACTACTACTTATAGGAAGAACTTCCTTGCTAAGAATCGGCGTCGGCCGTACGCAAGCATAGATGCACCAGCGGCTCTGCAGTTTGTCAAAATAAAAGGACAGAGCTGCAGTGACTTGAAGTCTCCAAATCTCATTGTGACTTGGTGCCACCATCTACCAACCATTTGAGATCCAACGTTCCAAACTAATCTCTTATTTCGAACCTAAAAACAAAAATTATGAAAAAAATCCAGTAAAATGTAGATGCCTTGTTCTAAAATCTGTGAATATTTCATCCCACTCGGACGATTAGCTTGTGATTAAAGAGCTTTTTACGTATACGAGCACTAGTTTAAACTAAATACTCCCTCTGATTCATATTAATTGACTTCAATATGGATGTATCTAGAACTAAAATGTGTCTAGTACATCCATATTAGAGTCAATTAATATGAACCGGAGGGAGTATATATTTGCTCACAAACCTTTGATTCAAATCGAATGAAACTTCACCAAAATATAAATCGAAATATGCACGATTAACTGGAAGTTCTTGAAATATTTCTGAGCAATTATAATAATTATTTAGTTTAAATTCTAAGTCGATCGCATACATTGGATCTGAGATGGATGGTGGATGGTGGCACCAAGTCACTGTGAAACTTGGAAGTATCAAGTCAGTGAAGCTCTATCCCAAAATAAAAGCTTCGTGAAGGGGGCAGTTTGGTTCAAAAAAGAAGACAGTGCCAAGCAGTTGTCAAACAATACCCATATAGTCAAATGTACTCCCTCTGATTCAAATGAATTGACTCAACTTTGTCTAGATATATGGATGTATCAAGTCACTGAAGCTAAAATAAAAGCTTCATGAAGGGGGAAGTTTGGTTCGAAAAAAAATACAGTGCCAAGCAGCTGTCAAATAGTACCATAACGTCAAATGTACTCCCTCCGATTCAAACGAAATGACTCAACTTTGTATTTTGCATGTTAAAGGTTTTTCGTAAAACTTGGCCAATCTTAACATAGTTTGCCTTTCTAAAAAAAGATATAAGCCCTAAGGCTCCTTTGATTCATAGGATGGGAAAACCATAGAAATATGGAAAACATAGGATTGAGATTTAATGGCTAGTTGAATCATATAGGAAGATGAGTTGTGTTTGATTGTGCCAAAGGAAATTTTCCATGAGGTATGACCTAATGTTTTATTCTTATAGGATTTGCACTGCAAGATTCCTATAGGATATGTTCCTATGAATCAAACAACTAGTGTGGGGAAAATTCACATGTGATCTAAATCCTACATAATTCCTATACAAATCCTATATATGAATTTTAGTTGTTAGGTCACTTAAAATGACTTCACTTGAAGAGTTACATTTTTGTTTTTTTCTGAATTAGTAGTGATGCCTAACCATATATATACCTAAACCAAGAGAATCAGCATAAACTTATGTATATTAATAGTAAGCGCATATATGAATGTTTTTTATCTACAAACCCAGGGTCATATATATGTACATAGAAACATGCATATATACTAGTTTTTGTACCTTGGTGTGTTCCTCTTTTGGGCTATCTCTTTTTTGTTCACCGATTCACAACCAACGCCCTAGATTAATTTGGCACTTAAAAAATAACATTTTGTTTTTGGCGCACTAACACAAATAGTAGTAGCACGGTCAACACTGTAGAGAAGTACAAAATAAATGTGTGTGGGAAAAAATGACTTAAAGTGACCATTACATTGAGAAAAAGGGTAGAACCAAGCATTGCACAGGGAAAAAGCAGTGTAGTGCCCAGAAGAAAAAAACAAGTTGGGTTATACTCCCTCCATCCTGAAATAATGGGTGTAGAGTTAAAATTTGTCCATAAAAGAGTGTACTTCTCGTTTTGCAATGCACTTCAAAATTTGTCCACAAAAGAGTGGTAGTAAAAAATATTTCTTTCTCATCACGAGGGATATAGTTTCTTCACGACTAGTACGTACTACCTCCATCACAAAGCTTAAGTCTTTTTTTAAGAGTCAAAGCAAGTAAAGGTTGACGAAAATTTAGAACAATCTATCAACTAATATAATATTTTGTAGATACCATACCAAAAAAAATCGTTGTCTATGTATTGATATTAATTTTGTATTTTGCATGATAATGATTTTTGGTAAAATCTTAGTTTACCTTGACATAGTTTGAGCTTCTAAAAATAATATAAGCCTTACGCTTTGGGATGGAGGTAGTAGTATTTAGCATAATATGGTTTTCTTATTTACTACATGCATTTAGATCATTGGAGGTGGAAAAGTTGAAGAGGAAAGTGATGGTCGATGACAGTTTCCCAATGTAATAATAAAATCCTTAATATGCCTTGAAAACCCACACGTACGCTCTTTCTAGGACAGAGGCAGTATGAGGTAATGCACCCACGCGCTGTCATCTGCCGGTTCGTGCTATGTCTCCCAAATCTTGAAATATCGTCAGTTATCCATTTCACGTCCACACTTCTCCCTCTCTCCACGGACTAGGAAAAAACCCTCTCTTCACTTCCCCTTCCCATTCCACCGATGGAGAGCCCAACCGACGCCGTCAACGCAGCGAAAGCGAAAGCCGCGCGGCTGGCCTTAGCCGCAGAGGAGGCGTGCAGAGCCGCGACCGCAGCACGCATGGCCGCAACGGCGGCGATCATTGCCGCAGCGGATGCCAAAGACGAAGCGGAGGCCATTGCCGAAGGTCGGGCCATCGGTCGCTCATCGGCATCTGATGCTGTTGGTAGATGGGTCCACTCTCTTGGGAAGCATCCCCTAGATGACGAGGACGAGGTTGAACTCATCTTTGAACCGCCGCCGCCGACCTTCGACGAGAATATCGTCGACGAGGGGGAGGAAGTATGTTCCGATTCACCTCTCTCCCTTATTCAACATAGCCCTGTATCGATTTGCGCTATGGTCTCTCCCTCTTTTTTTTGCGCTATAGCGTTTTGAATTAGCGTCAGAATCTTTTTAGATTCATATTCAGTATTAGTTGCAACTGCTACATATTTGCTTCACATCCGATTCACCTCTCTCCCTTATTTAACATAGCCCTGTATCGATTTGCTCTATGGTCTCTCCCTCTTTTTTTTGCGCTATAGGGTTTTGAATTAGCGTCAGAATCTTTTTAGATTCATATTCATTATTAGTTGCAACTGCTACATATTTGCTTCACCTGTTTATTTGGCATGTATCAGGTTGCTACTGATGAGGTTGACAGCGATGTCGAGTCGCGTCATAGGAAGGCCAGGGCCACTCTCAACAAGCTTAAGGCGGGGAAGTTCGACAAGTATTGGAGTGAACCCTGGACTGGTGCCAGGAACAGCTGCCCCTTCTGCACAAAGAGCATAAAGGTTGACTTTCGAAGCGTCCTGCAGCATGCCGAAGCCGGTGGGTCCGGCTGTCTCAAAGTTGGGGAAACTGTTAACCGATCCGGCTTCATAGCCAACCACATGGCATATGGGCTATTCCTAAGGAAGAAATTGAACCAAGCTATCGAGACCGGTCGTGTGCCTCCTCCCAAGCCCAAGCCACCAAAGATTAAAGGTATGGGCAGCAAGAAGCAGAAGAAGCGGGACCAGGAAGAAGATGGTAAATATACTCCGTAACTGTTGTGCATGTTTGTCTCTCCTACTGCTTCAAAAGCAGCATCTTTTGTTGAACTCTGTTTATGTTTGCTGCTCAGCAGCGTTTGTGGTGAACCTATTAGCTTAATTAGGGGTTGTTGAACTATGTCTGTGTTGAACCTTGCTTAATTAGGTTGTGTTGAACTCTGTTTGTGTTGGCGTGGGAAGGGGGGCATGATGCTACCCTGAATTTGCGGGACCCCCAAAAAACTTGCAAATACGAGTGATGCATCCAAAAGGAACAAACTTCTTACATGGTAGACCCCAGTCTGAAAGCAAGAAATGCGATCGGGTCCTTAACAGCCACCGCCCGGATTGATCGGGTATTTTGCCTGCCTACCGCATGTGACTTGTGCTCACTGAAGTTTGGGACCTCACGCATGGGCACCACACGTAAGTGACAGACCTGTTGGTGTAAAAACTCGAGTGATTATTATACTGCATTAGTACAAAGTTTCCTATGGATTCAAGGGTTGGAAAGCCAAGTTAACTCATTTTCATGACTAAGAAGGAGCCAGGCTTACTTTTTCATTTTCATGTTTTAACTTGTTTAAATCTTGGTCAAACAAAGGATCTGACCAGGATTCAAGTGGGCATAAAAATTCAAAAAAGAAATCAAAAAAAAAACCAAAGCACATAAGCTTCTTATGTCATATAGTAAGCATTACAGTTGATCAACGAAGTCTAGACATATTCAAACCAGAAAAATATTGTATATACCCCCTAACCCTAAACTCTGTCTTATGAAGTCAAGCATGAAGAAAAGTGGTTTTGGGTTTCAAACATTGGAAATTGAAAAAACTCCCAAAAGCTTCATTTTGGAGTGACTAAGAAGAATCCAGGCTTTCATTTTCATTTTCATGTTTTAAATTGGTTTAAATCTTGGTCAAACCTAGGATTTGACCAAGATTCAAATGGACATAACAAATTCAAAAAAATCAAAACCAAACACATAGTCTTTTGATGTCATATAGTAAGCATTCAAGTTGATAAACAAAGTCTAGACATATTTAAACAAGAAAAATCATGTATATACTTGGCCCCTAACCCTAAACTCTGTCTTATGAAGTCAAGCATTAAGAGGAGTGGTTTTGGGTTTCAAACATGGAAATTTAAAAAACCTCCCAAAAGCTTCATTTTGGAGGGACTAAGAAGAATCCAGGCTTACTTTTCATTTTCATGTTTTAAACTGGTTTAAATCTTGGTCAAACCTAGGATTTGACCAAGATTCAAATGGGCATAACAAATTCAAAAAAAAACTAAACACATAGTCTTTTGATGTCACATAATAAGCATTCAAGTTGATAAACAAGGTCTAGACATATTCAAACCAGAAAAATCATGTATCTACCCCCTACCCCTAAACTTTGTCTTATGAAGTAAAGCACGGAGAGATATCATTTTGGGTTTCGAACATGGAAAATTTAAAAAAACCTCCCAAAAGCTTCATTTTGGAGTGAATAAGAAGGATCCACACTTACTTTTCATTTTCATGTTTTAAACTTGTTTAAATATTGGTCAAACCTGCAAGGATTTGACCAAGATTCAAATGGGCATAAAAATTCAAAAAAAACGAAAACCACTTCTCTTCGTCCTTGACTTCATTAGACAGAGTTTAGGGTTGGGGTATATACATGATTTGTAATGTTTAAATATGTATAGACTCTCTTGATCAACATGAATGCTTACTATAACTTAAGAAGCTTAATTATGTGCTTTGGTTTTTCATTTTTTGAATTCTTTATTGAATTTTTATGCCTATTTGAATCTTGGTCAAATCCTAGGTTTGACCAAGAATTAAACAAGTCAGTAACATGAAAATGAAAAAGTAAGCCTGGATCCTTCTTATTCACTCAAAAAATGAAGCTTTTGGGAGGGTTTTTGAATTTTCCATGTTTGAAACCCAAAACCATTCCTCTTATATGCTTGACTTCATATATATCACAGAGTTTAGCCTTAGGGGGTATATACATGATTTTTCTAGTTTGAATATGTCTAAACCTTGTTTATCAACTTGAATGCTTACTATAAACCAAAAATTCATGTATCTACACCTAACCCTAAACTATGCATGAAGAGAAGTGGTTTTGGGTTTCAAACCTGGATATCTCAAAAACCCTCCCAAAAGCTTCATTTTGGAGTGAATAAGAAGGATCAAGGCTTAATTTTTCATTTTCATGTTTTAATCTTGTTTAAATCTTGCTCAAACCTAGGATTTGACCAAGATTCAAATGGGCATAATTTAAAAAAATGAAAAATCAAGGCACATAGTCTTCTTATATATGTCATATAGTAAGCATTCAATTAAGTTGATAAACAAGCTATGGACATATTCAACCCAGAAAAATCATGATGAATCTACCCCCTATATATCCCTAAACCCTAACTTATGAAGTCAAGCATGAAGAGAAGTGGTTTTTGGTATAAATCATGGAAATTTCATATTCATGTTTATTAAACTTGTTTAAATCATGGTCAAACCTAGGATTTGACCAAGATTCAAATGGGCATAAATATTCAGAAAAAACAAAAAATGGAAAATCAAGGCACATGTTTTAAACTTGTTTAAATCTTGGTCAAACCAAGGATTTGACCAAGATTCAAATGGGCCTAAAAATTTAGAAAAAAATCAAAAGAGAATGAAAAACCAAAGCACATAGCATTCTTATGTCATATGTATAGTAAGCATTCAAGTTGATAAACAAGGTCTAGACATATTCAAACCAAAAAATCATGTATATATCTACCCCTAACCCTAAACTGATCTGTCGATCTTATGGAAGTCAATCATGAAGAGAAGTGGTTTTGGGTTTCAAACATGGAAATTTCAAGAACATCCCAAAAGCTTCATTTTAGAGTGACTAAGAAGGATCCATGCTTACTTACTCGTTTTCACGTGTTAAACTTGTCTAAATCTTGGTGAAACCTAGGATTTGACCAAGATATGATTCAAATGCGCAGAAAATTAAAAAAGTCAGAAAATTTAAAAACCAAAGTACATAGTCTTCTTATGTCATATAGTAAGCATATTCAAGTTGATAAACAAGGTTTGGACATATTCAAACCATACAAATCATGTATCTATACCCCCTAACCCTAAACTTTTTCTTATGAAGTCAAGCATGAAGAGAAGTGGTTTTGGGTTTCAAAGATGGAAATTTCAAAAACCTCCAAAAACTTCATTTTAGAGTGACTGAGAAGTTAGCATTAAAGTTGATAAACAAGGTTTAGACATATTCAAACCAGACAAATCATGTATCTACCCCTAACCCTAAACTCGGTCTTATGAAGTCTAGCATGAAGAGAATCGTTTTGAGTTTCAAACGTTTAAGCCAAAAGCCCCATTTCAAATATTTCAAACTTATTCAAAGTTGGTTCAAATTTGAAAGACATACAAGTTATAGCACACATAGTGCATACATTTTCACACATACTGCACTAGATGCTAACCCTATAGTTTGAGGCCACTTGGATGAGGTCGAAAAAGTTCTTGGATTAGAATCGTGTTGTTCGAACCCCGTAGTTGGATTTTTTTGAACCTTGATCTGTAGTACAGGGCAAAACCCTAGTTTAACCTATTTAATTATAGATTCGTATATCGATTTTTCTACCTTTTTATTATTACTATGCTGCAGATGTGCGTTTGCCCGTCGAGTGAAACTCGGAGGAAGAGGGATCACTCGGAAGGAGAGAAAAAAGGCAGAGCATTATGGTGTCTTCCCTTTTTCGGGTGATGATGATGATGTTGACTGTTGTGCAGGGTTTGTCAGTGCGCAGGAGGTGCGAGCGAGCGAGCGAGCGAGTCGAGCGAGGCCGAGAATGAGAGAGATTTGTTTTTTTTTGTGAGAGGGACAACCGAAGGATCCAGAAGGACCCACAGACTTCCAATACGCATCCTGATGCGTCTTCTCTTGACAAAGAAGATGGCTGGGAGTTGGCGTACCTATTGCACGTGACTTGTGCTCACTCAAGTGTGGGACCTCACGCGTGGGCACCACACGTAAGTGACAGACCTGTTGGTGTAAAAACTCGGTTGATTATAATAGTGCATTAGAACAAAGTTTCCTATGGATTCAAGGGTAGGAAATCCAAGTTAACTCATTTACATGACATTATTTTTTCCATGAAGCAAAGTTAACACTATCAATTGGTACATTTTGGAGTGACTAAGAAGGATCAATGCTTACTTATTCGTTTAATTTCACGTGTTAAACTTGTCTAAATCTTGTTCAAACCTAGGATTTGACCAAGATTCAAATGGGCAGAAAAATAATTAAAAAACAGAAAAATGAAAAACCAAATCACATAGTCTTCTTATGTCATATAGTAAGCATTCAAGTTGATAAACAAGGTCTAGACATATTCAAACCAGACAAATCATGTATCTATACCCCTAACCCCTAAACTCTGTCTTATGAAGTCAAGCGTGTGAAGAGAAGTGGTTTTGGGTTTCAAACATCGAAATTTCAAAAACCTCCCAAAAGCTTCATTTTAGAGTGACTAAGAAGGATACATGCTTCCCTTTACATTTTCATGTTTTAAACTTGTTTAAATTATCTTGGTCAAACCTAGGATTTGACGAAGATACAAATGGGTGGGCACAAAATTCAAAAAAATCAGAAAAATGAAAAACCAAATCACATAGTCTTCTTATGTCATATCGTAAGCAATCAAGTTGATAAACAAGGTCTAGATATATCCAAACCAGACAAATCATGTATCTACCCCCTGTCGATCTTATGAAGTCTAGCATGAAGGGAAGTCGTTTTGGGTTTCAAACATTGAAATTTAAAGAACATCCCAAAAGCTTCATTTTAGAGTGACTAAGAAGGATACAGACTTCCCTTTTCATTTTCATGTTTTAAATTTGTTTAAATCTTGGTCAAACCAAGGATTTGACCAAGATTCAAATGGCCCTAAAAATTCAGAAAAAATGAAAAGAATGAAAAACCAAAGCACATAACATTCTTATGTCATATGTATAGTAAGCATTCAAGTTGATATACAAGGTCTAGACATATATATTCAAACCTAGGATTTGACTAAGATTCAAATGGGCATAACAAATTCAAAAAACAAAAACCAAACACATAGTCTTCTGATGTCATATAGCAAGCATTCAAGTTGATAAACAAACTTGTTTAAATCATGGTCAAACCTAGGATTTGACCAAGATTCAAATGGGCATAATTTAAAAAAATGTAAAATCAAGGCACATAGTCTTCTTATGTCATATAGTAAGCATTCAATTAAGTTGATAAACAAGGTCTAGACATATCAAACCAGAAAATTCAGGTGTCTAGCTACCCCTAACCCTAAACTCTGCACGAAGAGAAGTGGTTTTGGGTTTCAAACATGGATATTTCAAAAACCCTCCCAAAAACCTTCATTTTGGAGTTAATAAGAAGGATCAAGGCTTACTTTTTCATTTTCATGTTTTAATCTTTTTTAAATCTTTGTCAAACCTAGGTTTTGACCAATATTCAAAAGGGCATAATTAAAAAAAATGAAATATCAAGGCACATAGTCTTCTTATGTCATATAGTAAGCATTCAATTAAGTTGATAAACAAGCTCTAGACATATTCAAACCAGAAAAATCATGATGTATCTACCCCCTATATATCCCTAAACCCTAACTTATGAAGTCAAGCACGAAGAGAAGTGGTTTTTGGTTTAAATCATGGAAATTTCAAAAACCCTCCCAAGAGCTTCATTTTGGAGTGACTAATTAAGAAGCATACATGCTTACCTTTTCATATTCATGTTTTAAACTTGTTCAAATCTAGGTCAACAAACCTAGGATTTGATGAAGAATCAAATGGGTATAAAAAATTTAAAAACAAGCTCTAGATAAGCTCAAGTTGAAAAACAAGTTCTAGACATATTCCAACCAGAAAAATCATGCATGTACCCCCTATATATATATATATCCCTAAACCCTGACTTATGAAGTCAAGCATGAAGAGAAGTGGTTTTTGGTTTCAATCATGGAAATTTCAAAAACCCTCCCAAGAGCTTCATTTTGGAGTGGCTAAGAAGGATAGATACTTAATTTTTCATATTTATGTTTTAAACTAGTTTAAATCATGGTCAAACCTAGGATTTGACCAAGATTCAAATGGGCATAAAAATTCAAAATAAATGAAAATAAATGAAAAACCAAGGCACGTAGTCTTCTTATGTCATATAGTAAGCATTCAATTAAGTTGATAAACAAGGTCTAGACATATTCAAACCAGAAACATCATGTATCTAGCTACCCTAGCCCTAAACTCTGTCTTATGAAGTCAAGCATGCATGAAGAGAAGTACGTGGTTTTTTGGTTTCAAACATGGAAATTTCAAAAACCCTCTCAAGAGCTTCATTTTGGAGTGACTACGAAGGATACATGCTTAATTTTCATATTCATGTTTTAAACTTGTTTAAATCATGGTCAAACCTAGGATTTGACCAAGATTCAAATGGGCATAATTTAAAAAAATGTAAAATCAAGGCACATAGTCTTCTTATGTCATATAGTAAGCATTCAATTAAGTTGATAAACAAGGTCTAGACATATCAAACCAGAAAAATCATGTATCTACCCCTATATATCCCCAAAAACTCTGTCTTTATGAAGTCAAGCATGAAGAGAAGTGGTTTTTTGGTTTCAAGCATGGAAATTTCAAAAACCTCCCCAAACTTCATTTTAGAGTGACTAAGAAGGATACAAGCTTGCCTTTTCATTTTCATGTTTTAAACTTGTTTAAATTATCTTGGTCAAATCTAGGATTTGACAAGATTCAAATGGGCAAACATATGATAAGTGATGCAAATATCATTTCTAAGTGCGGGCAAACCAGAGATATGTGGTTTTTGGTTTCAAACATATTCAAACGAGAGAAATCATGTATCTACCCCCTAACACTAAACTCTGTCTCATGAAGTCAAGCGCATGCATGAAGATATGTGGTTTTTGGTTTCAAACATGGAAATTTCAAAAACCCTCCCAAGAGCTTCATTTCGAAGTGATTAATTAAGAAGCATACATGCATGCTTACTTTTTCATATTCATGTTTTAAACTTATTCAAATCTTGGTGAAACCTAGGATTTGACCAAGATTCAAATGGGTATAAAAATTTAAAAAATACAAAAAAGGTCTTCTTATGTTATATAGTAGGCATTCAATTAAGTTGATAAACAAGTTCTAGACATATTCAAACAAGAAAAATCATGCATGTATCTACCCATAACCCTAAACTTTGTTTCATGAAGTCAAGCATTGTGGTTTTTGGTTTCGAACATGGAAATTCAAAAACCCTCCCAAGAGCTTCATTTTGAAGTGACTAAGAAGCATACATGCTTACTTTTTCATATTCATGTTTTTAACTTATTCAAATCTTGGTGGAACCAAGGATTTGACAAAGATTCGAATGGGTATAAAAATTCAAAAAAAACAAGGTCTTCTCTTATGTTATATAGTAAGCATTCAATTAATTTGATAAACAAGGTCTAAACATATTCAAACCAGGAAAATCATGTATCTACCACCTAACCCTAAACTCTGTCTTATGAAGTCAAGCATGCATGAAGAGAAGTGGTTTTTGGTTTCAAGCATGGAAATTTCCATGTTTGAAACCCAAAACCACTTCTCTTCATATGCTTGACTTCATATGACAGAGTTTAGCGTTAGGGGGTAGATACATGATTTTTTGGTTTGAATATGTCCAGACCTTGTTTATCAACTTAAATGCTAACTATATGACATCAGAATGGGCATAAAAATTTAAAAAAATTAAAAATGTAAAACCAAAATTTAATTGGGAGGAAAGGGTACATGAATTACAATTAAAAAACAAGGTAACTTAAATACTTGGATGCCCCAAGATGTGTGGAAGCCCAAAACAATGGCAAAACATATCATGTGCGCATGCTGCATCCAATTCAAGTAGAACACATAGTAGGCACCGATAGTTTGACCTAAATTTGAAATCAAAGAGAAGGTGGTTAGAAAAAATCAAAATTGGCAAAGCAAAGCATGAAATCAAAAAATTGTGATGCACTCTAGCTATGAAAATTATCAAACAATGCAAACCAAAATGATTTTTTAGAGGAATACTAGTTCAACTTATTTAATTTTTTATTTGTAGGCCAAAATCAAACCCCGTAGTTGGATTTTTTTTTCAACTTGATCTGTAGTACTGGGGAAAACCCTAGTTTATAACCTATTTAATAATAGATTCGTAGTCGATTCTTTTACTTTTTTATTATTACTATGCAGCACATGTGTGTTTGCCCGTCGAGTGAAACTCGGAGGAAGAGGAATCACTCGGAAGGAGAAGAAGGGAGAGCAGTCACGGGGCCCCTCTTATTGATGGTGTATATTCTTTTTCTGGTGATGTTGACTGTTGTGCAGGGTTTGTCAGTGCGCAGGAGGTGCGAGCGAGCGAGCGAGTCGAGCGAGGCCGAGAATGAGAGAGATTTGTTTTTTTTGTGAGAGGGACAACCGAAGGATCCAGAAGGACCCACAGACTTCCAATACGCATCCTGATGCGTCTTCTCTTGACAAAGAAGATGGCTGGGAGTTGGCGTACCTATTGCACGTGACTTGTGCTCACTCAAGTGTGGGACCTCACGCGTGGGCACCACACGTAAGTGACAGACCTGTTGGTGTAAAAACTCGGTTGATTATTATAGTGCATTAGAACAAAGTTTCCTATGGATTCAAGGGTAGGAAATCCAAGTTAACTCATTTACATGACATTATTTTTTCCATGAAGCAAAGTTAACACTATCAATTGGTACATTTTGGAGTGACTAAGAAGGATCAATGCTTACTTATTCGTTTAATTTCACGTGTTAAACTTGTCTAAATCTTGTTCAAACCTAGGATTTGACCAAGATTCAAATGGGCAGAAAAATAATTAAAAAACAGAAAAATGAAAAACCAAATCACATAGTAAGCATTCAAGTTGATAAACAAGGTCTAGACATATTCAAACCAGACAAATCATGTATCTATACCCCTAACCCCTAAACTCTGTCTTATGAAGTCAAGCATGTGAAGAGAAGTGGTTTTGGGTTTGGGGGTATATATACATGATTTTTATTGTTTAAATATATATAGACTTTGTTGATCAACATGAATGCTTAATTACTATATGACATAAGAAGTTTATGTGCTTTGGTGTTTCATTTTTTTGATTTCTTTTTTGAATTTTTATGCCCATTTGAATCTTGGTCAAATCCTAGGTTTGACAAAGATTTAAACAAGTTTGAAACATGAAAATGAAAAAGTAAGCTTGGATCCTTCTTAGTCACTCCAAAATGAAGCTTTTGGGTGGGTTTTTGAAATTTCCATGTTTGAAACCCAAAACCACTTCTTCTCTTCATGCTTGACTTCATAAGACAACGTTTAGGGTTAGGGGGTAGATACATGATTTTTCTGGTTTGAATATGTCTAGACTTCGTTGATCAACTTGAATGCTTAGTATATTACATAAGAAGACTATGTGGTTTGGTTTTTGATTTTCTTGATTTTGTTTGATTTTTTATGACCATTTGAATCTTGGTCAAATCCTAGGTTTGACCAAGATTTAAACAAGTTTAAAACATGAAAATGAAAAAGTAAGCATGGATCCTTCTTAGTCATGACAATGAGTTAACTTGGCTTTACTACCCTTGATGAATCCATAGGAAACTTTTTGTACTAATGCAGTATAATATTCTGGTTTGAATATGTCTAGACCTTGTTTATCAACTTAATTTGAAAGACATACAAGTTATAGCACACATAGTGCATACATTTTCACACATACTGCACTAGATGCTAACCCTATAGTTTGAGGCCATTTGGATGAGGTCGAAAAAATTCTTGGATTAGAATCGTGTTGTTCGAACCCCGTAGTTGGATTTTTTTGAACCCTTGATCTTTAGAACTGGGCAAAACCCAAGTTTAACCATGCAAGATTCAAATGGCCCTAAAAATTCAGAAAAAAATCAAAAGAATGAAAAACCAAAGCACATATATAGCATTCTTATGTCATATGTATAGTAAGCATGCATTCAAGTTGATAAACAAGGTCTAGACATATATATTCAAACCAGAAAAATCATGTATATATCTACCCCTAAAACTCTAATTAAACTATGTCTTATGAAGTCAATCATGTAGAGAAGTGGTTTTGGGTTTCAAATATGGAAATTTCAAGAACCTCCCAAAAGCTTCATTTTAGAGTGACTAAGAAGGATCCAGGCTTATCTTTTCATTTCATGTTTTAAACTTGTTTAAATCCTGGTCAAACCTAGGATTTGACCAAGATTTATGGGCATAAAATTCAAAAAAATCAGAAAAATAAAAAACCAAAGCACATAAGCATATTCAAGTTGATAAACAAGGTTTGGACATATTCAACCCATACACAAATCATGTATCTACCCCTAACCCTAAACTCTGTCTTATGAAGTCAAGCATGAAGAGAAGTGGTTTCGGGTTTCAAACATGGAAATATCAAAAACCTCCCAAAAACTTCATTTTAGAGTGACTGAGAAGGTTGCATGCTTCCCTTTTCATTTTCATGTTTTAAACTTGTTTAAATCTTGGTCAAACCTAGAATTTGACAAGATTCAAATGGGCATCAAAATTCAAAAAAATCAGAAAAAGAAAAACCAAAGCAATAGTTTTCTTATGTCATATAGTAAGCATTAAAGTTGATAAACAAGGTCTAGACATATTCAACCAGACAAATCATGTATCTATACCCCTAACCCCTAAACTCTGTCTTATGAAGTCAAGCATGTGAAGAGAAGTGGTTTTGGGTTTCAAACATCGAAATTTCAAAAACCTCCCAAAAGCTTCATTTTAGAGTGACTAAGAAGGATACATGCTTCCCTTTTCATTTTCATGTTTTAAACTTGTTTAAATTATCTTGGTCAAACCTAGGATTCGACATGATTCAAATGGGCATCAAAATAAAAAAAAACAGAAAAAGGAAAAACCAAAGCAATAGTTTTCTTATATATGTCATATAGTAAGCATTAAAGTTGATAAACAAGGTCTAGATATATCCAAACCAGACAAATCATGTATCTACCCCCGGCCTGTCGATCTTATGAAGCTAGTCTACTAGCATGTGAAGGGAACTCGTTTTCGGTTTCAAACATAGAAATTACAAGAACATCCCAAAAGCTTCTCCATTTTAGAGTGACTACGAAGGATACTGACTTCCCTTTTCATTTTCATGTTTTAAACTTGTTTAAATCTTGGTCAAACCAAGGATTTGACCAAGATTCAAATGGGCCTAAAAATTTAGAAAAAAATCAAAAAGAGAATGAAAAACCAAAGCACATAGCATTCTTATGTCATATGTATAGTAAGCATTCAAGTTGATAAACAAGGTCTAGACATATTCAAACCAAAAAATCATGTATATATCTACCCCTAACCCTAAACTGATCTGTCGATCTTATGGAAGTCAATCATGAAGAGAAGTGGTTTTGGGTTTCAAACATGGAAATTTCAAGAACATCCCAAAAGCTTCATTTTAGAGTGACTAAGAAGGATCCATGCTTACTTACTCGTTTTCACGTGTTAAACTTGTCTAAATCTTGGTGAAACCTAGGATTTGACCAAGATATGATTCAAATGCGCAGAAAATTAAAAAAGTCAGAAAATTTAAAAACCAAAGTACATAGTCTTCTTATGTCATATAGTAAGCATATTCAAGTTGATAAACAAGGTTTGGACATATTCAAACCATACAAATCATGTATCTATACCCCCTAACCCTAAACTTTTTCTTATGAAGTCAAGCATGAAGAGAAGTGGTTTTGGGTTTCAAAGATGGAAATTTCAAAAACCTCCAAAAACTTCATTTTAGAGTGACTGAGAAGTTAGCATTAAAGTTGATAAACAAGGTTTAGACATATTCAAACCAGACAAATCATGTATCTACCCCTAACCCTAAACTCGGTCTTATGAAGTCTAGCATGAAGAGAATCGTTTTGAGTTTCAAACGTTTAAGCCAAAAGCCCCATTTCAAATATTTCAAACTTATTCAAAGTTGGTTCAAATTTGAAAGACATACAAGTTATAGCACACATAGTGCATACATTTTCACACATACTGCACTAGATGCTAACCCTATAGTTTGAGGCCACTTGGATGAGGTCGAAAAAGTTCTTGGATTAGAATCGTGTTGTTCGAACCCCGTAGTTGGATTTTTTTGAACCTTGATCTGTAGTACTGGGCAAAACCCTAGTTTAACCTATTTAATTATAGATTCGTATATCGATTTTTCTACCTTTTTATTATTACTATGCTGCAGATGTGCGTTTGCCCGTCGAGTGAAACTCGGAGGAAGAGGGATCACTCGGAAGGAGAGAAAAAAGGCAGAGCATTATGGTGTCTTCCCTTTTTCGGGTGATGATGATGATGTTGACTGTTGTGCAGGGTTTGTCAGTGCGCAGGAGGTGCGAGCGAGCGAGCGAGCGAGCGAGTCGAGCGAGGCCGAGAATGAGAGAGATTTGTTTTTTTTGTGTGAGAGGGACAACCGAAGGATCCAGAAGGACCCACAGACTTCCAATACGCATCCTGATGCGTCTTCTCTTGACAAAGAAGATGGCTGGGAGTTGGCGTACCTATTGCACGTGACTTGTGCTCACTCAAGTGTGGGACCTCACGCGTGGGCACCACACGTAAGTGACAGACCTGTTGGTGTAAAAACTCGGTTGATTATAATAGTGCATTAGAACAAAGTTTCCTATGGATTCAAGGGTAGGAAATCCAAGTTAACTCATTTACATGACATTATTTTTTCCATGAAGCAAAGTTAACACTATCAATTGGTACATTTTGGAGTGACTAAGAAGGATCAATGCTTACTTATTCGTTTAATTTCACGTGTTAAACTTGTCTAAATCTTGTTCAAACCTAGGATTTGACCAAGATTCAAATGGGCAGAAAAATAATTAAAAAACAGAAAAATGAAAAACCAAATCACATAGTCTTCTTATGTCATATAGTAAGCATTCAAGTTGATAAACAAGGTCTAGACATATTCAAACCAGACAAATCATGTATCTATACCCCTAACCCCTAAACTCTGTCTTATGAAGTCAAGCGTGTGAAGAGAAGTGGTTTTGGGTTTCAAACATCGAAATTTCAAAAACCTCCCAAAAGCTTCATTTTAGAGTGACTAAGAAGGATACATGCTTCCCTTTACATTTTCATGTTTTAAACTTGTTTAAATTATCTTGGTCAAACCTAGGATTTGACGAAGATACAAATGGGTGGGCACAAAATTCAAAAAAATCAGAAAAATGAAAAACCAAATCACATAGTCTTCTTATGTCATATCGTAAGCAATCAAGTTGATAAACAAGGTCTAGATATATCCAAACCAGACAAATCATGTATCTACCCCCTGTCGATCTTATGAAGTCTAGCATGAAGGGAAGTCGTTTTGGGTTTCAAACATTGAAATTTAAAGAACATCCCAAAAGCTTCATTTTAGAGTGACTAAGAAGGATACAGACTTCCCTTTTCATTTTCATGTTTTAAATTTGTTTAAATCTTGGTCAAACCAAGGATTTGACCAAGATTCAAATGGCCCTAAAAATTCAGAAAAAAATGAAAAGAATGAAAAACCAAAGCACATAACATTCTTATGTCATATGTATAGTAAGCATTCAAGTTGATATACAAGGTCTAGACATATATATTCAAACCTAGGATTTGACTAAGATTCAAATGGGCATAACAAATTCAAAAAACAAAAACCAAACACATAGTCTTCTGATGTCATATAGCAAGCATTCAAGTTGATAAACAAACTTGTTTAAATCATGGTCAAACCTAGGATTTGACCAAGATTCAAATGGGCATAATTTTAAAAAAATGTAAAATCAAGGCACATAGTCTTCTTATGTCATATAGTAAGCATTCAATTAAGTTGATAAACAAGGTCTAGACATATCAAACCAGAAAATTCAGGTGTCTAGCTACCCCTAACCCTAAACTCTGCACGAAGAGAAGTGGTTTTGGGTTTCAAACATGGATATTTCAAAAACCCTCCCAAAAACCTTCATTTTGGAGTTAATAAGAAGGATCAAGGCTTACTTTTTCATTTTCATGTTTTAATCTTTTTTAAATCTTTGTCAAACCTAGGTTTTGACCAATATTCAAAAGGGCATAATTAAAAAAAATGAAATATCAAGGCACATAGTCTTCTTATGTCATATAGTAAGCATTCAATTAAGTTGATAAACAAGCTCTAGACATATTCAAACCAGAAAAATCATGATGTATCTACCCCCTATATATCCCTAAACCCTAACTTATGAAGTCAAGCACGAAGAGAAGTGGTTTTTGGTTTAAATCATGGAAATTTCAAAAACCCTCCCAAGAGCTTCATTTTGGAGTGACTAATTAAGAAGCATACATGCTTACCTTTTCATATTCATGTTTTAAACTTGTTCAAATCTAGGTCAACAAACCTAGGATTTGATGAAGAATCAAATGGGTATAAAAAATTTAAAAACAAGCTCTAGATAAGCTCAAGTTGAAAAACAAGTTCTAGACATATTCCAACCAGAAAAATCATGCATGTACCCCCTATATATATATATATCCCTAAACCCTGACTTATGAAGTCAAGCATGAAGAGAAGTGGTTTTTGGTTTCAATCATGGAAATTTCAAAAACCCTCCCAAGAGCTTCATTTTGGAGTGGCTAAGAAGGATAGATACTTAATTTTTCATATTTATGTTTTAAACTAGTTTAAATCATGGTCAAACCTAGGATTTGACCAAGATTCAAATGGGCATAAAAATTCAAAATAAATGAAAATAAATGAAAAACCAAGGCACGTAGTCTTCTTATGTCATATAGTAAGCATTCAATTAAGTTGATAAACAAGGTCTAGACATATTCAAACCAGAAACATCATGTATCTAGCTACCCTAGCCCTAAACTCTGTCTTATGAAGTCAAGCATGCATGAAGAGAAGTACGTGGTTTTTTGGTTTCAAACATGGAAATTTCAAAAACCCTCTCAAGAGCTTCATTTTGGAGTGACTACGAAGGATACATGCTTAATTTTCATATTCATGTTTTAAACTTGTTTAAATCATGGTCAAACCTAGGATTTGACCAAGATTCAAATGGGCATAATTTAAAAAAATGTAAAATCAAGGCACATAGTCTTCTTATGTCATATAGTAAGCATTCAATTAAGTTGATAAACAAGGTCTAGACATATCAAACCAGAAAAATCATGTATCTACCCCTATATATCCCCAAAAACTCTGTCTTTATGAAGTCAAGCATGAAGAGAAGTGGTTTTTTGGTTTCAAGCATGGAAATTTCAAAAACCTCCCCAAACTTCATTTTAGAGTGACTAAGAAGGATACAAGCTTGCCTTTTCATTTTCATGTTTTAAACTTGTTTAAATTATCTTGGTCAAATCTAGGATTTGACAAGATTCAAATGGGCAAACATATGATAAGTGATGCAAATATCATTTCTAAGTGCGGGCAAACCAGAGATATGTGGTTTTTGGTTTCAAACATATTCAAACGAGAGAAATCATGTATCTACCCCCTAACACTAAACTCTGTCTCATGAAGTCAAGCGCATGCATGAAGATATGTGGTTTTTGGTTTCAAACATGGAAATTTCAAAAACCCTCCCAAGAGCTTCATTTCGAAGTGATTAATTAAGAAGCATACATGCATGCTTACTTTTTCATATTCATGTTTTAAACTTATTCAAATCTTGGTGAAACCTAGGATTTGACCAAGATTCAAATGGGTATAAAAATTTAAAAAATACAAAAAAGGTCTTCTTATGTTATATAGTAGGCATTCAATTAAGTTGATAAACAAGTTCTAGACATATTCAAACAAGAAAAATCATGCATGTATCTACCCATAACCCTAAACTTTGTTTCATGAAGTCAAGCATTGTGGTTTTTGGTTTCGAACATGGAAATTCAAAAACCCTCCCAAGAGCTTCATTTTGAAGTGACTAAGAAGCATACATGCTTACTTTTTCATATTCATGTTTTTAACTTATTCAAATCTTGGTGGAACCAAGGATTTGACAAAGATTCGAATGGGTATAAAAATTCAAAAAAAACAAGGTCTTCTCTTATGTTATATAGTAAGCATTCAATTAATTTGATAAACAAGGTCTAAACATATTCAAACCAGGAAAATCATGTATCTACCACCTAACCCTAAACTCTGTCTTATGAAGTCAAGCATGCATGAAGAGAAGTGGTTTTTGGTTTCAAGCATGGAAATTTCCATGTTTGAAACCCAAAACCACTTCTCTTCATATGCTTGACTTCATATGACAGAGTTTAGCGTTAGGGGGTAGATACATGATTTTTTGGTTTGAATATGTCCAGACCTTGTTTATCAACTTAAATGCTAACTATATGACATCAGAATGGGCATAAAAATTTAAAAAAATTAAAAATGTAAAACCAAAATTTAATTGGGAGGAAAGGGTACATGAATTACAATTAAAAAACAAGGTAACTTAAATACTTGGATGCCCCAAGATGTGTGGAAGCCCAAAACAATGGCAAAACATATCATGTGCGCATGCTGCATCCAATTCAAGTAGAACACATAGTAGGCACCGATAGTTTGACCTAAATTTGAAATCAAAGAGAAGGTGGTTAGAAAAAATCAAAATTGGCAAAGCAAAGCATGAAATCAAAAAATTGTGATGCACTCTAGCTATGAAAATTATCAAACAATGCAAACCAAAATGATTTTTTAGAGGAATACTAGTTCAACTTATTTAATTTTTTATTTGTAGGCCAAAATCAAACCCCGTAGTTGGATTTTTTTTTCAACTTGATCTGTAGTACTGGGGAAAACCCTAGTTTATAACCTATTTAATAATAGATTCGTAGTCGATTCTTTTACTTTTTTATTATTACTATGCAGCACATGTGTGTTTGCCCGTCGAGTGAAACTCGGAGGAAGAGGAATCACTCGGAAGGAGAAGAAGGGAGAGCAGTCACGGGGCCCCTCTTATTGATGGTGTATATTCTTTTTCTGGTGATGTTGACTGTTGTGCAGGGTTTGTCAGTGCGCAGGAGGTGCGAGCGAGCGAGCGAGCGAGCGAGAAGGAGAGAGATTTGTTTTTTTTGTGAGAGGGACAACCGAAGGATCCAGAAGGACCCACAGACTTCCAATACGCATCCTGATGCGTCTTCTCTTGACAAAGAAGATGGCTGGGAGTTGGCGTACCTATTGCACGTGACTTGTGCTCACTCAAGTGTGGGACCTCACGCGTGGGCACCACACGTAAGTGACAGACCTGTTGGTGTAAAAACTCGGTTGATTATTATAGTGCATTAGAACAAAGTTTCCTATGGATTCAAGGGTAGGAAATCCAAGTTAACTCATTTACATGACATTATTTTTTCCATGAAGCAAAGTTAACACTATCAATTGGTACATTTTGGAGTGACTAAGAAGGATCAATGCTTACTTATTCGTTTAATTTCACGTGTTAAACTTGTCTAAATCTTGTTCAAACCTAGGATTTGACCAAGATTCAAATGGGCAGAAAAATAATTAAAAAACAGAAAAATGAAAAACCAAATCACATAGTAAGCATTCAAGTTGATAAACAAGGTCTAGACATATTCAAACCAGACAAATCATGTATCTATACCCCTAACCCCTAAACTCTGTCTTATGAAGTCAAGCATGTGAAGAGAAGTGGTTTTGGGTTTGGGGGTATATATACATGATTTTTATTGTTTAAATATATATAGACTTTGTTGATCAACATGAATGCTTAATTACTATATGACATAAGAAGTTTATGTGCTTTGGTGTTTCATTTTTTTGATTTCTTTTTTGAATTTTTATGCCCATTTGAATCTTGGTCAAATCCTAGGTTTGACAAAGATTTAAACAAGTTTGAAACATGAAAATGAAAAAGTAAGCTTGGATCCTTCTTAGTCACTCCAAAATGAAGCTTTTGGGTGGGTTTTTGAAATTTCCATGTTTGAAACCCAAAACCACTTCTTCTCTTCATGCTTGACTTCATAAGACAACGTTTAGGGTTAGGGGGTAGATACATGATTTTTCTGGTTTGAATATGTCTAGACTTCGTTGATCAACTTGAATGCTTAGTATATTACATAAGAAGACTATGTGGTTTGGTTTTTGATTTTCTTGATTTTGTTTGATTTTTTATGACCATTTGAATCTTGGTCAAATCCTAGGTTTGACCAAGATTTAAACAAGTTTAAAACATGAAAATGAAAAAGTAAGCATGGATCCTTCTTAGTCATGACAATGAGTTAACTTGGCTTTACTACCCTTGATGAATCCATAGGAAACTTTTTGTACTAATGCAGTATAATATTCTGGTTTGAATATGTCTAGACCTTGTTTATCAACTTAATTTGAAAGACATACAAGTTATAGCACACATAGTGCATACATTTTCACACATACTGCACTAGATGCTAACCCTATAGTTTGAGGCCATTTGGATGAGGTCGAAAAAATTCTTGGATTAGAATCGTGTTGTTCGAACCCCGTAGTTGGATTTTTTTGAACCCTTGATCTTTAGAACTGGGCAAAACCCAAGTTTAACCATGCAAGATTCAAATGGCCCTAAAAATTCAGAAAAAAATCAAAAGAATGAAAAACCAAAGCACATATATAGCATTCTTATGTCATATGTATAGTAAGCATGCATTCAAGTTGATAAACAAGGTCTAGACATATATATTCAAACCAGAAAAATCATGTATATATCTACCCCTAAAACTCTAATTAAACTATGTCTTATGAAGTCAATCATGTAGAGAAGTGGTTTTGGGTTTCAAATATGGAAATTTCAAGAACCTCCCAAAAGCTTCATTTTAGAGTGACTAAGAAGGATCCAGGCTTATCTTTTCATTTCATGTTTTAAACTTGTTTAAATCCTGGTCAAACCTAGGATTTGACCAAGATTTATGGGCATAAAATTCAAAAAAATCAGAAAAATAAAAAACCAAAGCACATAAGCATATTCAAGTTGATAAACAAGGTTTGGACATATTCAACCCATACACAAATCATGTATCTACCCCTAACCCTAAACTCTGTCTTATGAAGTCAAGCATGAAGAGAAGTGGTTTCGGGTTTCAAACATGGAAATATCAAAAACCTCCCAAAAACTTCATTTTAGAGTGACTGAGAAGGTTGCATGCTTCCCTTTTCATTTTCATGTTTTAAACTTGTTTAAATCTTGGTCAAACCTAGAATTTGACAAGATTCAAATGGGCATCAAAATTCAAAAAAATCAGAAAAAGAAAAACCAAAGCAATAGTTTTCTTATGTCATATAGTAAGCATTAAAGTTGATAAACAAGGTCTAGACATATTCAACCAGACAAATCATGTATCTATACCCCTAACCCCTAAACTCTGTCTTATGAAGTCAAGCATGTGAAGAGAAGTGGTTTTGGGTTTCAAACATCGAAATTTCAAAAACCTCCCAAAAGCTTCATTTTAGAGTGACTAAGAAGGATACATGCTTCCCTTTTCATTTTCATGTTTTAAACTTGTTTAAATTATCTTGGTCAAACCTAGGATTCGACATGATTCAAATGGGCATCAAAATAAAAAAAAACAGAAAAAGGAAAAACCAAAGCAATAGTTTTCTTATATATGTCATATAGTAAGCATTAAAGTTGATAAACAAGGTCTAGATATATCCAAACCAGACAAATCATGTATCTACCCCCGGCCTGTCGATCTTATGAAGCTAGTCTACTAGCATGTGAAGGGAACTCGTTTTCGGTTTCAAACATAGAAATTACAAGAACATCCCAAAAGCTTCTCCATTTTAGAGTGACTACGAAGGATACTGACTTCCCTTTTCATTTTCATGTTTTAAACTTGTTTAAATCTTGGTCAAACCAAGGATTTGACCAAGATTCAAATGGGCCTAAAAATTTAGAAAAAAATCAAAAGAGAATGAAAAACCAAAGCACATAGCATTCTTATGTCATATGTATAGTAAGCATTCAAGTTGATAAACAAGGTCTAGACATATTCAAACCAAAAAATCATGTATATATCTACCCCTAACCCTAAACTGATCTGTCGATCTTATGGAAGTCAATCATGAAGAGAAGTGGTTTTGGGTTTCAAACATGGAAATTTCAAGAACATCCCAAAAGCTTCATTTTAGAGTGACTAAGAAGGATCCATGCTTACTTACTCGTTTTCACGTGTTAAACTTGTCTAAATCTTGGTGAAACCTAGGATTTGACCAAGATATGATTCAAATGCGCAGAAAATTAAAAAAGTCAGAAAATTTAAAAACCAAAGTACATAGTCTTCTTATGTCATATAGTAAGCATATTCAAGTTGATAAACAAGGTTTGGACATATTCAAACCATACAAATCATGTATCTATACCCCCTAACCCTAAACTTTTTCTTATGAAGTCAAGCATGAAGAGAAGTGGTTTTGGGTTTCAAAGATGGAAATTTCAAAAACCTCCAAAAACTTCATTTTAGAGTGACTGAGAAGTTAGCATTAAAGTTGATAAACAAGGTTTAGACATATTCAAACCAGACAAATCATGTATCTACCCCTAACCCTAAACTCGGTCTTATGAAGTCTAGCATGAAGAGAATCGTTTTGAGTTTCAAACGTTTAAGCCAAAAGCCCCATTTCAAATATTTCAAACTTATTCAAAGTTGGTTCAAATTTGAAAGACATACAAGTTATAGCACACATAGTGCATACATTTTCACACATACTGCACTAGATGCTAACCCTATAGTTTGAGGCCACTTGGATGAGGTCGAAAAAGTTCTTGGATTAGAATCGTGTTGTTCGAACCCCGTAGTTGGATTTTTTGAACCTTGATCTGTAGTACTGGGCAAAACCCTAGTTTAACCTATTTAATTATAGATTCGTATATCGATTTTTCTACCTTTTTATTATTACTATGCTGCAGATGTGCGTTTGCCCGTCGAGTGAAACTCGGAGGAAGAGGGATCACTCGGAAGGAGAGAAAAAAGGCAGAGCATTATGGTGTCTTCCCTTTTTCGGGTGATGATGATGATGTTGACTGTTGTGCAGGGTTTGTCAGTGCGCAGGAGGTGCGAGCGAGCGAGCGAGCGAGTCGAGCGAGGCCGAGAATGAGAGAGATTTGTTTTTTTGTGAGAGGGACAACCGAAGGATCCAGAAGGACCCACAGACTTCCAATACGCATCCTGATGCGTCTTCTCTTGACAAAGAAGATGGCTGGGAGTTGGCGTACCTATTGCACGTGACTTGTGCTCACTCAAGTGTGGGACCTCACGCGTGGGCACCACACGTAAGTGACAGACCTGTTGGTGTAAAAACTCGGTTGATTATAATAGTGCATTAGAACAAAGTTTCCTATGGATTCAAGGGTAGGAAATCCAAGTTAACTCATTTACATGACATTATTTTTTCCATGAAGCAAAGTTAACACTATCAATTGGTACATTTTGGAGTGACTAAGAAGGATCAATGCTTACTTATTCGTTTAATTTCACGTGTTAAACTTGTCTAAATCTTGTTCAAACCTAGGATTTGACCAAGATTCAAATGGGCAGAAAAATAATTAAAAAACAGAAAAATGAAAAACCAAATCACATAGTCTTCTTATGTCATATAGTAAGCATTCAAGTTGATAAACAAGGTCTAGACATATTCAAACCAGACAAATCATGTATCTATACCCCTAACCCCTAAACTCTGTCTTATGAAGTCAAGCGTGTGAAGAGAAGTGGTTTTGGGTTTCAAACATCGAAATTTCAAAAACCTCCCAAAAGCTTCATTTTAGAGTGACTAAGAAGGATACATGCTTCCCTTTACATTTTCATGTTTTAAACTTGTTTAAATTATCTTGGTCAAACCTAGGATTTGACGAAGATACAAATGGGTGGGCACAAAATTCAAAAAAATCAGAAAAATGAAAAACCAAATCACATAGTCTTCTTATGTCATATCGTAAGCAATCAAGTTGATAAACAAGGTCTAGATATATCCAAACCAGACAAATCATGTATCTACCCCCTGTCGATCTTATGAAGTCTAGCATGAAGGGAAGTCGTTTTGGGTTTCAAACATTGAAATTTAAAGAACATCCCAAAAGCTTCATTTTAGAGTGACTAAGAAGGATACAGACTTCCCTTTTCATTTTCATGTTTTAAATTTGTTTAAATCTTGGTCAAACCAAGGATTTGACCAAGATTCAAATGGCCCTAAAAATTCAGAAAAAATGAAAAGAATGAAAAACCAAAGCACATAACATTCTTATGTCATATGTATAGTAAGCATTCAAGTTGATATACAAGGTCTAGACATATATATTCAAACCTAGGATTTGACTAGCTAAGATTCAAATGGGCATAACAAATTCAAAAAACAAAAACCAAACACATAGTCTTCTGATGTCATATAGCAAGCATTCAAGTTGATAAACAAACTTGTTTAAATCATGGTCAAACCTAGGATTTGACCAAGATTCAAATGGGCATAATTTTAAAAAAATTGTAAAATCAAGGCACATAGTCTTCTTATGTCATATAGTAAGCATTCAATTAAGTTGATAAACAAGGTCTAGACATATCAAACCAGAAAATTCATGTGTCTAGCTACCCCTAACCCTAAACTCTGCACGAAGAGAAGTGGTTTTGGGTTTCAAACATGGATATTTCAAAAACCCTCCCAAAAACCTTCATTTTGGAGTTAATAAGAAGGATCAAGGCTTACTTTTTCATTTTCATGTTTTAATCTTTTTTAAATCTTTGTCAAACCTAGGTTTTGACCAATATTCAAAAGGGCATAATTTAAAAAAAATGAAATATCAAGGCACATAGTCTTCTTATGTCATATAGTAAGCATTCAATTAAGTTGATAAACAAGCTCTAGACATATTCAAACCAGAAAAATCATGATGTATCTACCCCCTATATATCCCTAAACCCTAACTTATGAAGTCAAGCACGAAGAGAAGTGGTTTTTGGTTTAAATCATGGAAATTTCAAAAACCCTCCCAAGAGCTTCATTTTGGAGTGACTAATTAAGAAGCATACATGCTTACCTTTTCATATTCATGTTTTAAACTTGTTCAAATCTAGGTCAACAAACCTAGGATTTGACGAAGAATCAAATGGGTATAAAAAATTTAAAAACAAGCTCTAGATAAGCTCAAGTTGAAAAACAAGTTCTAGACATATTCCAACCAGAAAAATCATGCATGTACCCCCTATATATATATCCCTAAACCCTGACTTATGAAGTCAAGCATGAAGAGAAGTGGTTTTTGGTTTCAATCATGGAAATTTCAAAAACCCTCCCAAGAGCTTCATTTTGGAGTGGCTAAGAAGGATAGATACTTAATTTTTCATATTTATGTTTTAAACTAGTTTAAATCATGGTCAAACCTAGGATTTGACCAAGATTCAAATGGGCATAAAAATTCAAAATAAATGAAAATAAATGAAAAACCAAGGCACGTAGTCTTCTTATGTCATATAGTAAGCATTCAATTAAGTTGATAAACAAGGTCTAGACATATTCAAACCAGAAACATCATGTATCTAGCTACCCTAGCCCTAAACTCTGTCTTGTGAAGTCAAGCATGCATGAAGAGAAGTCGTGGTTTTTGGTTTCAAACATGGAAATTTTAAAAACCCTACCAAGATCTACATTTTGGAGTGACTAAGAAGGATATATGCTTAATTTTTCCTATTCATGTTTTATTAAACTTGTTTAAATCATGGTCAAACCTAGGATTTGACCAAGATTCAAATGGGCATAAAAATTCAAAAAAACAAAAAATGGAAAATCAAGGCACATAGTCTTCTTATGTCACATTAGTAAGCATTCAATTAAGTTGATAAACAAGGTCTAGATATATTCAAACCAGAGAAATCATGTATCTACCCCTAACCCTAAACTCTATCTCATGAAGTCAAGCATGAAGATATGTGGTTTTTGGTTTCAAACATGGAAATTTCAAAAACCTCCCAAACTTCATTTTAGAGTGACTAAGAAGGATACATGCTTGCCTTTTCATATTCATGTTTTAAACTTGTTTAAATCATGGTCAAACTTAGGATTTGACCAAGATTCAAATGGGCATAAAATTAAAAAAACAATAAAATGAAAAACCAATGCACATAGTCTTCTTATGTCATATATATAGTAAGCATTCAATTAAGTTGATAACAAGGTCTAGACATATTCAAACGAGAAAAATCATGTATCAAGCTACCCCTAACCCCAAACTCTGTCTTATGAAGTCAAGCATGAAGAGAAGTACGTGGTTTTTTGGTTTCAAACATGGAAATTTCAAAAACCCTCTCAAGAGCTTCATTTTGGAGTGACTACGAAGGATACATGCTTAATTTTCATATTCATGTTTTAAACTTGTTTAAATCATGGTCAAACCTAGGATTTGACCAAGATTCAAATGGGCATATATGAATCTTTAGCAGGTGCGTTTTTTTACTAATCCATATGGAATATTTTGATAAAACCCTTTTAGAAGGCTTTGTTAAGGCCTCAAGGACAATGAGTTGGGAGGAGGCCAGGTAGACTGTAGCTAGGCATTGATTCGGAATTTATGATGCTTGCGACTTGCTTGCGCGGCTTGTTGATTTCCCAGGTGACGCAGCTTTTTTTGACTGCCCAGCCATGGATAGGTCATAGGAGTGCAGAGCTGTAGGCGGTGCGGATAAGTACGCGGGGCATTGATGATGTAGGTGTGTTCGGTTGCCCACGCGAGTGCAGAGCTGTAGGGTTATGCGAGTAGGCCTTTAAACTGGGAGGTGGCACAAGAAGATTTTAGTAAGGAATGGTTCCTTTCCAGAGGAATGGAATGGTTCCATCCCCGCGTTCGGTTTGGACAAAAAGGAGGTACAGAATGGTACTGTTTTTTGTTCGGTTGGAGGAATTGGAGAGCAGAACGGAATGTGGTTAAACTAAACTTTTGTCTAAGAATCGTAATTAACAATGGCAAATAGCCTTTTAAATCTTAAAATCGTAATTAACAACGCCTAATGGCCTTTTTAATCTTAAAATCGTAATTAATGTTATTTTTTGTATGGTCGGGGAATTTGGAGAGTAGAACGGAATGAAGTTAAAGTTTAATCTTTTGTCTAAATATCGTAATTAATAGTGGCCTTTTTAATCTCAAAATCATAATTAACAACAACTAATAATTTTTTTGGTTGGATTAGTGAAGTGCTTTGTAATTAATAGCGGCTAAGTAACAGCCGTTCCACCACATTCCACCGATTCGGTGGAATGGGTGCATTCTGCATATGGGGAGAATATTCCCTTTCGAGGAACCACTCGGTTCCGTTCCATTCCACAACCGAACACAAGAATGGGCTCTAGGTGCGGAACGGTTCCATTCCATTCCACTTGGTTCTGGAACCGAACACACCCTAAATGCGTTGCAATGGAAAATGACAGTGTGTGGTGGCCTGATGGTGAAGAAGAAAGGTCGGGCGAAGAGTTGTTGGCTAGAGTCGGTTTTATACGAATCGACGAGGTGCGGGATAGTTTGATTTTAAGGGCTCCTTTCATTCACAGGATAGGGAAATCATAGGAGTAGGAATGTAGGATTGGGATTTGGGATGACATGTGTAGTTAAATCCTATAATAAGATGAGTTGCGTTTGATTGCGCCAAATGAATTTTTCCATGAGGTAGGACCAAATATTTAATCCTATACTAGGATTTGCACTACTTGATGATTCCTATAGGATTATTTCCTATTGGATATGTTCATATGAATCAAACTACTAGTGTAGGAAATATTCCTATAAGATCTAAATCCTATTATCTTATACCAACCTAATATGAATCAAAGAAGCCCTAAAGGATTTTCGAAGGAATCATGTACGAAGTATGATTTTTCTAAGTCACCCAACATATATACTAGGAATAGAACTAAGTAGTACCATATACTTAGGCCCGCATGCACAAATATTAAGTGTGGATTGAGGAAGTCGATAACTTGGGAAAAAACTTTCGCAACTGCACACCTATGTTACCACCCTTGCGACGCTAATTGTCGTAGAGCTGACCTAGAACGAACTCTTGTCTCGGTTAACATGAGAGAGATAAGGGATAAATACAATTGTGATACACTTTCCTAATATTTTGTTGAATGAGATAATCTTGTGTTTTCCTAATAGGGTTAATTAAGTACACATTTGGCAGCTCGTGTGTTGCATACGTTGGTGAACTTTAGACCCCAACTATATATTATTATTTGAACTCACCTCTAACACTTAATTATGTATAATAAGGTCCCTAACTAACCTCAAACACAATTAGGTATAACAGCGGTCCATAACTAACCTCAAACACTTAATTAGGTCTTACATTGCCCCCTTAGACTACCCCTTACCCTCAGCGACGTACGCAACATGGTGTTTGGGTTGAATGGCCCACCCTATTTTAAAATGTTTTAGTTAATTAATTATGTAAAAAATTATCACATATAAAGTGGAAAAAAGAAAATTAGTAAGGTGTGCCCACCTGGCCTACGGTTGTTTTGTGCGTCCTCCACTGCGTACTCCTCTTGATCTGTGACGATGAACATAGTTCTTTAGAACACATGCAACACTTACAGTTGATAGGCCGTTGCAAAGCTAATCAATGATAAAACCTGCTTTCATAATCCATTGTACTTTGATTTAATTAGTCCCTCTAATGGACCCCAACTATGTGTGCTTGAGATTTAGCAAAATGCTTTGCCGCCGTGCCACATAACAAATAATAAACAGACCAATCAAGTTTTTATCATTGCTAGACCTAACTAAGTGTTCAAGTGCTCAATTTTGACCACATTAGAGTTGAGGGGCCAAACATAATTCTTAAATACGTGAGGGACCGAACATATACTTCTAAACACCCGAGGGACAAGACAAATTTGAGTACTATTGTTATTATTAGACTAGTCACAATGGGGAGTATCATATAATAGTATCATACATATGATACTAATGTACGATATTATTTTCACAGTCCATATTATCATCATGTAGTAGTATAATATGTTACATGTATTTAGGGATTTGTAGAATCTCAATACAAAAGTGTGTACAAGATTTGTTTGGCAGTAATTTTTCTAGTTCTACATGATATGATACGATATCTACCTATGATACCACTATCGTCTCTTTCATCATTAACTGATATGACACATCAACATTTTGCATGCATGTAGTGCATGATACTACTTATGATATTGCCATTGCGAGTAGTCTCCCTTTGTCCTAGAGTACAATGCCAATTTGTTTTCAGAGGCAAACTTAGACTAATACTTGGGCCCGCCAATTATGAGTTGCATGTCATTCAAAACTATATCATCGGATGCTTGTTTCGATGAACTTTCCAATGGTATATTTTGCGGATGTCATAAAATTAGGCTGGTCATACTATTTCTATAGTGGGTAGTATCATGGAGTAGTATCATAGTAATGCTACATTTATTATTTTTTAGAATCTCAATGCAAATTTGTGTACAAGATTTGTTTAGCATTAAGTTTTCTCGTTGTTTGCGCTATGATACAGTATCTACCTATGTTACACTAATCTCCTCTCTCCTACTTAATTAGCTGCCAGATCAACATTTTTGTGGGACCAATGTGTATGATACTAGCTATGATACTAGCACTATCATGTGGGTACCTAAATCTCGAGTCAAAGTTTGACACGAAACCGATGTGGACTTTATTCATGGTGGAAGGGAGTAACAATCATAAGCACATTATTATTATTGTTTGAACAACATTTTATTTGATGTGCCATAAGAAGTTTAGAAACTCCTAGCCTGCGGAGGTGGCGTTTTGGCACACGCGTGCATATGCACCAATTATAGAAAATGATTAAAAAAAATTATATAAATGTTAATTTTTTTGGTATACATTGTGACATCATATGTTCGTTCACAAGTTTTCGTGGAAAAACGACATTTTGTGTGGCGTGTAAAAAAAGGCAAAAAATATACTGTACGTAGTCGTGTTACAACATCAAAATTTGTCTTTTTTATAGGAGCCACATAATTTTTTTGTGAGAAAACTTGTGTACCAACATAAAATGTCTAGATATACATGTAAAATTTTAGTTTAGAATTTTTTGACACTTTGAAATATGGATTCACATAATGGGAGCATATGCTCCTATGAGGCAAAGTGCATTTCCGCTAGCCCCCGCCATTTCTTATATCTCTATATTGTCTATATATCTATACCTCTACCTCTACCCCCTTGGATTCCTGAACAGACGTACAGTACTAGTAGGGCCTACTATTTATTATTATTACATACTCTAAAAAAAAACCTACTGCAGCCAAAATTTAATATCATCGAGCGGTAAAATTCCCCGCCAACGCCCAAATATCTCGCGCCGCAAAGTTTCAGATCTGCGAATATTTTTTTCCTCAAAAGAAGGACTGCGAAATTCCCTTCTACTCCTCTATCGCCCAGCTTCGCCCTAGTTTCGCCCGCAAGCCCTCAGAGAAACCGCCCCTCTTGCCTACCTCCAGATCTTCCCGGCCGCCGCACTTCGCCGTTCAAGCTGCCACGGCTTCAAACCCCGAGGCTGCCCTATCCGCACCTACTCCGGCGTCCACCGCACCGTATCTCGTTCGCCGACTCTATCGACCACCGCACCTGACCAGCTTCGCCGACACCGACGCCACCGTGCACTGCACATCATCTGCTTCACCGACCTTCTAGTTCGGCCGGCGCGCTGAACACTTCATCGACCGCCCAGCATGTCCTTCTCCGACCCCCCAAGATCTGCTTCCCCGGCACCCACCGCAACAGCAGTCCCCTCGCCGACCTCCACGTCACCCGTAAGAACGCGGAACACGTCTAAACGCCGCCCAGAAATAGGTAACCAGACATCCCTGCGCGTTTTGTTCTGTTAGGAGTATTGCAGCTGACTGTATTTCTGAATTCGTGCTATATTTCTAACTTACAAGTGCTTTCGTTGATAACCACCTCATCCTTTAGGTTTAAACACGACGCATAAGTATGTTTTTCCGTGACCAAACCCACCCATTCGCTGAAACTCTACATGGTATCAGAGCCTAGGTTTCCTTCCTGCTAGCCGCCACAAACAGTACCAAACAAGTTCTTCCTTTGATCACAAAACCCACCGTTGAGATGTAGAAATCCAGGCGGCGGGAGGCCGCATCAGGTGCTCTGCGTCGGTTGCGGCTATCACACACAGCGATGTGAGCTGTGTGAGATCGGCGGCTGCTCGCGCGGGGAGAAAGAAGAGGGTGAAGATCGTTTTGGTTTAGAAAGGAGAGAAGAGGAAGTGAATCCGTGGCAGAGAGATCTGGATCCGTGTGAGGGGCAGAAGTTGGAGGCGTGCGGAGTGGGGCGAGCCTTTGAGCGCAGGGCGGAGCCGGAGGTTGGTGCTGGACGTTGACCAGCGCGAGCCGGTCGATGTGGCCAGGTGCGGTACGCCAGGTTGGCCAGGGCGCGCAGACGAGGCGCCATCCGAGTGGAAGTGAGGAGAAAATGGAGATGTGAGGCTGTGAGGATATGTGGTGATGGAGTTGATGAGGCTGCGGTTGAGTCGTGATGGAGTTGATGAGGCTGCGGTTTAGTGGTGATGGTGATGGTTGTGGATATGTCCAGGGGAAAGGCATGCGTGCCTGAGGTGAGACTGGTTGAGGCCTGACCGGGGGATAGGCATGGGTGCTTGAGGAGTGGATGGTTGAGGCAGGAGTTGGCTGGGGGTTTGTGGGAGAGACGGAAGAGGTGGCCGGGCAGAGTGGAGAAGAGAGGCTGAGGACATTGAGGCGAGTGTGGATGGTTCTGCGGAACTTGTGTGGTGAGGCAGCCGGGGTTGTTGAGGACGTGTATGGTTAGGAGTTGTGCGTATCCCAGATGGTTGAAGCTGGATATCTTCGCTGCTGATGAAGAGATGAATCGAGATGACAAGATGATGGAAAGTGCAATGCTGTCATGTATCCTAGGAGTTATGCTGAATGTTCATTACTGGTAGTTGTCATATGTGTCATGTTGTTGTTGCAAGATGGCCATGGTTGTTTACCCATGATCATCTTGAGGGGGTGTGTTACCATGAGTGAGTTTAGTAGTAGCGCTGTAGTAATATTGTATCCAGTGTGAGGCCCATAGAGGCCCATGTCCAGTAGTATTGTAACCCTAACTCAGATGATATAAATACAGTGTGGTGGTCTGAGTAACCTAACCCACCCATTCGCTGAAACTCTACAAAATATGAGCCACCAATCATGAGCCGTTGAATGCTCTACATGTCCACGATTGACAACAACAACAACAACAACAAAGCCTTTATTCCCAAACAAGTTGGGGTAGGCTATACAAGTCCACAATTGACACGATTACAATTTCTCACTATTTGGCCGTAGGCTACTGCTCTAGTTACATCATGTTTGATATCTTTCTGCGATCCTGTATTACATGTTTATGCACGTCATAATGCTTCTACCAAGGTTCAAAAAAGCGCTAGGCGCTAAGCGAGCGGTGAGGCACTGCTTAGAGGAACTGCTGCTTAAGCGAGCTTAAGCGCCGCTTAAGCGCTCAGGCTAAAATCGTACGAACATGAAACAGGGAAGTCAAGATGGGCACATATACCCCTATAATATGCTGTAAATTTGTATCCTAAGCATGTAATGCTACATTTCTGAGGAATACGGGGATTAATACCTTGGTTAGCCTCGGTTTTGCTCCAATTTCTTATAAACACACAAGCAGCTAAGCAAACAATGTAACAAACACAAACAAGCAGCTAAGCTTTACTGGAGTAGCAAGCAGCTAAGCAGTAGAGGAGTAGCAAGCAGCTAAGCCAGACCTAATCACCATCAATGCATCGAGCAAGGAGCAGAGCAACACAGGCAACACACCAACACTCGCATAGAGGAGATTCTAGCACAAAACACGACCAGATTCCCTGTCTCGCTTAATCGAACGCTTAGGCCAAAAGCGAAGCGGAAGACAACCGCTCAGCGCTTAAGCGCGCTTAAGCGTACCTAGGCGTACGCTTTTTTGAACCATGGCTTCTACTACTATTTGGTGTCAATTTAATTATAGCAAAGCCGTGACTCGTAACTGTTTGTTATTATTACACGTGCAGCAGGCACATCTTACACTCATAAACGTAGAGTAAAGCTCGCCTATAATCATGTAAGTACCTGCTGTTTTTTGTATATTGCTTAATGCAAACTTCTATATCTTGGACCTGTTTCTGTTTACAATTGGCCTCTCCTTCATGCAGAGGAGAAACAGTGAGGCACCAGGTTCTTCTGTCCAAGTACCCGATGAGGTCCGTGTGACTCAAAAAAAAGCTCACGTAAGTTCCCTGTTTTTTTTGGAATGTTAATTTACCTCCTGTGCATAGTTCAATTGCATCATTTTCTGTATGTTGCACTACCTAAGTTGCCTAATGGAATCTAATAAAATATAAACAATGACCATATGGAACATTGCACACTGCCTTTGACCCATCTGGCATCCGGCATGCCTGGGTATAAGTTACATGATTTGGCTATGTTAATACAAGTCCTGAAATTCTATTATGTTAATTTTTTGCCTGTTGCTTCATTGAGTTTGCCTGTTGTTCCATGGCTAGTGCATGAAGTTTGATAGAAATGATCCTAGCTGAAATGATGCACTTTGTGTTTTTTTATTGCTTTATTCCTAACCTAGCTTCCTATTCTACTTGAAACATGATTGCTTTATTCCTAACCTAGCTTCCTATTCTACTTGAAACATGGTGAAAAAATAGTTATATTACTTGTTTAAATGTCTAGCTTTGTTTTTCTGAGTCCCATTGACATGATGTGGTATATCCATATTCAAATGATCTGGCTGTTTATATAATACGCTCCATGTTCAATTGCTTCATTCAGTTTCTAGTAATCTATTATACATGATGCACATGGTGCTACTTGTTATATGCCCTTTTTTGTTTGAGTTTGATCATGAATTCAAGATTAAGCATTGCCTAAACGTTGACCAACGTAGGAAGATTCCCTCCCTTGTCTATACGTTGTGAGATAGATGATGAGACCTCTCTAGCAGCGAATTTATACGCGCTAGATAACACCCCGTTTAATTCGGTCCTGTTGGGACTCGAACCCGGGTGGGCTGGCTGCGCACTCGCAAGCCTTGCCACTGAGCTAGCACTCAGTTCTCAGATTAAGCAATGCCTCGTTATGCTTAATTTAAATGTTATGGCACTTCATACAAGCCATACAATTAATTGTTGCATTGACCTTCTGCGATGTCGAAGGCACTATCTGAGTCATGCTTAAATCAATCATACATTATTTTCCTAATAGTATCAAATCCAACATGCACATCTTTTGACTGTATTTGGCTATTTGCTAGATTTCTTCTGTGCAGTGACCTGGCTTCGTTATTGGGCACATGATGTCTAGTTGCTTGGTTCATTGTATACATCATCGCCATGATCTAGTTTGGTTTGTTCTAAGAGGCATGTGGCTTAACTGGTTTCTTTGTTGTATCTGCCCATGGTTCTTTCAAAATTATGTCAACAATGCTGTTTGTTTGCCTTGTATTGTATTGCATTTTAACTTGTTTTGTCTTAGTTTCAGCCTGCAAACAAAGCTGTAATGTCAGTAGGGACAACCCATTTATCAAGTGTTGCGGTCATTTCACAGAGCAACAGTGACAGTGGCACGTGCTCTCATTGGTCCACTGAGTCCGGTACACCAACCATTCCAGAAGAAATAGATGTACGAGGCTCTATTTTTGATTGCTTGTTGTGTTATATCAGCTCAATGATGTTCTTGAAATTGGAGGTCTTTTATTGCATCATATGATGTTGTAACTTGTTTTATCTAAATTTCAGGCTTCAAATAAAGCTACAATGCCAGAAGCAAGGGCCAATGCCTCAAGTATTGATGTTTCACAAAGCAGCAGTGAGAGTGCATATTGCTCGCATAGGCCCATGGTATCTATTGGTCAACTTAATCCGGCACAAAGAGATTTCGGGGATGCACTCCAAGAGGCAGTTGATATATTTGGGCGGGAAAACAAAGATGCTGATGAATTAATTGCCAAGACACGCCAAGAGATACATGAATTGAAAAATAGGCAAACTTTGACAGAAAATGTTCTAAAGAATCTCCTATGCACTTGTCATGGTAAGCCAGTTGTGATGTGTCTGGGAATTGAAGGTGTCTAAATAAACTTTGATTCTGTTGTTCAGTCAAGTGGACTGCTGATGCCAATGCTGTAACTAATTACTGCTCAAAATTTCGTTCAAAATTTCGTGGTCTGTAATAATTGCAAATTTTGTTGTTGTACTAAAATTAGATATGTTCCATGTGGCTGCTGTATTTTGTGTGAAATAATTTCCTGATGTGTACTTCAATTAAACCATAAATCGACTGCATGCTGAAAATTTGAATCTGAGCGCACGTGTGAACTATTTTCTGCTCGTAATGCAATAACGGCTGTTTCTTGGAAGGACTACGTACATGGGTGAAAAGTTAGAGAAGCTACAGTACTCTAACTTGAAGGTGAAAAGTTAGAGAAGCTACAGTACTCTAACTTTCCTTCCCCCAAACCATATGTCTAAAATCCAAATAATTTAAATTAATTTGCACAATACAAACTTGTGTCTTGCATTTGAAGTAATTACATGCAGAGAAAATTATGGTGTAATAAAATTTAGTTTAGTTTTTAAACATCTACAGTAATCACCTTTATTAGTTAAAGACAGTGCATAACCTTGTACTTATGCTACAGAAGCCTGACTTTGCTTCTTTATTTTTCCTGACTTAGCTCCTTCACGTTAGAGGATACGGTTCCCGTACATGGTAGCCCATTAATAATTATGCCTGCTAGCAAGATAGATGGTCCTTATTATAGTCAGGCATGTCAACTTGTATGATTAAAAGTAGTTCGTACACATTAAATCTACCATCTGCATTTTTCTCTGTAATAACTTTTCTTTTTACACTACTCAAAACTTGTCTGGCTAATATGAAATTTGAGATGGCAAAACCCGGGAAAGATAAAGATATCACCAAAAACTCTTTCCTGCGAAATGCTGGGTTTTGAAGCCCAAGTCCAAGTCTTTCTCTGCTCAAGTTTTGGAGGAACAACTCCAAGTAGAACGAGTTGCAACAGCTATGCTAAGAACAAAAGTTGACATGTTGAGATCGAGATTAGAAGCATGTGATGCCCTACTGCACGAGGCCAATCAAGTTCGTTATAATCTCCCAAAGACTAAGAAAATGCCATAGATAATTGGAGATGAACACTAACATAGTGAGTACATTGGTCTTGTGAAATGTTTCCTTAGATTAAGGCACCGTTCAGACTTTTGTTGGTGGATGCATTTATCTGCGGTTGGGATCAACTTGGTAGTTGTTCCTGTGGATGTTATATAAATTAATTGCCTAGCCTTTTTTGAATCAGTTCGAACTTAAATGGTATCATAGCCAAGGTCTCAAGTTTGAATTGTCGAACGTGTGGTTTAATTTAATCTCTGTCGGGCGGCAAAATCTCCCACCAATCCTGAAATATTTCAAACGCATTTTTGAATGGGATTAAGAAGATAGATCATGATCATGGTAGTGACCTATATTCAACGTGATGATGATTTGATTTTGCACTCGGCCATGAACAGAGGTACTAGTACGGTGTCACAATTTTTTATCATTATACTTGTACCTTAGCGAAATTCAAAATCTCATAGCGGCAAAACTTCCCGCCCACAAAATACAAAAATTTCACACGCTTCCAAATTCCCATTCTACCCCTGTGGAGATGACAGCAAAGTCGGTTGGTGAGGGGTTTGCCCGTCATTTTTTCGATCACCACCTCCCTAGCCCGGAAACCCTCCCAAAAAAAATACATTTCCTTCAGTCTCTCATCTGAGACCACCCACCGGAACTTCTCAAGTCCCTCTCTCTACCACCTCCACGACCACCGCACCGGAACATCCCCGCCGGACTTCCCTGGCCTACCCGAGCCCTCGCGATCCTCGTCATCCGGCTGCCTGCCGGAGCCGCTTCATCGACGCCGTCATCAACCGGACCGGATCATCCCCGCCGAACCTCGAAACCATATGCTCATCCAGCAGTCTACCGCAGTCGCTTCAGCTGCGGTATCGTCCACCCCACCGGAGCCGCTTCGCCGGATCCGTCGTCCACCGCATCGGATCTTGCTCACCGACACCGCTGTGCATGAACCGGATCTGCTTCACCGGCGCAGTGCATGATCTAAACTCTTCTACTGTCGCTTTTCTATTGCTTGCCTGCAAGTTCTTGTTTAATCTTGGGGGAACCTGTTTGTGCTAACGACGCGCCGTTACGTTTTTGCAGATGAGATGAGTAACCATGAAGTGTAATGGCCGTCTCTCCAACCCCAAGTAGCACATGTAGCGTACTTCATCACCGGATCTATCAACCCCAGGAAGATCTGCTGTGACTCCCACAGAGTGCTTCTCCTAATGTAAGTCCCTTGTTTTAGCGCCATGTTCTGGGTT
Source organism: Lolium multiflorum (assembly GCA_030979885.1). Classification (NCBI taxonomy): domain Eukaryota; kingdom Viridiplantae; phylum Streptophyta; class Magnoliopsida; order Poales; family Poaceae; genus Lolium; species Lolium multiflorum. The sequence continues at coordinate 283,681,854 of CM061750.1, forward strand.
CAGATGCTTGTTTGTCTGAAGCTCTTTTAGTTCATTCCTAGCTATGACCGTAACACGTTGCTATTTTCTACTTCATTGCTAACTTTAAGCGATTGAACATTTTGGTTTGCATTCCCTGCTCTGTAGATGTAGCCATCATAACTTCTATCTTGCTCAGTCGTTGTTACAAAAATTATACTGTAGGTATTATAGTAACATCCTGCTATTATTTAGTTCATGGCCAATTTTAAGTAATTGCACATGTTGGTTCGCATTCCCTGCTCTATAGCTTTTGGCATCGTAACTTCTATATTTGGTTTACATTCCCTGCTCTGTAGATCTAGCCATCATAACTTTATCTTGCTCAGTCGTTGTTACAAAAATTATGGCCTGCTACTATGTTGTTTGTGCCAATTTTTTACTCCATGAACATGTTGGCTTGCATTCCCTGTACTACAGGTGATGCCATTGTTTTGTATCTAGTTCATTGTAAGCTAACAAAGTAAGGACTTAGTTTGGCATGCTATCACTCTGCTATCTAGCCTGTAGTACAAATAAACTTGTCATACTACTAGATAATAATTTTGCGTGCCATCTTGTTCTTCAAAAGCTGCATTATTGACTTGTTTCTCTGACTTGGCATGACGCTCACATATGGAAAGCTGAACATATTGGTTTGCATTCCCTCTTATACAAGTTCACAGGTGATCCCACTATATTCTGTATCTGGTCCATCCTAAGCTCCAGCATTAACTATCCTCCATGTGTTGCTCATTACAAGTTTATATCCCGAAACATCTTGATTTGCATCCCCTTCACTATAAGTTCAGGAGTATTATTTAGTTCACGGCCAAAGTGAAGTAATTGCACTTGGCACATGTTGGTTCACATTCCCTCCTCTTTAGCTTTTGCCATCGTAACTTCTATTTTTGGTTTACATTCCCTGCTCTGTAGATGTAGCCATCATAACTTCATCTTGCTCAGTCGTTGTTACAAAATTTATAGCCTGCTACTATGTTGTTCATGCCAATTTTGTACTCCCTGAACATGTTGGTTTGCATGGGACTCGACAGTAGTAAGTCTGCTGTTTCATTCTAACATGCTCTGTTATATTGGCTGTTGGTATGCGGCATGCACTCTTTGTTTGCTTATTGTGCGCATTACAATGATCTTGTTATAACGACGAAATGATGAGTTCCAAATTCTTTGCCAAACAATATTGTAGTGTCTTTGCCTTTCCATTGTTGCTGTCTTAACTTGTAATGTCTTTGTTTCGGATATAGGTGCTGCATGGACAACTTAAAAGATTGCCGGATCGCTTCATTGTATTGCTAGGTTTAATTACCATTCAATTTCTCTGGGTTCTGTAATATTTTTTTCAATGCCTTGCAGCTGATGTAATATTTAGTTAGTTTTTATAGTTCTTTCGCGCATTTTTTCTTTGGTGCTTGTGGTAAGTGAGGCTATCCGACAGAAATCAATGCTGCGTAAATATTCTCAGTATCTAAATCACGAATTCCCATCCCTTAAACGGCCCAATTAAGCGAAATCACATATGTGCCTGCCCGCAAAATCCTAAAGCGCATATTATGCCGGCATATAAACAGCAACTAAACGGGCTGGCCCACTTACTTCTTGGGCCAGCCCATTTGATTTACGGTGGACCCCACACACTAATTGGGCTGGCCCACTTGCTTTAAGGTGGACCCCACCAACTACTGGGCCGGCCCACTAATTAGTTGGGCCAGCCCATTTGCTTTTTGGTGGACCCCACATAATAAATGGGCCGGCCCTTTAAGAGGAAAGTGGGACCCACCTGTGTTTTTGGCCCGGCCCACTATCTTGTTGGGCCCCCACTTGCTATATGGTGGACCCCACATACTAGTTGGGCCGGCCCTTTAACAGGAAAGTGGGACCCACATGTGTTTTTGGCCCGGCCCACTATCTTGTTGGGCCGGCCCACTTGCTATATGGTGGTCCCACATACTAAATGGGCCGGCCCTTTAAGAGGAAAGTGGGACCCACCTGTGTTTTTGGCCCGGCCCACTATCTTGTTGGGCCGGCCCACCTGCTATATGGTGGACCCCACATACTAATTGGGCCGAAGGAAAGTGGGACCCACCTGTGTTTTTGGCCCGGCTCTTCTTTGGGCCAGCCCACTTGCTATATGGTGGACCCCACATACTAAATGGGCCGGCCCTTTAACAGGAAAGTGGGACCCACCTGTTTTTTTGCCCGGCCCACTATTTTGTTGGGCCGGCCCACTTGCTTGTATGGTGGACCCCACAAACGAAATGGGCCGACCCTTTAACTGGAAAGTGGGACCCACCTGTGTTTTTGGCCCGGCCCACTAGCTTGTTGGGCCGGCCCACTTGCTATACGGTGGACCCCACACACTAAATGGGCCGGCCCTTTAACAGGAAAGTGGGACCCACCTGTGTTTTTGGCCCGGTCCACTTGCTTCTTGGGCCGGCCCAGTTCTGTAAGGTGGACCCCACATGTTAAATGGGCCGGCCCATTTAAGTTTTGACCAGTCAACCTTAGAGGTTAGGCCCGGCCCACGTAACTAATGGACCAGCCCAGCTATATAGTTGACCGGTCAAACTATGTCATCTGGCCCGGCCCGCTTAAGACGTGGCAGGCCTCGTGTGGGCCTACCATCTACCACGGGGTTTCAGCCGGTTAACGCCGTTAACTGGCAGTTAACGGCGTCTGCCACGTGTCAGTTTGCATGACGTCAGCAGTCAACGGGCTCCCGAAAACACTTCCGCAACGGTCCGATTTTCCGTGGCGGAAGGGCGCCCAAGCGCGACGGACCGAAAAAATCGTCGTTGGACTTTGCCTGACGCAGTTTCCACAACGGAACCCATATCGTCGGGTTAGGCCCATAGGCGACGAAAAATACCCCTTAGCGGACGATTTTGAGACGTTGTCTATCAGAACTTTTCTTGTAGTGCCATATCTATATTGTACAGGGATAATGGTAGTTGGGGCTAGTTCATCTGACGGATCAGGTACTAGTTAACTGCTCTAGTGGCAATCCGCAAAAACCTACTTCAAGATCACGTCCCTGGACATGATCTCGGGATACTGGTGTAAACTTCGACAGGTGCCGCTTAAGGTCTTACCATTCTGTCGAGTCCCAGTCATATTTTATCGGGTACCTAACGCGTCCGTTAGGATTTTTCTTCGTATCTGTTGATACGGAAAAAAGTAGCAAACCGCCGTCAGAGACGGTGCCACGCCGCTCAGAACGGATCTGGGGTCTTACCTTCGCAAAGTTTTGCGGCATTCAGAGATTATTCGCGACTTTTAGCGCTCTGAGAATATATTGTCGAGTGCCTTGTTCGGCTGATGCAATGACCCATTTTGCGGGCTCTTCTATATTTTTCTCGGGTGTGATGAGATAGCCGAATATATTGCGTTCTTCTATATTGTCGGGTACATCACCGATGCTCTTGCTCGGAACAATATGACGAGTCAATGAACCCGAAGCTTTGTTCACCTTTTTTTTGGGTTCCTCCTTGATGAAAATTTCGTCGAGTTCCTCCTTCAGGAAAATTTCTTCGGGTCCTCTTTGAGGACAATTCTTCGGGTCCTCTTTGAGGACAATTCTTCGAGACCTCTTTGAGGACAATTCTTCGAGACCTCTTTGAAGATAATTCTTCGAGACCTCCTTGAAGATAATTTTTCGGGACCTCCTTAAAGATAATTCTTCGGGACCTTCTTGAAGATAATTCTTTGGGACCTTCTTGAAGATAATTCTTCGGGTCCTGTTCTTTCTTGAAGACAATTTCGTCGAGTTCTCCCTGTAGACAATTTCGTCGGGTTCTCTCTTATATACTTTGAAATTTGCTTTCTCCTGCACAAATAAACAAACTTTTTCTATCTTTTCCTTGACTCTCTTTTTCGCATGCGGTGTCAGATGCTCGGATTCGATGATATGTAAAGTGAATATATGCCGCGCAGCCCCCGAGCGTCGGGTGCGGCAAAAGTAAATGATAATCAACTTTATGTAAATTAAAAGAAAACTTAGCTTTTTGGACACGACGAAGTCGATGCATGATGAAGTCTTCGAGTGTAGATAAGAAATCTAGCCAAAGTAGAAACCACCAAATAGCAAAAGTGGATGCCGCGAAATTGTTGATGAAAAAATAGCCGAGCCCCCGAGCGTTGCTGAGGTGATGTCATGATTGTTGTGTAGCAGTTGTGACCCGAGGCGAAATCGTTGTCGAGCCCCCGAGCGCTAGGCGTGACGTCGAAATAAGTTGATGGAGTCGCGGCGTCATATTTGGTGAAGCCATTTAAGATGAAGCCATAGACAATAATATACGAAGATGAATCCCAGATGAAGTATTTGAGATGAATCCATATTGAAGATTACGCCATTAAATATAGAGCATATATTGAAGATAAATCCGTCGATATCATAGAGGATGAATCCATTGGCCCGAAGAATCCAGTAATAACCATAGAAGATGAATCCGTTGATATCATAGAGGATGAATCCATTGACCCGAAGAATCCAGTAATAACCATAGAAGATGAATCCGTTGATATCATAGAGGATGAATCCATTGATCCGAAGAAAATAGTTCCAGTAATAACCATAGAAGATGAATCCACTGACTCGGAAATGCATCGGGTAGTATTGTATAGGATTAAACCAATAATATCCATATAGATGAATTCGAATAAATTCACCGAAGAAATAAATCCAGTAATAACCACAGAAGATGAATCCACTGACCCAGAAATGCACCGGGTAGTATTGTATAGGAGTAAACCAATAATATCCATATAGATGAATTCGAATAAATTCACTGACCGAAGAAATAAATCCATAAGCCGAAGAAATAAGTCCAGAGCCGAAGAAATCCACTAAGGCGAATAATTTCACGAGCGGAGAAAATAATTCCACTTAGCCGGAGAAGATATATCCAGAGCCGAAGAAAAGAAATTCACCAAATAACCGAGTATATTTGTGATGACGAAGTAATGGCACAGCCCCCAGTGTTGGGTGAATTTGCTCTAATGATGTAATGGTGCAGACCTCGAGTATTCGGGTGCGGCGAAAGTAAATAATAATTGACTCTCGGAAGAGGAACACTTAGCTTTTTTATCGGATGCGCCGGAGTCGCCGGTGAAACAGGTTGTGCACCGGACACAGTCGATGTAGGTGCGCGGCGTCTGGCTAGGAGTAGTCGATATAGTCGCGCAGTGCCTGACCGGCATGGTTGATGTAGTCGCACGCGCCTAACCAGCGTTGTCGATGAAGCGGACGCAGTCCATGTGGCAGATCCACGACAGGTTAGCCCCGAGTGTAGCAAATTCGTGATGAGGAGTACGCTATGACGAATAGGGTCGTTGAAGCAAAGTAGTCGAAGCGTATTCTCGATCTGCAATTATATTATGGCGCAAAATACTTCGCACAAACAATACCAATCGAAAAAAATTGACGAAATAATTTTTAGGTAATTTGGAAATATAGCACCTGATAATTTTTGTGTCGGATGATGCCGGTAGTGCAAGTAGTTGATTGCGATGCCGGCTTCTCCAAAGCCGATAACTATAGGGTCCTCCGAACTCGGTGATGATGAAACTATACCTAGTTGAGTTGTACTGACTCGTCATCTTTGTCGGATGATCGCGTGTATGTACGCCGGCAGAAGATCCATGCACGATTCCTTGTCTCTAGCACTGATTGTTAACCGCGCTTCAGGTCAAACTAATGTTGAATTCCTGGTCTTGCTTCTTTTAAATGTATTATGATCCATGGCTGCTTGGCAGATGTAGCGTGCTCTCTTCAATTCTTTTCCCCGGATCCATAACGCTGTAATACTGAAGCACACTGATTAAATCAGGAACTTGCTCTTGCTCTTGAATTGATCGATTTGGCTTGTCTATGGGAGAATCTGGACCCCACACGGAACCAAACTGATTGAAATTTGGAACATCTGAAGGGAGCACTTTGCTTTTTGCTTCCACGCGAGATCTGTTCTGTACACGAACACGCGGAAACAGCCTCGCACGTGTATACTATGGTTTCAACAGTGTGAAAAATTTCGGGAGATGAAGTTGGTGACGACGAATTTCACGATCTTCTATTCGGATGCGATCTGAACTTTGTTGATGACGAAAGATCCCGCCCGGATGACAAAATCCAGTCGTCGCAATTTCCACAGACGGCGCCAATTGACGAGGGATCACCTCGGCAATGCCTACGGATTGTAGACTAGGGTTTCGGGAGAGAGCGACGATGGAGATTCCGGGGACGAGATTAGGCACACGACGTACCCAGCTTCGGGTCCCCTCGGTGGAGGATCCCTACGTGCTGCTAGCAATCCACTATATGATCATAGATGTGTTTACAGGGTGCCGCCGTAGGCGGAGCTATGTTGTCTATATTCTGTCTATCTGTTGGCCTCCTCTTCTATCGGGTGCCCTGGCTTTATATATGCAACCAGCCTAGGGTTTTACAAGAGTCCTAGTCGACTACTTCTTCGGGTTGCCTTGTTGGGCCTTCTCCATATTGGGTCTTCTCCATATTGGGCCGAGCCACTTAATAAAGTTACTAAGAAAGATCATTACCCTTTACCTTTTATTGATCAAATGTTAGAAAGGTTGTCTAAAAATACTCATTTCTGCTTTCTTGATGGTTATTCTGGGTTTTCACAAATTGCTGTTAGAGCTAAAGATCAAGAGAAAACCACTTTCACTTGTCCCTATGGAACTTATGCTTATAGGCGTATGCCTTTTGGTTTATGTAATGCTCCTGCTACTTTTCAAAGATGCATGTCTGCTATTTTTCATGGCTTTTGTGAAAAGATTGTTGAGGTATTCATGGATGATTTTTCTGTCTATGGGAATTCTTTTGATAATTGTTTGCGAAACCTTGATAAAGTTTTGCAGAGATGTGAAGAAACTAACCTTGTTCTTAATTGGGAGAAATGCCACTTTATGGTTAATGAAGGAATTGTATTGGGACATAAAATTTCCGAGAGAGGTATTGAAGTTGATAGAGCTAAAGTTGAAGCGATTGAGAAGATGCCCTATCCTAGGGATGTTAAAGGTATTCGTAGTATTCTTGGTCATGCTGGTTTTTATAGGAGATTTATTAAAGATTTCTCTAAAATTTCAAAGCCTCTTACTAATCTTCTTCAAAAAGATGTACCTTTTGTTTTTGATGATGATTGTAAGGAAGCCTTTGAAACTCTAAAGAAAGCCTTAACAACTGCTCCTGTAGTTGAACCTCCTGATTGGAATCTACCTTTTGAAATTATGTGTGATGCTAGTGATTTTGCTGTAGGTGCTGTCCTTGGACAGCGAGTAGATAAAAAATTGAATGTTATTCATTATGCTAGTAAAACTCTAGATGCTGCTCAAAGAAATTATGCTACAACTGAGAAAGAGTTATTAGCCGTAGTTTTTGCATGTGACAAGTTTAGATCCTATATTGTTGATTCAAAAGTCACAATTCATACTGATCATGCTGCAATTAGGTACCTTATGGAAAAGAAAGATGCTAAGCCAAGGCTTATTAGATGGGTGCTTCTTTTGCAAGAATTTGATTTACATATTGTAGATAGGAAAGGTGCTGATAATCCTGTTGCTGATAATTTATCTAGATTGGAAAATATTGCTTATGATCCTGTTCCTGTTAATGATAGTTTTCCAAATGAACAATTGGCTGTAATAAAGGTGAGCTCGCGAGATAGTCCTTGGTATGCTGATTATGCTAACTTTATTGTTTCAAAATACTTGCCTCCAACCTTTTCAGCTCAGCAAAGGAGGAAATTCTTTTATGATTTGAGGCATTATTTTTGGGATGACCCTGATGACCCACAAGTATAGGGGGTGTATCGTAGTACTTTCGATAAATAAGAGTGTCCCCAACGAGGAGCAGAAGGTGTTGACAAGCAGTTTCGATGAAGGATTCACTGTAAATGCTCACAGACAAGTATTCAGGGGGTTTTGATATTGCAGATAAATAAAGTACAAGTAAATAAAATGCGAGAGAAATAATTGCAGTGAGTGGCCCAATCCTTTTTAGCACAAAGGACAAGCCGGTTTGTTTACTTATAATGACCAAACGTTCTTGAGGACACACGGGGATTTTAGTCTAGTGCTTTCGCTTCATGTGGCTAAATAATCTTCATTGTTTTGATAAGTGTTGTGTGGGTGAACCTATGCTAATGCACCGCCCTTCCTAGGACTAATACATACTTGTGATTATACCCCTTGCAAGCATCCACAACTACAAGAAAGTAATTAAGATAAATCTAACCACAGCCTTAAACTCTGAGATCCTGCGATCCCTCTTGCATCGGTATACTAACGGGGGCTTAGGTTTCTGTCACTCCGGCAACCCCGCAATTAGCAACCGAATACAAGATGCACTCCCCTAGGCCCATAAATGGTGAAGTATCGTGTAGTCGACGTTCACACGACACCACTAGAAGAATGACACCACAACTTAAATATCATAACATTGAATATTACTCAACCATAGTTCACTACTAACATTTAGACTTCACCCATGTCCTCAAGAACTAAACGAACTACTCACGAGACATCATATGGAATACAATCAGAGGTGATATGATGATGAATAACAATCTGAACATAAACCTTGGTTCAATGGTTTCACTCAATAGCATCAATAACAAGTAGAGAATAATGCCGGGAGAGTTTCCCCTATCAAACAATCAAGATCCAACCCAAATTGTTACAGCGGTGACGAGGTGCAGCGGTGGTGATGGCGGTGTAGATGGTGGAGATGATGATGATGATGGAGATGATGTCCAGCTCGATGACGATGGCGATGGCGTCGATTTCCCCCTCCGGGAGGGAATTTCCCCGGCGGATTCCTGCCCGCCGGAGAGCTCTTTTCTCTCTGGTGTTCTCCGCCCCGCAGAGGCGGCTGTAACTCTTCGTGAGGTACCCTCTGTGGCTTAGGTTTTCGGGACGAAGGAGTACGCGAAGAAAAGGAGGCGAAAGGGGCTGTGGGGCCCCCACACCACAGGGTGGCGCGGCCAGGCCATGGGCCGCGCCGGCCTGTGGTCTGGCCCCACCTTGAGCCCTCTCTGCTCCCCCTTCTGGCTTCCTTCGTCATCTGGAAAAATAGGAATTTACGTGTAATTTCCTTCCACAGTTGATCTTCCGAAATATTGCGTTCTGACGGTGCTTTTTCCAGCAGAATCCTGGCTCCGGTGCTTGATCCTCCAATAATGATGAAACATGCAAAATAGATGAAATAACATAAGTATTGTGTCCCAATATGAAATATATCAATGAATAACAGCAAATTATGATATAAAATAGTGATGCAAATTGGACGTATCAACTCCCCCAAGCTTAGACCTCGCTTGTCCCCAAGCGAAACTGAGCTCGATAAACAAGACCACATGTTTATGGAGTGAAGAGTCGATAAATAAAATACGGACAAGAAGCATCATATTCATTCACACAAGACATTCTAGTAAACAACTTCCTCATATAACTCATCTTGAAATAAGTAAAGAGAAATCACAAGTAAAGGTGCATAAGAAATCATAATTGGTGATGGCAAACTTTGTTCTTGGTCAGAGAACTACTAACGGATTGTACTTCTAAGCAAAGCTTTCATATTAGAATTTATAGCTGGGCTTTCATATTCAATCATAACAATCTCCTCATAATCATTGATAACTTCAAAGTCATATTCATTCAGATAAAATTTGTACTAAACAAGAAAGTATAAAAGACATGATTAACTGAATCATAGCATAAATGGTTGGTTCACAACAACTCAATTGCTTGCTTGAGATAGAGGGAAATAGGTTTACTGACTCAACATAAAAGTAAAAGATAGGCCCTTCGCAGAGGGAAGCAGGGATTAAATCATGTGCTAGAGCTTTTCAAGTTTTGAAATCATATAAAGAGCATAAAAGTAAGATTTTGAGCGGTGTTTGTTGTTGTCAACGAATGGTAGCGGGCACTCTAACCCCCTTGCCAAACGAACCTTCCAAGAGCGGCTCCCATGAGGGACGGCATCTCTACCAGCAAGGTAGATCATCCCCCTTCTCTTTTGTTTACACATGTATTTTAGTTTTATTAAGGATGACACTCCCCCCAACCTTGGCTTTCTCAATCCATGGCTAACCGAATCCTCGGGTGCCTTCCAACATTCACATACCATGGAGGAGTGTCTATTGCAAAATTAAGTTGCTTACTGATAAATCAGGGCAAAACATGTGAAGAGAATTATTAATGAAAGTTATTAATTGGGGCTGGGAACCCCGTTGCCAGCTCTTATTGCAAAATTATTGGATAAGCGGATGTGCCACTAGTCCATTGGTGAAAGTCCGCCCAACAAGATTGAAAGATAAACACCACATACTTCCTCATGAGCTATAAAACATTGACACAAATAAGGAGTAATAGTTTGAATAATTTAAAGGTAGCACATGAAGTATTTACTTGGAATGGCAGAAAATACCATGTAGTAGGTAGGTATGGTGGACACAAATGGCATAGGTTTGGTCTAAGGTTATGGATGTATGAGAAGCATTCCCTCTCGATACAGGTCTTTGGCTAGCAAGGTTTGATAGCAAGCATAAAGGTTGAGGGAAACAAACAAATATACATATGATAGAACAATCATGCATCTTTCTCATAAGCACAAGCAATTTTACTTCAGAATACTAAACTCATTAGCATAGAGATAATAGAGTAATATATCTAAGTGTATTTCTCTCTTCTATTTAAACATCAGGGTGTTGTTGCTATTGACCAATGCTAAGTTTGCCAAAACCAAATAGATTTACTTAATGCTCCCAAAGTGATATCAATACTCATGTCAAGAGTAATCATATAATGGAGATTGCAAACTAAAATAAGGTGTGCAAAAAGTAAATGATAAGACTTCTCATTAATATTCCATAACGATAACTCACACCAACGGATACATAGATAACCAACTAAGAGAGATACTTCCACATTGCATACTATTCCATATGATAACTTCCCTACTCATGATATGACACTACTTGATAATAAAAGATAAAGGTAGTGATAATGTGATACCGCGGCACTCCCCCAAGCTTGGAACAAACCAAGGGGATGCCAATACCGATGATGAATTACTCCTTCGGTGATGATGGTGATGGATTCTTCTCGCGCTTCATAAGGATCTCCTTCAGCTTCAGCTTCTCAATTTTGCAATTCTGCACCAAAATTTGAAGAGACTCATTGTTATCCGAGTGTGGCGGTGACGGCCTTGTGCTGGGAATTGAGTAATATTCCAGCATTCTGCGAAGTCGCTGGTTCTCCTCCTGAAGTATCTCCACTTCCCTTTTGAGAGCACGATATTGATCACAAAACTCATCAGCAACCCGTATTGCTTCCTCCACACAAGGGAAAGAGTCGAGGTCCAGAGCAGGCGGAAGAACTCCCTGCAAGTTATGAGAAAAAGAACGCCCAGTGTTAACCGATCCCACCAAGATTGGCTTACTCTTCGTAGTTTCCCACTCTCCTTTTGCTGATGCTATCTTCTTCTTCTCCTTATTGATCCTTTCATCCATCTCTTCCTTCCAAGGCCCCTTGTCCTTGTTGTTGGAGACCATGGTGCTTCTAGATCAAAACAAATCTGGCAGAAAACAGCTCGAAACAAAACACGACGAGAAAACGATATACGGACCTCCAGGGGTCCGGGGGATTATATAGCAAATATTTTTACGATAAAAGGAAGGTTCCAGGCCGAAAACGAGTGGAAAAGGGACGACGAGGGGCTGTCCCCATAGGTCGGCGCGGCCAGGGTGGGGCCCGCGCCGGCCTATGGTGACGGGCCCTCGCGCGTCTTTTCCACTCCGTTTCGATTCCGTAATTTTTCATATTTTCCAAAAACAGCAAAAATATTGTTCGGAAAGGTAAACGCGGACTTTTTATTACCTGTACTGTTACCTATTCAAAGTCGAGTTCTGGCGGACTGTCAATTTGTCCTTTGATGAAAGCCTCCGGTGTTTCCACTTGAATAATATCAACATCAACATTATAAGAATCACCCGAGATATAATGCTTGAGTCTTTGTCCATTCACCACTTGTGTGGCATTGCCTTGGAGAGAGCTAATTTTAATTGCTCCTGAACGATACACCTCCTCAACAACATATGGTCCTTCCCACTTCGAGAGTAATTTCCCTGCAAAGAATCTGAGACGAGACCGATACAATAGGACTTTATCCCCAATATTAAACTCTCTTTTGATAATCCTTCTATCATGCCATTTCTTAACTTTTTCTTTAAAGAGTTTAGCATTTTCATAAGCTTCACTTCTCCATTCATCTAGAGAACTTAATTGCAGCAACCTCTTATTACCGGCTAGTTTCGGATCTTTATTTAGTTCTCTAACAGCCCAATAAGCTTTGTGCTCTAGTTCTAAAGGTAAATGACAAGCTTTTCCATAAACCATTTTATAAGGTGACATTCCCATAGGATTTTTATAAGCAGTTCTATAAGCCCATAGTGCTTCCTTCAATTTGCTAGCCCAATTCTTTCTAGATTTATTAACAGTCTTTCCCAAAATAGATTTAATCTCTCTATTTGATAATTCTACTTGACCACTAGTTTGAGGGTGATAAGCGGAAGCAATTCTATGATTAATACCATACTTAGCAAGAGTTTTTCTAAAACCTCCATGAATAAAATGAGAACCTCCATCAGTCATAATATATCTAGGTACTCCAAATCTAGGAAAAATAATATCTAAAAGCATTTTTAAAGAGGTCTCACCATCAGCACTTTTTGTAGGTATAGCTTCTACCCATTTAGTAACATAATCAACAACGACAAGTATATGAGTGTTACCTTCTGAAGAAGGGAAAGGACCCATGAAGTCGAATCCCCAACAATCGAATGGTTCAATAACAAGAGTATAATTCATAGGCATTTCATTGCGTCTAGAGATATTACCAACTCTTTGACATTCATCACAAGATAAGATAAACTTCCTTGCATCTTTGAAAAGTGTTGGCCAATAAAAACCTGATTGTAGAACCTTTTGCGCGGTTCTATCTCCAGCGTGATGTCCTCCATAAACACTACCATGACATTTACTCAATATCTCCTGTTGTTCATATTCAGGAACACATCTTCGCATAATACCGTCTACTCCTTCTTTATATAAGTGTGGGTCATCCCAAAAATAATGCCTCAAGTCATAAAAGAATTTCCTCCTTTGCTGAGCTGAAAAGGTTGGAGGCAAATACTTCGAAACAATAAAGTTAGCATAATCAGCATACCAAGGGCTCTCTCGTGAGCTCACCTTTATTACAGCCAATTGTTCATTTGGAAAACTATCATTAACAGGAACAGGATCATAAGCAATATTTTCCAATCTAGACAAATTATCAGCAACAGGATTATCAGCACCTTTCCTATCTATAATATGTAAATCAAATTCTTGCAACAGAAGTACCCATCTAATAAGCCTTGGCTTAGCATCTTTCTTTGTCATAAGGTATCTAATTGCAGCATGATCAGTATGAATTGTAACTTTTGAATCAACAATATAGGGTCTAAACTTGTCACAAGCAAAGACTACAGCTAACAATTCCTTTTCAGTTGTAGCATAATTTCTTTGAGCAGCATCAAGAGTCTTACTAGCATAATGAATAACATTTAATTTTTTATCTACCCGCTGTCCAAGAACAGCGCCTACAGCAAAATCACTAGCATCACACATAATTTCAAAAGGCAAATTCCAATCAGGAGGTTCAACTACAGGAGCAGTTGTTAAGGCTTTCTTTAGAGTTTCAAAAGCTTCCTTACAATCATCATCAAAAACAAAAGGTACATCTTTTTGAAGAAGATTAGTAAGAGGCTTTGAAATTTTAGAGAAATCTTTAATAAATCTCCTATAAAACCCAGCATGACCAAGAACACTACGAATACCTTTAACATCCCTCGGATAGGGCATCTTCTCAATTGCTTCAACTTTAGCTCTATCAACTTCAATACCTCTCTCGGAAATTTTATGTCCCAATACAATTCCTTCATTAACCATAAAGTGGCATTTCTCCCAATTAAGAACAAGGTTAGTTTCTTCACATCTCTGCAAAACTTTATCAAGGTTTCGCAAGCAATTATCAAAAGAATTCCCATAGACAGAAAAATCATCCATGAACACCTCTACAATACTTTCGCAAAAACCATGAAAAATAGCAGACATGCATCTTTGAAAAGTAGCAGGAGCATTACATAAACCAAAAGGCATACGCCTATAAGCATAAGTTCCATAAGGACAAGTAAACGTGGTTTTCTCTTGATCTTTAGCTTTAACAGCAATTTGTGAAAACCCAGAATAACCATCAAGAAAGCAAAAATGAGTATTTTTAGATAACCTTTCTAACATTTGATCAATAAAGGGTAAAGGGTAATGATCTTTCTTAGTAACTTTATTAACTTTTCGAAAATCAATGCACATTCTATACCCTACAACTATTCTTTGAGGAATAAGCTCATCATTATCATTAGGCACAACAGTCATTCCTCCTTTCTTAGGAACACAATGCACAGGACTAACCCATCTACTATCAGCAATAGGATATATAATACCAGCTTCAAGAAGTTTTAATACCTCGTTCCTTACCACCTCTTTCATCTTCGGAATTAGACGACGCTGATGTTCAACAACAGGCTTTGCATCATCTTCCATATTGATAGCATGTTGGCAAATAGAAGGAGAAATCCCTTTCAAATCATCAAGAGTATAGCCAATAGCTCCTCGGTGTTTCTTCAATATTTCCAATAACCTTTCTTCCTCAATCTCTGAAAGCTTAGAACTAATAATAACAGGATATATTTTCTTATCATCAATATGAGCATATTTAAGATTATCAGGTAAAGGCTTTAAATCAAAAACAGGATCTTCCTTTGGTGGCGGTGTTGTACCCAAATCTTCCACCGGTAAATCATGCTTGAGAATAGGTTGGCGAAGAAAAATTTCCTCAAGCTCATCTCTTTCTTTCCTAAAAGCTTCACTTTCACTATTCTCCAAATGTTGCTGCAAAGGATTATTAGGAACAAGAACAATAGATGCACACTGCTCCATTTTAAAATCATTACTAGGCAAGTCAGCTTTATAAGGAGTTTTGGTAAATTTAGAAAAGTTAAATTCATAAGGTTCACCAGCAAATCTAGTCAAAATTTTCTCTTTCTTACAATCTATAATAGCTCCACAAGTATTTAGAAAAGGTCTACCAAAAATGATAGGACAATGATCACTAGCAGCAGAACCAAGTACCAAAAAGTCAGCAGGATATTTAATCTTACCACATAGAACTTCCACATCTCGAACAATACCAATTGGAGAAATAGTTTCTCTATTAGCCAGCTGAATAACCACATCAATATCTTCAAGTTCACAAGAATCAATTTCGTGCATAATCTCCGTATAAAGCTCATAAGGAATAGCACTAACACTTGCACCAATATCACATAAACCATAATAGCAATGATCACCAATTCTAACAGATAACATAGGAACACTAACTTGTTTGGGTTTATTAGGATGTGAAACAATATTAGAAGCATCTTCACAGAAAATAATATGACCATCCTCCACATTTTCAGTCACAAGATCTTTAACTATTGCAACAGCAGGTTCAATTTTAATTTGTTCTTCAGGTTCTTTAGGTTTCTTTTCACTTTTATGAACCGCACTAGATATAACAGAGTACTCTTTCATTTTAGCAGGGAAAGGAGTTTTTTCAATATAAACTTCAGGAATAACATTATCAACAGTTTCAATCACTACACATTTGTTTACAGATGAATCTACGTTATCTTTATACGGTTCATGATACTTATCAAAATTCTTCTTAGGCAATTCATAATGAGAGGCAAAAGCTTTATAAAGATTTGCAACAACTTGGGAATCAAGACCATATATAGCACTCATATTACGAAATTTATCAGTATCCATAAAAGCTTCAATGCATTTATAATCATAAATTATACCTGACTCTCTATCCTTGTCGTTCTCCCATCCTTCAGTATTTTCTTGGATCCGATCAAGAAGGTCCCTTTTAAACTCTTCTTTGTTGCGTGTAAATGATCCAGAACAAGAAGTATCCAGCAAGGTCTTGTCTTGAAAAGAAAGTCTTGCATAGAAATTATCAATAATAACATTACCAGGAAGCTCATGAATGGGGCATTTGAGCATTAAAGACTTCAATCTCCCCCAAGCTTGGGCAATACTCTCTCCATCATGAGGCCAGAAATTATATATGCGGTTCCGATCTTTGTGAATTTCACTTGGAGGATAGAATTTAGAATAAAATAAAGGCACAATGTCCTCCCAATCAATAGAATCACCATTCTTCAGCAATTTATACCAGTGCGCCGCTTTACCAGACAGCGATATAGTGAATAGTTTCTTTCTAACTTCATTCATAGCAATACCTGCACATTTGAATAACCCGCATAATTCATGCAAAAACAATAAATGATCACCAGGATGGACAGTTCCATCCCCTTCATAGCGGTTATCCATAACACGTTCAATAATTTTCATAGGTATTTTATATGGTACTACTTCCTCACCTGGCGCTTCATCCACTACCGTTGCAGTAGTAGTAGATTTCCCAAATAGAAATTGAAGAGAAGATCTCTCCATAATGACTTATAGCAGCAGGCAGAAATAAAATCAGCACAAACAGTAAAGGTTTTCCTTACCAATTCCGCTTCACTCCCCGGCAACGGCGCCAGAAAATAGTCTTGATGACCCACAAGTATAGGGGGTGTATCATAGTACTTTCGATAAATAAGAGTGTCGAACCCAACGAGGAGCAGAAGGTGTTGACAAGCAGTTTCGATGAAGGATTCACTGTAAATGCTCACAGACAAGTATTCAGGGGGTTTTGATATTGCAGATAAATAAAGTACAAGTAAATAAAATGCGAGAGAAATAATTGCAGCGAGTGGCCCAATCCTTTTTAGCACAAAGGACAAGCCGGTTTGTTTACTTATAATGACCAAACGTTCTTGAGGACACACGGGGATTTTAGTCTAGTGCTTTCGCTTCATGTGGCTAAATAATCTTCATTGTTTTGATAAGTGTTGTGTGGGTGAACCTATGCTAATGCACCGCCCTTCCTAGGACTAATACATACTTGTGATTATACCCCTTGCAAGCATCCGCAACTACAAGAAAGTAATTAAGATAAATCTAACCACAGCCTTAAACTCTGAGATCCTGCGATCCCTCTTGCATCGGTATACTAACGGGGGCTTAGGTTTCTGTCGCTCCGGCAACCCCGCAATTAGCAACCGAATACAAGATGCACTCCCCTAGGCCCATAAATGGTGAAGTATCGTGTAGTCGACGTTCACACGACACCACTAGAAGAATGACACCACAACTTAAATATCATAACATTGAATATTACTCAACCATAGTTCACTACTAACATTTAGACTTCACCCATGTCCTCAAGAACTAAACGAACTACTCACGAGACATCATATGGAATACAATCAGAGGTGATATGATGATGAATAACAATCTGAACATAAACCTTGGTTCAATGGTTTCACTCAATAGCATCAATAACAAGTAGAGAATAACGCCGGGAGAGTTTCCCCTATCAAACAATCAAGATCCAACCCAAATTGTTACAGCGGTGACGAGGTGCAGCGGTGGTGATGGCGGTGTAGATGGTGGAGATGATGATGATGATGATGATGGAGATGATGTCCAGCTCGATGACGATGGCGATGGCGTCGATTTCCCCCTCCGGGAGGGAATTTCCCCGGCGGATTCCTGCCCGCCGGAGAGCTCTTTTCTCTCTGGTGTTCTCCGCCCCGCAGAGGCGGCTGTAACTCTTCGTGAGGTACCCTCTGTGGCTTAGGTTTTCGGGACGAAGGAGTACGCGAAGAAAAGGAGGCGAAAGGGGCTGTGGGGCCCCCACACCACAGGGTGGCGCGGCCAGGCCATGGGCCGCGCCGGCCTGTGGTCTGGCCCCACCTTGAGCCCTCTCTGCTCCCCCTTCTGGCTTCCTTCGTCATCTGGAAAAATAGGAATTTACGTGTAATTTCCTTCCACAGTTGATCTTCCGAAATATTGCGTTCTGACGGTGCTTTTTCCAGCAGAATCCTGGCTCCGGTGCTTGATCCTCCAATAATGATGAAACATGCAAAATAGATGAAATAACATAAGTATTGTGTCCCAATATGAAATATATCAATGAATAACAGCAAATTATGATATAAAATAGTGATGCAAATTGGACGTCGCTGTTGATTATGTTACTAAATGGGTGGAAGCCATACCTACAAAAAGTGCTGATGGTGAGACCTCTTTAAAAATGCTTTTAGATGTTATTTTTCCTAGATTTGGAGTACCTAGATATATTATGACTGATGGAGGTTCTCACTTTATTCATGGTGGTTTTAGAAAAACTCTTGCTAGATATGGTATTAATCATAGAATTGCTTCAGCTTATCATCCTCAAACTAGTGGGCAAGTAGAATTATCAAATAGAGAAATTAAATCTATCTTGCAAAAGACTGTTAATAAATCTAGAAAAAATTGGACTAGTAAGTTAAAGGAAGCATTGTGGGCTTATAGAACTGCTTATAAAAATCCTATGGGAATGTCTCCTTATAAAATGGTTTATGGAAAAGCTTGTCATTTACCTTTAGAACTAGAGCACAAAGCTTATTGGGCTGTAAGAGAACTTAATAAAGATTTTAAACTTGCCGGTAAGAAAAGGTTGCTACAATTGAGTTCTTTAGATGAATGGAGAAGTGAAGCTTATGAAAATGCTAAACTTTTTAAGGAGAAAGTTAAGAAATGGCATGATAGAAGAATTATTAAAAGAGAATTTAATGTTGGAGATAAAGTCCTATTGTATCGGTCTCGTCTCAGATTTTTTGCAGGGAAATTACTCTCAAAATGGGAAGGACCATATGTCATTGAGGAGGTGTATCGTTCAGGAGCAATAAAAATTGCCTCGCTGAAAGATGATGCTACACAAGTGGTGAATGGACAAAGACTCAAGCATTATATTTCTGGAGATTCTTATAATGAAGATATTGATGTTATTCAAGTGGTGACTCCGGAAGCTTTCATCAAAGACCAAATTGACAGTTCTGCAGAGTTCGACTTTGAATAGGTAACAGTTTTAGTAATAAAAAGTCCGCGTTTAACTTTCCGAACAATATTTCTGCTATTTTTGGAAAATATGAAAAATTACGAGATCGAAACGGAGTGGAGGAGACGCACGAGGGCGTGCCCCCATAGGCCGGCGCGGGCCCCAGCCTGGCCGCGCCGCCCTATGGTGACGGCCCCTCGGCGTCCCGTTTCCACTCGTTTTCGGCCTGGTACTTTCCTTTTGTCGTGAAATTTTTTGCTATATAATCCCCCGGATCCCTGGAGGTCCGTATATCGTTTTCTCGTCGTGTTTTGTTTCGAGCTGTTTTCTGCCAGAATCTGTTTCAGATCTAGAGCCACCATGTCTTCGTCGGGAACTCCGAAGGACAGCTTCTTTGAGAACGTCGTCAACCCGTACATGAACGAGCTGAAGATGCATCCCAAGGAATTGCTGCTCGTAGATGGAGAGTTGCAGATAGAAGATGTTCGGGGACCTAAAGAAGAAGGAAGCTTGGAGGACAGGATGGAGAAACTAGAACAAGAGGTCTTCACCTACAAGAAGATGGCTGAGCGTGAAGTGGATATCTTCCACAGAATTGTGTCCGAACTTATTGATGAACACAAGAAGGAGACTACAAGGCTGTGGGCGATATCCTCTCGCTTCACAACACTACCCACCAACTTCAAGCGCAACTTTATGATGTTCAGAATCAAAACTGTGAGTATGAAAACAGGTTTAAACGTATTAGCTATGCTGCTAGTTTCAGGATTCCCGAGACCAAGACATCGTTTGTTGATGGAGAGTGATGCGCGTAGATGTACACGTCCGTTGGGAACCCCAAGAGGAAGGTATGATGCGCACAGTGGCAAGTTTTCCCTCAGAAAGAAACCAAGGTTTAATCGAACCAGGAGGAGCCAAGAAGCACGTTGAAGGTTGATGGTGGCGAAATGTGATGCGGCGCAACACCAGGGATTCCGGCGCCAACGTGGAACCTGCACAACACAACCAAAGTACTTTGCCCCAACGAAACAGTGAGGTTGTCAATCTCACCGGCTTGCTGTAACAAAGGATTAACCGTATTGTGTGGAAGATGATTGTTTGCGAAGAAAACAGTAAAGAACAATTGCAGTAGATTGTATGCGATGTAAAGAATAGGACCGGGGTCCACAGTTCACTAGAGGTGTCTCTCCCATAAGATAAAAGCATGTTGGGTGAACAAATTACAGTCGGGCAATTGACAAATAGAAAGGGCATAACAATGCATATACATGATATGATAAATATAGTGAGATTTAATCGGGCATTACGACAAAGTACATAGACCGCCATCCAACATGCATCTATGCCTAAAAAGTCCACCTTCAGGTTATCATCCGAACCCCTTCCAGTATTAAGTTGCAAGCAACAGACAATTGCATTAAGTATGGTGCGTAATGTAATCAACAACTACATCCTTAGACATAGCATCAATGTTTTATCCCTAGTGGCAACAGCACATCCACAACCTTAGAACTTTCTGTCACTGTCCCAGATTTAATGGAGGCATGAACCCACTATCGAGCATAAATACTCCCTCTTGGAGTTAAGAGCAAAAACTTGGCCAGAGCCTCTACTAATAACGGAGAGCATGCAAGATCATAAACAACACATAGGTAATAGATTGATAATCACCATAACATAGTATTCTCTATCCATCGGATCCCGACAAACACAACATATAGTATTACAGATAGATGATCTTGATCATGTTAGGCAGCTCACAAGATCCAACAATGAAGCACAATTAGGAGAAGACGACCATCTAGCTACTGCTATGGACCCATAGTCCAGGGGTGAACTACTCACTCATCACTCCGGAGGCGATCATGGCGATGAAGAGTCCTCCGGGAGATGATTCCCCTCTCCGGCAGGGTGCCGGAGGCGATCTCCTGAATCCCCGAGATGGGATTCGCGGGCGGCGTCTCGGAAGGTTTTCCGTATCGTGGCTCTCGGTACAGAGGGTTTCGCGACGAGGACTTTAAGTAGGCGGAAGGGCAACGCGGGGGGCCACACGAGGGCCCCACACACTAGGGCCGCGCGGCCAAGACCTGGGCCGCGCCGCCCTAGTGTGGCGGTGCCTCGTGGCCCCACTTCCTTTCCCCCTCGGTCTTCTGGAAGCTTCGTGCAAAAATAGGACCCTAGGCGTTGATTTCGTCCAATTCCGAGAATATTTCCTTACTAGGATTTCTGAAACCAAAAACAGCAGAAAACAACAACTGGCTCTTCGGCATCTTGTTAATAGGTTAGTGCCAGAAAATGCGTAAATATGACATATAATGTGTATAAAACATGTAGATATCATCAATAATGTAGCATGGAACATAAGAAATTATCGATACATCGGAGACGTATCAGCATCCCCAAGCTTAGTTCTGCTCGTCCCGAGCAGGTAAACGATAACAAGGATAATTTCTGGAGTGACATGCCATCATAACCTTGATCATACTATTGTAAACATATGTAATGAATGCAGCGATCAAAACAATGGTAATGACATGAGTAAACAAATGAATCATAAAGCAAAGACTTTTCATGAATAGTACTTCAAGACAAGCATCAATAAGTCTTGCATAAGAGTTAACTCATAAAGCAATAAATCAAAGTAAAGGTATTGAAGCAACACAAAGGAAGATTAAGTTTTAGCGGTTGCTTTCAACTTATAACATGTATATCTCATGGATAGTGTCAATGTAAAGTAATATAACAAGTGCAATATGCAAGTATGTAGGAATCAATGCACAGTTCACACAAGTGTTTGCTTCTTAAGGTGGAGAGAGATAGGTAAACTGACTCAACAATAAAAGTAAAAGAAAGGTCCTTCAAAGAGGAAAGCATCGATTGCTATATTTGTGCTAGAGCTTTTATTTTGAAAACATGAAACAATTTTGTCAACGGTAGTAATAAAGCATATGTATTATGTAAATTATATCTTACAAGTTGCAAGCCTCATGCATAGTATACTAATAGTGCCCGCACCTTGTCCTAATTAGCTTGGACTACCGGATCATCGCAATACACATGTTTTAACCAAGTGTCACAAAGGGGTACCTCCATGCCGCATGTACAAAGGTCTAAGGAGAAAGCTCGCATTTTGGATTTCTCGCTTTTGATTATTCTCAACTTAGACATCCATACCGGGACAACATGGACAACAGATAATGGACTCCTCTTTAATGCATAAGCATGTGGCAACAATTAGTGTTCTCATATGAGATTGAGGATATATGTCCAAAACTGAAACTTCCACCATGATTCATGGCTTTAGTTAGCGGCCCAATGTTCTTCTCTAACAATATGCATGCTCCAACCATTAAGGTGGTAGATCTCTCTTACTTCAGACAAGACGGACATGCATAGCAACTCACATGATATTCAACAAAGAGTTGATGGCGTCCCCAGAAGCATGGTTATCGCACAACAAGCAACTTAATAAGAGATAAAGTGCATAAGTACATATTCAATACCACAATAGTTTTTAAGGCTATTTTGTCCCATGAGCTATATATTGCAAAGGCGAATGATGGAATTTTAAAGGTAGCACTCAAGCAATTTACTTTGGAATGGCGGAGAAATACCATGTAGTAGGTAGGTATGGTGGACACGAATGGCATAGTGGTTGGCTCAAGGATTTTGGATGCATGAGAAGTATTCCCTCTCGATACAAGGTTTAGGCTAGCAAGGTTATTTGAAGCAAACTCAAGGATGAACCGGTGCAGCAAAACTCACATAAAAGACATATTGTAAACATTATAAGACTCTACACCGTCTTCCTTGTTGTTCAAAACTCAATACTAGAAATTATCTAGACCTTAGAGAGACCAAATATGCAAACCAAATTTTAGCAAGCTCTATGTATTTCTTCATTAATGGGTGCAAAGTATATGATGCAAGAGCTTAAACATGAGCACAACAATTGCCAAGTATCACATTATCCAAGACATTTTTAGAATTACTACATGTAGCATTTCCCGATTCCAACCATATAATAATTTAACGAAGAAATTTCAACCTTCGCCTTGAACATTATGAGTAAAGCCTAAGGACATATTTGTCCATATGCAACAGCGGAGCGTGTCTCTCTCCCACAAAGTGAATGCTAGGATCCATTTTATTCAAACAAAAACAAAAACAAAACAAACCGACGCTCCAAGCAAAGTACATAAGATGTGACTGAATAAAAATATAGTTTCAGGGGAGGAACCTGATGATGTTGTCGATGAAGAAGGGGATGCCTTGGGCATCCCCAAGCTTAGACGCTTGAGACTTCTTAAAATATGCAGAGCTTTCACTCCTCTTGATGATAGTATATCATACTCCTCTCTTGACCCTTGAAAACTTCCTTCACACCAAACTTCAAGCAAACTCATTAGAGGGTTAGTGCACAATTAAAAATTCACATATTCAGAGGTAACACAATCATTCTTAACACTTCTGGACATTGCACAAAGCTACTGGACATTAATGGATCAAAGAAATTCATCCAACATAGCAAATACGGCAATGCGAAATAAAAGGCAGAATCTGTCAAAAACAGAACAGTCCGTAAAGACGAACCTGAAAGGGGCACTAGACTTGCTCAAATGGAAAAACTCAAAACTAATGAAAGTTGCGTACATATCTGAGGATCACGCTCGTAATTTTGCAGATTTTTTCGAATTTTTTACAGAGACTTATGCCAGAATTCGTGACAGACAGCAATGCTGTTTCTGCGCAGCGATCCCAAATATAACATCAACTTTAGCATAGAAACTTTACTTGGCACAAAAACATGATAAGGAGAGGTTGCTACAGTAGTAAACAACTTCCAAGACTCAAATATAAAACAAAGTACTGTAGTAAAAACATGGGTTGTCTCCCATAAGCGCTTTTCTTTAACGCCTTTCAGCTAGGCGCAGAAAGTGCAAATCAAGTAA
This sequence comes from Lolium multiflorum, assembly GCA_030979885.1. Taxonomy (NCBI): domain Eukaryota; kingdom Viridiplantae; phylum Streptophyta; class Magnoliopsida; order Poales; family Poaceae; genus Lolium; species Lolium multiflorum. The sequence goes on from CM061750.1 coordinate 283,705,920, forward strand.
CATCAAGAGTAGAAGCATCAACATCATAACTTGTTCTAATAATAGAATCAAAAGGCAACTTCATTCTCTTTCTAGGGAAGTGTTCCATACCTTTCTTGAGAGGAAATTGATATCTAATATTACCTTCCTTCATATCAATAACAGCACCAACGGTTCGAAGAAAAGGTCTTCCCAACACAATAGGACAAGATGCATTGCATTCGATATCCAAGACAACAAAATCAACGGGGACAAGGTTATTGTTAACCATAATGCGCACATTATCAATCCTCCCCAAAGGTTTCTTTTTAACATTATCGGCAAGATTAACATCCAAATAACAATTCTTCAATGGTGGCAAGTCAAGCATATCATAAATCTTTTTAGGCATAACAGAAATACTTGCACCAAGATCACATAAAGCATTACATTCAAAGTCATTGAATTTCATTTTAATGATGGGCTCCCAACCATCTTCTAACTTCCTAGGAATAGAAGCTTCAAGTTTCAATTTCTCTTCTCTAGCTTTAATGAGAGCATTTGTAATGTGTTTTGTAAAGGCTAAATTTATAGCACTAGCATTGGGACTTCTAGCAAGTTTTTGTAAGAACTTTATAACTTCAGAGATGTGGCAATCATCAAAATCTAAATCATTATGAGCTACAGCAATGGGATCATTGTCCCCAAGGTTGGAAAAAATTTCAGCAGTTTTATCACAAGTGGTTTCAGCAGTTTTAGCAATTTCAGGCAGTTTTGTACGCTTTGCACTAGGAGTAGAAACATTGCCAACACCAATTATTTTACCATTGATAGTAGGAGGTGCAGCAACATGTGAATCATTATCATTACTAGTGGTGGTAATAGTCCAAACTTTAGCTACATTATTCTCTTTAGCTAGTTTTTCATTTTCTTCTCTATCCCACCTAGCACGCAATTCAGCCATTAATCTTATATTCTCATTAATTCTAACTTGGATGGCATTTGCTGTAGTAGTAATATTATTATCAATATCCTTATTAGGCATAACTTTCAATTTTAATAGATCAACATCAGAGGCAAGTCTATCAACTCTCTGGAAGGTTTTCCGTATCGTGGCTCTCGGTACAGCGGGTTTCGCGACGAAGACTTTAAGTAGGCGGAAGGGCAGGGGGACGAGGGCCCCACACGCTAGGGCCGCGCGGCCAAGACATGGGCCGCGCCGCCCTAGTGTGGCGGCGCCTCGTGGCCCCACTTCCTTTCCCCTCGGTCTTCTGGAAGCTTCGTGCAAAAATAGGACCCTGGGCGTTGATTTCGTCCAATTCCGAGAATATTTCCTTACTAGGATATCTGAAACAAAAAACAGCAGAAAACAGCAACTGGCTCTTCGGCATCTTGTTAATAGGTTAGTGCCGGAAAATGCGTAAATACGACATATAATGTGTATAAAACATGTAGATATCATCAATAATGTAGCATGGAACATAAGAAATTATCGATACACCGGAGACGTATGAGAGAGCCTCTTCCTTGGAAGTCTGATGACGAGAAGAATCCATCACCATCACCACCGAAGGAGTAATTCATCACTGGTATTGGCATCCCCTTGGTTTGTTCCAAGCTTGGGGGAGTGCCGCGGTATCACATCATCACTATCTTTATCTTTTTACTATCAAGTAGTGTCATATCATGAGTAGGGAAGTTATCATATAAGATGGTTTGCAGTGTGGAAGTATCTCTCTTTAGTTGGTTATCTATGTATCCCTTGGTGTGAGTTATCGTTATGGAATATTAATGAGAAGTCTTATCATTTACTTTTTGCACACCTTATTTTAGTTTGCAATTTCTGTTATATGATTACTCTTGTCATTAGTATTGATATCACTTTGGGAGCATCAAGTAAATCTATTTGGTTTTGGCAAACTTAGCATTGGTCAATAGCAACAACACTTTGAGTTTAAATAGAAAAGAGGAAATACATGTAGATATATTACTTTATTATCTTTCTTTCTTGTTAGCTAATGAGTTTAGTATTCTGAAGTTAAAATTGCTTGTGCTTACAAGAAAGATGCATGATTGTTTCTATCACATGTATATTTGTTTGTTTCCCTCAACTCTTATGCTTGCTAATCAACCTTGCTAGCCAAAGACCTGTACTGAGAGGGAATGCTTCTCATACATCCAAAACCTTAAACCAAACCCATGCCAATTGTGTCCACCATAACTACCTACTATGTGGTATTTTGCGCCACTCCAAGTAAATACTTCATGTGCTACCTTTAAACAATTCAAACTATATTACTCCTTAATTGTGTCAATGTTTTATAGCTCATGAGGAAGTATGTGGTGTTTTATCTTTCAATCTTGTTGGGCGGATTTTCACCAATGGACTAGTGGCATATCCGCTTATACAATAATTTTGCAAAAAGAGTTGGCAACGGGGTTCCCATCCCCAATTAATAACTTTCATTAATAATTCTCTTCACATGTTTTGCTCTGATTTATCAGTAAGCAACTTAATTTTGCAATAGACACTCCTCCATGGTATGAGAATGTTGGAAGGCACCCGAGGATTCGGTTAGCCATGGCTTGTGAAAGCAAAGGTTGGGGGGAGTGTCATCCATAAATAAAACTAAAATACATGTGTAAACAAAAGAGAAGGGGGATGATCTACCTTGCTGGTAGAGATAACGTCCTTCATGGGAGCCGCTCTTGGAAGTCTGTTTGGCAAGGGGGTTAGAGTGCCCACTACCATTCGTTGACAACAACAAACACCTCTCAAAATCTTACTTTTATGCTCTTTATATGATTTCAAAACTTAAAAAGCTCTAGCACATGATTTAATCTCTGCTTCCCTCTGCGAAGGGCCTTTCTTTTACTTTTATGTTGAGTCAGTAAACCTATTTCCCTCCATCTCATGCAAGCAATTGAGTTGTTGTGATCCAACCATTTATGCTATGATCTATTTAATCATGCCTTTTACTTCTTCCTTGTTTAGTACAAATTTTATCTGAATGAATATGACTTTGAAGGCTATCAATGATTATGAGGAGATTGTTATGATTAAGGATGAAAGCTCTGCCATATAAGTTCTAATATAAAGGCTTTGCTCGGAAGATAAGTACAATCTGTTAATAGTTCTTTGACCAAGAACAAAGTTTGCCATAACCAATTATGATTTCCTATGCACCTTTATTTGTGATTTCTCTTTACTTATTTCAAGTTGAGTTATATGAGGAAGATGTTTACTAGAATGTCTTGTGTGAATTAATATGATGCTTCTTGTCCGTATTTTATTTATCGACTCTTCACTCCATAAACATGTGGTCTTGTTTATTGAGCTCAGTTTCGCTTGGGGACAAGCGAAGTCTAAGCTTGGGGGAGTTGATACGTCCATTTTGCATCACTATTTTATATCATAATTTACTGTTATTCATTGATATATTTCATATTTAGAGATGATACTTATGTTATTTCACTTATTTTGCATGTTTCATGATTATTGGAGAATTATTCACCGGAGTCAGAATTCTGCTAGAAAAAGCACCGTCAGGATACCATATTTCTGAAGATCAACAATTGACGGAAATTACAACGAAGATCTTATTTTTCCAGAAGAATAAGCCAGCCAAAAGGAGGAGCCGAGGAGGGCCGCCATGGCCCCCCATAGGCCGGCGCGGGCCCAGCCCTGGTCGCGCCGCCTTGTGGGGAGGGGGCCCACAGCCCCTCTCGGCCTCCTCTCTTTCGCGTACTTCATCCTCCCGAAAACCTAAGGCACGGGGGATAAGAGAGAATAGACACAGCCGCCTCTGCGGGGCGGAAAAACACCAGAGAGAAAAGAGCTCTCCGGCGGGCAGGAATCCGCCGGGGAAATTCCCTCCCGGAGGGGGAAATCGTCGCCATCGTCACCGTCATCGAGCTGGACTTCATTGGGATCATCATCATCATCATCATCTCACCATCGACACCGCCATCTCCACCGCTGCACCTCGTCTCCGCTGTAACATCTAGGGTTGAATCTTGAGTATTTCATAGGGGAAACTCTCCCGGTATTGATTACTACTTGTTATTGATGCTATTGAGTGAAACCATTGGATCAAGGTTTATGTTCAGATTGTTATCCATCATCATATCACCTCTGATTATGTTCCATATGATGTCTCGTGAGTAGTTCGTTTAGTTCTTGAGGACATGGGTGAAGTCTAAATGTTAGTAGTGAACTATGTTGAGTAATATTTAATGGTTTGATATTTAAGTTGTGGTGTTATTCTTCTAGTGGTGTCATGTGAACGTCGACTACATGATACTTCACCTTTATGGGCCTAGGGGAGTACATCTTGTATTCGTTTGCTAATTGTGGGGTTGCCGGAGTGACAGCAACCTGAACCCCCGTTGGTATATCGATGCAAGAGGGATAGCAGGATCTCAGAGTTTAAGGCTGTGGTTAGATTTATCTTAATTACTTTCTTGTATTTGCGGATGCTTGCAAGGGGTATAATCACAAGTATGTATTAGTCCTAGGAAGGGCGGTGCATTAGCATAGGTTCACCCACACAACACTTATCAAAACAATGAAGATTAATCAACTATATGAAGCGAAAGCACTAGACTAAATCCCCGTGTGTCCTCAAGAACGTTTGGTCATTATAAGTAAACAAACCGGCTTGTCCTTTGTGCTAAAAAGGATTGGGCCACTCGCTGCAATTATTACTCTCGCATTTTATTTACTTGTACTTTGTTTATCTGCTACATCAAAACCCCCTGAAAACTTGTATGTTAGCATTTACAGTGAATCCTTCATCGAAACTGCTTGTCAACACCTTCTGCTCCTCGTTGGGTTCGACACTCTTATTTATCGAAAGTACTACGGTACACCCCTATACTTGTGGGTCATCACATAGCATAGTTTCATAGATACATAGGATTTTTCTAGGAGGCCTCTCTTGTTAGAAATCCTATAGAATTGTACTATAAGAAATCAATACATAGGAATTTTGGAGGGTTCAATCCTTTAAATCAAACAAAAACAAGCTTTATAGAAAAATTTCCTATGGGTAAAAATTGTACAAGATTCATTTAGAAATCTTTTGAATCAAACAAGCCCTAAATAGGTTAGATGGAGCCAAAGAGGCTCAAGATAAAGTCTGCATCGACTAATAATTAGCAAAAATGCAGTATCTCGCTGAAATAAGGTAGCTTGCTTTTCTTTTGAAAAAATTCTTCCCATCTATTAATAATTATCAACAATAGTACAAATAGCATAAAAAGTAATAAAATACAAATAGGTACTTGAAGCACCTAGCAATGATTAAAGACGCTAGCGCGAAAGTTCCGCTTTGTCCTCGCCCCTCCGTCACCAAACCCCGGCAAATCTTGTTATAGTAGACAAAGGAAAAATCGTCGTGCTAAGCCCAAAAAGGACCACCGCACAGAGCAACAAGCCAACAACCATCGCCAATGATGACAATGATAGATGAGCACTAACGAACACGGAAACCAACAGGTTCCCATGTGATTCGCTAGGAACACAACTCCACGTGCTCTCCACTAACGCTAGACGCACAATTGAGCGAGGGGTGGGAATGACCATATTCTGACTTTCAGGATGTAGCCAGCGCCTCACCATCCAAAAGAAACTTATAAAGAAACCTAAACAAGGAACTAAGACCTCTCGGCACGAGAGGCCACGGTCTGCCACACCTCCAAGGCCCCAAGGCCACATGCTGGTTTCCTCTCAATTCCTCACATCAGATCCTAAGATAGGACGCTTTGATGAGTCACGTAGAAGTCAAACATGCTATTTTTTCTTTGGTGTGCTAAAAGTTTATAAAAATATCTACTTGCACCTATAGAATTAGACACCAAACCATTGGCTTGGTAAGGTTCTCGAAAATTGTGATATTCTAGAATACAACATGGAAGGTGTATCAATCTCATAGAAGAAGGGGCGAAGACGGCCGGTCCAACACCCAAAGGGTAACATGATACAAACTTGCCTTGCAGCGCTTCCGCAATGAATGGCGAGAAGGCGATGCACTAAGCTTCTAAGAGACGTCATAACAGAAGGATGAAACTTCAGAAGACCGACTCCAACTCCAAGATGACCCAAGCCAATGCAATTGTCCACCCATAAGTGCCTAAAGGTTGGCGACAAAATGTTGGGACCGAACCACTGGATGTGGCGAAGACCAAGAAGTGTCGATGATGGTGTACATAGCACCTTGGAAGACCATGTTGTAGGCAGCAACCAACACCGACTCTATTGTTTGCACCGAAAACTCCATGAACAACCTAGGGACACCTCCAAGGAGGAGAACGCCACATTTGCGTCGCTCGATCTAAGGAATGGAGCTAGGGTTTCCCCTGGTGGTCGAGGCCGGGAACTACATGCAGTTACATGCATGAAGATGCCTCCAAAAGGTGACAGTGCCCTCTCACTACAAGAAAAGTTGCCATGGCCGACGAAGTTGAAGTCGCGCCGTGGTTGCTGGTGTACCATGGCCGACGATTTTTGGTCCCTCCATGGTGCATGTCAAAACTTTTTTTTCTCGTTTTTGAGGCCACCTAGCCCGACGAAAGCGGCCAAAACGTCGCGTATGGTGGCCCGGGACGTGGTGCATCTCGAAATCTCGGGTTCGCCGGCCGAGTCAACGCAAATCCGCACCGCCGAGGGATGTAGGGCCCAGATGGCAGCCTCTCTGGCATTGTTTTTTTCTAGATCGCGCCATCTCGTTCAACGTTCTCCGATCGAGCCGTTTACGATGCAGGATCATGGGTCCCGCATGTCATCCTCTATGAACCAAAATTCTTTCTATTCTTGGATTTTTTTGACCCCCTGATTTCTGGCTACTTCCTTTTTCTTTTGATCCCTTGCCGCCTTGGAAACGTTGAGACCGCTGCTGCTAAATGGGACCCGCATGTCATCCTCTATGTGCAATCAACTTTCTTTTCTTGGAGTTTTTTTGGCACCTCAAATTTGGTCACTTGCCTTTTTCTTTCGATCCCCTGCCGCCTCTCAAACGGTGATACCGCTGCTGCTAACTGGGACCCGCATGTCATCCTCTATGTACTATAAAACTTTCTTTTCTTGAATTATTTTTGGCACCTCATATTTGGTCACTTACCTTTTTCTTTCGATCCCCTGCCGCCTCTCAAACGGTGATACCGCTGCTGCTAAATGGGACCCGCATGTCATCCTCTATGTACTATAAAACTTTCTTTTCTTGGATTTTTTTGGCACCTCATATTTGGTCACTTGACTTTTTCTTTCGATCCCCTGCTGCCTCTCAAACGGTGATACCGCTGCTGCTAAATGGGACCCGCATGTCATCCTCTATGTACTATAAAACTTTCTTTTCTTGGATTTTTTTGGCACCTCATATTTGGTCACTTGACTTTTTCTTTCGATCCCCTGCCGCCTCTCAAACGGTGATACCGCTGCTGCTAAATGGGACCCGCATGTCATCCTCTATGTACTATAAAACTTTCTTTTCTTGGATTTTTTTGGCACCTCATATTTGGTAACTTGACTTTTTCTTTCGATCCCCTGCTGCCTCTCAAACAGTGATACCGCTGCTGCTAAATGGGACCCGCATGTCATCCTCTATGTACTATAAAACTTTCATTTTTTGGATTATTTTTGGCACCTCATATTTGGTCACTTGACTTTTTCTTTCGATCCCCTGCCGCCTCTCAAACGGTGAGACCGCTGCAGCTAAATGGGACCCACATGTCATCCTCTATGAGCAATCAACTTTCTTTTCTTGGAGTTTTTTTGGCACCTCATATTTGGTCACTTGCCTTTTTCTTTCGATCTCATGCCACGTTTGAAACGTTGAGGTACCTGCTGGCTCATGGGACCCGCATGTCATCCTCTGTGTGCTATAAAAGTTTCCTTTGTTGGATTTTTTTCACCCTCTGATTTTTGGCTTGCCTTTTTCTTTTGATCCCCTGCCCCCTTTGAAACGTTGAGTAAGCTGTTGGTTCAAGGGACCCGCATGTCATCCTCTATGTCCATCAACTTTCTTTTCTTGGATTTTTTTCACCCCCTAATTACTAGCTACTTTCTTTTTCTTTTGATCTCAAGCCGCATTACAAACATTGAGACCGCTGCTGCAAAATGGGACCCACATGTCATCCTCTATGTACAATAAATCTTGGATTATTTTTGGCTCCTGATATTTGGTCACTTGCCTTTTTCTTTCGATCTCATGCCGCCTTTGAAACGTTGAGTAAGCTGCTGGCTCATGGGTCCCGCATGTCATCCTCTACGAACAATAAAAGTTTCCTTTCTTGGAGTTATTTTTTACCCCTAATTTCTGGCTATTTGCCTTTTTCTTTTGATCCCCTGCCCCCGTTGAAACGATGAGGACGCTGTTGGCAGGTCGGTCCCACATGTCATCCTCTATGAACAATAAAAGTTTCCTTTGGTGGATTTATTTTTGACCCCTAATTAATTTCTGGCTATTTCCTTTATTTTTCTTTTGATCCCCTGCCGCCTTGGAATTGTTGAGAATGCTGCTGCCTCATTTTTCTTTTGGTCCTGTGCCGCCTTGGAAACGTTGAGACCGCTGCTACAAAATGGGACCCGCATGTCATCCTCTATGTACAATAAAGTTTCTTTTCTTGGATTATTTTTGGCTCCTGATATTATGTCACTTGCCTTTTTCTTTCGATCTCATGCCGACTTTGAAACGTTGAGGATGCTGCTGCCTCATGGGTCCCGCATGTCATCCTCTCAGAACGATAAATGTTTTCTTTTCTTGTATTTTTTTACCAACTGATTTTTGGCTTTTTTTATTTTCGATCCCCTGCCGCCTTTGAAACGTTGACTCCGCTGCTGGCTCATGGGTCCCCGATGTCAGCCTCCCCGTACAAGAAACATGTGATATTTTATTTTGCAGACAATAAACGTTGTATTTCGCTCTGAGCTATTGCAAACGGATAAATTAAATCTTTATATCTACATAAACAAACTTATATGTTGAATCTCCTTGTTTTTTGTTTTTGCGAAGCATAGGACTTTCCTGTTTTTTTTTTGAGAAAAATCCGACCTTTCCTGTTTTGGAGTGGGCTGAAATTGTACGAGTCAAAAGGCCCAGCAGGATAGTTCGAAGGCCCAGATGTCCAGATACAGCCCAATTGAAATCTTTCTTTTCTTGGATTTTTTTCACACCCTGATTTCTGGCTACTTCATTTTTCTTTCGGTCCTGTGCCGCCTTGGAAGCGTTGAGACCGCTGCTACAAAATGGGACCCGCATGTCATCCTCTATGTACAATAAAGTTTCTTTTCTTGGATTATTTTTGGCTCCTGATATTATGTCACTTGACTTTTTCTTTCAATCTCATGCCGACTTTGAAACGTTGAGGAAGCTGCTGGCTCATGGGTCCCGCATGTCATCCTCTATGAACAATAAAAGTTTTCTTTGTTGGATTTATTTTTTTCCCCTAATTTCTGGCTATTTGTCTTTTTCTTTTGATCCCCTGCCCCCTTTGAAACGATGACGACGCAGCTGGCAAGTCGGTCCCACATGTCATCCTCTATGAACAATAAAAGTTTCCTTTGATGGATTTATTTTTGACCCTAATTAATTTCTGGCTATTTCCTTTTTTATTTTGATCCCCTGCCGCCTTGAAATAGTTGAGGATGCTGCTGCCTCATGGGTCCCGCATGTCATCCTCTCAGAAAGGTAAATGTTTCTTTTCTTGAATTTGTTTACCAACTGATTTTTGGCTTATTTTTTCTTTCGATCTCCTGCCACCTTTAAAACGTTGACGACGCTGCTGGCTCATGGGTCCCCAATGTCAGCCTCCCCATACTGCAAATCCTCTTTCTGCAAAGGTTGTATTTCTAGATAGATAAGGTGGATTCGAATCTGCCATGGTTCAGGCAGCTCAGGTAAGCCTTCTTGCACTAATTAATGGAAGTAGTGTATCGCAAGGTCAAGACATGTGGCTCGGTGTAATGAATCTATATGAATCATGTTGTGGGTTCAATCTGATAGTTCTCTAACAGGTCAGCCAAAATAGAAATTAAGTTTTTTTCTAAAACGGAAATGCAAATTAAGATGAACACAAACATTAGTTATCATAATAGCTGATCATACATACATACTTGCTAAGAGCAAAAGCTTGCCAGAGTTTTACCACCCATACAATTAATTAGCAGTTCAGATAAGATAACCTTATATAAGTATAACTACAAATGCATTTGCTAAGGGCTCATGGGACAACAGAACTAGACAACCGCGAACTTTATGACCAGCATGTCACAGCGGCATCGAAAGATCTTGACCTTCAACTTTGATCCAATGCGAAGTTTGGCACCGTCAATGAACTTTTTCCACCTGGAAGTAACAGCCAAGCGGCCATCTGTGGGACTGACAGAGTACCGTCCCTCCACGGTGAGACCTTCACTCTCCATGACGAGGGATATCTTGCCCCTTCGGCCAGCATTGAGATCCTTGGAGATACTTTTAGGCAATTTCTGATTCAAAGCAAGAGATACCACCAAAAATTAGTCAATGGCACCAATGCACTGAACCATGTGAGACTTTGAGCAGAGAAGACATCAAGATAAGAGCAGTTATGCTGTCATATACTCACGAACATAGCCTTCAGATGCGTCCTGGTCACCACACGGGTGGCCACAGCAATGAGCTGAGACCTCGGTGATCTGGCTGGGGCAGGTGCATGAGCCTGGGCTGGTACACGAGCTGGTGCTGATGCAGGAGACTGCTGGGCAGGTGCAGTAAACGGTGCCTCTAGAGGAACCGGTGCTGATGCAGGAGACTGTTGGGCAGGTGCAGTAAACGGTGCAGCTAGAGGAACCAGTGCTGATGCAGGAGCCTGCTGGGCATGTGTAGTATATGGGGCCTCTACAGGAACCAATGCTGATGTAGGGGACTGCTGGGTAGATGCAGTAAACGGAGCTGGTACAGGAACCGGTGCTGATGCAGGAGAGTGGGAAGCCGGTGCCGGTGCTGGTGTGGTTGCCCTTTGTGACATCCGCTCATGTTCCATCAGGGGATCTGCAGCTTTGATCATGTTAAACCCAGCAAGCTAGAACAGAGGGAATGGTTTAGAACAACTGCTCAGAATGCAGTTATCAAAAGATATGAGTAGAAAAAAGTTACATATTATATATTTGGAAGTGTCTCCAACTCTGTAAGCAGTTACGTATATCTGCCCGTTTGAGTTTCTGATCCTCAGCTCGTCGCCCTTCTTCAGACCGTAGTCAAAAGCAAACTTTCTCCAATCATGTCCATACAAATATGTGATGGCCTGCGTCTTGTAGACATACACCTCATAGACCGTGTAGGTGTTCATCAATTTGCCATTGCCATGCATAGTGAAAGATCCTTCATGCGGACACATCTGGTTAATCATTGGACGAAGTTCACAAGGTACAGTCTGCATGTGAAAATTGATACAAATGTAAGAAGCAGGAAGACTAAAAACAAGACTTTACTATATGCCAATTCATGCTAAACCACTGAGAATACATACCTGTAACTCTGTGAAGGAGCTACTAGAAAGGTAGATAGAGCCATAGGAGGTGTTATATGCGGGGTATGTACATGGGCCCGCCATATTCCCGCAAGCTCGGCATCGGGATGGTGAAGGAAACATGGGAGGTACTACTGGTGCGTAGCGCTGAACGTAAGTGGAAGAATTAGGTTGTGTAAAGTGCATAGTTCAGAGCAATGCAAATGTTGACAAGCAAGTGCATAACACTATGTTACAAACTGAACAGTGAAAAATTAGTGTATGATGAATATAAGCATGCTAATTTGGTGTTTCCGAATTCCAAAAAGCATTAGACAGAGCCGGTGATAATATCAGACATAAATCATGGCATGTATATGTGGCTTAAGAAAATATACCCGAACCCTTGGATGGTTACGGCCCGGCTGATCCTTGGACTTGAGCTTATATAAGCATCCAGAAGGTGGGGCTGACAGTAACTTGGTGGCAGCCTCTGCAGATGCCTCATCAGCAGCAGTTGCAATCCTTTTGACCAATGAAGGCTTAGCAGTTTCAGTCTGCATATAAAAATTGAAGAGCAACAGACATCAGCAGTGATATATAAAATGAATCTATGAGACACTGATGCATATAGTGCTGGATGTAAGTGGAAGAATAGGTGTGTGTGTTTCTGAACTATTGGTAAGCATTAGACAAAGCCGGCAATAAACAGACAAAAATCAAATCATGTATGAGGATTAAGAAAATATACCTGCTTACTGAAAAGGGTACCACCCAGCTGGCCCGTGGCCTTGTGCTTGAGGAGGTTTTCAGAAGATGGTGGCAGCACCATCGTCTTCACAGCAGCCTCATCAGGATCATTTTTTATCCATTTGAGTAGAGGCACAGAAGTTTCATCCTGCATATGAATAGCAACAGAACTCATCATTGATATTTAATAAATCTATGAGATAGACTGATGCAAATAGTGCGGGGTGTAAGTGGAAGAATAGGGTTGTGCATAGAGAACAGTTGACAACAATGCAAATGATTACAAAAGAAGCCAATGGAAATCAACAGTTTATATACTGGATGAGACAGACTGAAAAGTGAAAAATTAGTGTATGATGATTGTAAGCAAACGCAGTGTTTCTGAACTTTTGGTAAGCATTAGACAAAGCCAACAGTAATTAAACAGATAATAATGAAATCATGTATGTGGATTAAGAAAATATACCAGATTCATTAAAAGGTCACCACCCAGCTGGCCCATGGCCTCGTGCTTGTAGAGGTTTTCGGAAGATGGTGCCGGCACCATCGTCCTCACAGCAGCCTCATTAGCCTCATTTTGCATCCACTTGAGTAAAGGCGCAGCAGTTTCAGCCTGCATAAGAATGGGAACAGATCTCAGCAGTGATATTGAATGACTCTGAGACAGACTGATGCATATAGTGCTAGATGTAAGTGGAAGGGTATGGCCGTGTATGGACAACAGTTCACAACAATGCAAGGGTGTGTTCGGTTCTGAAACAGCGTGGAATGGAATGGAATGGTTCCATTTCAGAGGAATGGAATGGTTACATTTTTGTTCGGTTGGGAAAAATGGAGAGCAGAAGAGATCGAGGTTAAACTAACCAATTGTCTCAAAATTGTAATTAACAATTGCAAATGACATTTTAATCTCAAAGTCGTAATTAACAGCGCCTAATGGTGCTCTTTTAATCTAAAAATCGTAATTAACATCATTTTATGTTGGGTTAGGGGAACTGGAGTAGATGAACATTACTGTATGATGATTGTAAGCAAACGAATTTGGTGTTTCTAAACTTTTGGCTTCGAGATCTTATGGGTTTCAACTCTAGCCTACCCCAACTTGTTTGGGACTGAAAGGCTTGGTTGTTGTTGTTGTTGTTGTAAACTTTTGGCAAGCATAGAAAAAACCGACAATAAACAGAGAAAAATCAAGGCATGTTTTGTGGATTAAGAAAATATACCATATTCATTAAAAGATCACCACCCAGCTGGTGCGTGGCCTTGTGCTTGTAGAGGCATTTAGAAGATGGGGGCGGCATCAACATACTGGCAGCCTGATCAGCCGCAGTTTTGATCTTCCTTTTGAGTAAAGGCCCTAAAGTTTCAGTCTGCATATGAATAGCAAAACAAAAGGCAGACCTCAGCAGTGATATTGAATTACTGTATGAGATAGACTGATGCATATAGTGGATGCTCTTAGCCTTTTGCAGCGTGAACACTAGCTATGGACAGACAAAAAAACTAGTTAACTCAGCTTTGTCTAGATATGAATGTACTACCACCATCCAAAAGCTTAAGCCTTATTTATTTTTGAGAAATCAAAACAAGCAAAGTTTGACCAAAATTTTAGAACATTCTATCAACAAATATAATACTGTGTAGATACCGTAGGAAAATATATTTTATTATCTATTTAATGATATTAATTTTGTATTTTGCATGTTACTGATTTTTGGTAAAAGCTTAGTCAAACATGGTATAGTTTGACTTTCTAAAAATAATATAAGCCCAAAGCTTTGGGATGGAGGCAGTAGTATCTAGAGCTAAAACACATCTAGATACATCCGTATCTACAGATAGTTGAGTCAATTAATTTGGATCTGAGGGAGTATCAGATTCAGACTACATCATGGTAAGTTGGTTAAAAAAATTACCCCTGGGCGGTCCCTGCCCAGCTCGGCAGTGGCATTTCGCTTCTTGTGCTGCAGATCGGGCCATGCTCCTGCAGCAGGTGGGGCGCTATTCTCGTTCCCCATAGCCTCAGCACGGAACCTGGAGGTACCAACCTGATACAGAGAATATAGAGCATGGTGTCACAGAGGCTTTACGCACAAACAGCTGAAGACATGTGCTACTTTAAGCATATTCCAGAACAGGAACAGATTGAGGATGCAGAGACCAGAGAGACACTTAAAAGGTAAAGAGTGGATAAGCAAACGGAGTACCTGCTTCGCGGGGCTGGGGACGCAGCTCAGGCTCAGCCAACTGCCCACATGCGTGGTGGCCTTACGCTCCATTGCCCCCACCGCCGAGGTCTTACCTTTCCTGTACAAGCTGACAAAAGATACAGTGAGGATCAGCAGAAACTACAAAGGTTGCAAATGTCGACAAATAAAGGAAGAACACCCCAATCCAAGCAAAGGTAGCCCCCGCCCCCACCCCCATCAATCACTCCCAGCTCGAGGGTGACCAGAAAGACACCCCTTCGCCCAGAATAGGAAAGAGATGCGCAAGATATCGAGGAGAGGAAAAAAGAACCGATCTCGAGAAAGGAGAGAACATTACTAGTCCTACCTAATCCGCTTGGGCTAGATGCAGCTTGCCCCTCCAAGCTGGATGCCTGGACGGTGGAGGCGAAAGGAGGGGATCGAGCTAGCGGCTTGCATCCGTCGGCAATCGGCACTCGATCGGGAGAGAAGGGGTGCTACATAAAGGGGAGGGGTAACATATTTTATTACACAGTGAACTTACTGATGTGACTAGTCATTACATGTCTCACTGAAACTAGGGCCCATAGTGTGGCACCCCAAATTTACTTGAAGCTGCCCGGCGGGACGCATTGGCGCGTCAAGAAACCCCCGAATTGTAGCGGGGAAATGAAACATTTCACAAAAATTCGAAATTCAAGCACACCGCCACGCGCCAAGCACGCGGCTGTTCCTTCCTCTTCCTCGGTTCCTCCTCCCCTATCCGAAAAAACCCCAAATCCCAAGCTCAAACCAAAAAAAAAAAAAAAATGGCCGCCATGCATGTCCTCGTTAACCCGCTGGAGATCGTTCCCGGACGATGCGGACCACCCGCCCTGAGATCCAGAATTCCGTCCACCTCGAGGCACTGCGTGCTGTCTCGCAGCAGCGGCTTGAGGGCGCTGAAGAGGAAGTTCCGCCGGAAAGTGCTCATGGCAACCGTGCAAGCTCACCGGCGTGCTGTATCCCGAGAGGAACTGGTCAAAGCTTTGCTATTCGCCACACAAAAAAAATTGCGGGCCAAGATCTGGTCAAAGCTTCGTCGATGGCTTGCCGCGAGAGGCTTGGAGTCCAGAGTCAATAAACTAGCTGCTCGAGGACTTGGGCGGTTTACACGGATTCATATTAACTGACTCAAGTTTGTTAGTCTAGTTAACAAATGCATCTAGATACATCCATATCTAGACAGAATTGAGTCAATTAATATGAATCAGAGGGGAGTACCTGAAAGTGTTTCATGCTACCAACTAATGCGCTGGCAGGAATCGCTGTAGAAGTAATTGTGCTACTACTCATACGATGAACTGATTGTGTGGGTGTCGAATTTTGCAACGCGATCATCCACTGAATGCTTAATCTAGCGCCAAAGGCGTACAAATCATAACATACTACAGCACCAGAACATAAGAGTACGAATCATAAAGTAGCTCAACATTTTGCATCAGGGCTGGGTGGTCCTGAGACTACCGGGACGCCCCTGATGATCTCCGGGTGTGCATCCTCTTCAACGCAAAGCTGTGTACTCGGTCCACGGCCTCCTTCTGTAGGCTGGATAATCTCAGGTGCAGGACCTTCGTCTATGAGAGGCTCGTCATCAGTACCATCCACAGGTGCATCAGGGCTGGGTGGTCTTGAGACTACCCGGACGCCCGTGATGATCTCCGGGCGTGCATCCACTTCAACGCAAAGCTGTGTACTCGGTCCACGGCCTCCTTCTGTAGGCTGGATAATCTCAGGTGCAGGACCTTCGTCTATGAAAGGCTCGTCATCAGTACCATCCACAGGTGCATCAAACTGAGATTCATCTTCAAATCTCCCATCAAACTGAGAGACCTCTTCAACTCTATGCTTCTGCAATTAGTACATCAACCGATTAGACAAACATCTAAGGGATGCAACCTGAACAAATGCCGTTTTACATATTTACCTTCTCATCTGGCACAGCACATGTCCCAGAGCTGAAACCCGTTTCCTGAAGCAAGCGCTTTTTCTCTCCTTCCCGTCCATCCATCTGCAACAAGTTAAATTTGAGTACAGAACCTTGCACAGCAATGCAAACTATTGATTGAAACAGCGGCAGCATCAATATAAATAATTAACTACATATGCCAGCACACATACAGTGTGAGCAAGATCTGCTTCTCCTGCTAAAGGATCATTATATGGTTCACCATGCTAAACCCGCCTAACATATGTGCGGTCCATCCCAAAAATGTGTAAATGATCTGCCACTACAGGGTGAGGCCTCTTCTCACCATTCATACATGTGCAGCGCGGGCAATACACGTCCAGGTTGTGACCATCATGAGCTCTAATAAACCCCATAAAGGGTTGAACACCATTTATATATGAAGGGGAACATAAGTGTCCATGCAGTATCCAAGTTCTGTCCATCTGTTTAATTATGAGATACAGTGGTTGGTGATTAATTTAAGGCGAAGTAGGAAATGTATATCCATCGAGTACAAAACTATACTACATGATTATGCATTTCAGCAATCATGTCGAGTACAAAACAAAAAATGCCCATCGACATTTTAGCAAACAGATCGTGTACAAAACTCTGCCATGGCATTTCAGCAAATTAACGGATCGAGTGCAGAACTGACTCTATATGCCCACGCAAATGAACAAATTGATCGATGACAAATCGAGCGGAAAACTATAAAGTGCCAATTAGTTCGAGCATACTGACGAATTTTTTTAGCAGCATCAAGAAAATATAAATCGTTAGGCTGTCTTGCCCGATACATGATTGAGCTAGAGATAGCAGCCCTACCGTGGATCAACTTGACCGCCGGTGCGTCTCGAGAAGAACGACGGGGAGGGGAAGCTTCTTCTTCGCACGGACGGGACGGGGAGGGGAAGCTCTTCGCACGGACGGGGATAAGTTGTGTACGGGTGGGTGGGGGGTCATGCGGCCGGGCCGCCGGGGTGATAATTAAGGTCGGTAGGTGGCGTTTAATGGAGTTGCGTGTGTAATTTGCCGTGCACAAGGTTGAGGAATAGGCGGTTCCCTTTGCCGCGCGCACAATTCAAACTATCCCGCCCATGTAGTTTAAATTCGCCATATTTTCGTTAAATCGACATAAAGTCATGTGAGTGGGGGAAAATTAGCAAAGTTGCTTGAAAAATAGTAAAACTCTGGAATTATCCTTTAAATATGCTCTACTTCGTGTGAAAATCGGGGTGTGGAAGCATGTTGAGCTGTTTTATTTGTACTTTCTTCATTAAAACTCCCATTTTATGCACTTTGGATGGAAAGAAATCATTTGTACATAAATTTTGACAACGCCATTTGCAAACACTAATTGTTTACATGCCAAGATGCACCCATCCACCAAATATATATGTGGCAAAAGTTTATCACAATCTAGCAGATATGCATAATTAGTGAGGGACCCCTTTTGATTTTGTGCAATTTCCACTAATTAGGTAGAGATCGAGAAGGGTTAATTAATTAGGCCATGTTAGGGGTTATGTGTTTTAGATTAGGTTGTGTGGATTCAAATACAACTTCTTTATTTGTGTGCTATGATTAATCAAAACTAGATCGATCGACTGCGCACACATTATTAGAGGCGCATGCCTTTGCGCACAAAGTGCATGTGTGTGTTGTTGGCCACCAACGAGAGAGAGAGAGAGAGAGAGAGAGAGAGAGAGAGAGTGAGAGAGAGCTACATACGAGAGAGCGATTGAAATCCCCAAATTAAACACATATATATGCATGGCACATTTAATTTAATTAGAGGACCGCGAGGCACCCCTGGCCTGCTTGATGCACAATTAAGTGTCATTGGCCTATATATAGGGTTTAATTAGGGTTTAGGGTTTAGGGTTAGGAGGTTAGGGTTTAGGGTTTAATGTTTATGGTGTTTAGGGTTTAGGGATTAGGGATTAGGGTTTATTTAGGGTTTAAGGTTTAGGGATCATCGATCGAGTGCGCACACACACATTATTAGAGGCACACGCGCCTTTGCGCATAAAGTGCATGCGTATATGTGTGTGTTTTTTGGCCACCAACGACATATAGATGATCGAGAGAGAGAGAGATTGAAATCCCCCAAGAATATGTTCAAATATATATTAAAATATATGCACGAATGCATGCATGGTAGGCCATGCATGCACACTAATTATATATATATTATGAGGAAACTTAATCAAATGTGTTTTCATTCGAGAGAACTTGTCAAAATTCAAGTTAATTAATTTATCATCGATAATTATATAATTAATTAATGAATCTCAGGGAGATGTTATACAACATATGATCGATATAGGCCATGTATATATTAATTGGTTTTAATCTACCGTTTAATTTGCTAGCTAGCTGCATGCTATATATAGAGCATGTTTTTATTAGATCGGGTTATAGCTAGTATAGTTTAGGGTTATGTGTTTTAATTAACTAGGGTTTGATTAGCTAGGGGTTAGTTATATATATATGGTTTAGGGTTAATGCATGGCACATTTAATTTAACTAGAGGACCGCGAGGCACCCCTGGCCTGCTTGATGCACAATTAAGTGTCGTTGGCCTATATATAGGGTTTAATTAGGGTTTAGGGTTAGCTAGCTGGGTTTAGGGTTTAGTGTTTAGGGTGTTTAGCTAGGGTCTAGGGTTTAGGGTTTAGTGTTTACGGTGTTTAGAGGGTCTAGGGTTTAGTGTTTAGGGTGTTTAGGGTCTAGGGTTTAGGGTCTAGTGTTTAGGGTCTAGGGTTTAGGGTTTAATTAGTGTTTAGGGTGTTTAGGGTTTAGGGTTTAGTGTTTACGGTGTTTAGGGTCTAGGGTTTAGGGTTTAGTGTTTAGGGTGTTTAGGGTCTAGGGTTTAGGGTCTAGTGTTTAGGGTCTAGGGTTTAGGGTTTAATTAGTGTTTAGGGTGTTTAGGGTTTAGGGTTTAATGTTTACGGTGTTTAGGGTCTAGGGTTTAGGGTTTAGTGTTTAGGGTGTTTAGGGTCTAGGGTTTAGTGTGTTTAGGGTGTTTAGGGTTTAGGGGATTAGGGATTAGGGTTTTAGGGTTGTTTAAGGTTTAGGGATCATCGATCGAGTGCGCACACACATTATTAGAGGCACCCGCGCCTTTGCGCATAAAGTGCATGCGTATATATATGTGTATTTTTTTGCCACCAACAACGATATATAGATGATCGAGAGAGAGAGATTGAAATCCCCAAGAATATGCATGTTCAAATATATATCAAAATATATGCACGAATGCATGGTAGGCCATGCATGCACACTAATTATATATATATTATGAGCTAGGCAACTTGATCAAATGTGTTTTCATACGAGAGAACTTGTCAAAATTCAAGTTAATTAATTTATCATCGATAATTATATATATAATTAATTAATGAATCACAGGGAGATCGATAATTAATTTAGGGTTTTAGGGTTGTACGTTTAAGGTTTAGGGATCATCGATCGAGTGCGCACACACATTATTAGAGGCACCCGCGTCTTTACGCATAAAGTGCATGCGTATATATGTGTGTGTTTTTTGCCACCAACGTTATATATAGATGATCGCGAGAGAGAGAGAGATTGAAATCCCCAAGAATATGTTCAAATATACATTAAAATATATGCACGAATGCATGGTAGGCCATGCATGCACACTAAAATTATATATATATTATGAGGCAACTTAATCAAATGTGTTTTCATTCGAGAGAACTTGTCAAAATTAAAGTTAATTAATTTATCAAGATAATTATATAATTAATTAATGAATCTGAGGGATATGTTATACAACATGATCGATATAGGCCATGTATATTTTAATTGGTGTTAATCTACGGTTTGCTAGCTAGCTGTTATATATATAGAGCATGCTTTTATTAGATCGGGTTATATCTAGTATAGTTTAGGGTTATGTGTTTTAATTAAGTAGGGTTGATTAGCTAGGGTTAGTTACATATATATGGTTTAGGGTTAATGCATGTCACATTTAATTTAATTAGAGGACCGCGAGGCACCCCTGGCCTGCTCGATGCACACAATTAAGTGTCGTTGGCCTATACATAGGGTTTAATTAGGGTTTAGGGTTAGCTAGGGTTTAGGGTTAGGGTTAGGGTTAGGGTTAGGGTCTAGGGTCTAGGGTTTATTGTTTAGGGTGTTTAGGGTTTAGGGATTAGGGATTAGGGATTTAAGGTTTTAGGGGTTGTTTAAGGTTTAGGGATCATCGATCGAGTGCGCACACACATTATTAGAGGCACCCGCGCCTTTACGCATAAATTGCATGCGTATATATATATGTGTGTGTTTTTTGGCCACCAACGATATATTGATGATCGAGAGAGAGATTGAAATCCCTAAGAATATGTTCAAATATACATTAAAATATATGCACGAATGCATGGTAGGCCATGCATGCACACTAATTAATTATATATATATTATGAGGCAACTTAATCAAATGTGTTTTCATTCGAGAGAACTTGTCAAAATTCAAGTTAATTAATTTATCACGATAATTATATAATTAATTAATGAATATGAGGGATATGTTATACAACATGATCGATATATATAGGCCATGTATATTTTAATTGGTGTTAATCTACGGTTTGCTAGCTAGCTGCTATATATAGAGCATGTTTTTATTAGATCGGGTTATATCTAGTATAGTTTAGGGTTATGTGTTTTAATTAAGTAGGGTTAATTAGCTAGGGTTAGTTACATATATATGGTTTAGGGTTAATGCATGGCACAATTAATTTAATTAGAGGACCGCGAGGCACCCCTGGGCTGCTCGATGCACAATTAAGTGACGTTGGCCTATACATAGGGTTTAATTAGGGTTTAGGGTTAGCTAGGGTAGAGGGTTAGGGTTAGGGTTTAGGGTTTAGGGTTTAGTGTTTAGGGTGTTTAGGGTTTAGGGATTAGGGATTTAGGGGTTTTAGGGTTGTTTAAGGTTTAGGGATCATCGATCGAGTGCGCACACACATTATTAGAGGCACCCGCGCCTTTACGCATAAAGTGCATGCGTATATATGTGTGTTTTTTGGGCCACCAACGATATATAGATGATCGAGAGAGAGAGATTGAAATCCCCAAGAATATGTTCAAATATACATTAAAATATATGCACGAATGCATTGTAGGCCATGCATGCACACTAATTATATATATATTATGAGGCAACTTAATCAAATGTGTTTTCATTCGAGAGAACTTGTCAAAGTTCAAGTTAATTAATTTATCACGATAATTATATAATTAATTAATGAATCTCAGGGATATGTTATACAACATGATCGATATAGGCCATGTATATTTTAATTGGTGTTAATCTACGGTTTGCTAGCTAGCTGCTATATATAGAGCATGTTTTTATTAGATCGGGTTATAGCTAGCTAGTATAGTTTAGGGTTATGTGTTTTAATTAAGTAGGGTTGATTAGCTAGAGTTAGTTACATATATATGGTTTAGGGTTAATGCATGGCACATTTAATTTTATTAGAGGATCGCGAGGCACCCATGACCCGCTCGATCGATGCACAATTAAGTGTCGTTGGCCTATACATAGGGTTTAATTGGGGTTTAGGATTAGCTAGGGTTTAGGGTTAGGGTTAGGGTTAGGGTACGTTTAGGGTCTAGGGTTTAGGGTTTAGTGTTTAGGGTGTTTAGAGTTTAGGGATTAGGGATTTAAGGTTTTAGGGTTGTTTAAGGTTTAGGGATCATCGATCGAGTGCGCACACACATTATTAGAGGCACCCGCGCCTTTACGCATAAATTGCATGCATATATATGTGTGTTTTTTGGGCCACCAATGATATATAGATGATCGAGAGAGAGAGATTGAAATCCCCAAGAATATGTTCAAATATACATTAAAATATATGCACGAATGCATTGTAGGCCATGCATGCACACTAATTATATATATATTATGAGGCAACTTAATCAAATGTGTTTTCATTCGAGAGAACTTGTCAAAGTTCAAGTTAATTAATTTATCACGATAATTATATAATTAATTAATGAATCTCAGGGATATGTTATACAACATGATCGATATAGGCCATGTATATTTTAATTGGTGTTAATCTACGGTTTGCTAGCTAGCTGCTATATATAGAGCATGTTTTTATTAGATCGGGTTATAGCTAGCTAGTATAGTTTAGGGTTATGTGTTTTAATTAAGTAGGGTTGATTAGCTAGGGTTAGTTACATATATATGGTTTAGGGTTAATGCATGGCACATTTAATTTTATTAGAGGATCGCGAGGCACCCATGACCCGCTCGATCGATGCACAATTAAGTGTCGTTGGCCTATACATAGGGTTTAATTGGGGTTTAGGATTAGCTAGGGTTTAGGGTTAGGGTTAGGGTACGTTTAGGGTCTAGGGTTTAGGGTTTAGTGTTTAGGGTGTTTAGGGTTTAGGGATTAGGGATTTAAGGTTTTATGGTTGTTTAAGGTTTAGGGATCATCGATCGAGTGCGCACACACATTATTAGAGGCACCCGCGCCTTTACGCATAAATTGCATGCATATATATGTGTGTTTTTTGGCCACCAACGATATATAGATGATCGAGAGAGAGAGATTGAAATCCCCAAGAATATGTTCAAATATACATTAAAATATATGCACGAATGCATGGTAGGCCATGCATGCACACTAATTATATATATATATATTATGAGGCAACTTAATCAAATGTGTTTTCATTCGAGAGAACTTGTCAAAATTAAAGTTAATTAATTTATCACGATAATTATATAATTAATTAATGAATCTCAGGGATATGTTATACAACATGATCGATATAGGCCATGTATATATTAATTGGTGTTAATCTACGGTTTGCTAGCTAGCTGCTATATATAGAGCATGTTTTTATTAGATCGGGTTATAGCTAGTATAGTTTAGGGTTATGTGTTTTCATTAAGTAGGGTTGATTAGCTATGGTTAGTTACATATATATGGTTTAGGGTTAATGCATGGCACATTTAATTTAATTAGAGGACCGCGAGGCACCCCTGGCCTGCTTGATGCACAATTAAGTGTCGTTGGCCTATATATAGGGTTTAATTAGGGTTTAGGGTTAGGGTTAGGGTTTAGGGTCTAGGGTTTAGTGTTTAGGGTGTTTAGGGTTTAGGGATTAGGGATTAGGGTTTCAGGGTTGTATAAGGTTTAGGGATCATCGATCGAGTGCGCACACACATTATTAGAGGCACCCGCGCCTTTGCGCATAAAGTGCATGCGTATAGTTTAGGGTTATTTGTTTTAATTAAGTAGGGTTTGATCAGCTAGGGTTAGTTACATATATATGGTTTAGGGTTAATGCATGGCACATTACATATAGTTTAAATCTCAAGAATGTTTATACATGATAGGCCATATGTGCAAAGGAATTTTTTTCCCGTGAACTTGTCAAAATTCAAGTTTATCAGTGCCAATGGAAACTAGTCCAAAAAATTACATAGAGGACCAAAAGTACTAGACAATAACTAATAGAACCTGCAACTTTACAAAAAGGACCCCAAAACATATAGAAGAAAATCAATCGAGTCCTTCTCGACCGCACATCAGATCTCTGCTCCGCATCCTTTCCAGCAACTCCGTCGCCGGGGACGCACCACTTGGGACGGTGTCGCCGGTAGTCGCCAGGACGAAGGAGAAGAAGGGCCTCAGCAACGGCATATTGGCTCTGAGAAGGGCCGCTGAAAGTCCAAGATGTGCACGGGCAAGACGGATGACGCCGTCGTATGCCCCGAGCTTGTGAACTTTAGCAGCTTGACTTCCCCATTGGCCAGATCTGAAGCACTGACCA
Organism: Lolium multiflorum; assembly: GCA_030979885.1. Taxonomy (NCBI): domain Eukaryota; kingdom Viridiplantae; phylum Streptophyta; class Magnoliopsida; order Poales; family Poaceae; genus Lolium; species Lolium multiflorum. The sequence continues at coordinate 283,730,127 of CM061750.1, forward strand.
AAGCAAGCCTCACCGTTAGCGCCATCACATTGATGGCACCAGATCGGGGTTTGGCCGGCAAGATCCGCCAGATTCACCATAGGCCAGATCTGAAGCCGATGATGAGATCCCCGACTCCATTGCGCCATTCTGCTCATGGGAAACACTGGATCTAAGCTTACAACAACACTAACTCCCTCGGATCCAAATTAGCTGACTCAACTTTGCTTATCTAAATATGGATGTATCCACACATGTTTTTACTCTAGATACATACACGTCTAAGGAAAGTTGAATCAATTAATTTAGTTCGGAGGGTGTACAATATACAGAGAGAAGTCGGCCTCGTCTCCGGCCGGCGAGGCCGCCGGAGAGAAGGGGGAGAGGAGCCGGGGGAGTGGGAGAGACTCGAGAGAGAAAGAGAAGAGGAAGAAATGAGAGCTCCCTGGGGAAGAACATTATTTTTGTCGTTCTGCTCGTAGCTTGAAACTGAAAATTTCGGCCGCGCGCCAAATCATCCCGCCGCATCCATTCGAAAATCCCGTGACCAGTTTTACCCTTTTAACCCTGGTCCGGAAGCTACAACCCACCGACCATGGAGGGCTCATTCGGTAACAATGAAATATCTTGCCTAGATCCCGAACCCTCCCCACAGGCCCACACCCACCCACCAACCATTCGCCCCATTAGCTCAAAAATACTCTCACACGCCAAAGCTCGATCTACAGTACTAGATCTGCTTCGCCGCCGGCATACTCCTCCACAGCGTAGCCTTGATCGTGTTGGCTGTCCACCCACCTGATCCGCTCCCCCGCCGCCCTCGTCACCGACGGATCTGCTTCACCGCCGACCTCGCCACCGACGGATCTGCTTCACCGCCGACCTCGCCACCGACTACCTCGCCGCAGCGGCTGTATCAACTTCACCGAATACCTTGCCAGCCAACCAGATCTGCTTCACTAACGCCCGCTTCTACTGAAACAGGGTCGATTCATCGTCTCCCGCGTTCGCCGCCGCTGGAATGCAAGTTGCCGCCCCCGTCCACCCCGCCGCAGCTTGGTTAGTACGCTGGCCCGTTAGATCGCGGTGTTTCTTTAGCCATGTTTTGTGTAGTTATTTGCAGATCTCATATGCCGTTAACTTTCTTGATGTGTTGCTTCGCATGAAGTTTGTTTACAAAAGCATTATCCGGTCGCTACCATCCTGTTCATTCTACTGACACCTGTGTGCATTCACATATTTATAGCCTTGTACCCATTCATTTGCTGCCAACTGTTTTTGTACTGCATGCTATTGTCGCACTGCTTTTATAGTCGTGCTATGGGCATTTCCAATCTGCTTGTTCTTATACCACGTCATTAGCTCACCGCTAGCTGTTTTCTCGTGTCTGCTATTCTCACACTGCTTTTATAATCATGCTATGTGCATTTCCAATCTGCTTGCTCTTATACCTCGTCTTTAGCTTATATAGTTATTGCTGCGTGCATGTCTGGTCTTTGTATTATCGTAGACTGACTTGTCAATGTTATTTTTCCTAGGGATTGATCATGCGAACCACTTATTAGAACATCCAACATTAACAGCGGGGACGCTAGGTAAGGTTGGAATCTGAGTTCGTGGTTGGTAATTTTGGCAGTTTACTTCCGTTATTATCTATAACCTATATGCATTGTTCCTTATGCAAGAGATTAACACTTGGAACCCTGCCATAGCAATGCCATTCATGCTTTACTATGTTTCTGCCTATTTGATATGCTTGTCTTGGAGAAACTTCGAGGGTGATTTGAACCTGACATTTGGTCATTCTTAATGCCAGTTTACTTTATGTGTAAAACCTTGGCATTACCCTACTCTAAATCTGAATGTCTGAAATTCGTATCTCATGCAAAGCAACATCTAGTTGGTTTTAATCTGATATCTGGTAAATATTGGCTTATTCATTTGGCAGCTCAAGTTTTTTGTTATTTGAAACCAGCTGACTTGGTCTTAAATGTGATATCTAAACACAGATTAAGGACAATGGAGCAGGAGGATTAGCATTTCACTTGATGGCTGAACCTAAAATGATAGGCATGTTGACCACGACTAGTGCACGCAAGAGAAGGACCTGCAGTGAGCCAGTATGTGCTTAGTACATGCATCTTATCTTATCTTGTGCTTATTTCTGCTACATGCTGTTATCTGATCTCTACATTGCGTAATACATGTTTGAATAGTTAATTGTTGTAACTATGTTTACAATGTTACCAGAATGCAGTTTTAATGAAGCAGTCATCATTAGAAGATAGTCGCCAAAAAAGGATCTGTAGCGACCCTGTGCAACATTATGATGTAAGTTTGTGCTTAGTACAAGTTCCATACATGTCTTATTTATGCAACTTGTTATTATCTTATATCTACATTGCATAATAAATGTTTGCATAGTTCATCGTTTAACTCTTTTTGCATTATTATCAGAACTAGCAAGGTGGCCCTCGCAATGCGAGGGCATCATCTTTAATGTGTTAAAAAATTACCATTATGATATTTTAAAGTCTAAATATGAATATCCAACAAATTCCATTTGTTTAGGTGCATGTGTGGATCTCTAATAGGTGCAAACAATTTAGGTGTTTTAGATATAGTTATATAGATCTAACGGTGGTGGTGTATTAATAAAAAGATGATATCAAATCGACGATCATATTTTTTTTTGAGATATTCTAACAAAACTCTTTGTTTTCTATTGGCATCATATCAATCATCATCTACAACTTTAGGAACGAATATAAACCTTAAATCTTTTAGTAAAAAAATTGGTGGATTTACTTTTTTCTAGAAAGAAAATATTCGGATAATTTATAAAATTGATGATTTTTTGTATCATAATAAGAATCGATCTAAAAGTATCATCCGGTATAGATATCAACACTTATAAGGAACCATAATATTAACAAATCACATGATAATCAAAGAAATTGAATGTGTTCAAAGATTATACATTTTTTTTGAATTATCTCCATCATTTGGTCACCATGTTTCCAGTAATATACAATAGAAGACCATATCTATAATTCCATACATTGCATAAAAAATGATTCTAACAAAGAATATGTTTGCTCGTTCTATATAAAAATTAATTTGCATTGAACGGAAATGATGTTTTGTATGCATTCATGATTATCTAAATGGTAATTTTGTAATATGTAGCCAAAAAAGTATCATTTAATTTTTTATTTTTACGTAACTTTATAAAAAATCCTTTGTTCATAATTTTAATCACCATATCGACATCACCATGGCGGTCCTAATCATTGATATCCTCCTATTTGAGCATATTATGCAACTGTCAAATCTTCATAATTAAACTTTTTCAAAAATCATCATATAAAAGGACTTGAATTATCTAATTTGTGTTTTTAGATTTCTCATCGCTTGTTTTGTTTGCTATATTACTTGCTTTGTTGGTTTCATTTGGGTCAGCAGGCCAATGATATTAACACAAAACCATAGTTATAAATTCAACTTTTTATATACGAAAAAACCAATTCATAAGTATTGTTTATCGATGTTTACTCTACTCTTCAGGGCATCACTGTCAGCAAATTCGAGCAAGAGTCCAAAGAATCTGACTTTTCTTCAACAACTTCCTACACTATTGTATCAAGACGAAATTGATTTATGCTCGCAATCACTGAAGATCTCAGGCATGTACATGGACTCATCTTCAATAATTGGCTTAAATGCATCATTTTTCTTCTAGTAGATGCATATATTGCACTGGCCAATGTAGAAAGATTATATGATGCAAAAACTGAATATGTAAAAGTAATACCATGATATGCACGTTATAATCACACCATATCTGCTAAAATCATATTGGTGCTAATAATATTCCACAGTAGAGTCTCAAAATCGCCTTTATTGTGTATGTTTCTTTCTTCTGGTCAAATCATTGTACAATACAGGTGCTATATAAAAATTGCCAACTTGTGGACAATATATGTTTGTGAAGCAACTGAAGTATCATTCAACCATCCATTAGATGTAATCTGAAGTATCGTTCAATAATTTTATCGATATAATAAATAATTAACCGATTAAGAACTGAAGCAACCATTGATCTGTCAATTATAAATGACTAAACTATCGCCGATCCATTCAATAAAGTAGCCCCGACCTGATAAACCATGAATCAGTCAGAATATTTTTCTACAATGTGGATGGTACATATTGGAGGTGATTGGGTGCTGGCGTTCACCTTGTAAAAGCGATGGGAAAGGGACCTTCCCAATTCAAATGGAGATTTTTCGAGGAGACATGTGAAGCACTTGATGTCGCAATGACGATGGCATGTTGTATTATTTTTTACTGCTTCATTCAAAATCTGTTGATAAGATTTGTCATAATGCAAATATGTGTCAAATCGTGAGCGAATAGTTTTATAAAAAAGTATAGCTGTGATGCAAATATATCATTGCCATAAATTAATATGTTTCGGTAGCATCCGTGCAATTGTAATGAGCCATGCAAACCACAAGCTAGTTCATGCACAAAATAAAAAGAAAATTGCAAGGAGAAATCAAAATAAAGATTTATACCTAGATACCATGTTTACATGCTGGTATACCAGCGTCATCTTGGACAGCAATTAATTCATGACTCTTCATTGTAGCTGCTTCATGTTACACTGAATGGGAAATCACCCAAACCTGCGATGTGATGGAATTACCCCAGCATGCAACGTAGTCCTTCATATATACACCATGCAACCTGCGATGTGATTTCATGAATCAAAGAGAAAGTTATACATGTGCCCCGCCCAAAAAAAAGTGTATACATGCAAGGAACGGCTATACACTTGTGGGAGATCTGAATGATTTGAGGGAACCTACCAATTTAAGCAACTGTCTCTGCGCTGCGATTTGTTGCCGCTGACCGTGTCGTGGGTTGACGTGCAACTGTGTGAGCCATCAGGGACTGGAAAGGGCCGGCTGGTGCCTTTGAGCAATGTCAGTTTCTTTTCGAACCACGCCCAGCCATGTCATCTTGGAGTCATTCTGCCAAATCCCTCAATCAGTTCGCGTAATCACGTACCAAGAGAGGATGAATGATGTTTGGCTGGTGCACGTCTGGCGCAACGGTAGTCTTTCGGCAAAGATGGCGCGACGGCGCTAGGGAAGCCATGTCATCTTGGCATCTTTCTTTCTGTTGCATCCATCTATATTGGTTCAGATGTTAAGATAGCAGGAAAGGCGTTGGGCTGGGCCGGCTGGCACATCCCCGTTAATTGGCGACGGCATGCTGGTAAAGATACGGCATGAGGCAAGTCTTGAACCACGATGCAAGGTGTACATATGAAAGACTTACTGAAAGCACCGATGCATATATGCTGGCGGCAGCGTTGCTTGAGACACACCTGAAGATCGGAACACGGCGGCAGCGGCATAGTGCGTGAATACACTTTTGAACACGGCAGCGACGGCGGCGGAGGGTATCCTGAGACACACCGGGGGATCGGAATACCGTCGCAACATACCTGAATACAGTCTTGAAGACGGTGGTAGTAGGCTGCTATATATCAGACTGAAGAGAAAAGGCTGAATACTTTTGAACTAATAATCTAGAACCAAATTAATCTCAAAAATCTCTAAGAAAGTAGACGGAACGGTTTAAAAAAACCTCATGCATAGCTTCTCTTTGGGCTGTTCGTTCGGGCTGGATGCATGAGCCAAATCAAATTACATGGATCGATCCATGTTGCTGGCTGCACGGCTGCATGTTATCTATATGATGCAAAGATTGAAATCTGAATACGGTAGATGCTTAAGTAGATTCCACGGACTAAGCGCATCACGACAAATATGACACCATAAGATTGGAATACGTACTATGCCGGATTGGAATACGTGCGCTCTGCCAGCAAGATCCATAGAATACAAAGCCATGGATTAAAATAGGGTCTATTGTATGCATCTGCCAGCGAGATCCAAACCTTAGGCACTGATGTATAATCCATGTGCATGCACTCGGAGGAGATCGGCTGATCCGTAGACGAAAAGAAAAATACGTCGGGCGGCGGCGTGAGCATGCGCTAGGAGGCATGCACTTGGAGCAGATCGGCTGGTTCGGAGACGAAAAGGAAAATACGGCGGGCGGCGGCGTGAGCATGCGCTAGGAGAGTCTTAGGTTAGGTTCTGTTTTTTGATGAGTACGTAACCTATCAAAGAAGTGCAGAAAAAAATATGAATGGCATTGGTGGGTAATTTTGTGTAACTATTTTTGTAAAAAAAAAAATCTAAGATCGATTGGCTGACAACGGCTGATTACTTATTTTAACGGTCAGATGTTTCTAATTATTGTGGGATTTTCTAGAGTATTTCCTTTTTTCTGGTGAGCCCGTAATTTACTTTTAATATATAATAGATGCAGTTGTGATGAAGCAATCTTCATTACCAGTGAGGCCCACAAAAAGTTCTGATCTTTCTTCTGATGCATCTTCTCATAGCCGTCAACCTAGACCATTTCTTTCATCAGACAGTAAATATCTCAAGGCTGTACTTTATAAAAGACATGGTATTGCTGCTTTAAGATCTGTAGCTGATATGTTGACAAAGAGTACACAAGATTCAATCAAGGCGATTGCCAAATGTCAACGTGTTATTGATGATGCTAATAGAAGTCCTCAATGATTCTATGTAATTTTTTTATTTGGGCACATTAATTGCCTTGTAATTTTCCTATTTGTTTTATTTGTGTATGTACTTGTGTGTATCATTGAAATCAGATTTTAGGCTCATGAAATTTAATGCAAGTTGACTAGTCAAACAAGTAGGGCCCTACAACAGATTGGGCCGGCCCACTTATAGTAGTGTGGGACCCACTTTCATTTTGGGCCGGCCCACTTCTTTAGTAGGCCGGCCCGGTTACACGATAATGGGCTCCACATGCTTATTGGGCCGGCCCACTATCTTGTTGGGCCGGCCCACTTGCTCTATGGTGGTCCCACATGGTGAATGGGCCGGCCCTTTAATAGGAAGGTGGGACCCACCTGTGTTTTTGGCCCTGCCCACTATCTTGTTGGGCCGGCCCACTTTCTATATGGTGGACCCCACATACCAAATGGGCCGGCCCATTAACAGGAATGTGGGACCCACCTGTGTTTTTGGCCCGGCCCACTATCTTGGTGGGCCAGCCCACTTGCTATATGGTGGGCCCCACATACTAAATGGGCCGGCCCTTTAACAGGAAAGTGGGACCCACTGTGTTTTTGGCCCGACCCACTATCTTGTTGGGTGGCCCACTTGCTATATGGTGGACCCCACAAACTAAATGGGCCGACCCTTTAACTGGAAAGTGGGACCCACTGTTTTTGGCCGCCCACTAGCTTGTTGGGCGGCCCACTTGCTATACGGTGGACCCACACACTAAATGGGCGGCCTTTTAACGGGAAAGTGGGACCCACTGTGTTTTTGGCCGGCCACTTGCTTCTTGGGCGGCCCGATTCTTGTAAGGTGGACCCCACATGTTAAATGGGCCGGCCCATTTAAGTTTTGACCAGTCAACCTTAGAGGTTAGGCCCGGCCCACGTAACTAATGGACCAGCCCAGCTATATAGTTGACCGGTCAAACTATGTCATCGGCCCGGCCCGCTTAAGACGTGGCAGGCCTCGTGTGGGCCTACCATCTACCACGGGGTTTCAGCCGGTTAACGCCGTTAGCGGTTAACGCGTCGCCACGTGTCGGTTTGCATGACGTCGCAGTCAATGGGCTCCCGAAAACACTTCCGCAACGGTCCGATTTTCCGTGGCGGAAGGGCGCCAAGCGCGACGGACCGAAAAATCGTCGTTGGACTTTGCTGACGCAGTTTCGACAACAGAACCCATATCGTCGGGTTAGGCCCATAGGCGACGAAAAATGCCCCTTAGTTGACGATTTTGGGACGTTGTCTATCAGAACTTTTCTTGTAGTGTCTGGCGTTGTTGTCGTCACCAGCACTCAAGGATTTCTCCCGGCCTTGTTTTCGACCCAACGCCATCAGACATGCGCAGAAAGGAGCCACGTTGGCCTCACCGGCAATAAGAGGTGAGACATGGCCGTCAGCCGAGTAAGAGGCGCCGAAAACCACCCCACCACCACTAGAAATATGGTTGGACGGTGGGGAATGATGCCCGCAGCTGACACCACCACAGCAGCTGGCGCCACTAGCCGCCACCGCACTGCCCTCCTACCACGTGCAAGCCTAACTCGCTCAAGCGCATCTAGGCCGAGCAACAACGGAGGTCACAACCTCACCAGGCGTGCCTCCCCCGTGGGGAGACCTCACCTTCTCTGTTGTCGCCCCATCGCGCTCGCCGCCGCTAGAGGAAACACAACCGTTGTGCGAGGGACAGAGCCCCGACGCTGCCATCACCGCCCAAGCTTCGCCGGGCGAGTCCTCCAGTTGCGGGGAGGGGGAAAGGGGTAAGGGGGACTTGATGCTAGCGGCGAATTCATGTCACCTTGGGTTAGGCGGCGTAGAACATTGTGACATTCAGTGCTCAGTCACGTGTTTATATACATTCGTTTTATATGTGTATCCCCGCATCGGTTCAAACTTACTTTAGCCATCATTTGTGTTTTTATCCAACAATTTTTTTTCATCCTGGATGGTTATGGTGACAGTGCCAGTTCAAGAACTGTAGTACTCCTAAGAACACAACATATTTTGTTGAAGTTGTGTGGAATATGTGTATAGACTACAGATGGATTTAAACTGTGACTAGACAAAAGCTCGGTTAGACACAAGATTGATTTTCGGGGATGGTCCAACACCCGTGGCAGCGATGCTGGACCAACATGGCGTTTGTAGACCTGACGTGTCTGCATACCATATCGGGCTTGTCGTCGATGGTACTATGATAGTACTTGGGGAGGTGCGCCCGTAGAGCATGACCTGCAGATGTAGGCGTTTATCTCTGAACTACGTTACAAACATCATCGCCCTTCAACAAAGGACATCATTGATCGGGGGCGTGACAATGTGAGGCAGCCACGTCGTCGAAGGATATCGTAGCGGCAAGCTGAAATGATGAGCTCTTGCCTAGAGGGGTTAGTTGGCGTTTTAAAAACGGTTACAAATTTGGCTTGTGAGAGTATGAAATTAAAAGAACATTTATTTTACAAGCATAGAACCTATAATAGCTAGGATCAACTAAGTGCACGAACAACAACTAGAGCTAAGAAAAATAAGCACAAGATATATGTAACACGACTGATAAGCAAGATATAAGAACTTCAAACACGAAGGCTATCACAAGGAAGTAAACTCGGGTATAGAGATAACCGAGTCATGCGGAGACGAAGATGTATTCTCATGTTCCCGCACACAAAGTGGGGTACGTAACTTTGGAGAGATGTGAGGCCAATTTCACGAAGGAAAAGGCCTTTTCCTTATGTCTAGATTTTACTCCACTTCGGAGATGGCAAGCTTCACAACCACTTCACAAGCTCCATCAAGGAGAAGCCCAAGCCTATTCACAATCTTCCACGAAGAGGTCACTAGAACACCAACTAGCAAGCCAACTAGGAGGTCAAGCTACAAGAGTAACAAACTCGTGGTCTCTCAATCGAACTAATCGCAATGGAGAGCTCAACACTACGTAAGGATGCAAAGCAATAACACTAAAGGTGTTCAATTCCATCACAATCAAATTCCACCAAAGCAATAAATGCTAGCGGGAAATTAGAGAGAAAGAAACAATGGAGGGAATTAAATAATGACTCCAAGATTTAGATCCTAAGAATTCACCTCACTTAGAAGAAGCATTGATTGGTGCAGATTGTAGATCTAGATCTCGTCTTCCAAATCCCTCGAGAAGATGCCAGAATCATATGAGGGATGGGAGAGGAACCAAGATTTTGAGGTTCGGCAATGGAATAGAGAGAGAGAGAGCTCAAAGAATGGTTGAGCTTACCTCTCCCTAAGGAGGACCAAAAGCTTTATATAGTCCAAGGAAGAAAAAAATTAGTCGTCTAGGGAATATCTGCGAATCAGTCCGCAGAAGTCAGCAATGTCGCAGCTCCCGCTGGACGAACCGGTGACCAGGCGGGCAGGCACCGAAGTGTTTCGGCAGGCCCGACTTGCACCCGGGCCTGCACCGAAACACCCTTCGGGCTACGGTACTTAACCCAAAGGCATCCCAGTATGACACTTCGCCTGTCACCGCTGGAGTGCCCGGCACACCGCTGAACGGTCTAGTGGGGAGCCCGGCACCGGCGGTTTGATCGGAGGCTTCCCAAATTGCAGTTTTCTCCTTTGAACTATGCTCCCACATAGTTCCCGAACTCCAATTAGGATGAAACCATTTTTTGGAAATATAACAACAAATAGAACCCAACAAAAAATATTGATTGTTGTGATATGTCTTGTAATTAATTTGTATTGATTACCATGATTAACGCTAACTTATCGTAAAATTAGATCAGAGGATGAAAAAATTTGATCGGACGAATGGATTTTAAGCGGAGGCTTTGATATTAGATTGAACGGTTCGGATAATCCCAAGCCCCACCATCAAACACGTTTAAAAAACGAAGACCAACTTCAATATAATAGTACAACCAACGGCCAACTACAATAAAATAGTATTGATGAAGATTTTTCTAATTTAAAGGCCATTATTTGTTTAGTCATTCATGCAAAATGCCACCGGGGGAAACTCTGTATGGACGCTAATTCGTGCACATTTTTTGTGTAAAAGTTTATACATGAAGACATAATTACGTGGTTCCCTTTAAGAAAAAGGAAAATATATGGTTGTAATACCCATGGTGTGCAAATGCCGACGATACAATTCTTTGGTATGCCGACGATACAATTATGTATATGGAACATGATATCGGAAAAGCAAGAAACATGAAGTTAAATCTTTTAGCGTTCGAGCAATTATTAGGTCTGAAGATAAACTTCCATCATAGTGAGTTTTTTTTTTGTTTCGGCGATGACGAGGCAGATCTCGACATGTACGCTAAATTATTTGGCTACGGGCGATGCCAGTTTCCTATTAGGTATTTGGGTATTCTGATTTATTATTAGAGACATACAAACGCAAAATGGAAAGTGGTGAAGGATTGCCTACAAATTAGATTAAGTATCTAGAAAGGAAATTTACTATCCCTAGGAGAAAGATTGGTTCTCGTTAATTCTCTACTAAGCAATATGGATATGATATCATTCTTCGAACTTCCAAAAGGAATCCTGAAAATATTGGATTATTTCTAATCAAGATTCTTCTAACAAGGTGTGATAGTGATAAAAGGAAATATGGATTGTCTAAATGGAGTGTGGTTTGTTGACTGAAAGATCTAGGAGAACTTAGCATTCAAGACCTTGAGGTCAAAATAGAGCCCTCCTCGGTAAATGGTTGTTCAAGCTACTTACGGAGGATGGTATTTGGCAAACCCTCCTTAGGTGAAAGTATGTTGGCCAAAATGTGTTGTCTTAAATTTCTTGGAAACCGGGGGATTTGCATTTTTGTGCTAGCATTATGGCGACAAAGAAATTATTTCCCATATGAGTCTTTCTCTATTTGGGAAGGATCAAAGATTAGATTCTGGCAGGATAAGTAGCTTGGCGATACCACACTCCATGGACAATATCTGGCATTGTATAATATTATGCGACACAAGAGTGATGTGCTCACTAAGGTGTTGGAAATATCCCCATCGAATGTGTCGTTCAGCCGAAGCCTCATTGGTCCTAGACAAGCATCGTCGAATGATCTGTTACAACATCTAGATTTGGTCCACTTGACGCAGGGATCTGATGTATTTAGTCGGAATCTTACAGAGAATGACATTTTCTTGGTGTCTTCATGTATAGTGCTTTAATCCAGCTGATGTTCTAGTTCATAATAATAAGAAAATTTGGAAGATGAAGATCCCGCTTAAAACTAAGGTGTTTGCATGGTATCTTTGTTCGGGGTAATTCTTAATAAATTCTTACTAAAGATAACATTACAAAAACCAATTGGCAAGGAACTAAAACCGTCTGTCTTTTGTCACCATGACGAGACTACAAAGCACTCACTCTTCTAGTGTAAATTTTCCATATCTATATCGTCGGCCATCAACATAGGTTCTACTTATACCCACCACCTAGTGTTGCGAATATATTCGGCTATTGGTTTATTGGGGTGGATCCTAGATTTAAGCTACTTATTAGGATGGATCGATTTTTTTTATTTGGTTGATTTGGCTATGCATAAATGACAAGGTTTTTAACAATAAAAATGCTTCTATTTTGCAAGATATCTAACGGTGCATAACTATGCTTTGTCTGTGGTCGACTGGTCGCCTCTACAACGTGTGGAGCATCGTGACCTCTCAACGGAGACGCATACACGATTGGAGAATACAACGAGGGATATTTTTTTACCAACATGGATGATAGCGTGATATGCGGATTGGTCGTTCTTCGTCTTAGGCTGTTTTTTTTTTTTACTTTCATGCTTCATTTTTTTTTAGAATTTTACTTTTTTTGTCGTTACTTGTGGATTGGTGGATTATGTGCATCTGAGTTATACAAAGGTAGGTGTAATACCTAACTATACACATAAGAGTGCAAATCTCAACAATATATATGTTAGATCAAAGAAATATTAGTCATCCGTAATTAATGTTACCGTGGTAGGATTAGTAGCCTTTTTCCCGTGAGTCAATCTAACTAGCCGCAAGAGAGGGGCCTATGTTCAAGGAATGAATCTTTTTTTATATTTTATAGGAAGGCTGGTGGCATACGGAAGAGAGGGCGAGGGAACATCTACTTTCCCTTTCTTTGATTGAGAGAAGGATAAAGCAGAAAAAAGACTTTAGTGAAATTTAATCCGTTTTTTTCCTTCCTGAGATATGAATTGTCATTAAATTAAGTAGATGAGATGTCAAATATAGGTAGGAGTTATTTTGCCAAGCAAAGCTTTATGTTTTGAAGGTAAAAAAAGACGGTAAATTTTAAGTAATAAAGCGTCTATTTTCAAAGAAACTTGTGATGTGCAGCTGCTCTACGCGCAGACTGATCGCTGATCAGTGCCTCCGAAGAGGAAATACAGAAGAGGAAGGGAGCCCAACTTTGTACTTTTGTCCCCTACACCGGCCCGAAGGAACGGGCGCGCTAAATGCAGGTACATGTATACACGCCAGAGGAAATATACTGGCTTGCAGTGCAATCTTCTTCCTGATTTCCCGAGAGCAGGCGAAGAACTCCTGAAGAAATGCACACCTCAATTATCATAATCATGTGTAGCAATTTCTTTTTCCTACTCGTGCCACACAACAAGTAAGCAGTTCGCACTGATGTCCTTCTCTCGCCACCAGCCGAGACACACACACGCAACCATGTTAGCCACTGAAGTCTGAACACATGGGAACTAGGCCACCCTTATTCTTTTTTGTCTACCTCGTATTATTTTGACCCCAAATTTGGCTCTTCTGTTGCCGGGCGTGATACTTTGCATGTTATTATGCAGCTTGCGGATTCCATGCCACGCAGGCTCCGTAAAAGGGCAACTCAGGACAAATATGTAAACAAAGTGGATACTTTGTGAGTGCATACAGGAATGGATATCTAGCACTTTCTAAAAGATAAAAAAAATAAGATAAACGACAAGGGATGTTTGTCGGTATGCAATATTTGAGATGTTACAATGGAATTATTCAGCTAATTAATCAAAAAATACCCACTTAACTCAAGCTGATATGCTCCTGCTACAATGATAATATCAAGAGGCATTCATTCGTGAATCATATGATAAGCCAGCTGTTTTAACCTAGCTGCCGCCCTCCTCCTCTCCTGCCCCCCTCTCAGGCGGCGGCGGAGGATCCGCCCGCCCCGCCCCAAGCAGCCGCCCCCGGACCGTCGCCCCTCAGCCGCCACTGCGGCCGGCCCCGGCCTCGGCCCCGGCCTTGGCCCCAGCTCCAGCTCCGGCACCGACCCCGGCCCCGGCGGCGGTGGCGGCGCCCCTTCCGTCGAACGACGAGGGGGAGGAGAGGGCTTTCGCGACGGCGTTCCATGGAAGGTGATGAAGCACCGGTGGAGGAAGCCGGGCGGCACGGCTACTTGGCCGGGCCCTGATGCTCTCCGTCGGTAGCCATGGAGGATTCGGTGGAGCGGTGGCGGCCTCCGCCCCCGGTGAAGGTTCCGCGGTGGTACGCATGATCCGCGCTGCCGTCCTCTTCCCTGGTGATCCGCAGATGATCTCCGTCGGTAGCCATGGAGGATTCGGTGGAGCGGTGGCGGCCTCCGCCCCCGGTGACGGTTCCGCGGTGGTACACATGATCCGCGCCGCCGCCCTCTTCCCTGGTGATCCGGCAGGAGGGACTGGCGGCGTGGGGGCTGCTGGTCTTGCTTTGTTTTTGGTGGCGGTCCTCGGGTTTCTCGCAAGCGAAGATGAAGATCTACCGGAGATCAGTTTGGCTTGATCTTGCTAGAGAGATGAGTTCCGGAAAGCTCCGCCGGCGAATCGAACAATGCATCTTTTGCCTGCAGTTTGCTGGATCGGGTGGTATTCGATCACGCGCACCCATGTTTTTATTCCGACCATTTGGTTCCGGAGGGAGCGGCGCGAAGCTCTATTCTGTGTTGATATCAGGTGATGACGTGGGCACTACCCTTCGGGTAACTGACGTTGCCATATCCTATATTTCCTGGTTGGAGGCCCATGAAGGCACTTGGAGGCAAGGCGGCCCATCCGGGTGGTGCATTAGAAGATTCCTTGACAAGCAAGACAAAGAAGCAGCCGAACAAGGAAAGATTAGATCTAAAACTACTGTAAACCTAGTCGTACTCGGTTAGACCTCTTGAGACCTGGCCTCCTATATAAAGGCCAGGAGAGGGGCTGCCGAGGGGGACGATCAATCTTAGCAATCTTAGCCACCAGAAGCTTAGAGCTAGGTCACGATAGCGCTTAGCCATCTCGACGAGATCTCAGCCGAACTATTCGGCACCCCATTGTAACCTATTATCATCATAATCAAGAACAGACAGGCAGGACGTAAGGGTTTTACCTCATCGAGGGCCCCGAACCTGGGTAAATCGCTCTCCCGCTTGTCTGTGAACCGATGTCTCGTGTCAGCTTGCAGGATTCCATCAACCCTAAGCCCCTATCGGAGGGCATTGCCGAGGAGCACCCTCGACAATTGGCGCCGTCTGTGGGAACCCTGTCGGCACAAGGCAGGTCATCGGCGATACCAGTCACGTACGCAGCGTTCGTACTCGAGTCACCAACACCATCAGATCCAAAAGACCCGATTCGCTGCGGATCCTTTGAGTTCGTACCACATCTCGAGCCGCCACGCTCGATCCCTGCAGAATCGTGCGACGGCATGACCGCAACTTTCGGAGGAGTTCACTTCATCATCGACTCCGGAGGCTTTCTTCGCCTCCCTAGGACAAGTACATCTGACTCGAGGACCTCAGTCTCGGTAGATGGCGTTCCGGCAACCTTGGAAATCCCGCCCAGAAACGCGCAAGGAGGCAGCCGAGGAAGTTTCGACCTCACAACGGGACAAAGGAAGAGACGAAGGGACTCGCACAGTAAGAAGGAAGAACGTGCAACGACCCACCCTCGCCAGTCCGAGCGAGGACAGCAGGACATGCAACCGATCCATGGTCGCACCCGTTCGCCGTATCTATCGGCTACGGAGCAACTCGAGGCACCATGCTACCTCCACTCTTATATTGATCCGAAGGATGGTCGAGAGAAATCCAGTCATCTGCTAAGGAACTGCCGACACTTCCTGGAGATTCGACAGTTCTGTGATGATCTTAGAACCGAAGCTATGTCAAGAGTCCACGTAATGGAGAAAAGGGCAAGGTCTTACAGTTATCCGCCAGAGCCGTATGTACCAGAGCCATACGATCCAATGGAAAAGTATGTACCAGCCGAAACATTCCCAGAGCCGTGTGGGCAGGTCAACATGATCCATAAAACCAGGCTTTCAAGAAGGGAAATCAAGAAATTCTCACGAGAAGTAAAGTATGTGGAAGTTGCTATGGTTGATACACCCGAATTCATCGACTGGTCGGAGCAGAGCATCTCCTTCGACAGGACAGACAATCCGAAGGCCGTCCCTAGACCAGGCCATGCAGCCCTTGTCCTTGAGGCACAGATCGGGGGTACAATATGAGCAAAGTATTCATGGACGGAGGAAGTGGCTTGAACTTGTTATTCGCTAACACGATGAAAGCGATGGGTTTAACAGTCGACATGCTGAGAGAGTCCGATACAGGATTCCATGGCATCATACCGACTCGGCCCGCTTACTCCCTGGGCAAAACATCACTAGATGTGGTTTTTGGCACACCCAGCAATTTTAGGAAGGAGAAAATCGAGTTTGAAGTAGTCAACTGGGAATCTCAGTACCACGTCATCCTCGTCAGGCCCGCCTTTGCCAAATTTATGGCCGTACCTCATTACGCGTATTTGAAGTTGAAGATGCCTGGCAACAATGGGACTCCGATAACCGTTCATGGAAGCTTCACTCGTTCGGACAATTGCGATAGAGAATTCCAGAAGATTGCCTCAAGGTTCGAGCGAAGGAAGAGCTCAACGCTGTCGACACCGTCACGGATCATGCACAGCCACCAGCCGACAATCGAAACGTAAGGGCCGACGAATTCGACGCTGCAAAAGAGACAAAGAAGCTGCAGGTGCATCCCACGACCCGAAGAAGACGGTCAACACGTCGGCAGACCTTACTGACGCATAGGAAGGCACGCTCATCGAGTTCCTCCGTGAGCGCGGGAGATATTTGCATGGGAACCATCCGACATGCCAGGTATCCCAGGGAACTCGCGAGCACGCCCTCAATGTTGACCACAGCCAGCAATCGATGCGCCGATTTTCGAACCAAAGAGAAGAGCAATTGGCGAAGAAGTTAGTCGACTCCGCAAAGCAGGATTCATTCGAGAGCTCAAGGAATCTGAGTGGGTGGCCAACCCCGTTATGGTGCCGAAAAAAGACACGACCGCTCTCCGCATGTGCATCGACTACACCGGCCTTAATAAGCACTGCCCGAAGGACCACTTCCCCTTTAGACCAGATAGTCGACTCCACAGCTGGATGCGATCGTCTCTCCCTCTTGGATGCATACTCTGGGTATAACCATATCAAGCTCAAAAAAGAGGATCAGGAATTAACCGCGTTCATCACCCCACACGGCGTTTTCTGTTACAACATCATGACGTTCGGATTAAAGAATGCAGGGGCAACCTATCAACGGTGCATGCAAGCCTGCCTTGGAGAACAGATCGGGAGGAACATCGAAGTTTACATCGACGATATTGTGGTAAAAACGAAGCACACCGCCACTCTCATTGACGATTTGCGAGAAACCTTCGACAGCCTAGATAAGT
This sequence comes from Lolium multiflorum, assembly GCA_030979885.1. Classification (NCBI taxonomy): domain Eukaryota; kingdom Viridiplantae; phylum Streptophyta; class Magnoliopsida; order Poales; family Poaceae; genus Lolium; species Lolium multiflorum. The sequence goes on from CM061750.1 coordinate 283,747,477, forward strand.
ACAAGATCAAGTTGAACCCGAAGAAATGCTTCTTCGGGGTGCCAGGGGGACAAGTACTCGGCTACTTCATCTCAGCAAGAGGAATAGAAGCTAACCCTTTGAAGATCAAAGCTATCCTCGACATGGAGCCAGCAAAGAATTTGCACCAAGTGCAGCAGTTGGCAGGACGCTTGGCGGCACTCAGCAGATTCATCGCCAAGCTAGGGGAAAAAGCTTTACCTTTCTACAACTTGATGAAAAAATCGGAAAAATTCGAGTGGACAAAGGAGGCGCAGGAGTCCTTTGACAATCTGAAGAAAATCTTATCGACATCTCCAGTCCTTGTAACCCCCCGTGAGAAGGAAACACTGCTTATGTATATAGCTGCAACAGCCCAAGTCTTTAGCAGCATCTTGGTCGTCGAACGAGAAGAAGCAGGGAGAGTTCACGGTGTGCAGAGGCCTGTTTACTACCTCACTGAAGTGCTCACACCTGCCAGACAGAGGTACCCCCATCATCAGAAGTTGGCATACGCATGTGGAGGTCAGCTCGCAAGCTACGGCACTACTTCACAGAGCATCCGATTGTCGTCGTAAGCGAGGCACCATTGAAGAACATAATGACTAACCCAGAAGCCACAGGTCGAGTGTCTCAATGGGCCATCGAGATAGCACCGCAAGACATAACTTACGTCAATCGGACGGCGATAAAAATCCCAAATCCTCCCAGACTTCGTGGCAGATTGGATCCGATCGCAAACACCGGCAGCACCCGACATGTCGGGGTCATGGACAATGTACTTCGACGGGTCAAAACGAAGCACAGGAGCAGGAGCTGGGGTGGTACTAATATCACCACAGGGAGATAAGATGAAGTACATACTTCGTATGAATTTCTCCCTGCCGACGAATAACGAAGCAGAATATGAGGCGCTGTTACATGGGATGAAGATGGCCAAGGCATGCGGGGCAACTCGCGTGGAAATCTACGGTGACTCGAATCTGGTAGTACAACAGTCGATGAACCTGTGTGACGCGGTCAGCGACAACATGATCGCCTACCGACAGTTATACCAGAACATGGAAGCCAAATTTGAAGGGTGTGAGCTTAAACATATTGGCAGAGCCAGCAATGAGGAAGCCGACACTTTGGCAAACATCGGGTCCATGTGCTCCCCCATTCCAGATGGAGTATTTTACAAAGTGATCACTCAGTGATCGATAAAAGAGAAGGCGTCGGCACCTCCAAAACCGTCGGCTGGCGAATCAGAGGCAAGCCTACAGCGAGCTGCCAAAGAATCTCCAACTCCTCCTGCTGAACAAGTCCTCCTCCTTGAGCCACTATGGACCAAGCCGTTCCTAGCGTATCTAACAAGGCAGGAGCTACCAGAGGATCCAGTAGAAGCGAGACGAATCGTCAGAAGATCGAAAGCCTTCACCATAGTAAACGGCGAACTATACAAATGAAGCATTTCTGGTATTTTCCAAAGATGCATAGCCATTGACGATGGAAGAGCACTGTTGCGCGAGATACACGAAGGAACTTGCGGACATCACGCATGAAGCAGGGCCCTTGTGGAGAAAGCCTTTAGGGCGGGATTTTACTGGCCAACAGCGGCATCGGACGCTCGAGATCTGGTCATGAAGTGCGACCCCTGCCAGCGGTTTTCCCCAAAACCGCATGCCCCTGCGACACCTGATGACAATACCTCTGGCTGGCCTTTCGCTCAATGGGGGCTCGATCAAGTTGGACCACTGCCAAGATCGTCGCCTGGAGGACATACGTACTTATTGGTTGCAGTCGACAAGTTCACAAAGTGGATCGAGGTAGTACCGGTACGAGACCAGACAGCAAAAACAGCAGTTCAATTCTTCAGGGGAATAACATGTCGATTTGGCATGCCTCACAGTATCGTCACAGACAACGGAACTAACTTCGACTCCAAAGAGTTTTGAAAGTTTTGTGATGATGGAGGAATCAAACTGAAATTTGCATCAATGGCTCACCCACAGACCAACGGCCAGGTGGAAAGGATTAACGGTCTAATAGGGGATGGCCTCAAGAAACGCCTTACGGGCGCGGCCGGAGCCTGGGTCGAGGAGTTACCATCTGTACTTTGGAGCTTGCGTACCACGCCTAACAGGTCGACTCAATACACCCCGTTCTTCTTGGTACATGGAGCCAAAGCAATTCTGCCAGCCGACGTTCGGTTCGAAGCCCCTCGAGTAACAGCATACACATAATCTTCTTCCAACATCGCATTGCAAGACGCTGTAGACTTCGCGACGAAGCCCGAGACATTGCTTTGGCCAAAACTACGGTGCACCAGCAGACGTTAAGGAATTATCACAGTCGACGAATACGCAACCGAAGCTTTAATGTCGGAGATATGGTACTTCGGCTGAAGCAAGAGAAACCCTCAAAACTCGAATCTCCATGGTCATGGAAGTGATACTAGGAGGAGCATACCGGCTCAAAAACCCAACTTCGGGAAAAGATGTTGGGAATCCATGGAACATCGCACACTTGTGACGGTTCTATACATAGGATGCTACTGCTTTTTATTGTTCGACAGCCCTTAAGGTTGCTTTTTGTGTTATGATTAAAATTTTAATCAGGTTCTCTACCTTTATTCTCAATACAGGCCCTACCACCCGAACAGGTCGTCTGCGGCCCCTACACTTGGCTCTTACTCCCATCGGGAGCGTTGGCCTAACAAAATATGCCTACACAGTGTCGCTAATTAAATACTCTCAACGGGAGCTAAGATTAGTGACACATAAAAACAACCAATCCAAGCCTCGAGAAAATACGCGAGCGCTGCAGTCGATGGTTACATTATCACAAAATAAGGCTCAAACCGGTGCACCGCGTGACGAAGCCAAGCGTCTAATTTCTTCGACTAAGTCGACGGGTCTCGCTTTCATAAAACTTACATATCGACTTCGCAATACCATTGCAAAAATCCAACGAAGTCGTCGAGAGAGCAGGTTGAACTGATCACTTAGCCGCCCTCGACAATAGAATATCAATCAAACTAACATAACGTGCAACGCACGCAGTAAAATTGTACAAAACAATCTTGTGCAGATACAAGGTTATTACATTTATGACTGGGCTCCCTGGTTCCCTTGGGTCCTCAGATCCCTCTCAAGACATGACTCCATCCTGGAAACAATGGTATATGCAGGACCTCTAGCAATATCATAATACTAGACTAAACTCCTTTCAGTGTTTGCTACGGCTGTCAAGTCCAAAGATGGATGGCATGCCAGTATTGAAGCAAAAGCAAGTTCAACACCAGCCAGAAGTTCTTTTCGCACCAACTGTCGAATCCTTTCGGGAGACTTGAATCGGGTGAACAAGGCAGATAAAGTTTCGGGTGCTTGGTCCAGAGGAAACAAAGTCTTCCAAACCATCATGAGATGAGCATGGAATTTATCAAAATAGTAATGCACGTTCTCTACCCGATACTCGAACTTCGCCACGATGACATCCTTTGGACGATGCGACCATAAATCATGTTTCGGATGAGCAACATCAGTCATTGCCTCGACTTTTTCGTGGATCCTCCTGTCCTCCTCAGATTTATCGTGAGATGCAACTGAAAAGGAACAAATATCAGTTGGGGAAGCATCCAGGATATGCCAGAAATGAAAAGAAAGGTTAGCACTTATAGCCTAGACTTTCGGTAGCAACATGAAGACGATCAAGGGTGTGTTGTTCAATAGCAGTCGCTATCTCACTCTTTTTCTTCAACAACGCTGCCATCGCGTGAAGGGAAGCGATTTCTTTATTCAGACGAGACATTTGGTCGCGTAAAGAACGAACAAGGCCAGACTCGTCACTAGTCGAAGAATTTGAAAAAAGTTCGGCACGGGAAGAAGATGAAGGAATCTGCAGTACAACTTCCAGATCAGAATGATATTAACATAAAACTCCCATCGGGAGCGCGGGAGTACACGAGCTACATCCAAAAGATTGTTTCAGTTGATTACAGAGCCAAAATAAAAAGAGCCAAAGTCAAATAGCATCAAATCTTAATTACAATCACTAAAATAAGCATTCAAGAAAGAGCTGACGACGATCTAGGAGCAGCATCAGTTATAGGCTTGGTTTGTGCTTCATCTACCAACTTCAGGAGCTGATTGGCACACGCCACTGCCGATCGTTTGAAGGGCTCAAGGTCGACTAAATGATTGTCGCCATCCACAGGCAATGCCTTAGACAACTCCTCTAATTCAGACCCCATTCCATGGCCCATAAGCAGCTGGAAAGTAAGAACCGCCCCAAACAAATGGTTACGGCGTTTCAGTACCTCAACAGGCTCAGAAGGGTCGACGAGGAAAGCATCCGCCAATTCGCCAAGAGTCTTGTCTTGCTTCGCCTTTGGGAAGATCATCGAGTATAGCCTCGACAATGCTCCTTTAGCCTTCTGCAGAAGCCCAAGAACTTGGACGTTGGATTCGGTGGCGAGTGACAGGGCGTCAGCTGTAGAATCTTCCCGAAGCATGCGTGCCCGAGTAACGGTTGTATCGGCAGCCTCTGTAAGAGGTCATGTAAGTAATCGGGAAGGAAATGCTGCAAAATGAGTTGTGTGTCAAAAAACTTTACTTAGTAAATTCGTGATGGATTCACGGAGGACGCCTTCCTTCTTGTCAATTGCAGCTGCAGCTTCGCGCCTAGCATCTTGTTCATCCTTCAGTAGTTGCTTCAGCTTCTTCAACTCGTCCTTCAACAAGATATTTTCATTGTTTGCGTTGGCGGAAAGTCTGTTGGCTTCCAGCACTTGATCAGCCGAAGTTTTGACGGTCTTTCGAAGCTGAGCATTTTCAGATTCCAATCGGGTGAATTGCTCGACGAAATCCACCACAGCATCGACTGTGGCGTAAATCGGCTGCAACGGAGAAAACCAAGAAGAATTAATTAGATGAGAGGCAAGAAAGAAACCAAGACAACATGAAACACTTGCGTGGTCGCGAGCAGCAGATGAAGCAGGAGCGTCGCCAGAAGGAATAACCCTTGACACTGGGATCTTTTCTACGGTCGTTCGAGAAGGCGGCGTCGATTTGGCGGGAGAAGGTTTCGGCTCTTGGACTGATGCTTTTCTCCCAGAGGTTAATTTGGGCCTCTTTGCGAGAGGAACTTCATCGTCGTCGTCAGAGCTATATAAGAAGAATAAACAGTCAGCATGCGAAACTACAAAGAATAAATCACGAAGGGATATAAATGCTTACAGGTCCAGGTCGTCTTCAACGGCAAAAAAGCTTGTTGGACCTTTCTTGGTGGGAGGAGGCGAAGCAGCTCTAGCAGCATCATTATCCTGTCCGCCAGGACTGGATTCAGCCGTGGTGATAAATTCTTCGTGTATCTGCTTGCATCGCCTGCTCCTGAAAAAAGCATCATCCTCCTCAGTAGCCTCTTCCTCTTGGACATCGCTGTCCTCGAGGGCACGCTGGGGGTCCTCGGTTTCCTCGGAATTGTCATCATCATCCTCTGGTTCCACACCGCTTTCGGGTGTAGGAGGATAGCATTGAGCAATGGCGGGGACCTGTCGAGTGAAAATTTGTAAGGCACAACAAAAAAAAGGAGTATCAACACCAAGTAAGAAACAACGGTGGTTTAACTCAGTTGGAAGATGTTGAGAATCGTAAGGAGGACGAGCCGACGTCAAGACAATGTTGTCCTTCGCACTAAGGCATGTCAGACGGCGAACTTCGTCTCGGAGGTCTTCAGCCGAAAGGTCAGCAGAGCTGACCCTAGACCTATCGTCCTTGCCCGTGTAAAGCCACAGCTGGTGGGGGCGGGACATCAGCAGTTGTACTCGACGTTGTAGGAACACTAAGACTACCTCAGTGCCGCACATCATCAAGCCTCCCGTGTTCTTTAGTGCGACAACCTGGTCAAATAATTTGTCGGCTATCACTCTTTCTTCGGGAGAAAGGGCGTTTTGCCAGGATTTCTTCGGCTTGGCTATCAGTTTATCTTCGAAAGGGGGAAGGTTCGATCGTTGCCCAGATACCACAGGGTCTCGCAGGTAAAACCATTTGTTGCGCCACCCTTGAACTGATTCCTTCATCGGGTAGTCGAGATAATCGACATCCTTCCTGACAACAAAGCCAACGCCACCTATGACGGGGGGGCCATTGCTGTCGTTGTGACGCTTCACATAGAAGATCTTCCTCCAAAGACCCCAGTGGGGGTCAATGCCAAGGAAGGCTTCACAAACAGTGATAAAGATGGAAAGATGGAGGATGGAATTGGGGGTCAGCTGAGCTGAATCCCGTAGAAGAAAAGAAGTGAACGGAGGAATTCGTGAGCAGGGAGAGAGAGGCCACGGAATAAGAAAGCAGAGAACATAACAGTGAAGCCCTTCGGAGGCCTCGGGCGAGAAACGGCACCTGCAAGGCGGATGTCATCCTCAGATGAGGAGATGAAGCCAAGGGCTCACAGCTTGTTAACATCCCGGTTGGAAATGGCGGAGGCGCTCCAGTCGCGGCTGATCTTGGTTGCGTCCGAGGCGCTGGCACCCTTCTTCTTGCCCATGGCGCTTGAAGTTCTTGAAGGAAGAGCAGAGGAAACAGGGAAGGATGGCTAAAGAAGATGAGCAGTGGGAGGCGTAAAAAGTAAAAGCAGGAAGACCCCTTATTTATGTCGTAAAAATTGACGCAAGATTGTGGCCATAACTTCATGCGCATCGTGGGAAGTGGATTAGATCTGGCTGTACACGTGGCGTCTAAAAGGAGAACGGAACGGCGGCCCATTATTCCCACGACGCGCGAAAACCAAGTAGACGCCTCGGTCGGTGTGCGTGTGCTGGTCGCTCCCTAAAAACTGCTTGCGCAGAACTAGGATGGGCCCATCAGGTCAAGTCTTGTCAGTCACATCACAGCAGCAATACGTCATCAATGACATCATGGAGGAAAACGAAAGCAATCGAAGGGAAATAGATAATCTTCGGATATTCAGGCTTGAGTCTGCACCCGATCGTAAAGCGCTCGTGTCCAGACTCGGGGGCTACTCCCATCGGGAGCACGGGTCGCGCACCCGATAAAAAGACGACGCGCACTTGAAAGAATGAGGACTCGAAGATATATTTAGAGAGAAGGATGGAATGTTCAGCTCGAGTCTGCACTCGGTTTCAAGCATCCGAGTCCAGACTCGGGGGCTACTCCCATCGGGAGCGCTGACCGCGCACCCGATAAAACTTTTTTGCACTCCAGGATCATGCCCGGGGACTTGATTCTGTGTAGGGTAACGTTGTTTTGCCATCAGCAGTTAACCAACAAAAGTTGGGCACGTTACTCGTTATCCCTTGCTGAGGAAATATATCGGATGACTTATGAAGACTTGTAGGAAAACTTCGGCAGAGCAAAATGTTCGAGTGGTACAACTTGAGTCTACGCACGGATTGCAAGCATCCGTACCTAGACTCGGGGGCTACTCCCATCGGGAGCGCGCACCAAGAAGAACAAGAACAATCAAGGAGAAGAACATTTGGTAAAGCCATGCTTTAGTCTCTACCCGAACTATCTTCGGCTAGACACTCGGGGGCTACTGACGTGGGCACTACCCTTCGGGTAACCAACGTTGCCCTATCCTATATTTCCTGGTTGGAGGCCCATGAAGGCAAGGCGGCCCATCCGGGTGGTGCATTAGAAGATTCCTTGACAAGCAAGACAAAGAAACAGCCGAACAAGGAAAGATTAGATCTAAAACTACTGTAAACCTAGTCGTACTCGGTTAGACCTCTTGAGACCTGGCCTCCTATATAAAGGTCAGGAGAGGGGCTGCCGAGGGGGACGATCAATCTTAGCAATCTTAGCCACCAGAAGCTTAGAGCTAGGTCACGATAGCGCTTAGCCATCTCGACGAGATCTCAGCCGAACTATTCGGCACCCCATTGTAACCTATTATAATCATAATCAAGAACAGACATGCAGGACGTAAGGGTTTTACCTCATCGAGGGCCCCGAACCTGGGTAAATCGCTCTCCCCGCTTGTCTGTGAACCGATGTCTCGTGTCAGCTTGCAGGATTCCATCAACCCTAAGCCCCTATCGGAGAGCATTGCCGAGGAACACCCTCGACAGGTGACTTTTTGGTCCATGGTGAAGTCATAAGAAGGAATATCATGAAGGCCGGATTGGTGGACTGACAAAAGGAGGTTCGAGTCTCCGTGATGCTGAGGGATTTGCTTGGCGTTCCGGGCTCCACAGCAGTGGTATACATGCGGGAGCGGCAGCACAGGTGAAGTTCAGAGTCTTACCTCTCAGGGTGAAAATCCAAGGTCTGGCCTTAACTAGTTGACCTTGTTGGAGCCATTGTTTTGAGAGTGGGGACTATCTTCAGGGTGAAAACCTAAGACCTTTGGTCGGGCGACGATGGAGCGGGTGCACTGTTTCCTTCTTGGAGGCGTCACTTTTGGAGAGTCGTATTTCAGGTGTTGTCACGGTGGTGGTTGTATTGCTGTTGCTAGGTCTGAAATGTTGTAGCGTGACTTTTATTTCTTAGTTTTTTTTACTCTTTTTTGGCTATGTGCATCTGTACTGCCACTAGGGTGGGACATTGTTGCAGAGGCTGTGTGTAATTGGTATCTTTTGATATTAATATATTCCTTTTATAAAAACAATGAAAATATCAAAGAATGAGAAATTAAATCCAAGATATGAGTTTTTTACAGTGAACATGAGTATTGGTTCTGGAACATTTTGCAGAAAAATGGCATGTGTGGCGGTCTGGAAAAAAAAATGTGCTCCTTATAGTGAAAACCAAATTGGGTGTTCTGCATCTGGTTGAGGGAGGAGTATCCATTCTTCAATATACGGATGCTACTATTATTTTTCATGGAACATTATTTGAAGAAAGTTGTTAACATGAAACTGATTTATGTATGTTTTTTTTCAACTGGGATAGCCCCTTTCCATTACTTGCATAACGGAAATAACAAGTCTCTTTTACAAACAAGGGGCAGAAGAAAAAAAAGGGACAGGAAATAAAAGTTGGAAAAAAAGGAGGTACTAACAAGAAACCCGCTGCGAATGCTCGCCCTCGAGCATCCCTACGGGGCAAAAACCTGATCGTAAAATTCCCCCTGAACAAACATCCAGATGAATAATCTCCTACATGTTCAGGAATCAAAATAGCACCAAAACATGCAACAGGAATATCAGCTTCATCCTGCCGTGAGCATTAGGCGCTTGGATCTCATCCCCCCAGGCTCAGAACTCTCTTCTTGTGCTCCGGCCACCTCTGCCACCTTCTTCATGAGTTGGTCAGCACCAGTTTTGATGGCTCCTTTCTCTTCATCTTTGTAGAGACCTGCCCAGTGTTTCAAAAACGAGCAAACGGTGAAAACAACAGTGACAGGAGATCTGAGAATGAATTTCTCAAAGGTAATTTTATTTCTGATGGTCCATATCGACCAGCATACGGCTGGCAAAAGCAAAGTATAATACTTCTTTCCTCCTGGACAAAACGCATAGAACCAAGAAATGCATTGCCATAAAGATACAGGACAAGTAGTAGTGCCAAAAATCGCACCAATAAAACCCCAACCTGTTTTAGCAGTAACACAAGTGAAGAAAATATTCATTAGGGGAATAAGTTTTTAAACATTCATTAGGGGAAGCCCAGTGCTTAGTTTTACTTGTTTTTTTTTATAATGGACGCTTTATTACTTAGAAGCAATTACACCTGACCTCTGCATAGCTAAGATGTACACATCCGTTCAAAAAGTCTCAAAAGTCTAGAGTGCTAAAAAAGGCGAATTACATATCAGACATGAGCAATTGTAAAACACCTAAGGTGAAGGCGGAGGCCCGATCTGTAGATTATGCCGCCACCCATGTAGGAAAAAAGTATCCCTCGATGTATTCTCCAACCGTGTACAGACCTCCGTAAACAGGTAGCGGTTCTCCACCCTCTGCAGACCAGGAACGGAGAGTAGCGGTACATCTGTAGATAACCTGCAAGAGATTTAGCATGATCAACTTTTAGCCATGTTTTATCTGGATCCACAAAATGATTTGTCAGGTGTATTATTTCTTTTGTCAGTCTGGGTGAAGAGATTTTTTGGTGGAGTTATGTTTTTTGGCTGGACTTATGTTGCTTTATTTTTTTCCATTGGTGTTGCCCAGGGTGTTTATAATGGAGGTTCCATTTGTGTTATGTTGCTGAAACAATGTTGCATGTTGTTGTGTTGCAGTATTGCACCACCCTTTTGATCCAACGGTGGAGAGTTGGGGAAGGCGCCTGATACGACACCTGGTGCGATACATCCGATCGCAAGCTAATTCAACGAAAACAGGGGAGCGATAACGAGATGGGAGACGGCGAGGCGCGAGGCCTATTTAGATCGTTGCTGGCCACAGTACGTGCAACGTGCACTCACAGGCCTGAAGCCACTCACTTGGAAATGGACAAGTACGGTCGACCTCTTCTTGCTCTGCTCTCCCTCCTCCTCTGCCTCGCGCTGCTCCGCGCCAGCTCCGCCGCCTCGGTCACCGCCGGCACCCCCGATGGCACGGAGCGCTGGGGATTCGTCGAAGTCCGGCCAAGTAACGTCTCCCCGTCTCGCTTGCATTTCTCATGTCTCGAGCCTGCTGTCCGGCATCTTTCGCGCGAGAATTCTTCTGAATTTCCTGTTTCTGTGTCGCAGATGCTCACCTGTTCTGGTGGTACTACAAGAGCCCCCAGAGGGTTTCGACGCCGTCCAAACCATGGCCGACTGTCCTCTGGCTTCAGGGAGGCCCAGTACGGTTTCTCCCTCTGTGCTCTCTCAGTTTTTAACAGGCTTGTTCTTGCTCTTCGTCTCTTATCGCTCATCGTCTCAGGGAGCGTCTGGTGTGGGTCTCGGCAACTTCATGGAGGTCGGGCCGCTGGACGTGAACCTGAAGCCCCGCAACTCGACGTGGTTGCAGAAGGCCGACCTCATCTTCGTGGTATAGTCCCTACTGCAACCTGTCACCTTCTTCCTCTCGCCTTCCGCTGTTTTGCTGTATATACCAACCGAGTCGTACTCGTACGTACGCACGTCTTGCGTTAATGGCAGGACAACCCGGTGGGGGTCGGCTACAGCTACGTGGAGGACGACAGCCTGCTGGTGACGACGGACTGGCAGGCGGCAACCGACGCCACCACGCTCCTCAAGGCGCTCGCCAAGGAGCTGCCCACCCTGCAGCAGGGGAGCCCCCTCTTCCTCGTCGCCGAGTCCTACGGCGGCAAGTACGCCTCCACGCTCGGCGTCTCCGTCGCGAGGGCTATCCGCGCCGGCGACCTCAAGATCAAGCTCGCCGGCGTCGCGCTCGGGGATAGCTGGGTCTCGCCTTTGGATTTCACGGTGAGCAAGTCGATCGTTTCTTGGGTCTTGATCACAGAGTTAGCGCAAAAATCCAGTGTCTGAAACTGGTTGCTGCTTTAATTTGATCGGTGCAGCTCTCCTACGCGCCGCTTCTCCTGGAGGTGTCGAGGCTGGACGACAACGCCGGCGACGCCGCCAAGAAGTAAACTCTGCCGCATCGTCCTCTTAAATGTCTCTAGCGCTCTACTACTTGAAACGAACACTCGAGTCACATTGGCGACGGAATTGTGGTGTGGCCTCAGGAAGGCGGAGGCGGTGAAGGATCAGATCGCGGCGGGGCAGCTCGCAGACTCGCAGGCGTCATGGTCAGAGCTATTGGGCTTCATCGACTCCAAAAGCGGCAGCGTGGTAAGTGTTGGCCGTTTGACTCAGACACCCGGTAGCACTAGCTTGAGTACAAGTAGCCTTCTGTCTGCTTCTCAAGCGTAGTTTATTCTGATTGACGAGTATAATATACAACCATCAGGACGTGTACAATTTCATGCTCGACTCCGGCATGGACCCGGTGGCGGCAGCCGACCTACCGGCGACCTCGTCGCCTTCAACGTCGACCAACGTCCAGCTGATGAAGTACTCGACGTACCTCGGCGGCGGCCTGGGGGCCGACTCCAACACCCTCGGTGGCATCATGAACGGGGTCATCAAGGAGAAGCTCAAGATCATCCCCAAGGACGTCCAGTAAGCTTGCGTCGCCATTAACCGCAGCTCGCCGTCGTGGTTTACAATGTAGTACGAGCGTGACGTCCTGGCCCCAAACTTGCAGGTGGCATGAGCTGTCAGACCCCGTCTACAACGCGCTGGTCAACGACTTCATGAAGCCCAGGATCGACGAGGCGAGTCATCCGCCATCACGGGCCCCGATTTGTTTTATTTTTTTATTGTTGAAACCGTGGTCCATGCAGTTGATTGATACTCTATGCCTTCTGCTTGATCCAGGTTGACGAGCTGCTCTCGTACGGTGTGGATGTCACGGTGTACAATGGCCAGGTGACCGCTGCGCTCTGCATTGCTTTTTTACTTTCTTTGTGGAATTGCATGATCCTAATAGACCGATTATATTCAACACTCTTCAGTAAAGTAACACACACTACTCGCAAGAAACCTCAACAGATTTGCGGGATTCTAGGATTTTGTTTTGGAATGCTGTGACAAGGTTACTAGAAACATATGGGCGTGCCAATTAGTCTTAGCTGTTTGACTGACATAAGCCCAAATCAGTAACGTGTGTAGCTACATATGTTACTAGAAACACTCTTATAAAAGCCTTACCTCCCGCTACTACATATGGTGTATCGTCAGTTTAATCGAGCTATCAGATTAGCAAGTGGAAGCACCCTTGACGAATAAGCAACCGCGAGTAGATCGGAATAGATTCTTGCTGATGACGCCGACAGGTTCTTGTTCAGAAAAACCGGAGTCCTTTGTGGAATTTGGGCTGGATCTTCATTATTTCCAGTTCAAACACAACCACTCCCGCGGGTCCATACCACCAAGTTCAGTGCAGCAGTGTTTAGTGCAAGGAACAGCTATCTTTTCCCGGATTGTCTTGGTCGGAATCCGTCAGATGCTCAGATCGCATCAGCCATCGATCTAATCGTCTCACATGTCTCACGACTCACATGGTCAACACGATGGGAAGAAACAAACCATGCATTAATTAAGAAGTCCATTTTGCTTGAACATCTGGATGCTCTTTTAATCCTACACAGCTTTGCGTATCATTTACTTAAAGATGTATCGTCTTTGTACTGAACTTGGTGAATTTTCATTTATCCCTTGTGAAGCTCGATGTGATCTGCTCAACCAGGGGCGCCGAAGCATGGGTCCAGAAGCTCAAGTAATAAAGGCTTCTTCTATGTCCTTTGTCTTCAAACCCTTGCATGATTCAGACGTGATATGTACCTCCAAATTATGTATGTTTATATTTCAGATGGGACGGGCTGAAGAATTTCCTGAACCTGCCGCGGCAGCCTCTCTACTGCGGATCATCCAAGCTCACCAAGGCCTTCGTCAGATCCTACAAGAATCTGCACTTCTACTGGATCCTTGGAGCTGGCCACTTCGTAAGTCGTGACAAAACACCTGTCACTCTGCTTCTATTGATTAAGTCCCAGATCCAACATCGAGGCTCTTAATCAAACTGACTTTGTTAATTTCCCGTATGGTCTTTCCTTCGCAGGTGCCTGCCGACCAGCCTTGCATTGCGCTGAGTATGATTGGCAGCATAACCCAGTCTCCAGCTAGTTAGATACTGTGACTCTGCTTGGTGATCTATAGAAAAAGGGTGAACAAAAAGGAGGCTTGGAGCAGATGCTTTCGGGATAGGACAATGAAATTGATGACAAAAGTATAGAAAGGTTGTATACTTTAAAGGGCAATGAAATTGACGATAAAAGTGCCTTGGTGTGTTATGTGATTAAAGCTGGTCTGTTCGATCTGAGAATAAAGATGAAATTTTTCTTAGGTAATTTCACAATTTAACTGCAAAGTTTATGTCTTGTTTTTCAGATGTTTGCAAAATATATGCTGCTGAAACTGTCGTAAATATAATACGAGACATGTTACCGTGTCCTTAATTATCCCGTTTTATGAATGCTATGCAGATACATTTACCTGATCACATAACCGAATCCAAAAATTGTTTAGAAATTTCAGGCTTCTTTAGTGATGAGAAGATCATATCATCTCTTCCTAAAGAAACTGGTTTAACTTTCTCTAATGTAACATTTTTTCGAAATGGGAAAGATAGCATTTTCTAATGTAACATACCGTAAGAAATATGGAGTACACAAAGGAGCACACACGAAGATATAAAAAAATACCACATGTGGCAATAGTTAGCACTGCCCATGACTTCATTCCAAATTGTCCATGTGATGGTAGCAAATGAAATGGGATGCTTTTGAAATTCAATCAATATAATCGTTAATTTACATAGTAGGCCATGATTGTATACTAAATATAAACTTAAAACCATGTCCTTGGTGATCTGAACCATGGTGATGATATTGAACCATGGTGAAACTAGGATACAGTAATTTGACTTCATTTGATAACATGCTATGTAACAAGGAGGAAAAAGTTTATTGTAACATGTCTCGAGTTCATGGTTACTTAAAGTTACCGAGATTTAGTAGATTGAGAAGCTGGGTGTAATGCTTAAAAACATTTTAAGTAATAAAGCGCCCCTTATCGAAAAAGTAGATTGAGAAGCACCAGAGAGTTTATGTATGTATACATAGACATTGACGTAGCAAGAAGAACGGACGAATGGTATCCATTGGGATCTTTCTCAGCCAATTTCAAGACGAATTTTATTGGCAAAGCAAAACTTTATGGGCCCATGCTTTATCAAGTTGGTAGCCTATGAAGCATCGAATGTTTGGAAAATTCAAATAGTTTGATCTTCCAAAATCAACCAGCTTCCTTTGGACGTTGGAGAGTTTGCTTCCAAAGTGATCTCATGCTTCATAAATTAAGAGTGAAAGCAGCTAGGGTTCAATCTCTCATTGACTGATTGCTCAATATCTGATTTGTTTTATTTCTATTTCTGGCCGCCTTGATGTAATAAACCCACTTGGGTGTTTCCTTTTTGTACAGTGTCCGCTCCCTTTAATATATAAAATTACAACATAAGGGTTTCCCTGCGGTGAAGTTGTAAAAAAAAATAGACAAATCAATGCCAATGTGCTATGTCTGCGAGCCAGCATAGGTCGAAATATGGTGTCATGGAAGAAATAATAAAGGTTCCAATCTCGCCAGAGAAAACAGCAAAAGTTCAAAGCACAAATCATGTCAAATAATTAATAAACTATTGTAGTTTTTCAACATAATATTGTTGTAAGCAAACGACATTGGCGCAATCAGAAATATACATGTTCTGATTAGAGTGACAGAGAGAGTAATTTGACAAATTTTGGTGAGTATACATTTTGTACCCCCGGCCTCTGCATCAAAAGTCAAAACGACGCACCCAAACTTTTGTTTCATAGAGCATACACACACGAATAAACTACTTTCCATGGGCATGCGGCAAGGGAATTAGAGTTAGATAATCATCTGTCTATCCATAAGTAGCAGGATGCACAGTAAACATTTTTCGTAGAATGGTGTGGTTCTACTTCCTGGTGCATTTCCAGGAAGCAAGACATCTCAAGGTGCATAAGATGGACTTGCATTTCTGCTCAAATATCTGCTGGTATTGGGTTTTCCAACGAGCCGCATGTAACACGACAAACTTTCAGCTGTGTCCGTTTCTTGCAATGACTAGTATCGTGTGGATTGTCTTTATCCGTACAGAGTATCGAAATCACAAGTGCCTAGCTGTTTATTGTCCGCTTATCAGAGCAAATAGTTTGGATCGATGGTTCTAACAACCGATATGAAATGGACATTGTGGACAGACTCGCAGCAAGACCAAGATCCAGTACTCACACCAAGACTTATTAAATAATATGATTGAGTCAGTATTTTATTTCGAAATGAAGGAACACCGGCCTCTAGAATGAATGAATGATTGATAATTTGGTCGTCTTTACTACAAAGTTTTGACCATACTGGTTCAGAAATAAAAGTAAACCCTCTTGGAAGCCAACCCCAGTAGGAATTCACATGTTACAGTTGCTCTTGCTTGCGAAATACTATTTTTTACAAAAGAGTATATATTAATATCGCGAATATATCAATTTCACCCATCATTTGCAACAACGTATTGCTCTAGCGGCATTACAGATGCACACAACCCAAAAAAGAAGTATATTACAAAAAATTAAAAATCCCGCTATAGTGATCTATTCATTTTAGCAGTCGTTCAAACAACACCAATACACCACCAAAAGCGACGCCTCAAAAAGGGGAACAATGCACAATCGTTGTGTCGTCCGATCATAGATCTTAGGGTTTCACCCTGGAGAAAGTCCTCCTGACAGAACAATGCCTTCAACAAGGCCATTGCCAGGCAGAACCAATTAAGACCAGATCTTGGATTTTCACCCTGAAAGGTAAGACTTTTAACTTCTCATGTATTGTCGCCCCCTTACGTACCGCTGCTCTCCTGCTCCTAGTCACAAATGACGAAGCCAATTCCTCATCTCCACGAAGACTCGAATCACCATTGATAGTCTCCAGGTCTCGGTTTCCATGACATTCTCCCCCATGATGGTAACAACGAGCAGAGCTTAGCAGCGCTCCCTCTGAAACCAAATGGTCGGAGAAAAACATGGGTGCACACGACCGAATCCCACCCGATCAGCAATCTCCATGCATGAATTGCCATGTGGATTTCGTCGGTGGAGCCTTCTGGAACACGACACTCCAGCCAGGTCGTGGAAAAACCGAACCTTCAACCTTCACTCACTCTAAATTGCAGCGACTTTTCACATGAATTGCACATTTTTTGGCCGGTACCCAATTTTCCACGGCAGTAGAACTCCCTTGCATCCCTGATCTCCTTCTTGGTTCCCCTGATTTTCTTGGTTCCCTCGTTACCAACACTGGAACCTTAACATTAGTTGATTTCATCCTTCCTCAATGTCCCATTGACGACGGAGAAGGATGCAATGATGAGAGCAAGTCCACCGGCCTTTATATCTACCTCAACATGGTAGTTTATGTTGGTGAAGAGGCTAAATGTAATTCGTATCTTCTTGATATTAATATATTCCTTTCGTAAAAAAAGAGCTCCAACAGATGTGGAAACGAAAATTGGAAAAATACTAGCACACTCAACAACTCTACCGAGAAGCAAACAACCATATCGCGGTCTCCCTCCTCCGTGCCAGAAACATTTCACATGTTGGACGTCATAAGAAGAGGATAGGAGGGTTAAGTTAGAGACTCTAGCGCCTCCGTGCTTGCAGTATGCGACACCCTTGCATGCCTACAGGGAGACAATCATGTGCGCCACTCCCGCGCCATTGAGCTCGCTCTACGAGCACCATGCTCATCCGCGAGTGGAAGTGCGTCTAGCCCCCAACTGTCGGTTTTGATAGTGAATGATCGAAAATATTGATGCACTAATGTTTTAATTGAGTTTTGTATGAAAAAATTATCCATGTAATATTTGAATACCACGTGTTGGATTAGAGGTTGGGTGCCGTGAAAATAAATATATACAATGAGTGTTGGCATCAAGATCATCGATTTGAATAGATGAAAATAATATGATCAAGAGTAAGAAATAAAGATAAAGTTCTTGTGTGGAACTCAAAGAAAGTCTTTCTCTAGATTATGAGATAAGCCATGGAGGATCAATATATTGAGACATTAATTTTAGGGATTTCTATATACGTACCTTTCGTTCGTTAGTTCTACTCAGTTTTTCCTGGCCTCTGAATTTTTCATCACTTTGCCCCAAAATCTTGCCTCGAACTCTCGTAAGAAGCACAAACGGATGTTGCCATCGGGGCAATGGTACTGATAGTTATGCTGACGTGTGGGTCCGTGGTGTGTGGGGACATGGGGTTTCAGACTGTTGCCATCGGGTCAATGGTATCGGTATGGTTGCGCGGACGACGCAGGTGAATCCCAAACGCCTTGAGGTTAGCCATGGAGGCATACACGTTGACGTTCTGTCCCACCTTTAGGCAGGTGGAGCCAAGGGATTCAGCATGCATCATGATATTGTTGAAGTCGGTGATGATAGACCTCTGGCATAAGGCGCAACTTTACACATCTCCAGCCCAGCGGCTGTCGAGTTTGCTCGACTCGAGCCACTCATGACGTGACGAGCCTTTGTGTGGAAGGACTCGACGTCTCTACAAACCTCGTCGTTGTCTTCCAGTTACATAGCAACAATCAAGAGTGACTAATTGCAACGTGATGGATAGGTCTACCAAAAGATGATCCTAATATGAACACGAAAAAAACTAAGGCAGCCTCGGTTTAACATTGGATACACTTATTTTTAGGGACGGGGTTAGTGAACCAAATATCATGCACGACGAATTTGTACACACCACCCTGAACATATGAATCATTTGAAGCCCAAATATTCATCATCGGTGAAAAATCATCAAAGGCACGACCACAATCCCCATATCTTAAAAAATAACAGAGTAAGTTTAAGTATTTGCATGTCTAATTTGCATAAATTAACCAAGTGGGTTTAATTACTTGCATAAATTAACCGAGTGAGTTTAATCACTTGCATAAATTAACCGAGTGAGTTTAAATCCCCAATCCCCAAATCCAAAAATATCAACTATTAACCCTAGGCACCACTTGCAAGCACGGACTTACCCTAGGTACCAGATGGCCAACCGGAATCTAACACAAAATGAAGAGACCAAACCCTAGTTACCACCGGATGATCGTCAACGATGTTCGTGTCGTAGGGGTTCGACGGTGCAACGTAGGGCTCCTCCTCGTATGCCCAATCCAGCAGCCGCTTCCCGCAACCGCCTTGTTCATCGTTGGTGGGGATGGTTGCCTTGAATCCATCAGCAGTGGAGACGGGGGACCTGGATTCCAACAGCTGCAATGACGGGGACCTGCGATTGGCCCACTCCACTAGCTGCGCATATGGCTTCGGAGCCGGCG
The DNA here is from genome assembly GCA_030979885.1 of Lolium multiflorum. NCBI lineage: Eukaryota > Viridiplantae > Streptophyta > Magnoliopsida > Poales > Poaceae > Lolium > Lolium multiflorum. Next base: position 283,766,356 of record CM061750.1, read on the forward strand.
ATGGACGCCGTGTACTCCTTCTCCATCTCTGGTGGTGGGGAGCGGTTGTGTGAGCGAATGAGAGTGAGCGAGGGTTCTTACCTTTTTTGATCTGAATGAGGGTTTTTATCTTGCATGATTGAGACTAGACGGGCTGAAAGAGAGGGGCAATATATTCATATAATATTACCAACGATGTTTCGTTCTCCCCAGGATACGCGTACACGTTGCTGCACAGTGCACCGCGGACACACATACATACTGCACCGTTTACACGCGTATGTCACAAGTCCACCCGTCGACACTTGTTCAGTACTAGGCCTGGTTAGTTATCTATACTCAGTTTTAACCTCGAGGGGGTGGTCAACATGGAATCAGTGGCTTATAGAACATAGCAAACCTTGTCAAAATGAGCCAAATTTTGGCACATGTGTGTATCTTTGAGTTACAAAGAGTTTGATGTAGGCCAAGATAAAAATATTCCTAGGTATTCCAAATATTTTCCATAAATTATGCCAATCTCACTGGGTTAAGGGTTAGTGTGGATTCAATTTAGGCACAACTAATTAGAAAAAAAATCAAAATATAGTGACACCTTCGCATGGAGCCTTGTTATCTGACCCACCACCTAGGAAAAATAAGGAACATAGTGTATAAAGTTTTTACCAAAACCACTTCTCAAAATGAGCTACTAGCTATGAAGATGCATGGCATTTAACTCAATCCCCCTTCCTAAAATCGGCAACCCAAAACATAGTTTTCTGAATGAGCTCAAATTTGGCACACACATGTATCTTTGAATTGCAAAAAAATTCATGTATGCCAAGATGGATTGCTTTGTAAAAACACACATTTCCTTTTTTAAGTCCCAAAAAATTTGAACTTAGTCTGTTTTCTATATTCGTGCCCTTGGTATCTTAGTTGTACTCAGTTTTCCCCCAAATGTAAACTTGTGATCAGTTTCCCCTATCTCTTGTCTCAAACTCTCACAAAATCCACCCACCGTTGTCATGTGGATCGTGGCCACCCACCGTTGAGTCTCTGTGATCTAACGGACATGATCGTGGATGCACCCCTACTCCCTCACCCTGTGTGTCAGCAGATCATGGCCAGTGGGCCACCCGTTCCCTCTCTCGTCCTATCGTGGCCACCTCCACTATGAGAAATAATTTGATGTTGAATATACAGTACCTGAGGAAAAATATAGAATGGTGGAAAAATCTTGCAATAAAAAATTGGGAACAGGTCGAGTTGAGTGTGGAATATATAAGATCAAGATTTCATAGGACGACATTAACATATATTAAGTGTAATTTGAAAGTGTTCAAGAGTTGTATAAGTTTGGTTTATGCACGAGACATAAAGATATATGTATACCTTGCTGGTTTCATTTAAAGAGTTGAGGCTAGGCATATGCATGAGGCTAGGTGTCTTGTCATGAATTCATTTCCTAAATATTCTAAACCCCTGCATTCTATACTTGTAACAATCATGTTCTTGCCATGATAAACTCACTCTATATTGTATCAACTCATTAGGGTGTAGTGGCTTCTAATTCACTAGAGCAAAATATCTCTGATATGCATCTAGTGAATCCAATAGCTCTAATATATCTTTATGTCTTTACTATATTTTTTATTTCTATTCTCTGGCATGAGTAAAATGCAATTAAGTACCAACTCACTTTGTCTTCCTTGGACCAATGTTGTAGAAACACTAAGTGAAGAACATGATCAAATGCCAACTTATTGCATATTTTATGTAGTTTTGGGAGGAAACTAACATACACTTCATTTTCTAGTGAAAATTAGGCATGCATCTACTTATTTATTACGTGCTAGATGTGGTCGATTCTGGTCATGCACGATCGATGCCAAGATCTCGCTATGGGATCAGGTTGGTCGTGTAACATGAGTTTTATCGTGGATGATCGATGCACTGGCACCCCTCCAGCCACACCAACCACTCTATGCCCTCTCTCTGTGTCCAAAAAAATCCGAGCCGTGGGTGAGACGTTGATGCATGGAAAATACATACATGAACTTTGTAGTTTATTGATACATATTCTCACATATTTGCAACATATATGATGTTAAATTCATGTTTTACATTGATTTGTGGGGATTAATCATTAATCCCCTTTATTGGGGTTATAACTCTGTAGGACAGGAAACCATGTTTTGAATTTTTTTAAATTCAGAGACCTAAACATAGTCAAATTGAGATAGAACTTCGGGGATACAATTACTTCACCAAAATAAGCATCTGGAGCACTTGGATCTCATGAAATGGGCCTCGAGGCCTAAAAGAGGGCACGTGGTGCGACACCCAACCTTATTTGGCCCTTGGGCCTCTGATTGACCTGATTCTTTCGCCCAATGATACGTTGCAAACGTATCTATAACTTTTGATGCTCCATGCTGTTTTACACTAATTTATATATGTTTTGTTTACACTTCGTTGTACTTTTATACATTTTCCGGCACTAACCTATTGACAAGATGCCACAGTTCCAGTTTCCTATTTTCTGTTGTTTTGTATTTCAGAAAAATTGTACACGAAATATTCTCGGAATTGGAAAAACAAAAGCCAAAGTTCCTATTTCACCATAACGAAGATGGAGTCCAGAACAGAGATGGAGGAGGGCCAGGGAGAGGCCACACCTGCCCTTGGCGCTGCCCCCTGGTCGCGCCATGGGATGGTGTGCGGCCTGCTGGCGCCCACCGACCTTGCCCTTCTTCCTATATGTTGCCTTCAACGCAAAAACCATAAATCATCCAGCCTCCGTCCACGAAAAGTTTTGTCGCTGCCACCATCGTCCAGACAAGTTTCTGGGGTCAGAAGTTCCTGTTCCGGCACCCTGCCGGGACGGGGATTGACCCCCATAGCCAGCTCCATCGACTCCACCCTCCACTTCCACTCCATGATGGTTTGTTAGTAGTTCCCTCTTGGACTACGAGTTTTCGGTTGTAGCTAGTTGGTACTCTCTCTCTCTCATGTACTTCAATACAATGATCTCATGAGCTTCCTTACATTATTGAGATCCATATGATGTAATCGGTGTTGTGTTTGTGGGGATCCGATAAATTATGGAATTGTGATGAGATTGTTCATCATATTATCATAATACTGTTTATTTAAGATCTTGCATGCTCTCTGGTACTTGTAGTTACCCTGATCAAGTAGTTGTCTGTATCTCCACGAGGGAGTATTTATGCTCGATAGTGGGTTCATGCCTCTAGTAATCTGGAAGAGTGACAATAACTTCTAAGATTGTAGATGTGTTGTTGCTACAAGGGAGAAAACAGCAATGTTTTGTCTAAGGATAATTGTATTGTTTACTTTACACACATTGCTTAATGCGATAATCTGTTGCTTGCAACTTAATACTGGAAGAGGTTCTGATGATAACATGAAGGTGGATTATTAGTCATAGTCGCAGTTGGATTACAGTCTATGTATTATGTTGTAATGCCCAATTAAATACTACAGTAAACTTTATCTTATAATAGCATGCATTGTCATGCCCTCATAATTATCAATTGCCCAACTGTAATTTATTCACCCAACACATGTTATTTGGAGAGTTACCACTAGTGTAGATAGCTAGGAACCCCTGTCCTTCTGTCATCATCATTGCTCTACAGTCAACTCCGCACTGGAATACTTTCTGGTGCCATCGCCTCAGTGCTACTGCTGCTATGTTACTATTGCCATTGCTCTCATATTACTGCTGCTTTCACATTACCCCTGTTACTAGTGCTTTTTCATGTGCAGCTGACTTTACAACTCCGTTGTTAAGTCTTATAAGTATTCTTTGTCTCCCCTTGTGTCGAATCAATAAATTTGGGTTTTACTTCCCTCGAAGACTATTGCGATCCCCTATACTTGAGGATCATCAACCACCGACTTCATTTGACCTAAAAACCCATATATATATGACCCGGATGAAGCCCGGTGATCAGGGGGGTACGTGAGAACCCCTGGCTACTCCACACGTGTTTAACGGCATCCAATAATCCGTTAACACTCCCCAAAACGAATAAAGACACTGGAGGATACACAGGCGCCGCTTGCCCCTGCAGCGCGGACGCGCATCTCCAAATAGACTCAACCGGAGCTGGAGGAGCATCCATGGCGGGCCCAAATCGAGTGAACGAGGCAGTGCCCTGCCGTCCCACGCCGGAGCGTCACAAATCAGGGCGGAGCTCCCTCGCCAGCCAAATCCATCCGAGGCGAGAAGACACAGGGTCGGGGCTCGTGGCGCGCGTACGACAGTTGCAGCATGTCGTCCCCACGTCGCAGCAGCAGGCGCACCATCCAGCACCTGGTGTTGCCGCTGCCTCATCGATGGGAATCCTGCAGCGGCCAAGTTCTACATCGCTGGGGGCTGACCTCTGAAGGACGAGCGGAGTATCGAGCTCATCCATCTCGTCCACTGGCTAGCATGGAACTCGCCGCCGCGCTAGCATGGAGCAACGGGGGAGGACGCCGCTGGGGAGCACGGGCCGCCGGGGAGGCCGCCGCTCTGACCGCCAAGTGCGGGCAGCCGGGGAGGCCGCCACAGAGCAGCGGGGAAAATCCAATCTGGCCGCAGCTCCCCATCGCCTCTCTCCCAAGGGCGGAGGCGGAGGTGGACGACGCCGGTGGGCGGCGGCAGAGCGCTGACCGGCGGACGACTCGCGGCGATGTAGGAGGGCGACAGGACGACACGCGGCTGTGGATAAGGTTGAACGGCGATGTGCTGCTCACCCCGCCACCACGAGCGCGCACAAGGAGAGGCCCTGACGGATGACACGCGTTTCGGCGCCTCCTCGTGCGCCCGTCGAGCGAAGCTTATCTGCTGCGTGTGCGCGGTGTCGTTGGCCTCCTCTATGCTCGACTGCGGCAGCCCCCTTCGGTCGCTTGTCAACGACATCCTTCCCTACAGAGCCACGACCAACTCCTTCCCCGTCGTTTTGCATCCTCCACTGCAGAGCCACGGATGCCCTGCTGCGGTGGCGGCATAGGTGACGGTGGAGGAGAGCACTCTTCATCCACCGACGGCCCGCCGCGCCGCCGTTGAGACCTCGATGGCGCCACCGCTGGTCTCCCCGCCGCGGGACGCTGCAGCATCTTCTCTCGCGCCCAATTCGAGTCAACGAGCACCTCTAGTAGTTCTTCAAGGAGTGGGGAAGAGGGGATCCACGGAGGTGACGTGTTTCAACCAACCAAAAAACGACACGTTCCTGACAACAACATAAAATACACAAACGGACGTTAGTGGCTGTTAGCACATCCAACGGCGGGGGCATGCATCCAACGGCGACGAGTGTGTGCATACGTACCCCCCTGATCACCAAATCAACTCTCATATATGACCCCACAAGGTTCCCTCGAAGAGAGCGTTGTAGAAACACCGAAACACAAAAACAGAGGTTGAAGCAGCGAAGATTGGAGGGGGAAACTCCGCCAGAGCTGCCTCCGGAGGGATCTCCACCTTCTCCAACGTCTTCAACATCATCAAAATGATGAAGGGGTGAATGGATCGTAGCGAACAAGAGGGGGGGTGAATGGGCGCTACGTCAAGTTTTAGGCTTTTTCAATCTTTAGTGCAACGGAAGATAAAGGTGATAGCTTTAGCGATGGGGTGATCCTACAATGATCCTAGACGAGTACAACAAGCAAAGGAACAACACAAGGTAGTAAGAGTAGGGAGCGGGACAACCGGAGGGCGCAGAGACGAGACGAGGTTTGTTGTCGCAGTTCCTCCCACAATAGGAAGTACGTCTGCGTTGAGGAGGTGCTAGCCTCACACAAGAGGCTAGACGGCCACACCACGAAGGAAGGTCTCACCTTCTTCCTCGAGAGAGCTCCACAAAGGTGCTCCCCTTCTCCACTAAGGCACCGGTCGAGGCGGTGATTCCTTCACAAGGTTGGGGCGAGCTCCACACCACAAGGAGGCTCCCAACAACCCACTAGTACAACACCAAGCTAGCCTCCATGGATGCACTTCTTCCAAGATTCCACTATAGGAACTCTACCACCAAGATCCACTAAGGACTACCACGAATTGGTGAAATTTCTCTCGGTAGAACGATAGATCGGGGTCTCGTCCACCACTCCTCCAAGTATCAGCAAGTTTGATTGGGTAGGGAGGTTGATCCACTAAGTTTGAGCTCAGCAACAATGGAGGAGAGAGAGAGAAGAGCTAAAAACGAGCTGGGGAAGAAGGGGCCTTTTATAGGTCCCTCCAAATCCAACCGTTATGTGCAGTTTCGCCTAAGCGGTACTACCGCTTCGGAAGCGGTACTACGCTCTGGATTCGAAATCCCCACAGAATTTGTCCACGTGGAAGCATAGCGGTACTACCGCGGCCGCTCGAGGTACCGTAATGGCCTCCGAGCTTACTGGATGCCAAGCGGTACCAAGGCGGTACCGGAGCGGTACCGTAACTTAAGTTACGGTACCTAAGAGGTACCGGGCGGTACTGCTCGGGAGCGGTACTACCGCTCGAGGTACCGTAAAGGTACCGTAACACGTTCTGTGGGACATTTTCGTGCAATCTCCCTACAGAGCGGTACCGTAGGGTAGCGTACTACCGCTCCCGGTACCGTAGTAGGCTGAAACTGCTCCTCTTTCTCTCCTATCATGTCACCTTGCAACACACACGCAAAACCAGAAAACCTAAGACCTACGCTTCAGTCTTCCGATCATAGTATGTTCAGCGAGGGCACCGTACATCTGCAAATCCATCAAAGATAATCTTTGTGCACGGTTAGAATTATTCAAGTGTTGTCATCAAACACACAAAACACGGGATATAGATCTTGCTCTTTCAATCTCCCCCTTTTTGGTGTTTGATGACAACACAAGAATTTGCAACATAGCATATGATATTATGATAAGGCTCTTGATTTGTAAGAAGTAGATGGAGCTCCCCCTAGATGCGTGCATATTTGAAATATGCATTTGTATACAAATGCATGCATCCTAGAGAGAAACTCCCCCTAGATTCTACAAACCTAGCACAAGTGCTAAGGAGAACATATGACAAGATCATATAGCACAAGCACACAATGGAGGCAAGAATAGTGCATATAGTAGAGTTTGAGTGAAACTTTTCATACCTTTGCCTTGAGAAAACTCAAACTCATAATAATGAGAGCCTCCATAGGATTTTATGTAGCCAATCAAAGGATAAAAAGTGAAGACCATTAAGCTACGAACGATTAAGTCTTAATACAAACCGGGGGATCGGGAGATCCACAAATAGAGTAGCGAGCACACATACGAATAAGTTCAAAGTTCCGAATAACTAGGGAAAGATATGATGCCAAGGCCGAAAGAACCAAAAAGAAGCACCAAGCCCTTGGCATCCCCATGAAAATTCCCGTCCTAATAGATCAACTTCTCCCCCTTTGGCATCGAGAAACCAAAAAGGGAGAAGGAGCATACTAACGTCCCGAGGTGAATCACTCGTCATCCTCCTCGTCATCCTCCTCGTCCTCTTCCTCTTCCTCTTCCTCTTCAACTTGGCCTTTACCATGAGGTGGTGGAGAGGGACGAACCATGTGCTCGGGGATGGAGTCCTCGGAGCTCAACCAAGCAAGCTTGGACTTCCACTCACCGGGAGGGGTGATGTTGTCCTCAGAGCCCTCAGAGACAGGAAGCTGCATATGCCTCATCATTGCCTTTTGGCGTTGGCGAATCTTCTTGTTGTCATGGTGGGCTTGATACATCCTATCTTGGAGGTCCTCCTTGAAGCAAAAGGACTTCTTGAGGCGAGAGGTGAGCTTGGCGAAGAGGCCCTTGGTCTTGACGGAGTTGGGCACATAATCGGAATCATCACTATCGGCTTCGTCTTCGTCCTTGTCCTTGGGTTTATTCTTGCCATACCTTGGAGGGTCATGCTTCTTGACAAGGGGGCTCTTCTCCTTATGGATAGTGATGTTGGGGCGGCATTGTTCAAGAAGATCTCCACGGTTTGCTTGATCCCACTTTCGGCAAATGAGCCTCATGATGAAGGGCGCATATTGAGGGAGCTTGCGGAGGAAAGCACAATCACGCATCTCATGCCAAATGAAGTCCATGATATCCAATTGTTTCCCACTACCCCTCATCTCATGGGTGCGCACGAGAAGGTTCACAAGGAAGCCATGCACCTCATCATGGTTGGTGTCTTTGGGGTTGATGGTGCTGCGGTAGATGCGGTTCATGATGTCGTAGACGGGAAGGAGGTTGTAAGCACTTCCACACAACATCCTTCCGGGGATGTAGAGGTTGGCCATCTTCTCTTTGGCCATCGGCTTGGCCTGGAGATGGATCTTGAAGAAGTTGATTTCAAACTCGGGAAGTTCATATCCAATGCCCCTAGCAAACTCTTCCCATGTGGCTTCCATCACATGCTCCCTAGTCATCCACTTCAAGGAGCGGAAACCATCCTCATCCTCAAGGAACACGACAGTGGCATAGAACTGGCAGATTATCTCCTTGGAGTAGTCGTGAGAGAAAGTCATCAAAGGGATAAGACCTTGTTCTTCGCACATCTCGAGTGCTTCTCCAAAGTACTCGAGCTTGGCTTGGAGCTTTTCCATGTTGATGGAGAATTGAGGGCAACACCGAAACTCCTTTGACCCATACACATCATTGTAAATCCTCTCTTGATCGGCATGGTAGAAGAAGGTGTTGGGGCAGAGACGAGAGTTCTTTGGCACAAGGTAGGGATTGGCCCCTCGAACTTGCAAGAATTGGGCTTTCTTGAGATCTTTCATAGAAACTTGAGGACCCCGAACGGTCCTTTTGCCCGCTGCCGCTGCTGCTGCATCCCTTTGACGCTTGGTGGTCCTTGCCGGTAAAATCTCATCTTGCTCTTCATCTTCTCGATGACGACGAGAGGAGGGCTTGACCTTGCCTCCACCTTGGGGTCTAGATGATCATGTGAAAAGAGCACAAGCCATGGAGTTAAAGATCAAAGAGGACACTAACAAGCAACATTGGTGACTTTCGATAAAGCGGTAGTACCGCAATACAATCCGGTAGTGCCGCTTTGACCGGTAGTACCGCCCGAGGACGAGCGGTACTACCGCTTAAGCTCCGCACAGCCAAATCAAGATCGGGTTCATGGTAAAAATCGATCTAGAGTCACACATTGTTGCTAGCTAGTATCCCTGGATACGAATAGCTTCCAAGAATGCTTCTCCAACACAAATCTCCAACAAACCCTAGCATATGCATCTAGGGAGTTCAACACACCCTAGAGAGAAAATTTAGGGTTCATACCGGAGGACATGGTGGAGAAGGGGTTGGGGAAGCTTCTCCACGGAGGAGATTTGGCCGGCGGCGGCTGGAAAAGGAGATCGAGGACGATCTCCTCGAGGTCTTTGAGCTTGGAGGAGCTTTTGACTTGAGGTGGAAGAGGAGTTGTGGTGATTTGGGGTAAACCCGACCCCAACCGGTACCTCTTGTCAAAAGATGCAAGCGGTAGTACCGCTCCTAGAAGCGGTAGTACCGCTTACCGGTACTGGCCCGGTACTTAGAGCGGTAGTACCGTTCTGGGGATAATTGTTCAGTTTCGTCAGAGAACTGCCCCAGAGCGGTAGTACCGGCCCAAGAAGCGGTAGTACCGTCCTCCAAATTCAAAAACCTCAGATTTTGGTGTAGACTTGTGCTTTTAGACTGAGTTGGCTCAAGAGGTGGATGATGGCTTGGGATTAGATTACGGAACTGTTAAGGTACTACCCAACCAAGCTTGCAAGAATCAAAACATTAAAAGCCAAGCTTGGGTGAATCTCCCATAAAGGTCATGAAGGAAAGAAAAACCAAAGAAACAAATGAAAGAAAAGAAATCAAAAGAAACAAAAGGCTCCTCAAGGAGGAGGTTGGTGGCCAAAGCCACCGTGTAAGAGTTTAGTAGTGTGAGGTAGCGTAGATGTATCTAGGACTCACGGCTACAACTCAACATGAAGCTCATTAGTCACTTAGTTGACGAATAGCATATGCTTTGGATTTCTTTATGCATTATGGGGGGAGGGATAGCTCAATAAGTTTAAACCGCACTCCCCCTATATTCATGCGTGCTTTACATCTAGACATGTAGTACAAAAGTGGTGTTATCCACTCTTGACACGACGTCCGGATGAGAAGCACAAGGGTAGAGAATCAAACCTTGTCGTTGGTCGGTAGAGAATGAGTCCATTGGCTTGTGGGTCTCATTGAAACTTCTTTATGAGCTTGGGGTTTCTATACCGTTGGACCCCTTCATATCTTGCTCTCGAGTATATCTTGATGTACTTTGCTTGAGTCATGAAGGAATCTTGACGCATTAGAACCCCGGCGAGAATGGACCAATAGAATCGATTCTTGTGTGGTCCCTTGATCTTCATTATGGTTTAGGTCCTCGCCTTGACCCTCATTGTTGTTGATGCCGACCTTGAAGTTGTGGAAGAGGTGATATTTCACTTGTTTGTTCAATGAAAGGAGCTTGGCCTTGTGGTCTAGATGGCTCCATATAGATGGAACTTCGTCCTTCCCCGGTACTCATAGAGGGTAGCTTTTGAGATCGGCGAGTGCCAACACTCATCCTTCCTACGGTAACCGGGGAAATTGCATCTCTTTTCTCACAAGAAGCACTTCGCCCTCTCCAAAGAACTATCATCTTCATCAAAAGAGTCTCGTCACACAAAACCACAATCACACAATAGACTCAAACTCCATCATCATGTTTGAGTGTCTCCAACTAAGGTTTGTCTCTCAATTCCGGCAACCCCAAGAAGTTGGGAAGCGTATGGCAAGGAGTATAAAATGGATTCCTTCTTTGCCAATGAAGATATCCAAAATCTTGAGCACCAACTCCATTCCATTGTTGCTTCTTCTTGCAAGGATTGTGTCATAGTATTTGTTGAGAAACTTCATCAAGGTTCATTTCCTTCCACACAATTCCTACAAAACACAATCTCTACACAAAGAAGCAAATTCCATTAGTCCTAGGCCGTGGTCTCTTGAAGAGACTAGCTCCACAAGAGAACCACTACATGTTCATAATAGTAGGTACAAAGACCCAAGAGTGTAGAGCAATGAACAAGGAAAACATTGTAAACAAGGGTCTTGACAAGACCGGGTGTTGCCACCGCCTTGTCAAGGCCCAATACCTTTAAGCTTGCTTGTGTTGACGCCATAAGAGAGAAAGCGTAAAAGAAAGCTCGAGGGCGACAACACCATCTTTTGCTTCCGGTCAAGAGAGATGTGGCTTCAATCTTCCACCAATGAAGCGCCACCGGAAGCAAAGACCTTCATGGATCAAGCTTTGGAGATAGGGACCCATTTTTCAATGGGCCCTATCTTGATGCTCCTCTTTATCTTGATCCTCCTTCTTCTCTTCTCCTTTGGCTTTATAGCCACTCCTTCATTGCAAGAGTCCTTGCTAGTCTGTTTACATTCCATCAAGGCTTCCTCATACATGATCTTGATCACCATAAGCTTGTCATTTCTTCTCTTTAGAGTTGCAATTCCGTCCTCGTGGTCACAACAAGTATCTTTTCCTTTACTCAAGTGAAAGTACTCCATCAAGGATTCATTTTGTCTATCAATCTCTTCAACTAGGATGGCCTTGTGTCTCTTTAGTGTGGCAATCTCCTCTTCATGATCACAACAAGACACCTTCTCCTTGCTCAAACGAAAGTGCTCATCCAAGGCTTCTTCTTGGCGAGAAATGATATCCAAGAGTCTTGCATTATGTCTTCTCATCCAACCAAGAGCATAATCTTGATTCTCGATGAGTTGGGAGATGAAGTAATTGTTGGAATCTTCAAGAACAATAGCACTAGTTTCAAGAGACATGCGCATGCACCATTCATCCTCATAAGCTTGAGTGAGAGAGATAATTTTCAATTCCGCTTCAACATGATCTTGAGTCACAAGTTCCTTATCATGAGTCTCCGAAGATACCTTTGCCACAAGACAATGGAAGTTGTTGACGATGAGGTTCTCGTTTGGAGGGTCGAAGAGGGAGGTGGAGGGAGTGGAGATGGCGATGACGGCCACTTCCCTTTCCTCCTTTTCTTTGTGCTCTTCACCTTCATCGGAGGTATATTCCTCACGAACAATGAAGGCTCTAGTCTTCTTGGTGTAGGAGGCCTTGGAGTCTCCGGAGTTGGAAGAGAACTTGGAGTAACCTTTTGAGAGAGATTTGAACTTGTCCTTTCGTACAAGCTTTCCACCATTGTCTTCTCTTCTCTCAAAGATACAATCGGCAACAAAGTGACTTGTGTCACCACAATTATAGCAAGCTTTACCTCTTTGCTCTTCTCTTGGACTTGTGGGAGAGTATCTTCTTAGCTTTGAGCCCCGTGTCTTGTTCCCACTCCAAAAGCTCTTGGCGGCAAGGGCCATGTGTTCATGATAATTCCCCTTGAGGTCATCCGGACTCCACTCGATGGGATCCTCATCACTCTCACTAGCCTCATGCACCTTCATCTTCAACGCAAGATTGGTTTACGGACGTTGTGGGCACGAGCAACAAGATCTTCCGCATTCTTCTTGGAGATGTCCAAAGCGATGACTTCACTAAGGACTTCATCGGATGTCATAGCACGGAAGGAGGCATTTTGGCGGATGGCCGTCAACTTCACTTCCTCATAAGGAAGAAGAGCATTATAGAACTTTCGCTTGATCCAAGGGTCATCCACAAATGTTGCTCCAAGATCTTGCATTTGCACGGCGAGAGCGATAAGGCGCCGGTACATCTCTTCGGGTGATTCTCCTTCATTCATGACGAAGTTGTCCGCCATATTGTTCACTTCATCGAAGCGAGAGCTTTGGATGCTCTCGTTTCCGAGGAAGAGCTTGTCGAGTTTATTCCATGCTTCCTTGGCGGTCTTGAGCGAGCGGATATGAGCACGGTCCTTGGGTGTGATGGCCATGTGAATCATGTTGATGGCGGTGGCGTTGAGTTGATCATCCACGACCTCTCTTCTTGTCAAGTTCTTTGGGTCTCTTGGTGAATAACCTTCCTCAATGATGCGCCAAAGTTCGGTAGAAGCGCTGCGCACATGAGATTTCATCAAGAATTGCCAATTTTCAAAGGTATTGGAATCAAGTAGCGGTGGTGAGCCATGAGTCAAGATACGAGGCATAGGTATTGGAACATTTAGGGAGTAATCACTTGGTGGGGGCACCGCATGATAACCTCCTAATTGTCCCTCAACCGGTGATTCATCCTTCCCTTTTGATGAAGTGCCAATGTCCTCAAGTTCCCCTTCTCGAGGTGGTTTTGTCGATTGCGCGACAAAATCACCAAGAGGAAGAGTGTTGACTTGTAGTGGCGGAACATCGACACTAGCATTAGGATTTATAATGGGGGTTGATTTGGGAGCAATCAACTCCATCATCATAGCCTTCATTTGAGATACAATGGATGACTCCAATTTCTTGAGGTCATCCATAGTAGCCGGAGTGCTATCGACAATTGATGGTGGAGGTGATTGCTCACCGGGAAGGAACCCATTCTCTCCATTCTCTTGTTCGGCCATTTCTTAGGCGGTAAAGCCCGAGCAAGAAAACCTTGCTCTGATACCAATTGAATGGATCGTAGCGAACAAGAGGGGGGGTGAATGGGCGCTACGTCAAGTTTTAGGCTTTTTCAATTTTTAGTGCAACGGAAGATAAAGGTGATAGCTTTAGCGATGGGGGTGATCCTACAATGATCCTAGACGAGTACAACAAGCAAAGGAACAACACAAGGTAGTAAGAGTAGGGAGTGGGACAACCGGAGGGCGCGGAGACGAGACGAGGTTTGTTGTCGCAGTTCCTCCCACAATAGGAAGTACGTCTGCGTTGAGGAGGTTCTAGCCTCACACAAGAGGCTAGACGGCCACACCACGAAGGAAGGCCTCACCTTCTTCCTCGAGAGAGCTCCACAAAGGTGCTCCCCTTCTCCACTAAGGCACCGGTCGAGGCGGTGATTCCTTCACAAGGTTGGGGCGAGCTCCACACCACAAGGAGGCTCCCAACAACCCACGGGGCTAGTACAACACCAAGCTAGCCTCCATGGATGCACTTCTTCCAAGATTCCACTATAGGAACTCTACCACCAAGATCCACTAAGGACTACCACGAATTGGTGAAATTTCTCTCGGTAGAACGATAGATCGGGGTCTCCTCCACCACTCCTCCAAGTATCAGCAAGTTTGATTGGGTAGGGAGGGAGATCCACTGTTTGAGCTCAGCAACAATGGAGGAGAGAGAGAGAGAAGAGCTAAAACGAGCTGGGAAGAAGGGGCCTTTTTATAGGTCCCTCCAAATCCAACCGTTATGTGCAGTAAGCGGTACTACCGCTTCGAAGCACTACCGCTCTGGATTCTAAATCCCCACAGAATTTGTCCACGTGGAAGCATAACGGTACTACCGCTTGCGGTACCGCTCGAGGTACCGTAATGGCCTCTAGAGCTTACTGGATGCCAAGCGGTACCAAGGTGGTACCAGAGCGGTACTGCCAACTTAAGTTACGGTACCTAAGCGGTACCAGGGCGGTACTACCGCTCGAGGTACCGTAACACGTTCTGTGGGACATTTTCGTGCAATCTCCGAGCGGTACGCAGAGCGGTACCAGGGTAGCGGTACTACCGCCCTGACGGTAGTACCGGCTTGGCTGAAACTGCTTTTTCCTCTTTTCCTCTCCTATCATGTCACCTCGCGACACACACGCAAAACCAGAAAACCTAAGACCTACGCTTCAGTCTTCCGATCATAGTATGTTCAGCGAGGGCACCGTACATCTGCAAATCCATCAAAGATAATCTTTGTGCACGTAGAATTATTCAAGTATTGTCATCAACAAAACACGGGATATAGATCTTGCTCTTTCAAGGGGGTAGTCCATCTCTGCAATATGGGTTTTTCTGGCAGTAGCTTGATCTATTTCTCTCTTGTTCTTCATAGATCTTAGTACCATATGAGGTGCCCAACATGATTATCGTCATATATGTAATTCCTATGTGGTGGATCTTTATTCTATGATATTGATATATGAGATTGGAATCTATTATGTGTAAGATGTATTGATAGATGCATATCATGTACCCCCTTCTTAAGTACTTGTTCTGATCCAACTTGTATGCAAGAACATGTGTGGAGACAAGTGTGTATTAGATGGAGTATCATGGTTCTAGTGATTGAATAGTGACAACAAATTCATGATCTATTATGGTTTTACCTTTACCTTTTCTGCCTCACTAGGGATAAAGTGAATGCATGTGCTATGTTTATCATGTGACAATAGTGATAATCTTGTTCAATCAAGATAGCATATTTGATATTCAAACATCATGTCAAAATACATAAGGCTATGCTCCGTTGATTGTTAATAAAAATTGCTTCGAATTTTCCCTTTCTTGTGGAGTATAAGAGAGATGTCTTAAATAATCTCTGTGTTAGGACGTCATGCCCATATGAATGTTTTCCAAACACATATTGAAGTCCCACCAATATTATGTCATTGATGAATTGTTAGTGTCCACTACAACTTAAAAAGAGAGTAGACAAGTGAACCCATGAACCCCAGTTCAATTTTAATCATAAGAAACACATTTCCATTACTTTTATCGTACTTTATATTTGCAGCAATATTTTAATCCGTAAATACAAAAATACTTTCTTTACTTAAACATACACAAAACCAAAAACAACTATCTCTTTACTATTTTATCTAGTTCACTTAGTTTATTTACTTTACTTTACTTTACTTTCAATAGCTCTTTTATTTACAATCACTAATGCGAAACCTTGTGCTTGGCAACCATATGGTGGAGTTGGGGATACAAGGCAAAAATTTGCTTTGTGGGAATACTGGAAAAAGAAAAATAGGAGATAACTCGAAGCCAATTCCGCGAGAGTTCGATATAAACCCTCGAGTCACCCTTGTGGGAAAAACAACGCTTGCTACGACACTCTGCGTTTGGAGTCCCAGCGAATTAATGATATACGCGAGCGTCATCAGACGTGTACAACTCGACATGGTCCAAATCAAGCACACGCACAGACCACCTCACACTCTTTGCATGGCCCACCACATTCGCCTAGCACCCATATGTCCAAGCCAGAACGGAGAGATGCTAGTTCTCTCTCCATTGCTCGCATTCGTCTCTGACACCGTCACAGAAGAACGGAGGTTTCCATCGATGTCCCACACCATTCTCCTCTTGTTCGTACAGTCAAACGCGTCCCTTTCCTACAATCCCACCTCTGTTTAATAGAATAAGGCCTATATTTTTTTTTGGCAAAAGGTAATCTAAGTACATTTTGACCAAAATTTTATAAAAAACTAATGTAGATATCATATGAAAATATATTTCATGATGAATCTAACAGTGTTGAGTTTAGATTGTACATATTAACATTTTTCCTAAAAACTCGATCAAACTTTATGTAGTTTGACTTTAGAAAAATATAAGCGTTATTCATTGAAATGGAGGTAGTATCTATCTAACTCATATGGTCTCGGTTCTTATGGTACTACGTGGTAGTCGCTCGCATCTCGGCACCGTCAAAGGCCACTTGTCCATGCAATCATTGTGGGGCCCTTTTTCATGATCTCCTCGTACCCAAGTACCATCCTCACTTATCATTGGCTGCAGCAGTGTAACCATTCCTTTATAAAGTGGCCCACTAGTTAGCGGGTAACAGTCAAATGCTTTGGGTGAGAGATATTGGGGGTCATAGGTTTCACTACATGACCCGACCTAACATGGCCCCCCTCGCCAGCATGTCAAGTCCTTTGAACGGACGACAACCCTCTGTCTAAGCGTTTATGAGAGTTTGAGACATGAGCTTGGGAAAACATGAGGAAAGTTTAGAGGATAGGGAAAACTAAGTACGTGTAACAAAGGAGGGACACGAAAATAGAAATTACTTGATTTTAAGAGAAGAATTCAAGATTTGGCTTGAAATCGAGGTCATGGTAAAATCATATGTTTAGTTAAGCCTTGGAGAATCAAGGCTTGAAACATCAAATCAAAATAAGAATTTGGTATGTACCTCAGGAGATTATAAGAGAGCATTAAGAAGATACAAAGCTGGTAAATACAGGACGCAACTAGTGGATTTAAGTTGGTCCACACAGAAAGCATAAATGGTCTACGGTGTGAGATCATTTTATCTAGTGGTATGGCAAACATTTTTCAATTTCTCCTTGTGAACTAATGCATGATCTATGTGTTTATTATTTCTATTGGGTTTAGGCATCTTACCAGGGATTGAATCAAAAGTAATATTTCATATAGCCTTCAAGAGGATGACATCAAGTGGTGACTGTCGTCAAGATTGGGAGGTCATAGTTCAAGAGATGATCATATTAAAGTGATCTATGCTTGAAGCTTATTGTCCGTTTGGTGTTAATGGGCTTATGAAATTGTGCGTAGTGGAAGCTTTCTAATAGTAATTATGCAGGGGTAAATTATAAATCTTCACTAAGAAATAGTGATCATGTGAAGTCTTCAGGCGTGAAGCTAGCATGAACTGGCATCATAAATCTCAAGAGGAATGCGACTTAGCTATGTTTTCTAATTTTACTAGTCTCAAGGTGCTTGGTGAGAGTCCAGACTATAGGTTTCATAACCGCACTACCAACATGGGCATTGAGTTGTATCACTTGATCACTTTGTTAGTTTGGAGCCCCGTCCTTTGCATTCTTGGCTTCCTCCTCTATGTTTGATATTTATTTATTTTCTCAATGTTTATTTATTTTCTCAACAAGCTCAAGTTCATCAAAATTGGAGTCCACACGCAAAGCATAGTGCATTTTTGGTGTTGGAGGTTTTGCCCGGGTCTTCATTTTTTTTATAGAGCTCGACCTTTACGTATTTCGCATCCTTCCTATTTTGCTGATCTTTGATGTTTTATATGTGCGGAGATAGATCTTGTTGTTAGCTCAAAAGCAAGTCTAAGTTCATGAAAATGGAGTTTGTATGCAAATGACATTCATTTTCGTATAGATGATTTTACCGAGCTTCTATTTTTGCTCCATCATCTTGTCCACTAGCGTTACTTTTATTTGCCCTGCCAAGTGATCATCCGGAACATGATCTATAAATGGGGTCTTCTTTCCCACTTGAAGCAATGGTTTTTAGTAAGCTCCCTCCCCCCTCCCCACCGCGACCATTTTTTACCTTGTGAATCTTGGTTCCTCCTCATCATTCATATGGTACTTGCACCTTTTTTTAGGGAAACAAGATCTACATTTCCACCTAACTAAATTCTTCTATATATGTGAATGAACATGTTTGGATCTACATCTTAGTATCATTTTGTGACCTCCTCCATTGTTCCCCTCCGCAATTCCTCAACATTTTTTTCTTAATGGTGGGACTTGAGAGAGTGGTATTTAAGTTTTTTGTGTTCTTTCTTTCCATTTGGTGCATTAACTCGAGTTCTCTATGTCAATTCGTTTGAGTGGGAACTTGTGATCAAATTACACTTGGAGGGTGTCTCTCCTAGACTGTTTGGTTGTTGGTGTCATGGTGAACTCTTTACGGAAGATCGTGAAGAGGCCAGAGATTCGTCTTGGTGGGATTTGGGAAGAGATTGTGGATCTTACCTACTATGGGGTGGAGGATAATCTAACCATAGAAGAGAAGGAGTCCTAACTTCGTGGTGGTGGCTTTAGAAGATGGAAATTTATATTGTTCAGGGTCATTTGAGGTAACTCGCACCTCTTCATTTGTGATAAGCTTTCTTGTGAGGAAGTGAACATAGAAATACATCTTCGCCTCCATGTGCTTTGATTTATCCCTATACCCAAGTTAATTTCCTTATGATAGTTTTTGTGCTTGAAGTCATATAACCGTCCATGGATTGTTTATCTTATGATATAACTTGTTTTCATATTGTTCGCGACCCTGGGGAAGATAAGATGAAAGTGGCGGCATGGGAGGCACCGACCTTGTCTAGCTTTAACATGCCTCCGTCGTGCAGGATTTCTTTGCCTGCGATTTTGAATCGGCTAAGTTTCAAGCCTTCATTGTTGACATGAGGTCAGTGAAATCTAATTTTCTTCTATCGCATTCGGAGGTTCGATATGCTTGGAGCACACATGATATTTGTTGCATGCATAATGTTGTCTCATTGCAACGATGCATGCGTGTATTCTTCAAGAGGATTTCTTTAATGTGCAAATGTGCTAATGTGATGGTTTCTGCGCCCGCCGCCACATATGTTGGTTGCATTTTTTTACGATGACACACTATGGCAACATTTTACTGCAACACAGTAGAAATTTGTTGCATATATTGTTGCTTCTTGCTACATGCGATTTTTTAAATTGTTGTAACCTGTTGCAAACGATGTTACACACACAAAAATAATGCACTCGGATTTTTTGTTGCATTGATCCCTCAGATTGCTTCATTTAAATGGATCCGATATGTGGTCCGCTGATTCTTCCCCAAATCACACAATGCCACAACTACAACCGAGGTAAAAAAAAAACAGAATGAACTCGGAAAGAAAATTTATACCTGCTGGCTGGGAGGTTTATTTATAGCGATCCATGCACTCCAGGAACGAACCACCCGAGCTCGTTAGCTCCCGTTAATCTGTCTACTTCCTCCGCAAATGGAATTCCGTCCTCTTGCTCTCGTCTTCCCCGTCCTCTGCCTCTCTGTGCTTGGTGCCGCACATGCCACCACCGCCGGAAACTCCGACGGCACGGAGCGTTGGGGATACGTGGAAGTGCGGCCGAGTAAGTCCGATACTGTAACAAGCTCTGCTAACTAGTTTCTATCTGCGACTTCATTCATCTCCCTTTTCTCGCCTAATCGGTGATGCTGCTGCATGGACGCGCCGTTGCAGAGGCTCACCTGTTCTGGTGGTACTACAAGAGCCCCCACAGGGTTACGACGCCGACCAAGCCATGGCCGACCGTCCTGTGGCTGCAGGGTGGCCCGGTACGTTCATCCCTCTTCTTCCTCAACCTCACGCCGACATTCTTAGCTAGTCTGAAAGAACTTGCTCATGCTCAGCAAATCAGCATGCCGCTCTTCTCTTTCTCAGGGAGCGTCAGGTGTCGGGCTTGGCAACTTCCTGGAGGTCGGGCCGCTCGACGGCAACCTGAAACCACGCAACTCGACGTGGCTGCACAAGGCCGACCTCATCTTCGTGGTCAGGAGATGAAGACATCGTTACGCTTTGCTCTATCGTTCTCTGTTTCTTGTAATCTTGTGTAGCACTAGTGGAGTACATTTTGTGCTGAATTGATCTAGTGCTATGTGCCAGGACAACCATGTGGGGGTCGGGTACAGCTACGTGGAGGATGACAGCCTGCTGGTGACAACCGACCTGGAGGCGGCGGCGGACATGATCACGCTCCTCAAGGCGCTCCTCAAGGAAGTGAAAACCTTGGAGAGCAGCCCGCTGTTCCTCGTCGGCGAGTCGTACGGCGGCAAGTACGCCGCCACGCTCGGCGTCTCCGTCGTCAGGGCCGTCCACGCCGGCGACCTCAAGCTAACGCTCGGGGGCGTAGCGCTCGGAGATAGCTGGATTTCGCCGGAGGATTTCGCGGTAAAAAGAAAAGAACCTATCGATTATTCTGCCACTGCATTGTCGTATTCTAAATATCTGATACAGAAGTATATGCATTGCAGTCTTCTTATGGGACGCTTCTGTTCGAGGTGTCGAGGCTGGACAGCAACGGCGCGGACCACGCGAACAAGTAGGCACATTATTTGTCTCCTTGTATCTTCTTTGATTTTTACCACACATATGATTTTGATTCTTTCCTAAAGTCACCGTTGCATTGCTCAACAGGGACGCACAGGTGGTGAGGCAGCAGATTGCGGCGGGGCAGTTCAGGAAAGCACAGATCACGCTCAGCAAAATGCTCAACTGGATCGTCGTCAACAGCGGCCACGTGGTAAGCAACGCCCCCTGGTGAAACGATGCAACACTGCAACAAACCCGCGATATCTCGCTCGTCCGGTCTCTGATCGACAACGGATGTGTTACATGTAGGATGTGTACAACTTCTTACTCGACGCCGGGATGGATCCCGTGGCGGCTGCTTCTGCGAGCTCACCTTCGCCGCCGGAGTACTCCAGGTACCTGGAGAGCAAGTCCATAGGGGACACAATTCAGGGCGCCATGAATGGAGCCATCAAGCAAAAGCTCAACATCATCCCCAAAGACCTAGTGTAAGTGAGCCTCTTTCAAACACACCCTGATCCTGACAATCAAAAATTACTGCTGGCTGAACTCACTAATAGACATGATATCATCATCGCTACCTGTTTCTGAAATCATTTTACAGATGGCAGGCACAATCTTACGCGGTTTACTATGCGCTGATCAACGATTTCATGAAGCCGAGGATTGAAGAGGTCGGTTGGAATTGGAACCAACCAGATACATATGTTGAAGGACTCAACATTTTGCTTCTCGAAACTGGCAAAGCATTTTCTGAGTTTCATAAACTGAGACTCGTCTCATCTGCTGCATGCAGGTCGACAAGCTCCTGTCGTATGGTGTCAATGTGACGGTGTATAATGGACAGGTATACTCTATCAATGCATGTTCATCGGTTCCAATTACACATGTCATTTTACTCACTGACGCATGTACTCAACTTTTAAAAAACCTGACTCATTGTCCCATTGAATGTACAAAAGTATTTGGACGTTATAAGAATATTACTGCCTAGCATTTCATATTTTTCACATATACCTCTGCTAGTGTATAACTGAAAAATTAGTGGTCAAAAGAGCATACAAGAGATGTGCAGAAGTGGTGCAGTAGCATACAAAAGACTTGCGGGTATTGCTCCTGGATTCACTTTGAGCTGGGTGGGGGAAGGCAAGAAGCTTCGCCTGCACATGGTCTGCTGCTTCGGTTCAACTATCCAACGTCAGTGAGCTGCCTCTGTTTCGTCCGCTTCTTCAGGCTTATTTGGATCATCACATCTTCTTCAGGCCATGACAAGCCTGGCTATCTGTCCGCTTCCCAGAAAAATAACTTTCTTTTCCCTGCTTGGTTGTCCCGTACGTTAGACCACACAAATCAGGATTGATGGCTGAAAACTAGGAATAGGTAGATTTTTTCTTTCGGGAGAAGAAGATTTAGATTTGACCAGCGAAATACTACGTTGTCCATATTTGCAGCTTCGAAATACCCTCAGTACTAATACAGTGGATTTATTTTTATCTGTAGCTAGATGTAATCTGCTCCACCATCGGCGCAGAAACGTGGGTTCAGAAACTCAAGTAAGAGTTTCTAGTGTTCTATGTTACCTTTGAACTTTATTCAGTAATATCATTAAGGAGAACACGCCTAAACTCCTCACGTGATCACTTGTTTCAGATGGGAGGGGCTGAAGAACTTTTTGAGCTTGCCAAGGCAGCCTCAGTACTGTGGCTCTGTTGAGGCCACCAAGGGCTTTGTTAGATCTTACAAGAACCTGCATTTCTACTGGATTCTTGGAGCAGGGCACTTTGTAAGCAACTCTTCTGTTTTTCCTTTCAATTCAATAGTTTTGATAGATTATGAGATGTTGTGGAGATTCTTCTAGTTAAAAGTGCATCATGTCGTTTTCCATCTAAGGTTCAAATTCCTGACAAGCTACAACTACACATAGGTGCCTGTTGATCAGCCTTGCATTGCACTTGACATGATCGCCAAGATTACACAGTCTCCAGCTCTTGCTCTTTCATAGAGCAAAACGCATTTTGCTTCCACCATGCCATGTTCACCTGTTGATCCGGGTGGTGGGGGCATGGAGTGTGCGACCGAGCAACCAGAGTTTAACCCACGGGATGTGGCATCCGGTGTTCTACACAGCACTGTTTCTAACAAGAATGCGCTTTCAGCTTGTTTGTTTTATTGCCGTAATTTTGCATTTTTCTGAAAACGTGTGATTGCATCTACTTATTTGTGTTATATACATTTACTTTTGAAGATGAGCAAAATTCAGCGGGAATGAGCATAAGCTGGTAATGAAGATGTGTGGTGTTGCATGAGAGATCTCTTTGTCGAGTTGGTAGCGTGTATCCTGCCAGGCCCAACAGAGCATATCTCGTTCATGATAGTCCCTCCCTCCACGAAAGTGTGTACTTTCAACTCTTTTTTGGAAAGTTGCCATGTTAATTTAT
The DNA here is from genome assembly GCA_030979885.1 of Lolium multiflorum. Taxonomy (NCBI): domain Eukaryota; kingdom Viridiplantae; phylum Streptophyta; class Magnoliopsida; order Poales; family Poaceae; genus Lolium; species Lolium multiflorum. The sequence continues at coordinate 283,789,443 of CM061750.1, forward strand.
AGCTATTTGGCATAGACTATATCGCCAACGTGATCATAGATATCTCGCTTCGAGAATTGGTGGATCTTATTGATGACTGGGGAATTCAGGGGACAATTGTTATCGAGTTAACATGCTCCTCTGATCAACGGCTTCAAAGACATTTTCCATCACACAACAACTACGAATACGAGAACACATACATGGATTCCAATAGGAGATGTTAAATTCAACAAGTCGGTTTTGCCTGTTGGGTTGAACCTGACTCACGTGGCTTTGTTGTTCATCATCCTTAATCACGGATCGAGATGGTCGGTGTTGTAGCGTTGTTGGCGATCATTCTGACTGTCCGGGGCACGCCATGCTGATCCGGCTGGTTGACCCTGTTCAACATATATATATGGTAACTCTATCACGTATATAACCTGTACGCTTGTAACATGTAACTAGACGGGCTACCCTAGCTAGCGGTCAAGTGTCCAAAGTAAATTGAGCGGTTAGTTTTGGACATAATTATTTTCCGTTTTAGACACGTTTTGGACTATAGTGTATGATATTTTAGGAAAGTTCACGTATATAACATGTACGCTTGTAACCTGTAACTAGACGGGCTACCCTAGCTAGCGGTCAAGTGTCCAAATTAAATTGAGCGGTCAGTTTTGGACATAATTTTTTCCCATTTTAGACACGTTTTGGACTATAGTGTATGATATTTTAGGAAAGTTCTGCATGCATGTCGAAGGGAATAAATTGAGGATGTAAGCGAGAATCTTCCAAATTCGAAAATTTAAAACGTTTTATCTCACAAACGACAACTTCGATTTAAAATATATTTTCACCTATGAGTCGGTCTCGACGAGATCTTCAAAACTAGCACTCATGTTAATATGTTTCGATGATTTTTTTTGGGGAGCTAAAAGTTATCAACCCTCTCTATTTTAATAATCAACCCTCCGTACTTGAGTGATCAACGGTAAATGTATAAAATTATCAATCCTAAAGTTAATTTTATTTAAAACATTTTGATGGATTTTTTTAGCTTACATGTTATTAGCCGATATTTCCTTTTCTAGCAATTGAGTTTGACGAAATTTTTTATTTATGAAAAAAATGTTGCATGCATTTGGTACAAGACAAAAAGAATGATGTCAACGAGAATTTTTCTTAATTCTAAAATTCAAAATGTTTTATCTCCTAAATGGCAACTTCAATTTAAGATACGTCTTCACTAATGAACTTGTCTCGACGAGATCTTCAAAACTAGCATCCCTGTTAATATGTTTCGACAACTTTTTTTTGGGGTAAAAGTTATCAACCCTGAAATACGTCATATATCAACCGTAAAATTTGAAACTTACCAACCCAAAAAACTAATCTCATTTCGAATATTTTAGCGACTATTTTTACTTTACAAGCTATCAACATGGTGCCTCGTTATTTATCAACGGTAAATATAAATAACTACCAACCCTTAAAAACTTATTTATCAACTGCAAAATATTCTAATTTTATTTAGAATATTTTAGCGAATCTTTTTTATACTACAAGCTATCAACCTGGTCACCCGTAATTTATCGATGGTAAATATAAATAATTATCAACCCTAAAAAGTTAATTTAATTTAGAATATTTTAGCGAATATTTTTTTGTTTACAAGTTATCAACTCGGTGCCCCGTTATTTATCAACAGTAAAAATAAATAACTATCAACCCGGTGTCCAGTTATTTATGTAATATAAATAACTATCAACCCTAAAAAGTATTTTATTAGTTTACTTTAGTGACTCTTTCTAGTTTACAAGCTATCAACCCTAAAAGTGTTATTTAGAAAATATTTTAGCGACTCTTTTTTAGTTTACAAGTTATCAACTCAGTGACTCGTTATTTATCAATGGTAAAAGTAAATAACTAGCAACCATAAAAAGTTAATTTTAATTAGAATATTTTAGCGACTTTTGTGTTTACAAGTTTATCATCCCGGTGCCTTGTTATTTATCAACGGTAAATTTAAATACCTAGCAAGCCTAAAAAGTAAATTTAATTTAGAATATTTTAGCAACTTTTGTTAGCTTATAGTATTTAATTTGAGTAGCAAGTGGTAGTTCATTTGAGTTGCAAGTGAATCCCCCACCTGTTATTTCCCCCCTAAAAACCACTAGCCCGAAAAAAAGGAATTATAATAGTTGGTTAAGAAACATGAATTACCTTACATAGTAACGAAAAAAGGGAATTGCAAAAAATGGAATTGTAAAAGTTAGCCCAAATAATATGAATTTTGATACAAAAGTAACAAAAAAAAAGGAAAACGAGAAATGAGAAATGATTAAAAGGAAAATCATGTCGTAAATGCCCATCACACGTCAAAATGGTGAGTAAATTTATAACTAGTGTCCATGCATGGTTGCATTTATTACTCAAGGAGTAGAGGTCTAGGCAAAAGTTAGTTGATATGTGTGCATGCATGGCTAGTGAAAAGATTAAGAAAAGCAAACAAGAACTGTCGCATATAGTCGCACATGCACTAATAAAGGCTGGTGGTCCACCGCTTGTAAAGTCTCCACTTGCATGTGAACGCGGCCAGGAAAGGGAATAGAAAGGGACCGCACTCCCATCCTCACACGACGTGAGCGAGCTGACTGCCTGCGCGGTTGAGTGTCAGGGAGGGAATTCGTAACTAGACCGTCCTAGACCTCCCTAGTCTAGCGGTAGTTCCTATATAAGTGGATTGCTTACCAACGTGCAGCACCATGTATATGTACATGTTGTTATTTTTTCGATAATGGGTGTTTCATTACTTAAAAAAGTTTAAGTATTACACCCATTCTCTGCATTACGACGATGCATATAGCCGCACAAAATCTGAAAGTACAAAGGACGGAAAATCAGATCAAAAAGCATTACAAGATGAAACAAACATAACTACACAACACTGATACGTCTCCAACGTATCTATAATTTTTTATGTTCCATGCTAGTTTTATGACAATACCTACATGTTTTGTTCATACTTTATGATGTTTTTATGCATTTTCCGGCACTAACCTATTGACAAGATGCCGAACCGCCAGTTCCTGTTTTCTGTTGTTTTTGGTTTCAGAAATCCTACACAGAAATATTCTCGGAATTGGACGAAACAAAAGCCCACGGTCTTATTTTGCACGGAGCCTTCCAGAAGTCCGAAGAGGAGACGAAGAGGCGCGACGAGGCGGCCACCCCATAGGGCGGCGCGGCCCCACCTCTGGCCGCGCCGCCATATGGTGTGGCCCTCGGGCACCCCCGCGCTGCCCCTTCGCCTATATATTCTCTCCGTCGCGAAAACCCTAGTACCGAGAGCCACGATACGAGAAAAGTTCTGAGACGCCGCCGCCGCCAATCCCATCTCGGGATTCAGGAGATCGCCTCCGGCACCCTGTCGGAGAGGGGAATCATCACCGGAGGGCTCTACATCACCATGCCCGCCTCCGGAATGATGCGTGAGTAGTTCATCCTTGGACTATGGGTCCATAGCAGTAGCTAGATGGTTGTCTTCTCCTCTTGTGCTATCATGCTTAGATCTTGTGAGCTGCCTATCATGATCAGGATCATCTATTTGTAATGTTACATGTTGTGTTTGTTGGGATCCGATGGATATTGAATACTATGTCAAGTTGATTAATTGATCTATCATATATGTGTTGTTTATGTTCTTGCATGCTCTCCGTTGCTAGTAGAGGCTCTGCCAAGTTGATACTTGTGACTCCAAGAGGGAGTATTTATGCTCGATAGTGGGTTCATGCCTCCATTGAATCTGGGACAGTGACAGAAAGTTCTAAGGTTGTGGATGTGCTGTTGCCACTAGGGATAAAACATCGATGCTTTGTCTAAGGATATTTGTGTTGATTACATTACGCACCATACTTAATGCAATTGTCTGTTTTTTGCAACTTAATACTGGAGGGGGTGCGGATGCTAACCTGAAGGTGGACTTTTTAGGCATAGATGCATGCTGGATGGCGGTCTCTATGTTCTTTGTCGTAATGCCCTAATTAAATCTCATAGTAGTCATCATGATATGTATGTGCATCTCTATTCTGTCAATTGCCCAACTGTAATTTGTTCACCCAACATGCTATTTATCTTATTGGAAAAACACCACTAGTGAACTGTGGACCCCGGTCCCATTCTTTTACATCTGAAATACAATCTACTGCAATCACTGTTCTCTGTTGTTTTCTGCAAACAAGCATCATTCTCCACACCATACGTTTAATCCTTTGTTTTCAGCAAGCCGGTGAGATTGACAACCTCACTGTTAAGTTGGGGCAAAGTATTTTGATTGTGTTGTGCAGGTTCCACGTTGGCGCCGGAATCACGGTGTTGCGCCGCACTACACTCCTCCACCAACAACCTTCACGTGGCCTTCATCTCCTACTAGTTCGATAACCTTGGTTTCTTTCTGAGGGAAAATTCTGCTGTGCGCATCACACCTTCCTCTTGGGGTTCCCAACGGACATGTGCATCACGCGCCATCAAGATCAATTTTTGGGAGATCAAGACGCGCAAGGGGAGTCTCTCACATCCAATCTCTTTACTTTTTTATTGTCTTGCTTTACTTTATTTTATTTTCTGTCTTGTTTGCTTTCTTTATATCAAAAACACAAAAAAATTAGTTACTTGTTTTTACTTTATTTTATTCTGTTTGCTTAGTTTATTTTTATTACTGCTAAAATGAATACTCCTGAGAATACTAAGTTGTGTGATTTCACTAGCACAAATAATAATGATTTTATATGTAAAATTATAAGGATATAGATGGTGATATTATAAAACTGAAATTGTTTCCTTTCTCATTAAGAGGAAGAGCTAAAGATAGGTTGCTGTCTTTGCTTAAAAATAGTATTGATTCATGGACTAAATATAAAGATGCTTTTATTGGAAAATATTATCCTCCTGCTAAGATTATATCTTTGAGAAGTAGCATTATGAATTTTAAGCAATTGGATAATGAACATGTTGCCCAAGCATGGGAGAGAATGAAATCTTTGGTAAACAATTGCCCTACCCATGGACTAACTACTTGGATGATTATCCAAACCTTTTATGCAGGATTGAATGTTTCTTCGAGGAACCTATTGGATTCAGCTGCTGGAGGTACTTTTATGTCCATCACTTTGGGTGCTGCAACAAAGCTTCTTGATGATATGATGATCAATTACTCTGAATGGCATACTGCTCCTCAAGGTAAGAAGGTAAATTCTGTAGAAGAAACCTCCTCTTTGAGTGATAAGATTGATGTTATTATGTCTATGCTTGTTAATGGTAGATCTCATGTTGATCCTAATAATGTTCCTTTAGCTTCATTGGTTGCTCAAGAAGAGCATGTTGATGTGAATTTCATTAAAAATAATAATTTCAACAACAATGCTTATAGGTATAATTATGGCAACAACAACTATAGGCCATATCCTTCTAATAATGGTAGTGGTTATGGTAATTCTTACAACAATAATAAGGGTGTACCCTCTAGTCTTGAAGTCATGCTTAAAGAATTTATTAGTACACAAACTGCTTTTAATAAATCTGTTGAGGAAAAGCTTGGTAAAATTGATGTTCTTGCTTCTAAGGTTGATAGTCTTGCTGCTGATGTTGATCTTTTAAAATTGAAAGTTATGCCTAATGAAGATAAAGATATTAAGTCATTTGCTACAGCAAACGCTATCCAAGTTCGAATTAATGACAATATTAGAATGATGGCTGAATTGCATGCTAGGTGGGAAAGAGAAGAAAATGAAAAACTTGCTAAAGAGAATAATGTAGCTAAAGTTTGGACTATTACCACCACTAGTAATGTTGATGCTTCACATGTTTCTAAACCTCCTACTATCAATGGTAAAATAATTGGTGTTGGCAATGTTTCTACTCCTAGTACAAAGCGTGCAAAATTGCCTGAAACTGCTGAAACTGTTTGTGATAAAAGTGCTGAAATTTTTCAGAATGCTGTAGATCATAATGGTTTAGATTTTGATAGTTGTAATATTTCTGAAGTTATTAAGTTCTTACAAAAACTTGCTAGAAGTCCTAATGCTAGTGCTATAAATTTAAACTTTACAAAACATATTACAAATGCTCTCATTAAAGCTAGGGAAGAGAAATTAAACCTTGAAGATTCTATTCCTAGGAAGTTGGAAGATGGTTGGGAGCCCATCATTAAGATGAAATTTAATGATTTTGATTGTAATGCTTTATGTGATCTTGGTGCAAGTATTTCTGTTATGCCTAAGAAAATTTATGATATGCTTGACTTGCCACCATTGAAAAATTGTTATTTGGATGTTAATCTTGCTGATAATTCTATAAAGAGACCTTTGGGGAGAATTGATAATGTTCACATTACGGTTAACAATAACCTTGTCCCCGTTTATTTTGTTGTCTTGGATATTGAATGCAATGCATCTTGTCCTATTGTTTTGGGAAGACCCTTTCTTCGAACTATTGGTGCTATTATTGATATGAAAGAAGGAAATATTAAGTATCAATTCCCTCTCAAGAAAGTTATGGAACACTTCCCTAGAAAGAGAATGAAGTTGCCCTTTTGATTCTATTATTAGAACAAATTATGATGTTGATGCTTCTTCTCTTGATGTTACTTGATTTGCACTTTCTGCGCCTAGCTGAAAGGCGTTAAAGAAAAGCACTTCTTGGGAATTCGCGTTTTTATCTCTGTAGAAGAATCAAAAAAAATCAGCAAAAATTCATGCATGATCCTAAGATATGTACGCAACTTTCATTAGTTTTGAGTTTTTCCATCTGAGCAAGTTAAGTGCCTCGAAAAATTTGTCTTTACGGACTGTTCTGTTTTGACAGATTCTGCCTTTTATTTCGCATTGCCTCTTTTACTGTGTTGAGTGGATTTCTTTGTTCCATTAACTTTCATTAGCCTTGGGTCCAGAAGTGTTAAGAATGATTGTGTCCTCTCTGAACATGTGAATTTTTTATTATGCACTAACCCTCTAATGAGTTTGCTTTAAGTTTGGTGTGGAGGAAGTTTTCAAGGGTCAAGAGAGGAGGATGATATAATATGATCAAGAAGAGTGAAAAGTCTAAGCTTGGGGACGCCCCCGTGGACACTGTATATTTCAAGAAGACTCAAGCATCTAAGCTTGGGGATGCCCAAGGCATCCCCTTCTTCATCAACAACTTATCAGGTCACTTCTAGTGAAACTATATTTTTATTCCATCACATCTTATGTGCTTTACTTGGAGCGTCTGTTTGCTTTTATTTTTGTTTTGGTTTGAATAAATTCGGATCCCAGCAATCCTTGTATTGGAGAGAGACACGCTCCGCTTTTTCATATTGAACACTGGTGTTCTTAGCTTTATTTTAATGTTCATGGCGAGGTTGAAAACCGCTTCGTTGATTTCTATTTGGTTGGAAACAGAAAATGCTTCATGTGGTAAATGGTATATTATCTTGAATAATTTGATACTTGGCAATTGTTTTGAGCTCTCATAGATCATGTTTAAGCTCTTGCATCATGTAGTTTAAACCTATTAGTGGAGAACTACCGTAGAGCTTGTTGAAATTTGGTTTGCATGATTGATCTCTCTAAGGTCTAGATATTTTCTGGTAAAAGTGTTTGAACAACAAGGAAGACAGTGTAGAGTCTTATAATGCTTGCAATATGTTCTTGTGTAAGTTTTTGCTGTACCGGTTCATACTTGTGTTTGCTTCAAACAACCTTGCTAGCCAAAGCCTTGTACTGAGAGGGAATGATTCTCGTGCATCCAAAAACCTTGAGCAAAAACTCATGCCATTTGTGTCCACCATAACTACCTATATGTGGTATTTTTCTGCCATTCCAAAGTAAATTGCTTGCGTGCTACCTTTAAAATTTCATTCCTTTGTATTTACAATACATAGCTCATGGGAAAATACCTTAAAAACTATTGTGGTGATGAATATGTTGCTATGTATCTTAGTTCTTATAAGTTGCTTGTTGACCGGTAATCATGTTTCTGGGGACGCCATCAACTTTTTACTTTGTTGAATATCATGTGAGTTGCTATGCATGTTCGTCTTGTCTGAAGTAAGGGTGATTTATCATGATTAAATGGTTTGAGTATGCATATTGTTAGAGAAGAACATTGGGCCGCCAACCAAAGCCATGTATCATGGTGGAGGTTTCAGCTTGGACATTAATCCTCAATCTCTTATGAGAATATTATCTGTTGTTGAATGCTTGAGCATTAAAAAGAGGAGTCCATTATCTGTTTTCTATGTTGTCCCGGTATAGATGTCCTCAAGTTGAGATATATCAAAATCGAGAAATCAAATGCGATTTATCTCCTTGGACCTTTGTACAGGTGGCATAGAGGTACCCCTTTGTGACACTTAGTTGAAACATATGTAATGCAATGATAATCCATGGAAATCCGAGCTAATTAGGACAAGGTGCGGGCACTATTGGTATTCGATGCATGAGGCTTGCAACTTATAGGAAGTTTTATGCATAACACATATGAATTATTACTACCGTTGACAAAATTGTTTCCATGTTTTCAAAATAAAAAGCTCTAGCACATGAGTAATCCATGCTTCCCTCTGCGAAGGGTCTTTCTTTTACTTTATGTTGAGTCAGTTTACCTACTTCTTTCTATCTTAGAAGCAAACACTTGTGTCAACTGTGTTCATTAATTCTTACATGTTTGCTTATTGCACTTGTTATATTACTTTATGTTGACAATTATCCATGAGATATACATGTTACAAGTTGAAAGCAATTGCTGAAACTTAAATCTTCTTTTGTGTTGCTTCGAAACCTCTTACTTTGAATCTATTGCTTTATGAGTTAGCTCTTATGCAAGTCTTTTTGATACTTGTCTTGAAAGTACTATTCATGAAAAGTTTTTGCTATATGATTCAGTTTGTTTAGTCATTATCTTTTTGTTAGCAAACCATTGTTTCGAATCACTTCATTCATCTCATATGCTTTACAATAATGTTGATCAAGATTATGTTGGTAGCATGTCACTTCAGAAATTATCCTTGTTATCGTTTACTGATGGCGTGTAACTCACACGTTCGTTGGGAACCCCAAGAGGAAGGTATGATGCGCACAGTAGCAAGTTTTCCCTCAGAAAGAAACCAAGGTTTAATCGAACCAGGAGGAGCCAAGAAGCACGTTGAAGGTTGATGGTCGCGAAATGTGATGCGGCGCAACACCAGGGATTCCGGCGCCAACGCGGAACCTGCACAACACAACCAAGTACTTTGCCCCAACGAAAGTGGAGGTTGTCAATCTCACCGGCTTGCTGTAACAAAGGATTAAACGTATCGAGTGGAAGATGTTTGCAAAGAAAATAGTAAAACACAATTGCAGATTGTATGCTATGTAAAGAATAGGACTGGGGTCCACAGTTCACTAGAGGTGTCTCTCCCATAAGATAAAAGCATGTTGGGTGAACAAATTACACGGGCAATTGACAAATAGAGAAAGGCATAACAATGCATATACATGATATGATAAATATAGTGAGATTTAATTGGGCATTACGACAAAGTACATAGACCGCCCTCCAACTGCATCTATGCCTAAAAAGTCCACCTTCAGGTTATCATCCGAACCCCCAGATTAAGTTGCAAGCAACAGCAATTGCATTAAGTATGGTGCGTAATGTAATCAACTACATCCTTAGACATAGCATCAATGTTTTATCCCTAGTGGCAACAGCACATCCACAACCTTAGAACTTTCTGTCACTGTCCCATTCAATGGAGGCATGAACCCACTATCGAGCATAAATACTCCCTCTTGGAGTTAAGAGTAAAAACTTGGCAGCCTCTACTAATAACGGAGAGCATGCAAGATCATAAACAACACATGAACAATAGATTGATAATCACCATAATCATAGTACTCTCTATCCATCGGATCCCGACAAACACAACATATAGAATTACATATAGATGATCTTGATCATGTTAGGCAGCTCACAAGATCCAACAATGAAGCACAACAAGGAGAAGACGACCATCTAGCTACTGCTATGGACCCATGGTCCAGGGTGAACTACTCACTCATCACTCCGAGGCGACCATGGCGGTGTAGAGTCCTCCGAGAGATGAATCCCTCTCCGGCAGGGTGCCGAGGCGATCTCCGAATCCCCCGAGATGGGATTCGCGGCGGCGGCGTCTCGGGTTTTCCGTATCGTGGCTCTCGGTAGGGGTTTCGCGACGGAAGCTTTAAGTAGGCGGAGGGTCAACGCGGGGGCCACACGAGGGCCCAGGAGGTCGGCGCGGCCAGGGCCTGGGCCGCCGGCCACCCTCCTGGCTGCCTCGTGGCCCCACTTCTCGGTCTTCTGGAAGCTTCGTGCAAAAATAGGACCCCGGGCGAAAGTTAATTCCGAGAATATTTTTTACTAGGATTTCTGAAACCAAAAACAGCAGAAAACAGAACGGCTCTTCGGCATCTTGTTAATAGGTTAGTTCCAGAAAATGCATAAATATGACATATAATGTGCATAAAACATGTAGGTATCATCAATAAAGTAGCATGGAACATAAGAAATTATCGATACGTTGGAGACGTATCATTTACCTACTCGAGGGCGAGTAGGAACTAAGCTTGGGGATGCTTGATACGTCTCCAACGTATCTATAATTTCTTATGTTCCATGCTAGTTTTATGACAATACCTACATGTTTTGTTCATACTTTATGATGTTTTTATGCATGTTCCTGTTTTCTGTTGTTTTTGGTTTCAGAAATCCTACACAGGAAATATTCTCGGAATTGGATGAAACAAAAGCCCACGGTCTTATTTTGCACGGAGCCTTCCAAGTCCGAAGACGAAGAGGGCGACGAGGCGGCCACCCCATAGGCGGCGCGGCCCACCTCGGCCGCGCCGCCATATGGTGTGGGCCCCTCGGCCCCCTCCCGCGCTGCCCCTCGCCTATATATTCTCTTCGTCGCGAAAATCCTAGTACCGAGAGCCACGATACGAGAAAAGTTCCGAGACGCCGCCGCCGCCAATCCCATCTCGGGGATTCAGGAGATCGCCTCGCACCCTGCCGGAGAGGGAATCATCACCGGAGAGCTCTACATCACCATGCCCGCCTCCGGAATGATGCGTGAGTAATTCATCCTTGTACTATGGGTCCATAGCAGTAGCTAGATGGTTGTCTTCTCCTCTTGTGCTACCATGTTTAGATCTTGTGAGCTGCCTATCATGATCAGGATCATCTATTTGTAATGCTACATATTGTGTTTGTTGGGATCCGATGGATATTGAATACTATGTCAAGTTGATTAATTGATCTATCATATATGTGTTGTTTATGTTCTTGCATCCTCTCCGTTAGTAGAGGCTCTGGCCAAGTTGATACTTGTGACTCCAAGAGGGAGTATTTATGCTCGATAGTGGGTTCATGCCTCCATTGAATCTCGGAAGTTCTAAGGTTGTGGATGTGTTTGCCACTAGGGATAAACCGTCGATGCTTTGTCTAAGGATATTTGTGTTGATTACATTACGCACCATACTTAATGCAATTGTGTTGTTTGCAACTTACTGGAGGGGGTGCGGATGCTAACCTGAAGGTGGACTTTTTAGGCATATATAGATGCATGCTGGATGGCGGTCTATGTTCTTTGTCGTAATGCCCTAATTAAATCTCATAGTAGTCATCATGATATGTATGTGCATCTATATTCTATCAATTGCCCAACAGTAATTTGTTCACCCAACATGCTATTTATCTTATTGGAGAGACACCACTAGTGAACTGTGGAACCCGGTCCCATTCTTTTACATCTGAAATAGAATCTACTGCAATCACTGTTCTCTGTTGTTTTCTGCAAACAAGCATCATTCTCCACACCATACGTTTAATCTTTTGTTTTCAGCAAGCCGGTGAGATTGACAACCTCACTGTTAAGTTGGCGCAAAGTATTTTGATTGTGTTGTGCAGGTTCCACGTTGGCGCCGAATCCCTGGTGTTGCGCCGCACTACACTCCTCCACCAACAACCTTCACGTGGCCTTCATCTCCTACTGGTTCGATAACCTTGGTTTCTTTCTGAGGAAAAAATTACTGTTGTGCGCATCACACCTTCCTCTTGGGGTTCCCAACGGACGTGTGCATCACGCGCCATCAAACACCACTGCTCATGGTGGACAATTCCTTAGATTATGTTGCCATACATGTTAGGAAAATTCCTTCGCCGCATCCCCCAACAGTGTACAAACCTCCGTTAATAAATCGACATGCTCCACACGATGTAGAGACGACCATGAACGAAGCATAGCCAAACACCGGTAGATAACCTGCATAAGAGAAGAATCTTGTTATTAAAAACTTTGTCATTTCTACATAGCCATAGCGGTCAAATAACAGCAACCTCTCCCATCCTAATAAGTAGCTTAAATCTATTATTCACACCATTGAGCCAATTGCCAAAAATATCTAAAACACTACGTGGTGTATATAAGGTAGAACTTGATCATATAGATCTAGCAAACTTTAAGACACACTTTTTACTTCCATGGCAATTACGCTTATCAAGGTTGTCTTTGGTGAGGATTACTCCTCGACAAAGATACCATGCAAAAACCTTAAGTTTTTAGTGGAATGTTCATCTTTTAAATCTTACTATTATTATCAATAGGCACTTCAGGATGAATTAAAACTTGTACATAGAATCCATAGAGAAAAGACCATTTTGTTGAAGATTCCATCAAAATTCGTCTTTGCCTAGCGTCAAATGGATCAAATTCAGATGTTGTAGCAAAACATTCCAAGATGCTAACCTTGGACCAGCAAGATCTCGTCTGAACGTCACATGTGCTGAGGTTTGCAGCACTGTCACAAGTGTATCGCCTTTGTGACTCATAATATGGTACATAGCAGGATATTATTCTCGGAGTGTATCATTTCCCAGCCATTTTTCCTCCCAAAACCTTATATCTGAGCCATCTCTAATGGAGAAAGAACCATATAGGAAGAAGAATTTCTCCATTGCCATAAGACCATCCCAAAAGTATGAATCCCCTAGTTTCCACAGAACCGGAGAGAATCCACGATAACCAATGTATTTCCTCCTTAGGAGGGTTTGCTAGATTCCATCTTCGGTAAGAAGCTTGTAGAACCATTTACCTAGAAGATCCATGTTCTTGACCTCAAGGTCATGAATACCGAGGCCTCCTTGATCTTTAGGACGACAAACCATACTCCATTTAGCTAATCAATAATTTTGCTTCTCACTATCCTTTTGCCAAAAGAATCTAGATCGGAAATAATCCAACCTTTTAAGACTCCTTTCAAAAGTTGGAAGAACGATATCATGTATAGTACCATATTAGTTAGTATTAAATTAATCCAACCTTTTTAAGACTCCTTTCGAAAGTTGGAAATAATCCAACCTTTTTAAGACTCCTTTTGCTAAAAGAATCTAGAGCGGAAATTTCCATTCACCATTTGTATTATCCGATAGTGAATCGGGATACCCAAATATCTACCCGGAATTTGGTGTTGCGTTCAACCAAACAACTCAGCGTATTGATTGACGTCGTCTTGAGCCTGACCAAAAAAGAACAATTATTTCTTATGGAAATTTATTTTTAGACCTGAAAGTTGCTCAAATGTTGATAGAATAAACTACAGATTTCTAGCTTTTTGACATCAGTTCCACAAATATGATTGTGTCATCGACGTATTGTAAAATGTATAAACCGCCATTGACAAGATGCGTCACCACACCTACAATTTGGCCATCGGACATCGCACGCTCAATCATGATAGGGAGCATCTACCACAATATTAAAAAGCATTCGGGAAAGAGGGTCGCCTTGTCTTAACCCTTTCTTTGTCTGTAAGTACTTACCAATGTCATCATTGACTTCCTTGTGGTGATCTTGGTCATTGGGCTCCTAACTATCTAAATTGCTATGACATGCGTGGGAATAGTGACAAGACCATTAATGTTGTCATTGTGATACTGAGATGAGAGACATCGGGTACGGTATTCTTCCTACTGATGACGTTGGGACTCCAAGTGCAGAGTGTTGTGTCAGCAGAGTATTTTCCCCACAAGGGTGACTCGGGGGTTTGTATCAAGGGATTTCTATTTTCGTGCCCTCGGGTCCTTAGTTGTGCTCAGTTTTCCCTAGCCGCTTAACTTTTCCTCAACTTTCCCCTCCCTCTAGTTTGAAACACTCACAAGTGCTGGAACGGTCGGTAGCCATCCGGTCAGAGGCCTTGACCATTAGTCTGATGGGTGGGGCTGCACAGGGACAGTTCCTCCCTAACCGTCTCGTGCTGACGGGTAGGGTCAGGAGACACGTCGGAGCAGCCATCCATCTATCGCTAACGTGTGGGACGTTTTATTTCCTGATTGTATATGCGGTGCTGCCAATGACAAATGGGGACGCTCTATAGGGCTGCCATAGCCAATGACCAGTGGGGTCGTGTATTTTTCAGGAAAAGGCATATATTGCCGCTCTGTGGGGCTGCCGCAGCCAATGACCAGTGGGGTCGTCTATTTATTTAGAGAAAATCATATATTTCCGCTATGTGGGGCATTCACAGCCAATGACCGATGGGCTCGTCTATTTATTTAGAGAAAATCATATAGAGCCGCTTTGTGGGGCCGTCTCAGCCAATGACCGCTGGGGTCACCCTTAGTGAAAAGGCATATATCTATGCTTTTAGTTAGAGAGAAGCAACAAGTTTGCTAATTATTTTTTCTTAAGCTAGACCCAACAGGTGACTATTTTCGCAGCTTAATCTAATGTGAATCTTATGCTAAACATGGCTGGAACCTAGTGTTGTGTATCTCATTAGTCATCGGAGAACCGCTGGCAGCTCGTTCCCCACCGTCGGACGGAGCAGCCATCGCCGGCGCCTCGTCGCGCCGCCGGCTCTGTCCCCCGGCGGCGTCGGACGGACTGCGGCGCTGCACGTCAACCACGGCTCCAGCACTTGTTTCGTCCGCACGCATTGTACCCACCGCAGGAAAGTCCACTGCAAGCAGATCCACCGCCCACGACGACCGAGATTTGTTCGCGCACCAATGTTAGAGATATTCCCAAGAGGCAATAATAAAATAGTTATTATAATATATCTTTGTGTTTATGATAAATGTTTATATACCATGCTATAATTGTATTAACCGAAACATTGATACATGTGTGTTATGTAAACAACAAGGAGTCCCTAGTAAGCCTCTTGTATAACTAGCTTGTTGATTAATAGATGATCAAGGTTTCATGATCATGAACATTGGATGTTATTAATAACAAGGTTATGTCATTAAGTGAATGATATAATGGACATACACTCAAATAAGCGTAGCATAAAGATCACGTCATTAAGTTCAAGTTGCTATTAGCTTTCCGATACATAGTTACCTAATCCTTCGACCATGAGATCATGTAAATCACTTATACCGGAAGGGTATTTTGATTACATCAAACGCCACTGCGTAAATGGGTGGTTATAAAGGTGGGATTAAGTATTCGGAAAGTATGAGTTGAGGCATATGGATCAAGAAGTGGGATATTTTCCATCCCGATGACGGATAGATATACTCTGGGCCCTCTCGGTGGAATGTCATCTGATTAACTTGCAAGCATATGAATGGTTCATAAGAGATCACATACCACGGTACGAGTAAAGAGTACTTGTTGGAGACGAGGTTGAACAAGGTATAGAGATACCGATGATCAAACCTCGGACAAGTAAAATATCGCGTGACAAAGGAAATCGGTATCGTATGTAAATGGTTCAATCGATCACTAAGTCATCGTTGAATATGTGGGAGCCATTATGGATCCCCAGATCCCGCTATTGGTTATTGGTCAGAGAGAAGTCTCAACCATGTCTGCATAGTTCACGGACCGTAGGGTGACACACTTAAGGTTTGATGTTGTTTAAGTAGATATGTGATGCGCGTAGATGTACACGTCCGTTGGGAACCCCAAGAGGAAGGTATGATGCGCACAGTAGCAAGTTTTCCCTCAGAATGAAACCAAGGTTATCGAACCAGTAGGAGCCAAGAAGCACGTGAAGGTTGTTGGTGGAGGAATGTAACACCAGTGAAACCGGCGCCAACGTGGAACCTGCACAACACAATCAAAGTACTTTGCCCCAACGTAACAGTGAGGTTGTCAATCTCACCGGCTTGCTGAAAACAAAGGATTAAACGTATCGAGTGGAAGATGGTGTTTGTTTGCAAAGAACAGCAAAAAACAGTAGAATGTATTCAGATGTAAAAGAATGGACCGGGGTCCACAGTTCACTAGAGGTGTCTCTCCAATAAGATAACTAACATGTTGGGTGAACAAATTACAGGGCAATTGACAAATAAAGATTCAATACATATCAACGATGATTACTATGTGATTTAATCAGGGCATTACGACAAAGTACATAGACCGCTATCCAGCATGCATCTATGCCTAAATAATCCACCTTCGATTATCATCCGAACCCCTTCCGTATTAAGTTGTAAACAACAGATAATTGCATTAAGTATGGTGCGTAATGTAATCAACACAAATATCCTTAGACAAAGCATCAATGTTTTATCCCTAGTAGCAACAGCACATCCACAACCTTAGAACTTTCTGTCACTGTCCCAGATTCAATGGAGGCATGAACCCACTATCGAGCATAATTACTCCCTCTTGGAGTTACAAGTTGGAGATATGCCCAAGAGGCAATAATAAAATGGTTATTATA
This sequence comes from Lolium multiflorum, assembly GCA_030979885.1. NCBI lineage: Eukaryota > Viridiplantae > Streptophyta > Magnoliopsida > Poales > Poaceae > Lolium > Lolium multiflorum. Next base: position 283,806,137 of record CM061750.1, read on the forward strand.
ATATATCTTTGTGTTTATGATAATGTTTGCATACCATGCTATAATTGTATTAACCGAAACATTGATACATGTGTGTTATGTAAACAACAAGGAGTCCCTAGTAAGCCTCTTGTATAACTAGCTTGTTAATTAATGGATGATCATGGTTTCGTGATCATGAACATTGGATATTATTAATAACAAGGTTATGTCATTAGGTGAATGATATAATGGACACACACCCAAATGAGCGTAGCATAAGATCAAGTCATTAAGTTCAATTTGCTATAAGCTTTCGATACATAGTTGCCCAAGTCCTTCGACCATGAGATCATGTAAATCACTTACACCGGAAGGGTACTTTGATTACATCAAACGCCATTGCGTAAATGGGTGGTTATAAAGATGGGATTAAGTATTCGGAAAGTGTGAGTTGAGGCATATGGATCAATAGTGGGATTTGTCCATCCTGATGACGGATAGATATACTCTGGACCCTCTCGGTGGAATGTCATCTGATTAGCTTGCAAGCATATGAATGGTTCATAAGAGATCACATACCACGGTACGAGTAAAGAGTACTTGTCGGTAACGAGGTTGAACAAGGTATGGAGATACCGATGATCGAACCTCGGACAAGTAAAATATCGCGTGACAAAGGGAATCGGCATCGTATGTAAATGGTTCAATCGATCACTAAGTCATCGTTGAATATGTGGGAGCCATTATGGATCTCCAGATCCCGCTATTGGTTATTGCTCGGAGAGGAGTCTCGACCATGTCCGCATAGTTCGCGAACCGTAGGGTGACGCGCTTAAGGTTCGATGTCGCATAAGTAGATTCGGAATATGAGATGGAGTCCGAAGTTTTTGTTCGGAGTCTCGGATGGGATCCAAGACATCACGAGGAGGTCCGGAATGGTCCGGAGAATAAGATTCATATATGGGAAGTCATTTTCAGGGTTACCGGAAAAGTTCAGGATTTTTCGGTATTGTACCGGAGGTTCTAGAAGGTTCCGGAGGGTACCATAGTGGGGCCCACCTATCCCGAACGTCCAACATGGACCGGAGGGGGTCACATAGGCCCACATGGGCCAGGCACACCAGCCCCCCAAGGCCCATGTGGCTGGATCAAGTGGATAAGATCAAATCCCTTAAAATTAGGGACTTAACTTGGGGGGAAGTTGCCCCCCTTGTTTTGGCCGACCCAAAGGCTTGGAGGGGGGCCAAGGCAGCCCCCCACGCCTATATAAGAGGGAGGGGAGGGCTGGGGCGCAGCACATGATTTCCCCAAGCCCTAGCCGCCCCTCTCTCCCTCCTCCTTCTTCCTGCGCAGGCTTGGCGAAGCCCTGCAGGAATTTCTCCTCCACCTCCACCACCACGCCGTCGTGCTGCTGGGATTCCGAGGGGATCTACCACACCTCCGCTGCCCGCTGGAACGGGGAGAGGAAGGGCTTCATCGACACCGTACGCGCGACCGAGTACGGAAGTGCTGCCGGATTGCAGCACCGGGACGATCGTCTACACCAACAACGAGATCTAATCTCGTAGGCTTTGGAAATCTTCGAGGGTTAGTCTCATATCAATCTCGTTGCTCCGATCTTGTAGATTAGATCTTGGGTGTTCCATAGATTAGATCTTGGATTTATTCGTCTTGCGGTAGGAAATTTTTTGTTTTCTATGCTACGAACCCCTACAGTGGTATCAGAGCCATGTCTATGCATAGATCTATTGCACGAGTAGAACACAATGGTTTTGTGGGCGTTGATGCTTTTGTTGCTTTAGTTTGTGTACTTTGCATCTTGCGGGATGGTGGGATGAAGCGGCCCGGGCTAACTTTACATGACCGCGTCTCATGAGACTTGCTCCACGCTTGACATGCAACTTGTATTGCATAAGTGGCTTTGCGGGTGTCTGTCTCTCCCACCATAGTGAAGATTCCAATTTGCACTTTCTATTGTCAACACTAGTATCACCGTTGTGGTTCATGTTCGTAGGTAGATTGGATCTTACTCGAAAACCCTAAACCACGTAAAATATGCAAACCAAATTAGAGGCGTCTAACTTGTTTTTGCAGGGTTTGGTGATGTGATATGGTCATGATGTGATGATGATTATATTTGATGTATGAGATGTTCATTGTTGTATTATGGCAACCGGCAGGAGCCTAATGGTTGTCTTTAATTTTTGTTAAAGACCTGCGTGTCTATTCATCATGTAATAGCTTTATTTCAAGTAGTTGTCATAGTAGCTATAAGTGATGGACAACCATGAAGCGGCGCCACGGACCTTGGTGCAATGCTGGTGATGATGGAGATCATGATCATGTGCTTTGGAGATGGAGATCAAAAGCACAAGAAGAAAGGCCATATCATATCACATATTATGAATTGCATGTGATGTTAATCCTTTATGCATCTTATCTTGCTTAGATCGCGACGGTAGCATTATAAGATGATCCCTCACATTAATATCAAGATAATAAAGTGTTCTCCCCTCGTATGCACCGTTGCTACAGTTCGTCGTTTTGAAGCATCTCGTGATGATCGGATGTGATAGACTCTACGTTCACATACAACGGGTGTAAGCCATGTTTGCACACGCGGAATACTTGGGTTTGCTTGACGAGCCTAGCATGTACAGACATGGCCTCGGGACAACGGAAACCGAAAGGTTGAACACGAGTCATATGGATGATATGATCAACATGTTGATGTTCACCATTGAAGCTACATCATCTCACGTGATGATCGGTTTTGGTGTAGTGGATGTGGATCGTGTGCCACTTAACAACTATGAGGGATGTTGTATTAAGTGGGAGTTCATTAGTAATTAGATTAAAACATGAACTAATTATCATGAACATAGTCTGAATAGTATTTTGAATTAAAGTTGTAGAATTGGCATCCGTTATCTACCATGCGCTAGTCTTGTAATTGAGATAGAAATACTGTTAAGTCTGACAAGTAACTCTACGGGCTGGTACCGTATTGTTAAAGAATCAAGAAATGATTAAGTCCTATTGCAAACTTTTAGTAAACTTCTCATTAATGATTCAAAGAACAATGGTTTCAATTAGTACCTAGAATCATCTTGCCTCCATGAAACTTGAAGTTCAAATCTGTTTGAAAAGTAAGGAGCTGGAAATTTTGTTTTCAGAAATAAGCAAGGTATGAGATATATGTGATATCTAAGACCTTATTGCAAGATGATAGAATATAATCTAGTGAGACTACATAAACTCATAAGTTTTATGGGAATGTACGAAGGTTGAAGACGCCAGGCGTCCCAATCCTCCAACTAGTTGGGCACTAACGATATTCGCATATCCATGAAGTGATCGTCCTTAGTATGCACCGTTGCTAAGACTCGTCGTTTCGAAGCATCACGTGATGATCGGGTGTGATAGATTCTACGTGTGCATACAACGGGTACAAGCCAGATTTGCACATGCGAATACTGAGGTTAAACTTTACGAGCCTAGCATGTACAGACATGGTCTCGGAAAGTCGTCATGATATGATGGATAAAATTATGAGTGAAATTGTTCATCATATTACAAAGTTACTAATAGTGAAATCTGGAACACTTGTCATATGATGATCAACTTCAAAGTAAGAACCTCAAGGTTATTGGTATTTGACCAATGGACTTAGAAGTCATTGAAAGTGAAGTGTTTTCTGAGAATGAGGAAAACTAAAAGAGAAACTACAAAAGATATTTTGGCAAAAAGAAAGAAAAGACTAGAAAGTCTAGCTCAGGTGTATATAGATGATATACATGTTATGAATGTATTCCTTGTTTGGTCACAAAATGGAATTCTTGGGTATTAGTACCATATTGGTTGGTATGAGGTGTCATACAAAACAACGCAATACAAGAATACATTGGCCTAAGTGACTGAAAAGGAATGTGATAGGAATGCACGTCTGGAACAAAAATAAAGTGTTATTATGTTCGCCGTTGGCATTCTGTCTAGCCATTCAGATTTATAATAAAGAACTTTATAATTGTTATTCTTGTTCTGGTTAAATGAAAACAATGAGTTGTTCAAATTGTAACAGCATTCCATGTACGATGGATAAGTTATTATAAATATTTATGGTGAAGCACACATACATAACACTGACGCTAAAATGCCATAAGGCAAATGATGTGAATTCCACTCATTAGTGGAACCGCCATTTAGGTCATGTTAGAAAGGAACGCATGAAGGAACTCCATTTGAATGGATTTTTGGAGTCATTCGACTTGGAATCGTTTGGCGCTTGCAAATCTCTTCTAAAAGAGAATGACTTAAATACCGTTCATAGGCCAAGAGTTGAACGGGCAACTAACTTAGTGGAAACATACATAGTGATGTATATGGTTCACTGGGCATAGTTGTGTGCGGGAGATTCTTCTACTTCATGAAAACTTCTAACAATGAATTGAGTATATATATGTGGATATATTCGATAAGGAAGAAGTTTGAAACATTTGAATGGATTCAAATAAATTTCAGCATGAAGTGGAAATCATCGTAATAGAAAAGTCAAATATCTGTGATTGGATCATGGTGGAAACATTTGAATTACGAGTTTTAGCGAACATCTAAGAGAGTTATGAAATTGTTCTACAACCTCACGTTTCTTGGAGTATCATAATGATGACGGAGTATCCAAGAGACGTATCCAAACCTTGTTGGATTAATGATGAGATAATATAAAATGATGCCATTATATTTTTGTGGATTATGCTTTAGAGACTATCGCTTTTACACTGAATAGAGCATCATCATGATCCATTGAAATGACACCATACGAGTTATGGCATGGGTATAAACCCTAAATGGTCCTTTCATAAATTTTGGTATGCATAGCATAAGTAAATGAGTTTACAACCAAAATCGGATAAATGTCTTTGTTGATTATCCCATGAAATTGATTGGGAATTCTTTCCACTATGAAGTCAAAGACAAAAGTGTTTGTCAATGTTTCTTACTTATTTCAAAGAAATTGTTTCTAGCGAACTATTTGAGTGGGAGGACAATAGAACTTGATAAGGTTTATGAACCTGAGCATGATGATCAGAGTAGCACAACATCGGAAATGGTTCCGGAAGCAGCTACGAAGATCATGGCTCCCATGTCTACAAAGTGTTATAGTCATGGAGATCAAAGTACTTATTGAACCTTGTAGATGTGGTTTATTTTGTAATCAAATAAATGATTTGTGGACAAAGGATTGTTTTTGAACAATGATAAACCAACTACATACAAAGAAGTTATGATGGGCCCTGACTCCGTTAAATTGGCTATGCGCCATGAAATCCAAGATAGGTGAATACTTTTTGAAAGTAAATGGATCTATAAAGTAGATGGACTTGGATGGAATATCCTTAAAGAAGCTCGACTTATCGAAAAGCAGTTTACGAAAAAGTTCAAAGAGTTGACTACGATAAGATTAGATCTTCCGTGGCAATGCTTATAGTCTATGTGGATTATTCTAGTAATCGCTACATATTTATTTTATGAGATATGATAGTAGGATGGCAGAAATACATTCCTTACCAGAAGTGTGTATGAAGGATGTATACTAGATACAACCAAGAGTTTTGCTGGTCCGTGGAATACTAGATAGGTATACAAACTTCAATTGGATGAAGTGAGTATCGCGGAGTTGGAATCTTCACCGGATGAAATAATCAAAGAGTTTTGATTCCATCAGAAACGATGAAGATGCTTGCATTTGCAAGAAATTAAGTGGGAGCACTGAGACATATTTATAATACTTTATGTAGATGACATATCGTTGATTATAAATAGTGTAATTATATAATTGATTTAAAAGGTTTCATTGAGAATTAACATCAATGAAAGGATATGAATTGAAACATATTTAGTGTCAAGATCTATGAAGATAGATAGAAACACATAATAAGTTTAAGTTTAAGTACATAGAATAGATATTGAAGTAGTTCAATTAAGAAGGTGTTCTTTTCATGTGAAGGTTTAACAAGACTTGAGTGTATTTGACACTCGATGAGTAAATACACATGAGTGATTTTAGATCACGAATAATATGTACAAAGTCAGAAGTCCTGTGCTCTAAAGTGTTACGAGCATGTACCAGAATGATTCATGTAATGATCATTGGACAACAGTAAGAATATCCCTGAGTACTTTAGAAGAACCAAGGATATATATATATATATATATATAGTTTTTATATGGGGTAATGACAAACAAATCGCTGTAAGGTGTTGCACCGATATTAGTTTGGTCACATATAAAAATAAAATTTCAATCTCAATTAGGCTAAGAGTTATTTAAAAGGTAGCACAATGAGCTAGAACAAGTCTATGCTAGATTTGGATGAGTTCTAAATATTGTGACGGATTCTACAAACGAAGGCAGAGTATGTCATTGTTTTGACAATGACTGAGGATGTTAAGTCGAAGAGTTCTTGGAGAACTTGGTGTAGTTTCGACAGTGTCAGAATTTTGAAGCTATATTGTGTGACAATATTAGTGACTTATTTCAGACCGCGGAATTAAGGTTCCACCAGAGGACTAAGCATATACAATTAATGCCGACTCATTTGGAAAATGAGTGATGCGTTGAGACGCAAATGAATTGCAAAATACATACGTTTCTGAGCATGTCAGATCCGTTGACTAAAACCTCTCCCGTGAGCAAAACATGATAAGCACCAGAAGGCCAAGGTGTTATATCTTTACATATGTAAACTAGATTATTGACTCTAGTGCAAGTGGGAGACTGTTGGAGATATGCCCAAGAGGCAATAATAAAATGGTTATTATAATATATCTTTGTGTTTATGATAATGTTTGCATACCATGCTATAATTGTATTAACCGAAACATTGATACATGTGTGTTATGTAAACAACAAGGAGTCCCTAGTAAGCCTCTTGTATAACTAGCTTGTTGATTAATGGATGATCATGGTTTCGTGATCATGAACATTGGATGTTATTAATAACAAGGTTATGTCATTAGGTGAATGATATAATGGACACACACCCAAATGAGCGTAGCATAAGATCAAGTCATTAAGTTCAATTTGCTATAAGCTTTCGATACATAGTTGCCCAAGTCCTTCGACCATGAGATCATGTAAATCACTTACACCGGAAGGGTACTTTGATTACATCAAACGCCATTGCGTAAATGGGTGGTTATAAAGATGGGATTAAGTATTCGGAAAGTGTGAGTTGAGGCATATGGATCAATAGTGGGATTTGTCCATCCTGATGACGGATAGATATACTCTGGGCCCTCTCGGTGGAATGTCATCTGATTAGCTTGCAAGCATATGAATGGTTCATAAGAGATCACATACCACGGTACGAGTAAAGAGTACTTGTCGGTAACGAGGTTGAACAAGGTATGGAGATACCGATGATCGAACCTCGGACAAGTAAAATATCGCGTGACAAAGGGAATCGGCATCGTATGTAAATGGTTCAATCGATCACTAAGTCATCGTTGAATATGTGGGAGCCATTATGGATCTCCAGATCCCGCTATTGGTTATTGCTCGGAGAGGAGTCTCGACCATGTCTGCATAGTTCGCGAACCGTAGGGTGACGCGCTTAAGGTTCGATGTCGCATAAGTAGATTCGGAATATGAGATGGAGTCCGAAGTTTTTGTTCGGAGTCTCGGATGGGATCCAAGACATCACGAGGAGGTCCGGAATGGTCCGGAGAATAAGATTCATATATGGGAAGTCATTTTCAGGGTTACCGGAAAAGTTCAGGATTTTTCGGTATTGTACCGGAGGTTCTAGAAGGTTCCGGAGGGTACCATAGTGGGGCCCACCTATCCCGAACGTCCAACATGGACCGGAGGGGGTCACATAGGCCCACATGGGCCAGGCACACCAGCCCCCCAAGGCCCATGTGGCTGGATCAAGTGGATAAGATCAAATCCCTTAAAATTAGGGACTTAACTTGGGGGGAAGTTGCCCCCCTTGTTTTGGCCGACCCAAAGGCTTGGAGGGGGGCCAAGGCAGCCCCCCACGCCTATATAAGAGGGAGGGGAGGGCTGGGGCGCAGCACATGATTTCCCCAAGCCCTAGCCGCCCCTCTCTCCCTCCTCCTTCTTCCTGCGCAGGCTTGGCGAAGCCCTGCAGGAATTTCTCCTCCACCTCCACCACCACGCCGTCGTGCTGCTGGGATTCCGAGGGGATCTACCACACCTCCGCTGCCCGCTGGAACGGGGAGAGGAAGGGCTTCATCGACACCGTACGCGCGACCGAGTACGGAAGTGCTGCCGGATTGCAGCACCGGGGACGATCGTCTACACCAACAACGAGATCTAATCTCGTAGGCTTTGGAAATCTTCGAGGGTTAGTCTCATATCAATCTCGTTGCTCCGATCTTGTAGATTAGATCTTGGGTGTTCCATAGATTAGATCTTGGATTTATTCGTCTTGCGGTAGGAAATTTTTGTTTTCTATGCTACGAACCCCAACAGTGGTATCAGAGCCTCTCTAGCAACGGAGAGCATGCAAGAACATAAACAACACATATATGATAGATTGATAATGAACTTAACATAATATTCTATATTCATCGGATCCCGCCAAACACAACATGTAGCATTACAAATAGATGATCTTGATCATGTTAGGCAGCTCACAAGATCTAAACAATGATAGCACAAGCGGAGAAGACAACCATCTAGTTACTGCTATGGACCCATAGTCCAAGGATGAACTACTCACGCATCAATCCGGAGGCGGGCATGATGATGTAGAGCCCCTCCGGTGATGATTCCCCTCTCCGGCAGGGTGCCGGAGGCGATCTCCTGAATCCCCCGAGATGGGATTCGCGACGGTGGTGTCTCTGGAAGGTTTTCCATATCGTGGCTCTCGGTACAGGGGGTTTCGCGACGAAGGATATTTGTAGGCGGAAGGGTAGGTCAAAGGGCGTCACGAGGGCCCACACAACAGGCCGCCGGCGGGGCCGGCCGCGCCGCCCTGGTGTCTGCCACCTCGTGGCCCCACTTCGTCTCCCTTTCGGTCTTCGGAAGCTTCGTGTAAAAATAGGCCACTGGGTGTTGATTTCGTCCAATTCCGAGAATATTTCCTTACTAGGATTTCTGAAACCAAAAACAGCAGAAAACAGCAACTGGCACTTCGGCATCTTGTTAATAGGTTAGTGCCGGAAAATGTATAATAACGCTGTAAAGTATGTATAAAACATTCAAGTATTGTAATAAAAGTAGCATGGAACATAAGAAATTATAGATACGTTTGAGACGTATCAAGCATCCCAAGCTTAGTTCCTACTCGTCCTCGAGTAGGTAAACGATAACACAAATAATTTCTGAAGTGACATGCTACCAACATAATCTTGATCAACATTATTGTAAAGCATATAAGATGAATGGAGTGATCTGAACAAAAGATTGCTAACAAAGATAATGACTAAGCAAATGAATCATATAGCAAAACTTTTCATGAATAGTACTTTCAAACAAGTATCAATAAGAGTTGCATAAGAGCTAACTCATAAGCAATAAATTCTAAGTAGAATGAATTGAAGCAACACAAAGGATGATTAAGTTTCAGCGAATGCTTTCAACTTGTAACATGTATATCTCATGGATATTTGTCAACATAGAGTAATATAACAGGTGCAATAAGTAAACATGTAAGAATCAATGCACACAGTTAACACAAGTGTTTGCTTCTAAGATAGAAAGAAGTGGGTAAACTGACTCAACAATAAAGTAAAATATTGGCCCTTCGCAGAGGGAAGCATTGATTACTATTTTTGTGCTAGAGCTTTTGTTTTGAAAACATAGAAACAATTTTGTCAACGGTAGTAATAATTCATATGTGCTATGCATAATACTTCCTACAAGTTGCATGTCTCATGCATAGAGTACTAATAGTGCTCGCACCTTGTCCTACTTAGCTCGGAAGACACGGATTATCATCACATGACATATGTTTCAACCAAGTGTCACAAAGGGGTACCTCTATGCCGCCTGTACAAGTGTCTAAGGAGAAAGCACGCATTGGATTTCTCGCTTTTGATTATTCTCAACTTAGACATCCATACCGGGACAACATAGACAACATATAATGGACTCCTCTTTTAATGCTTAAGCATTCAACAACAGTTAATATTCTCATAAGAGATTGAGGTTGTATGTCCAAACTGAAACTTCCACCATGATACATGGCTTTAGTTAGCGGCCCAATGTTCTTCTCTAACATATGCATACTCAAACCATTTGATCATGAAATCGCACTTACTTCAGACAAGACGAACATGCATAGCATCTCACATGATATCCAACAAAGGTAAAGTTGATGGCGTCCCCAGAAACATGGTTACCGCTCAACAAGCAACTTATAAAAATTAAGACACATAACTACATATTCATCACCACAATAGTTTTTAAGCTATTTGTCCCATGAGCTATATATTGTAGAGGTAAAGGAATGAAATTTTAAAGGTAGCACTCAAGTAATTTACTTTGGAATGGCAGAAAAATACCACATAGTAGGTAGATATGGTGGACACAAATGGCATGGGTTTTGGCTCAAGGTGTTTGGATGCACGAGAAGCATTTCCTCTCAGTACAAGGTTTGGGCTAGCAAGGTTGTTTGAAGCAAACACAAGTATGAACAGGTACAACAAAACTCACACAAGAACATATTGCAAGCATTATAAGGCTCTACACTGTCTTCCTTGTTGTTCAAACACTTTACCCAAAAATATCTAGACTTAGAGAGAACAATCATGCAAACCAAATTAAACAAGCTCTACGGTAGTTCTTCATTAATAGATTAAACTACATGATGCAAGAGCTTAAACATGATTATGAGAGCTCAAACGATTTCCAAATTTACCAAACCATATGTAGCATTTTCCGATTCCAACCAAATAGCAATTTAACGAAGCAATTTAGACTTCGCCATGAACATTAAAGCACAACTAAGAACACAAGTGTTCCATATGAAAAAGCGGAGCGTAATATCTCCAATATAAGAATGGTGGGATCCAACTTTATTCAAACCAAAACAAAAATAAAAACAAACCGACGCTCCAAGTAAAGAACATAGGATGTGATGGAATAAAAATATAGTTTCACTAGAAGTGACCTGATAATGTTGTCGATGAAGAAGGGGATGCCTTGGGCATCCCCAAGCTTAGATGCTTGAGTCTTCTTAAAATATGCAGGGATGAACCACCGGGGCATCCCCAAGCTTAGACCTTTCACTCTTCTTGATCATAGTATATCATCCTCTTCTCTTGACCCTTGAAAACTTCCTTCACACAAACTTCAAGCAAACTCATTAGAGGGTTAGTGCATAACCAAAAATTCACATATTCAGAGGTGACAAAATCATTCTAAACACTTCTGGACATTGCACAAAGCTTCTGAAAGTTAATGGAACAAAGAAACTCATTCAACATAGCAAAAGCGGCAATGCGAAATAAAAGACAGAATCTGTCAAAAACAGAACAGTCCGTAAAGATGAATCTGGCAGGGGCACTTAACTTGCTCAAATGGAAAAACTCAAAACTAATGAAAGTTGCGTACATATATGAGGATCATGCTCGTAAATTTGCAGATTTTTTCGATTTTTTTACAGAGACTTCTGCGAGAATTCGTGACAGACAGCAATGCTGTTTCTGCGCAGCGATCCAAATCTATCATCAACTTTAACATAAAAACTTTACTTGGCACAAAAACATGATAAGGAGAGGTTGCTACAGTAGTAAACAACTTCCAAGACTCAACAATACAGTAAATAAAATGAAACATGGGTTATCTCCCAAGAAGTGCTTTTCTTTAACGCCTTTCAGCTAGGCGCAGAAAGTGCAAATCAAGTAACATCAAGAGAAGAAGCATCAACATCATTATTTTTCTTACAAACACAACTTGTTGCAGAGGGTACCTTAGATGCTCCATTATCTAAATTTTCTATGGTGGTGCTAGGGGTTTTAGCAATTTTAGGCCTATAATAATTCTTTTGTTTAGGCACCTTAGAGGCATACATGAATTTTTGCTCTTTACCCACATAAGCTTTCTCCTTATACTTGAGAGAAGAAAAAGTTGAACCCAAGGTTCCCATAGCTTTTTCAAGTTCATCAATCCTATTGGTTTGATTATCATGGACAACACAAGTTCCTAGGACACTAATTCTTTCATCAATTCCTCCTAGGGATTTATCAAGTTCATCAGTTTTATCAAATAACATTTCCAATTTAGTTTCAATACTTGGAAAAAATTTCTCTATGGTTTCCAATTTTTTCATAACATCCTCAAGAGAGATTTCAATTTTAACTTCATTAATAGGTGGTATTCCAACTAGACTCTCAATGATGCAACTAGCTTCTAAAGCGGGAGTACCTAGGAAATTACCTCCCGAAAGAGTATCAAGAACATACCTATTCCAACTAGATAAGCCAACATAAAAGTTCCTAAGAAGGATAGTAGTGGAGTGTTTCTTAATGCACCTATGATGAGCATTACTAATTCTGTACCAAGCATCTTTAAAACTTTCTCCACCTTGTTGCTTAAAAGAACGAACTTCAACTTCAGGATTACTCATTTTAGTAGTAAAGTAAACTAGGCAAATAAAGTAAAGACAAGTAACTAATTTTTTTGTGTTTTGATATAGAACAAGTAAACAAGACAATAAGTAAAGTAACTAATATTTTTTGTGTTTTAATATGAAGCCAACAAGGAAGTAAATAAAATAAAGTAAAGCAAGACAAAAACAAAGTAAAGAGATTGGAAGTGGAGACTCCCCTTGCAGCGTGTATTGATCTCCCCGGCAACGCCAGAAAAAGAGCTTGATGCGCGTGATGTACACGTCCGTTGGGAACCCCAAGAGGAAGGTATGATGCGCACAGCAGCAAGTTTTCCCTCAGAAAGAAACCAAGGTTATCGAACCAGTAGGAGCCAAGAAGCACGTGAAGGTTGTTGGTGGAGGAATGTAGTGCGGCGCAACACAGTGAAACCGGCGCCAACGTGGAACCTGCACAACACAATCAAAGTACTTTGCCCCAACGTAACAGTGAGGTTGTCAATCTCACCGGCTTGCTGAAAACAAAGGATTAAACGTATCGAGTGGAAGATGGTGTTTGTTTGCAAAGAACAGTAAAAACAGTAGAATGTATTCAGATGTAAAAGAATGGACCGGGGTCCACAGTTCACTAGAGGTGTCTCTCCAATAAGATAACTAACATGCTGGGTGAACAAATTACAGGCAATTGACAAATAAAGATTCAATACATATCAACGATGATTACTATGTGATTTAATCAGGGCATTACGACAAAGTACATAGACCGCTATCCAGCATGCATCTATGCCTAAATAATCCACCTTCAGGTTATCATCCGAACCCCTTCCAGTATTAAGTTGTAAACAACAGATAATTGCATTAATTATGGTGCGTAATGTAATCAACACAAATATCCTTAGACAAAGCATCAATGTTTTATCCCTAGTAGCAACAGCACATCCACAACCTTAGAACTTTTTGTCACTGTCCCAGATTCAATGGAGGCATGAACCCACTATCGAGCATAATTACTCCCTCTTGGAGTTACAAGTATCAACTTGGCTAGAGCCTCTACTAGCAACGGAGAGCATGCAAGAACATAAACAACACATATATGATAGATTGATAATCAACTTAACATAATATTCTATATTCATCGGATCCCGCCAAACACAACATGTAGCATTACAAATAGATGATCTTGATCATGTTAGGCAGCTCACAAGATCTAAACAATGATAGCACAAGCGGAGAAGACAACCATCTAGCTACTGCTATGGACCCATAGTCCAAGGATGAACTACTCACGCATCAATCCGGAGGCGGGCATGATGATGTAGAGCCCCTCCGGTGATGATTCCCCTCTCCGGCAGGGTGCCGGGGCGATCTCCTGAATCCCCGAGATGGGATTCGCGACGGCGGCGTCTCGGAAGGTTTTCCGTATCGTGGCTCTCGGTACGGGGGTTTCGCGACGAAGGCTATTTGTAGGCGGAAGGGTAGGTCAAAGGGCGTCACGAGGGCCCACACAACAGGCCGGCGCGGCCAGGGCTGGGCCGCGCCGCCTGGTGTCTGGCCACCTCGTGGCCCTTCGTCTCCCTTCGGTCTTCGGAAGCTTCGTGTAAAAATAGGCCCCTGGGCGTTGATTTCGTCCAATTCCGAGAATATTTCCTTACTAGGATTTCTGAAACCAAAAACAGCAAACACGGCACTTCGGCATCTTGTTAATAGGTTAGTGCCGGAAAATGTATAATAACGCTGTAAAGTATGTATAAAACATTCAAGTATTGTAATAAAAGTAGCATGGAACATAAGAAATTATAGATACGTTTGAGACGTATCAATATGGAATATGGAATGGAGTTCGAAGTTTTGTTCGGAGTCTCGGATGGGATCCAGGACATCACGAGGAGGTCCGGAATGGTCCGAAGAATAAGATTCATATATAGGAAGTCACTTTCCAAGTTTGGAAATGATCCGGTGCATTTATGGAAGGTTCTAGAAAAGTCCGGAAGAAATCACCATGGAAAGTGGAGTCCCGGAGGGACTCCACCTTGCATGGCCGGCCAACCCTAAGGGGAGGAGTCCCAGGTGGACTCCACCAAGGTGGCCGGCCAACCCCCCCAAGGAAGGGTGGGAGTCCCACCTTGAGTAGGAGTCCCACCTTGGGTAGGTTTCGTGCTTATGGCAAGTTTTGGGTTCGGGTCTTATTCGAAGACTTGGAGTCCAACTCTTGGGGCTTCCACCTATAAATAGAGGGGCAAGGGGAGGGGGCCGGCTACACCAAGCCATGAGTTGGCCGCACCACCCTCTCCCCAAACCCTAGCCTCTCCTCCTCCACATACTACTCCCGCAGCGCATAGGCGAAGCCCTGCCGGAGTTCTCCACCACCACCGCCACCACGCCGTCGTGCTGCCGGGATTCCGAGGAGGATCTACTACATCTGCTGCCCGCTGGAAAGGGGAGGAGGACGTTGTCATCAACACCGAACGTGTGACCGAGTACGGAGGTGCTGCCCGACTGTGGCACCATCAAGATCTTCACGCTTTTGCAAGCGGTCAAGATCTTCTACGCGCTTTTGCAAGCGGCAAGTGATCGACTACATCCACCACGAGATCTAATCTCGTTAGGCTTTGGAAATCTTCAAGGGTTAGTCTCATGATCTTCTTGTTGCTACCATCTACTAGATTAGATCTTGGCTTGTGTTTCGTTCTTGCGGTAGGATTTTTTTTGTTTTTCTATGCTACGAATCCCATCAGTGGTATCAGAGCCGTGTCTATGCATATATTGGTTGCACGAGTAGAACACAATGGTTTTGTGGGCGTTGATGCTTTTGTTGTCTTTAGTTCGTGTACTTTGCATCTTGCGGGATGGTGGGATGAAGCGGCCCGGGCTAACTTTACATGACCGTGTTCATGAGACTTGCTCCACGCTCGACATGCAACTTGTATTGCATAAGTGGCTTTGCGGGTGTCTGTCTCTCTGACCATAGTGAAGATTCAATTTACTCTTTATATTGACAACACTAGTATCACCGTTGTGGTTCATGTTCGTAGGTAGATTGGATCCTACTCGAAAACCCTAAACCACGTAAAATATGCAAACCAAATTAGAGGCGTCTAACTTGTTTTTGCAGGGTTTGGTGATGTGATATAGCCATGATGTGATGATGAATATGTATGAGATGATCATTATTGTATTGTGGCAACCGGCAGGAGCCTTATGGTTGTCTTTATATTTCATGTTGTAGTATTATTTCAAAGTAGTTGTAATAGTTGCTACACACGGTGAACAACCATGAAGACGATGCCATGGACCTTGACGCTACGCCGACGATGATGGAGATCATGCCCGTTGATGATGGAGATCATGTACGTGCTTTGGAGATAAAGATCAAAGGCGCAAAGACTAAAGGGCCATATCATATCACATATGAATTGCATGTGATGTTAATCCTTTATGCATCTTATTTTGCTTAGATCGCGACGGTAGCATTATAAGATGATCCCTCACATTAATATCAAGATAATAAAGTGTTCTCCCCTCGTATGCACCGTTGCTACAGTTCGTCATTTTGAAGCATCTCGTGATGATCGGATGTGATAGATTCTACGTTCACATACAACGGGTGTAAGCCATGTTGCACATGCGGAAATACTTGGGTTTGCTTGACGAGCCTAGCATGTACAGACATGGCCTCGGGACAACGGAAACCGAAAGGTTGAACACGAGTCATATGGATGATATGATCAACATGTTGATGTTCACCATTGAAGCTACATCATCTCACGTGATGATCGGTTTTGGTGTAGTGGATGTGGATCGTGTGCCACTTAACAACTATGAGGGATGTTGTATTAAGTGGGAGTTCATTAGTAATTAGATTAAAACTTGAACTAATTATCATGAACATAGTCTGAATAGTATTTTGAATTAAATTTGTAGAATTGGCATCCGTTTTCTACCATGCGCTAGTCTTGTAATTGAGATAGAAATATTGTTAAGTCTGACAAGTAACTTTACGGACTGGTACCGTATTGTTAAAGAATCAAGATATGATTAAGTCCTATTGCAAACTTTTAGTAAACCTCACATTGTTGATTCAAAGAACAATGGTTTCAATTAGTACCTAAAATCATCTTGTCTCCATGAAACTTGAAGTTCAAATCCGTTTGAAAAGTAAGGAGCTGGAAATTTTGTTTTCAGAAATAAGCGAGGTATGAGATATATGTGATATCTAAGACATTATTGCAATATGATAGAATATAATCTAGTGAGACTACATAAACTCATAAGTTTTATGGGAATGTATGAAGGTTGAAGACGCTAGACGTCCCAATCCTCCAACTATTTGGGCACTAACGATATTCGCATATCCATGAAGTAATCATCCTTAGTATGCACAGTTGCTAAGACTCGTCGTTTCGAAGCATCACGTGATGATCAGGTGTTATAGATTCTACGAGTGCATACAACGGGTGCAAGCCAAATTTGCACATGCGAATACTAAGGTTAAAACTTTACGAGCCTAGCATGTACAGACATGGTCTCGGAAAGTCGTCATGATTTGATGGATAAAATTATGAGTGAAATTGTTCATCACATTAAAAGTTACTAATAGTGAAATCTAGAACACTTGTCATGTGATGATCAACTTCAAGTAAGAACCTCAATGTTATTGGTATTTGACCAATGGACCTAAAAGTTATTGAAGATGAAGTGTTTTCTGAGAATGAGGAAAGCTAAAAGAGAAACTACAAAAGGATTTTGGCAGAAAGAAAGAAAAGACTAGAAAGTCTAGCTCAGGTGTATATAGATGATATACATGTTATGAATGTATTATTTGTTTGGTCACACAATGAAATTCTTAGGTATTTGTACCAGATTGGTTGATATGAGATGTCATACAACGCAATACAAGAATACGATGGCCTAAGTGACTGATAAGGAATATGGTAATAATGCACGTCTGGAACATAATAAAGTGTTATTATGTTTGTCGTTGGCATTCTACCTAGCCCTTAGGATTTATAATAAAGAACTTAATAATTGTTATTTTGCTCTGGTTAAATGAAAACAATGAGTTGTTCAAATTATAACAGCATTCCATGTACGATGGATAAGTTATTATAAATCTTTATGGTGAAGCACACATACATAACACTGACGCTAAAATGCCATAAGGAAAATGATGTGAATTCCACTCATTAGTGGAACCGCCATTTAGGTCATGTTAGAAAGGAACGCATGAAGGAACTCCATGCAAATGGATTTTTGGAGTCATATGATTTTTGAATCATTTGGCGCTTGCAAATCTCTTCTAAAGAGAATGACTTAAATACCGTTCATAGGCCAAGAGTTGAACGGGCAACTAACTTAGTGGAAACATACATGATGATGTATGTGGTTCACTGGGCATAGTTGTGTGCGGGAGATTATTCTACTTCATGAAAACTTCCAACAATGAATTGAGTATATATATGTGGATATATTCGATAAGGAAGAAGTTTGAAACATTTGAATGGATTCAAATAAATTTCAGCATGAAGTGGAAATCATCGTAATAGAAAAGTCAAATATCTATGATTGGATCATGGTGGAAATATTTGAATTACGAGTTTTAGCGAACATCTAAGAGAGTTATGAAATTGTTCTACAATTCACGTTTGTTGGAGTATCATAATGATGATGGATTATTCGAGAGACGTATCCAAACTTTGTTGGGTTAAAGATGAGATAAAATAACGCCATTATATTTTTTGTGGATTATGCTTTAGAGACTACCGCTTTTACACTGAATAGAGCATCATCATGATCCGTTGAAATGACACCATACGAGTTATGGCATGAGTCCTTTCTTAAATTTTGGTATGCATAGCATAAGTAAATAAGTTTACAACCAAAATCGGATGAATGTCTTTGTTGGTTATCCCAAAGAATTAATTGGGAATTCTTTCCACTATGGAGACAAAAACAAAAGTGTTTGTCGATGTTTCTTACTTATTTCCAAGAAATTGTTTCTAGCGAAGTATTTGAGTGGGAGGACAATGGAACTTGATAAGGTTCATGAACCTGAGCATGATGATCAGAGTAGCACAGCATCGGAAATGGTTCCGGAAGCAGCTACGAAGATCATGGCTCCCATGTCTACAAAGTGTTATAGTCATGGAGATCAAAGTACTTATTGAACCTTGTAGATATGGTTTATTTTGTGATCAAATAAATGATTTGTGGACAAAGGATTGTTTTTTGAACAATGATAAACCAACTACATACAAAGAAGTTATGATGGGCCCTGACTCCGTTAAATTGGCTATGCGCCATGAAATCCAAGATAGGTGAATACTTTTCTGAAAGTAAAAAGATCTATAAAATTGATGGACTTGGATGGAATATCCTTGAAGAAGCTCGACTTGTCGAAAAGTTGTTTACGACAAAGTTCAAAGAGTTGACTACGATAAGATTAGATCTTTCGTAGAGATGCTTATAGTCTATGTGGATTATTCTAGTAATCACTACATATTTATTTTATGAGATATGCTAATAGGATGGAAAAATACATTACTTAACAGAAATGTGTATTAAAGGTGTTTACAAGATACAACCAAGAGTTTTGCTGGTCCGTGAAATACTAGATAGGTATACAAACTTAAATTGGATGAAGTGAGTATCGCGGAGTTGGAATCTTCACCGGATGAAATAAGAGTTATGATTTCATCAGAAACGATGAAGATGCTTGCATTTGCAAGAAATTAAGTGGGAGTGCTGAGACATATTTGTAATACTTTATGTAGATGACATATTGTTGATTATAAATAGTGTAATTATATAATTGATTAAAAATGTTTCATTGAGAATTAACATCAATGAAAGGACATGAATTGAAATATATTTAGTGTCAAGATCTATGAAGATAGATTGAAATACATAATAAGTTTAAGTTAAAGTACATAGAATGAATATTGAAGTAGTTCAATATAAAAATTAAGAAGGTGTTCTTCTCATGTGAAGGTTTAACAAGACTTGAGTGTATTTGACACTCAATGAGTAAAAACACATGAGTGATTATAGATCACGAATAATATGTACATAATCAGATGTCATGTGCTCTAAAGTGTTATGAGCATATACCAGAATGATTCATGTAATGATCATTGGACGACAGTAAGAATATCCTTGAGTACTTCAGAAGAACCAAGGATATATATATATACAGTTTTGTATGGGGTAATGACAAACAAATCGTTGTAAAGTGTTGCACCGATATTATTTTGGTCACATATAAAAATAAATTTCAATCTCAATTAGGCTAAGTATTGTTTAAAAGGTAGCACAATGAGCTAGAAGTTGTCTATGCTAGATTTAGATATGTTCTAAATATTGTGACGGATTCTACAAACGAAGGCAGAGTATGTCATTGTTTTGACAATGACTGAGGATGTTTAAAGTCGAGGAGTTCTTTGAGAACTTGGTGTAGTTCCGATAGTGTCAGAACTTTGAAGCTATATTGTGTATGACAATATTAGTGACATATTTCAGACCGCGGAATTAAGGTTCCACCAGAAGACTGAACATATATGATTAATGCCGACTCATTTGGAAAATGAGTGATGCGTTGAGACGCAAATGAATTGCAAAATACATACGTTTCTGAGTGTCAGATCCGTTGACTAAAACCTCTCCCGTGAGCAAAACATGATAAAGCACCAGAAGGCCAAGGTGTTATATCTTTACAAATGTAAACTAGATTATTGACTCTAGTGCAAGTGGGAGACTGTTGGAGATATGCCCAAGAGGCAATAATAAAATAGTTATTATAATATATCTTTGTGTTTATGATAAATGTTTACATACCATGCTATAATTGTATTAACCGAAACATTGATACATGTGTGTTATGTAAACAACAAGGAGTCCCTAGTAAGCCTCTTGTATAACTAGCTTGTTGATTAATAGATGATCAAGGTTTCATGATCATGAACATTGGATGTTATTAATAACAAGGTTATGTCATTAAGTGAATGATATAATGTAAATACACCCAAATAAGCGTAGCATAAAGATCACGTCATTAAGTTCAAGTTGATATTAGCTTTCCGATACATAGTTACCTAATCCTTCGACCATGAGATCATGTAAATCACTTATACCCGAAGGGTACTTTGATTACATCAAACGCCACTGCGTAAATGGGTGGTTATAAAGGTGGGATTAAGTATTCGGAAAGTATGAGTTGATGCATATGGATCAAGAGTGGGATATTGTCCATCCCGATGACGGATAGATATACTCTGGGCCCTCTCGGTGGAATTTCATCTGATTAGCTTGCAAGCATATGAATGGTTCATAAGAGATCACATACCACGGTACGAGTAAAGAGTACTTCTTGGAGACGAGGTTGAACAAGGTATAGAGATACCGATGATCAAACCTAGACAAGTAAAATATCGTGTGACAAAGGGAATCGATATCGTATGTAAATGGTTCAATTGATCACTAAGTCATCGTTGAATATGTGGGAGCCATTATGGATCTCCAGATCCCGCTATTGGTTATTGGTCAGAGAGAAGTCTCAACCATGTCTGCATAGTTCACGAACCGTGGGGTGACACACTTAAGGTTTGATGTCGTTTAAGTAGATATGGAATATGGAATGGATTTCGAAGTTTTATTCGGAGTCTTGGATGGGATCCAGGACATCACGAGGAGGTCCGGAATGGTCTGGAGAATAAGATTCATATATAGGAAGTCACTTTCCAAGTTTGGAAATGATCCGGTGCATTTATGGAACGTTCTAGAAGGTTCTAGAAAAGTCTAGAAGAAATCACCATGGAAAGTGGAGTCCCGGAGGTACTCCACCTTGCATGGCCAGCCAACCCTAAGGGGGAGGAGTCCCAGGTGGACTCCACCAAGGTGGCCGGCCAACCCCCCCAAGGAAGGGTGGGAGTCCCACCTTGAGTAGGAGTCCCACCTTGGGTAGGTTTCGTGCTTATGGCAAGTTTTGGGTTCGGGTCTTATTCGAAGACTTGGAGTCCATCTCTTGGGGGTTTCCACCTATAAATAGATGGGCAAGGAGAGGGGGCTGGCTGCACCAAGCCATGAGTTGGCCGCACCACCCCCTCTCCCCAAACCCTAGCCTTTCCTCCTCCACATACTACTCCCGCAGCGCATAGGCGAAGCCCTGCCGGAGTTCTCCACCACCACCGCCACCACGCCGTCGTGCTTCCGGGATTCCGAGGAGGATCTACTACATCCTCTGCCCGCTGGAACGGGGAGGAGGACGTCGTCATCAACACCGAACGTGTGACCGAGTACGGAGGTGCTGCCCGACTGTGGCACCGTCAAGATCTTGTACGCGCTTTTGCAAGCGGTCAAGATCTTCTACACGCTTTTAGCGGCAAGTGATCGACTACATCCACCACGAGATCTAATCTCGTTAGGCGTTGGAAATCTTCAAGGGTTAGTCTCATGATCTTCTCGTTGCTACCATCTACTAGATTAGATCTTGGCTTGTGTTTCGTTCTTGCGGTAGGAAATTTTTTGTTTTCTATGATACGAATCCCATCAACCAATTGGTAGTATAACTTGGTAAGACCTTCGCTTCTGCCTCCCCCGCCCCCTAATCGATTCGGTTCCCGTAATTTATTGGAGTTTGCTGGGGCGAAATAGTCCTCAATGTCTGGTCGTAGCGGAAGTTCCCGTAATTTATTGGAGTTTGCAGGTGCGAAATAGTCCTCAATGTCTGGTCGATTCGGTTCCCGTAATTTATTGGAGTTTGCAGGTGCGAAATAGTCCTCAATGTCTAGTCGTAGCGGGTACACCGGCGAGGGTGGGGATTCGATCATGTCGTGGCCACGTTCTACTTCTCCTACCTCGTCGGAAGTGCAGGTATCTAGCTTCAGCTCTCTGTACTACCGTTGAATTTGAAGTGCCGCCATGGCCTGTTGGAGTGATTTCAGTTGTTCTTTTTTCCATTATTGTTACAGTTAGCCAGGCAAGCCGATGATCCATGGTACATTGCATACCAAGATGAATCAACCCAGTGGTGTAGCCAGAGGATGGATTTGGAGGAGAAGGTGGCCAATTTAGGTGATGAATTGGCCCGTAAAAACCTGATGATATTCGAGCTGAAGCGTACTATGGAGGAAGAAAAGAAGAATTCAGAGCTTATTCGCAAGGAGAAGTTGAGAGTTGAGACAGATCTTGCCGTATTTGATCAAGTGGTAGAAAATCTAGAACATGAACTTCAAGTGATGGGAGAGGAGAAAAGTAGATTCATCTGGGCAGTTTTATTAGGTGTCATCCCTGTCCTAGCAGTTATGTGGTTGTGGTAGATGATTTAGATAGTATAGAATTGTTATTCAGTAGATGGCTCTAACCACTGTATTTTGGTGGCTCTAACCACTGTATTTTGGCGTACAATTTCCTAGTTGTGCTAAGTAATGCGCGCGATAATTTTAGCATGCATGAACATCTTATAAAAGTGAAGGGATCCCAAAAGTGAAAGCATGTACCAGCCTCTCGGATCAAATACATATCAATCTTCCCAATCAAGTTGGGATAGAATTCAAATCATACATACGGATGTACATGGACACATCGAGAAAGTGGAGAAGCTTTTTTTGAGACGGAGGTAGTAGTTCGAACAATTTTATCCCAATTTGAAATTGAAAAATACAAATTTATCATAATTTATCCCAATTTGCGGCGTCGAACACGGCCGCGCAGCGATGGGCAAGAAGGCCGGGACGACGGGCGGCTGAGGGGTGGTCATCTGCGCCATCCGCAAACTCGGACATGGAGGAGGGCTGGATCTGCGGCTTCGCAACCACTCTTGGCACCGCCGCCGTCTTGGTGTACTTCATCAGCGACGGATCTGAGGAGGGCTGGATCGGTGGCTCTGCAACGCGGTTGTAGATGATGGCTTCAATCGTCTTGGCATTGATTTGCACTCTCGGCACCGCCACTGTCTTGGTGTCCTTCTCCAGCAACGGATCTGAGGAGGGCAACGGAAGTGAGACATCGGCAGGCTCCGACATTGAAGGCTGGATCTGCGCCGTCGCAGCGATGTTGTAGGCGATGGCTTCAATGATCTTGGCATCGATGACCACTGTCGGCACGGCCGCCATCTTGGTGTTCTTCATCATCAACAGATCTGAGAAGAGAAACGAAAGTGAGACAGAGAGAGACATTTCAACTATTTCTGAGGGTTAGATCCTCACCGGCACTCTTAGATCCACGCCGCCGCATGGTTAGATCCGCGCTGCCGCATGATACGCGTGATGCACACATCCGTTGGGAACCCCAAGAGGAAGGTGTGATGCGCACAGCAGCAAGTTTTCCCTCAGAAAGAAACCAAGGTTATCGAACCAGTAGGAGTCAAGGAGCACGTGAAGGTTGTTGGTGGAGGAGTGTAGTGCGGCGCAACACCAGTGAAACCGGTGCCAACGTGGAACCTGCACAACACAATCAAGATACATTGCCCCAACGTAACAGTGAGGTTGTCAATCTCACCGGCTTGCTGAAAATAAAGGATTAAACGTATTGTGTGGAAGATTATGTTTGTTTGCAAAGAACGGTAGAGAACAATGATTGCAGTAGATCGTATTCAGATGTACAAGAATGGACCATGGTCCACAGTTCACTAGTGGTGTCTCTCCAATATGATAAATAACATGCTGGGTGAACAAATTACAGGTGGGCAATTGAAATATAAAGATTCAATACATATCATGATGATCACTATGAGATTTAATCAGGGCATTACAACAAAGTACATAGACCGCTATCCAGCATGCATCTATGCCTAAATAGTCTACCTTCGGGTTAGCATCCGCACCCCCTCCAGTATTAAGTTGTAAACAACAGACAATTGCATTAAGTATGGTGCGTAATGTAATCAACACAAATATCCTTAGACAAAGCATCGATGTTTTATCCCTAGTAGCAACAGCATATCCACAACCTTAGAACTTTCTGTCACTGTCCCAGATTCAATGGAGGCATGAACCCACTATCGAGCATAAATACTCCCTCTTGGAGTTACAAGTATCAACTTGGCCAGAGCCTCTACTAGTAACGGAGAGCATGCAAGAACATAAACAACACATATATGATAGATTGATAATCAACTTGACATAATATTCTATATTCATCGGATCCCACCAAACACAACATGTAGCATTACAAATAGATGATCTTGATCATGTTAGGCAGCTCACAAGATCTAAACAATGATAGCACAAGCGGAGAAGACAACCATCTAGCTATGGACCCATAGTCCAAGGATGAACTACTCACGCATCAATCCGGAGGCGGGCATGATGATGTAGAGCCCTCCGGTGATGATTCCCCTCTCCGGCAGGGTGCCGGGCGATCTCATGAATCCCCCGAGATGGGATTGGCGGCGGCGTCTCTGGAAGGTTTTCCGTATCGTGGCTCTCGGTACAGGGGTATTCGCGATGAAGGCTATAAGTAGGCGGAAGGGTAGGTGATACGTCCAAAACGTATCTACTTTCCCGAACACTTTTGCTATTGTTTTGCCTCTAATTTGTGTATTTTGGATACAACTAACACGGACTAACGCTGTTTTCAGCAGAATTGCTCTGGTGTCTCGTTTTTTTGCAGGAATTCAACTTTCAGGAAAATCCTCGGAATTTATGTCGAAGGGCTTATTTTTCCAGAAGAATCACGGAACCGAAGGGCAGGCCTGGGGAGGCCCAGCCCCAGACACTAGGCCGGCGCGGCCTGTAGGGGCGCGCCGCCCTAGCGTGTGGGCGCCTCGGCCAGCCTCGACGCCCCCTCTGGACTACTTAAGGGTTTCGATCTAAAAACGCGAGACGGGAAGTCGAAGTCGCCAGAAACCATCCAGTGCGATGTCTACGGGTGCTTCTATTCTTGTAGATAGTGTTGGGCCTCCAAGAGCAGAGGTTTGTAGAACAGCAGCAAGTTTCCCTTAAGTGGAGTACCCAAGGTTTATCGAACTCGGGGGAGGAAGAGGTCAAAGATATCCCTCTCATGCAACCCTGCAACCACAAAGCAAGAAGTCTCTTGTGTCCCCAACACACCTAATAGGTGTACTAGTTCGGCGAAGAGATAGTGAAATACAAGTGGTATGAATGAATATGAGCAGTAATATGGCGCCAGAAAAGTGCTTGCTGGCGTGCAGTTGATGGTAGTAATATTGCGGAAGTAAACATGAAGTAGTAACGCAGCAGTAATGCAGTAAAAGTAACAAGCAGCGATAGCATATTTAGGAACAAGGCCTAGGGATTAGACTTTCACTAGTGGACACTCTCAACATTGATCACATAACAGAATAGATAAATGCATACTCTACACTCTCTTGTTGGATGATGAACACATTGTGTAGGATTACACGAACCCTCAATGCCGGAGTTAACAAGCTCCACAATTCAATGTTCATATTTAAATAACCTTAGAGTGCATGAAAGATCGAAACGACTAAACCAAGTACTAACATAGCATGCACACTGTCACCTTCATGCTTATGTAGGAGGAATAATACACATCAATACTATCATAGCAATAGTTAACTTCGCAATCTACAAGAGATCATGATCATAGCATAAACCAAGTACTAACACGAGTGCACACACTGTCACCATTACACCGTGTAGGAGGAATAAAACTACTTTAATAACATCACTAGAGTAGCACATAGATAAATTGTGATACAAAACACATTGCAATCATAAAGAGATATAAATAAGCACTTCACTATGCCATTCATAACAGTGAATAAGTATTCTGTGAAATATAGCCTAAGAGACCCACACGGTGCACACACTGTCACCTTTACACACGTGGGACAAGGAGTCTCCGGAGATCACATAAGTAAAACCCACTTGACTAGCATAATGACATCTAGATTACAAGCATCATCATATGAATCTCAATCATGTAAGGCAGCTCATGAGATTATTGTATTGAAGTACATAGGAGAGAGATGAACCACATAGCTACCGGTACAGCCCCGAGCCTCGATGGAGAACTACTCCCTCTTCATGGGAGCAGCAGCGTTGATGAAGATGGCGGTGGAGATGGCAGCGGTGTCGATGGGGAAGCCTTCCGGGGCACTTCCCCGTCCGGCGGCGGAACAGAGACTCCTGTCCCCTAGATCTTGGCTTCGCGATGGCGGCGGCTCTGGAAGGTTTCGCGTACCGTGGCTTCCTCTCGGGGTTTTTAGGTCAGGGACCTTATATAGGCGAAAGGGCAGCCTCGGAGGGTCAAAGGGGCGACGACACCATAGGCTGGCGCGGCCAGGGCCCAGGCCGCGCCACCTATCATCTGGGGCCCACAGGGCCCCTCGCAGCTCTCGGGTGTTCGGATGCTTCGGGCAAAATAGGAACCTGCGCGTTGATTTCGTCCAATTTCGAGAATATTTCGTTACTAGGATTTCTGAAACCAAAAACATCAGAAAACAAGAACTGGCACTTCGGCATCTCGTCAATAGGTTAGTTCCGGAAAACGCATAAATATGACATATAATGTGCATAAAACATGTAGGTATCATCAATAAAGTAGCATGGAACATAAGAAATTATCGATACGTTGGAGACGTATCATACGCCTCCACCGTCGTGAAACTCCGTCTCGGAACCAGAAACTCCGTTCTGGCACTCCGCCGGGACAGGGAATTGGAGGGGATCATCGCCGCCATCACCACCAAAGCCTCTCCATCGACCAGCCATGTTTCCCCCATCCATGTGTGAGTAATTCCCCCGCTGTAGGCTGAAGGGGATGGTAGGGATTGGATGAGATTGATCATGTAATAGTCATAAGATTGTTAGGGCATGGTGCCTAGTATCCGTAGATGGTACTTTTATGATATTGTTGCAACTTGTTATGCTTAATGCTTGTCACTAGGGCCCGAGTGCCATGATCTCAGATCTGAACATGTTATTGTTTCATCATGATATGCGTTGTTTTATGATCTTACCTGCAAGTTGTATACACATGTTGCTGTCCGGAACCCGAGGCCCCAAAGTGACAGAAATTGGGACAACCGGAGGGGAAGGTGGTGAAGTGGGGATCACATGTGTTCACGGAGTGTTAATGCTTTGCTCCGGTACTCTATTAAAAGGAGTGCCTTAATTTCCAGTAGTTTCCCTAGAGGCCCGGCTGCCACCGGCTGGTAGGACAAAAGATGTTGTGCAAGTTTCTCATTGCGAGCACGTACGACTATATACGGAACACATGCCTATGGATTGATTAGTACTTGGATACCGTTTTATTATTATTTGCAAATGCCCTACCATGATTGTTATATGAATTCTCTCATCCATGCAACGCCCGTTCATCCATCCATGTGCCTACAGTATTTTAATCCGTTGTTTACTATAATCACTACCTGTCTTTATTTCACTCTGCTGTTATTTCACTACTCCTACCGCTATAAAACTGTTGCTAGTGATAAACTCTTGCGAGCAAGTCTGTTTCCAGTGCAGCTGAATTGACAACTCCGCTGTTAAGGCTTACAAGTATTCTTTGTCTCCCCTTGTGTCGAATCAATAAATTGGGTAATACTTCCCTCGAAGACTGTTGCGATCCCCTATACTTGTGGGTCATCAAGACTATTTTCTGGCGCCGTTGCCGGGGAGCATAGCTTTATTTGCAAGTTCACTTGGATTGATATTGTTCGCTGCAAATCCTCCATCATGGGTAAACCTCGCGATGCTAAAGTCGCCATATTACCATCCACTACAAGAAAAGGTACAACTCTGAGTACCTCTGCTGCTCTTGATTCACCGTCTGTGATAAGTCAACTTGTTTCACCACCACAAACTTCACGTGTTGGTATTTCTGCTGAATCTGAAAATTCCTCTGATAATTTTGATGATGCTTCTACTGTGCTTGATAATACTGGTTCATTAGGTCCTTTTCTAGATGCTACAATTTCTAGGTCTAGACAAATTGAAAATACTGAAACTCCTAATGAAAATATTGTTACACATGTTAATTCACCTGAGACTAATGATCTTGATGAAGATTATGTGGAACTTGATGATGATTTTATTGATAAATGCAATGCTACTACTAGTACAAGTAACCTTAAAAAGCTTATTGCACAACATGCTGTTAGATATAAACTGTCTCCTGATCCTAAATTTGCCACATCTCCTATAAATATTAAGGATAAAGATTATAACTTTTCTCTTGATTTATCTCATATATCTATTGTTGAGAAAACACCATTTTGTGGTACTGAAAAAGAAAGTGCTGTAGAACATATGAATGAGCTTTCTACTTTAAGTAGCTTGTTTTCTGATGATGTTAAGATGCGTACTTATTTTGTTGCTAAGATTTTCCATTTCTCATTAAAGGATGATGCTAAGATTTGGTATAATAATTTGCCTCCTGATTCTATTGATAGTCCAAGTTTTTTGCTTGATGTTTTCTTTCGAAAATATTTTCCTGCTAGTGCTCAACATATTGCTCTGCAGAGAATTTATAGTTTTGATCAAGAAGATGGAGAGAAATTGCCTGAAGCTTGGGCAAGATTTTGCTCTCTTATTAGAGCTCGGCCTGGACATGATTTGGAGAAGCATGATTTACTTGATATATTTTATAGTGGACTAACCATTGAGTCTAGGGCATACCTGGATAGTTGTGCTGATTGTGTTTTCAGGAAAAGAACTCCGGACGAAGCTGAAGAATTATTGGCTAAAATAAGCAAAAATCATGATGATTGGTCTACACCTGAACCAACCCCGACACCAATATTGAAGAAGAGGGGTATGATTGAATTAAATGATGAAGATATGAGGGAAGCCAAGAAATCTCTTATGGAGAAAGGTATTAAATCTGAAGATGTGAAGAATTTGCCTCCTATAGAAGACCTATGTAAGATAATTCCCCCTTCATCCACAATTGAGGTACATTCTCTTCAACGCTTTGATAGAGGAGATATCCCTTATTCAAAACCTCCTGATCAATGTTTAGATGAATTTGATAATTATATTGTTAAGCAAAATAATTTTAATATGAGAGTAGAGAATCATCTAATGGAAAATTCTCAAGCTATTAGTAAATTGCATGATATTGTGGAGAGAACCTCCAATGATGTTAAGATGCTTGTTAAACATTTTAATATGATTCAAACTCAAATTGATCAACTTACTAAAGTGCAAAATGACTTGTTAAAAATACTCATGAAGAAAAACATGCTTATGAAGTAACAACTAGAGGCGGTGTTTCTACCCAGGATCCTCTATATCCTGAAGGGCACCCCAAAAGAATTGAGCAAGATTCTCAACGAACTAAAGAAACTAGTAGTCCTTCTAAGAAAAAGAAGAAGAAACAAAAAACTGTTGTAGAATCCTCTGAACATGTTAATGATCCTAATAGTATTTCTATTTCTGATGCTGAACTTGAAAGTGGTAATGAACATGATGAAGATAATGATAAGAATGATACTCCTGATAAAGAAGAAATTGAAAAAGAACCTGAAAAGCATGCTAAAAATAAAAAGTACACTAAAGAAGATTTTATTACGAAGAAACATGGTAATGAAAGAGAACCTTGGGTTCAAAAGCCAATGCCTTTTCCTGCCAAGAAACTAGAATCAAAGGAGGAGGAACATTATAATAAATTTTGTGATTGGATGAACCTTTATTTTTGCAAATCCCTTTGACTGATGCTATTAAATTGCCTCCTTATTCAAAATACATGAAAGATATTGTCTCTAACAAAAGGAAAATTCCTAATGAGGAGATTTCCACTATGCTCGCTAATTACTCTTTCAATGGCAAGGTTCCAAAGAAGCTGGGAGACCCAGGTATACCGACTATTCCTTGTTCTATCAAGAATAATTATGTTAGAACTGCTCTATGTGATTTGGGAGCAGGAGTTAGTGTGATGCCTTTTTCTCTTTACAAGAGACTTGATTTAGATAAGTTGATACCAATTGATATATCTTTGCAAATGGCTGATAAATCTACTGTTGTTCCTGTTGGTGTATGTGAAGATGTTCCTGTTCAAGTTACTCAAAATTGCTTAATATTAACTGATTTTGTTGTGTTGGAAATGCCTGAAGATGATAATATGTCTATTATTCTTGGAAGACCCTTTTTTAATACTGCATGGGTTGTTATTGATTGCAATAAAGGAAAAGTTACTTTCAATGTCGAAGATAAGGAACATACTGTCTATTTTCCCAAGAGGATTGATAAAGTATATGGAGTTAATACAATTTTTAATTTGAAAACTATCAAGGTGGGATCTATTGATTGTCCTATATATGAGCCTAAAGAAGAATATCAAACTCTTGTGATTGGATCCATATCAATTCAATATAAGGTAACATGATTGATTTGAGGTTTATTTCTTCTTATGTCATATAAAATTTATTTGGTAGCAAGACTTGATCAACCTTGTTAACAAGTATATTTTAAATACATAGAAGAGCTAAACAACATTTCTTTCTTCCTCCACTTGTTTTACTTGTTGTAGCACCTTTTGTTTTGCAAAGTTCTTTAGTCAATTAGAAATTTCAAAATCTTTTCCTGCGCTGTAATAATCACTTTAACACCCAGAAATGTGCATTTTTCGAAGTTCTCAAAAATTTACAAAAATTATACTATTAGTCTTATTTTTCGAAGGGGCACCTGGGAGCACCTGGGGATGACCAGTGGGCACCCCAGGGTGGCACCCCACAGGCCGGCGCGGCCAGTAAGGGGGGCGCGCCACCCTGTTGTGTGGGGCCCTCCTTGCCCCACTCATTCATCTCTTTCTCCCATCTCACTCTCTCTCACAAAAAAACTCGCACCAGCTTTCTCTCACTCGCGTTTCTGCTCAAGAGCTCAAGATTTCTCGATCTCTTTGCTCAGCCCAAATTTCTGTCTGAAATTTGGCACATTTGCTCTCCGGTATGTGACTCCTTTGATTATCCAATTAGAATTTTGTTTGGTTGAGTATA
This sequence comes from Lolium multiflorum, assembly GCA_030979885.1. NCBI lineage: Eukaryota > Viridiplantae > Streptophyta > Magnoliopsida > Poales > Poaceae > Lolium > Lolium multiflorum. The sequence continues at coordinate 283,837,594 of CM061750.1, forward strand.
TATTGAATATTTTGCTGTTGTAGGTAACATGTTTAGTGAGCTTGCATGCTTGTTCTAAGTTGTAAAAATTAGTTTTGATGCATGTTTAGTACTCTAGCAAGTTCCTATAGTAGTTTCCCTCAATTATATACCTTGAAATCAAATTTTATAATGATTGTTGAAAAATTTCAGAAAAGGAAAATGGACAACCACAACTTTGGAGAGGTGTTCGAAAGAGAGACGACGAGCACGGGGAGGCCTTCTAGGACCGCCACCCGATTCAGGCGATCCTATAATGAAGACGTCATCGCACCGAGCTTCGAACCCGAAGAGGACAATGGAGTCCCTAACGCTTCATCTTTCCCATGTTATAACTTTTTGAGTAATGCAGGGTTGCTGGATGATTTCTTGACCCTCGTTGGTAAGGCGGGCTTAACCACCTATATGGGAGATGAGAGGGAGCAATACCACATGCTCACTAAAATCTTTGTGGAGAGCTTTAAGTTCAACAACAAGCACTATCACCCGACAGTTGCATTCAGGATCTATGATAATCCTATTACTATGAAGTTGAAGGATTTTTGTACTGCATTGGATATTGCCCCTGTAGGTACAGCAAAGAAGATCGAGGACAACCCCAAGGCTTTGCTGGAGCTCTATCGAGAAATCACCAATGATGATTGTCGCACCATTCAGCGTGGCAAGATAAGAAACATCCAACTCCCCGCCATTAAGTATTTTGCTTATTACCTTGCTACTAGCATTCTTGGTAGGGAGAACACTAGTAATATTTCTAGTTATCATCTTGCTTTCTTAATTGTTGCACTCACTGGAGAGACACCTTATCATCTTGGTGCTCTTGTTGCTCGCCGTTTGTCTTACAAGGGGCCTATTTTTGGAGGAATTATTGCATCGCGTATTTTGGCATATCTAGATCTTCCTCTTGACCCTACTGATGTGAAACTAACCCCTGCTAGGTTAGATATTGCTGCTATGAAGAGTCACCAATTTTTTACAACTAACTCTAGTATAGATAATATTGTCTATAGAATGTTATTTGCTGACGGGGATGAGAGGGAAATCCCTTTGCCGCAGCCAGATTTGTTCAGTGTTGACAGGAAACCATGGTCGCGCTCTAAGGAGGAGGTGGATGAGCAACTGAAGATACAAGGCTTCCACCAGCAGCATGACTCCGAGGACGCCGAGCCCTCCTACGACTACACCGTCACGTATCCTGGTGCTTCTTCCAGCACATACCCAGAACAGGATCCTTCTTCGTCATACTACGGAGACACCACTTCATGGGGACCGTGGGAATGATCTCCACTTAGGCCAAAAGTCTAAGCTTGGGGGAGGTATACCGGCATCACTCATTCTTTGCACATTATGGTTGCTGGATACTTGTACATACTTGTTTAGTTTCTTAAAGTGGTTTTCTAATGAGAGGGAGATGATATTTGGGGAAGTGCTGTCTAAAAACAGATTCTGGGCTGTTACTAAAAAAATTCGTACGCACAGCCAGAATGTTATTTTGAGTTGAAATTTTTTTTGCATGTTCCCCAGGTTGTTATCTAACTTTCATTAGTTGAACACTTTTCGAACTGAGCAACAGAAGATTTTTGTAAAAATCGATTTCTGTACTGCTGTCAGGTTTTGGTAGATTTCTGCCATCCTGCTTTCTGTGTTTCTGTTAGTTTGCATTCTCTTGTTTTTGCTTTGTTTCTTTCCTAAAACACAAAAAGACCAAAAATATTTCTGTTGTTTCTCTTCACCATTTGTTTATTTAGTTCTTTGCTCCTATTTTTCCTTATTTGCTATCGTTAGTTTGCTATGAGAAAATCCAAAAAGATTTTGCTTTGTTTGCTTGTTTCCTTTTGTTCTTGTTTCTAACCCGAAAACACCAAAAATATTTTTTGTTCTTCTTTGGTTTTGTAAAGTTCATTAGGGAGTTCAGAGGTCTCTGGTGGTTGGAGCTTGGTTTCATTCCATATTATTATTCAAGCTGCACAAGTGAAAGGCAATAATGACGATCTACGACAACTTGACTGTGGTGAGAGGCTGGTATGCACTCTATTTGTTTTCATTTTTGTACATATACTCATCCATGTGAGCATGCTTAGTTGTTTCATGTGAGGTATATGTCATTTAATGAAAGTCTAGTAGTTCATGATCTCTCATGATTAGTTCCAATTTATTAATAATGAGTAGCATGTCATGAATATTTGCTTGCATTGTTTTATTCATAGATAGGTATGACATTGTGGTATCCTCCTCTGAATAATTCACTTGAATCGACTTGGCACATGCTCACGCATGCATATGACTAAACAAAAGTCAATTAAGCCTCGATGATTTACTTTGCTTCGGAGTTCTTGTATCACTTTTATGCCTCCGTTAATTTTATTTTGTCGCAAGCATGATTATGACGGTTATTGCTCTCTTGATTGTCGCTTCCCAGTCTATTGCTAGCCTTCACTTGTACTGAGCGGGAACGCTGCTCGTGCTTCCAAATACCTGAAAACCAAGTTATTCCAAAGTGTCCACCATAAATACCTATGCATGGCATTTCAAACCATTCCAAGTAAATTCTCATGTGCTACCTTTAAACCTTCAAACTACTTCTCAATTTGTGTTAATGTTTTATAGCTCATGAGGAAGTATGTGGTGTTTTATCTTTCAACCTTGTCATTTACTTATGACAGACTTTCATCAATGGACTAGTGGCACATCCGCTTATCCATTAATTTTGCAAAAAGAGCTGGCAACGGGGTTCCCAGCCCCAATTAATTAAACTTCATTAATAATTCTCTTCACGTGTTTTGCTCTGATTCATCAGTAAGCAACTTAACCTACAAATAGACACTTCCCCATGGTATGTGAATGTTGGAAGGCACCCGAGGATTCGGTTAGCCATGGCTTGTGTAAGCAAAGGTTGGGGGAGTGTCATCCATAATGAAACTAAAATGCATGTGTAAACAAAAGAGAAGAGGGATGATCTACCTTGCTGGTAGAGATAACGTCCTTCATGGGAGCCGCTCTTGAGAGTCTGGTTGGCGAGGTGGTTAGAGTACCCACTATCATTCGTTGACAACAACAAACACGTCTGAAAACAATTTTACTTCTGCTTTTGAAAAAAATGAAAAGCTCTAGCACATGTTAATCTCTGCTTCCCTCTGCGAAGGGTCAATCTTTTACTTTTATGTTGAGTCACCATCCTTTCTTTGAGCACCTTCTTGAGAGCATAACTGTCATTCTTAGTATAATATGTTTGTCCCAAAATATGATCAGCTGTGGTATAACTTTGATGCTTTTATCTTTGACAATCTTTACTTCTAGTCTTTCTATGAACTTCAGAGGTGCCTGGGCATTTATGTTTTGCTGTACAAATACAGGCAAGCGAGATACCACTTTATCATATCTTTCTATGAACATTGCAATCCTGCTTATGGAAGTGTTTCATGATGCTTGTTATTAGTTTGTTGGTATCTCTTTCATGATTGACTAGCTACTAGATGACTTTATTTGCATGTACCTTATTATGAATTGCTTAAGAACTTGCCATATCATGAGAATATTTACATCATATGAACAAATGTGTTCGTGAAAGTTCTTTTATCGCACTCAGTTGTTAACTGAATTGCTTGAGGACAAGCAATAAGCTAAGCTTGGGGGAGTTGATACGTCCAAAACGTATCTACTTTCCCGAACACTTTTGCTATTGTTTTGCCTCTAATTTGGGTATTTTGGATACAACTAACACGGACTAACGCTATTTTCAGCAGAATTGCTCTGGTGTCTTGTTTTTGTGCGGGAATTCAACTTTCAGGAAAATCCTCGGAATTTATGTCGAAGGGCTTATTTTTCCAGAAGAATCACGGAGCCAGAAGGGCAGGCCTGGGGAGGCCCAGGCCCCCAGACACTAGGCCGGCGCGGCCTGTAGGGGGGCGCGCCGCCCTAGCGTGTGGGCGCCTCGGCCAGCCTCTGACGGCCCCCTCTGGACTACTTAAGGGTTTCGATCTAAAAACGCGAGACGGGAAGTCGAAGTCGCCAGAAACCATCCAGCACGCCGCCACCGTCGCGAAACTCCATCTCAGGACCATAAACTCCGTTCTGGCACTCCGCCGGGACGGGGAATTGGAGGGGATCATTGCCGCCATCACCACCGACGCCTCTCCATCGACCAGCCATGTTTCCCCCATCCATGTGTGAGTAATTGTCAACACCCGGATTTTTAAGTCCAGATGCCTATTATGCCATTCCTCGCAATCCCAGGAATATTTTTTTTGCGAGACATAATAGATTGATATCACAACACATCATTCATTACAACACATAATTGTCTTACATAGAGGGATCACATGATCCGGTCTTAATACATCATAGTGGATCTAGAGATCCTATTACAACACACATAGCGGAAGCGAAGTAACGGTTGCGGTCCATCTATTCCACATGCAACTGTTGACGTCAGGAGTGATCCTAGTTGTCGTAGACGTCCTGCTGTCCATCTTCCTTGTACTGCTGTTCTCCTTCATAGTCTGGCCATTTGAATAGCCAGGGACAAAGCCATGAGTACTTTAAAGTACTCGCAAACTAATACTAATGTAAGCACTATCAACTATAGTAAGGGGGTGCTAAGCTCTAAGTTTATTTGCATAAAGCCAATTTTATTTCATAAGCATTTAGTAAAAGCCTCTTCATTTGCTAACTAACTCAAGTGGGAACATTAGTGTCATTCCCACAACTCTGTTGTGATTCAAGTCAAAGTCACCATTCACCCTTTTCAATTCAAGTCATAAGTCATATGTCACATTTTTGAAAATGGTCTGATGACGGAACAGTATGGCTTTTCCAATCGTCAATGACCGTGGACACGGCTATTCGAATGGTTCTATAATCTGCAGAGGTCGTACACTTGTGCCACAACATTTGCAATAATCCGTCAGGGTTAACTGGCCCTGATTTATCACAGTCCGTGTGCGGACTACCAACCATAACCTTTCACTTACATACCCTAGTATAGGCACATCTCCCCATGAGCTTGGCCTCCCAGTGAAGACAGACAGTCAGCCTGGGAAATGCACAGGGCTTGGGCCGGACATTCACCTCATTTCACGTCATTTCACATCATTTCATAATTCTTTGGAGGCGGCCCTTGGCATAACCCCGATGACGCTTGTTTAGAGGGAACTCATTCTAAGATACATAAACTTCTCGTTAATCCCTACCCATATCAGGTATTGTGGGGGTACTTTGTAAAATTGGAATGGTATCACATCCGAACCCAACCATCAGTTTTTGTAAAGTTCACCATGTCATTCACAAGTCATATTCACCTTCAAAATCTTTCAATAGAATGACTTCTCATTCCAAGGTTTTCAAAGTCATGTCATTTCACATGTTCCCATCTAAAGTAGTCAATTTTATTTATTTAGCACTAGCAACTAGTCATGAGGCGTGCTAACTAGCTTTGATTATTCTAGGCTAACTTTGATACTCTTGTAGTATTCTATCTCTAGACCAAAGTTAACTATAAAAGCAAGTTATAATAATCAAAGTAAAATCTTGTAAGAATAAAACTTGGGATGGGATCATGAAGCATAAAGTAAATTGGTGAGTGTGCCTTGCTCTAGTAGAGCTTTGCACTTTGCAAGAATATTAGCTTGCCTTGGTTGGTGTGGTGATCAAAGTTCTCTTCTTCTTCCTCTTGGTAGAAAACCTCCTCCTCTTGATAGTCTCCGGTACTAGCGTCTATAAACGAATACGAGGACACAATCACCAAACAATACTCAAGTGCTAGACTAATCACACAAATGGCTCACACAAGCTATTCTAACATCACCACATTCTTAACATGTTGGTTGACTTTGTTTTCTTTTAAAGAAAAATAATTTCCTCTCATTACAAATATTGATTAGGGTTTCAATTTAATTCTTTGAGAAATAATTTCCTCTCATTGAATCTTGTTAAGATTTAATTTCCTCAAATACTAAGGTATGAACACATGTTGACCAAGGTCAACACTTCACACTTATTATTTGAGAAGCATGACTTAAATGAGGGAATATACCTCATGCAATTTAATACTATCTTATTAATAATTTAATATCATTAATTCATACAACATGAGGTTTATTAGACTAAGGTCACTACCTCATGTTGAATTACTTGGGACAAAGTTTTAAATGAGACCAATACATCTCATATGATTTAATAAGTAGTTTTGAACAATTTAAAAACTACTATGAAAATGATTTAATATTTTCAATAACAACATATGGGTTATGAAGCCTAATGCCATCACCTCATGCATTTTAAAGTCTACTTTGGTTTAAGATCCTCAAGTGAGCAAGCATGAGACCATGCAACAAGGGTCATCACATTATCTCATACCACTTGGGAACATGATTTAAATGAGGTGCTACACCTCATAGATTTAAAATCTTAAATTTGGAAATAATTTAAATGGGCTAGTATTGACTACATAGCCAATTTTTGCTTCTAGCCCATGATCATATGAAGCAACCCTATCATATTTTTACATAAACAATTGGAGTATTTGAAATCTGAATTATGAGAATTTGAATTACCTCATAATAGTTTATGGTTGATTTTTAATAATTGTTTGAAGTTTGAAAAGTTACTGCCTTGTTATTTTTACTATTCAAATTCTACAAAAGATTTTGATTTGAATCTAGTGTGGTTGGATGGGGCGTTTCATAAGCTTTCTAAAAATATAAAATTCATCGAATTTGGTTTAGTAGAATTTGTCTTATTTAATTTTGAATCAAGCACCAGTATTGAATTTGAAATAAATTAATTAAACAGAATTCAAAATGGTGGGCTAGGCGGGAAAATGAAATGGGCCACAGAGAGGGAAAAGAACTGGGCCGGCCCAGCTAAGCTAGCGATGCTCGCGGGCCGCCTGACAGGGGCTACCCCACCTGTCAGCGTCACTTAAACCCGAGAAGCGGTACGCGAAGCGTGAACCGTTGGATTAGAACTAGATCGAGTGGCTCAGGAGGGTCGTCGTCTCCGGCGAGAACCAGGGTTACGGGCGGCGACAGTGGGGGGTCGGAGAGTCACCTGGGCTCCGGCGAGGCTGGTCGTCGACGCAGGGCGACGTTGCGGACGATGAGGAAGCGACTGGTACAGACGGCGGCTCCAACGGTGGTCGAATTCAATGGCGTCCTTCTCAGCACCGTCGCGGGCTCCGGCGAGAAATTGGACGGCTACGGGCGGCAATGTGGATGAGCAAGAGGTCGAGAGGGCTCAGGAGAGAGTGGGGAGTGGAGAGGTGTGAAGAAATCGTCCAGGGGATGCCCCCTTTTATAGGGTTGGGAGTGGCCGAGGCGGAGCGGGGCAGGTCGTCGTCGTCATCAAGGCTACGGTGGGCTAGCGTCATCGGCGGGGGTGCGGCAGTGTTGGCGATGTCACCGCGGACACGACGGGCGTCATGGCGCTGAAAATGGGGCACGGGAGCGTCGTCGTCGTCATCGGGTACCAGGGTACTGTGGCGGATGGTCGGCGACGATGGCGACGATGACAGAGCATGCGAGGGCCGGTGCGCGTGTCCACTGTGTTGCTGACGTCGAGGAGGTCGTGCAGGTGCAAGGAGAGGTCGTGGGGTGGTGTGAGATGACGAGGCGAGCAGGTGCACTGGCGCGCCCGTGCCATGCTCGTGCGCGCGCTGGCGAGGCTGGACGCGGTGATCACGTCACGGCCTGGCGGGTGTGGTCTTCTCCTGGGCCAGGGCTTGCGCCAGCAGATGCAGGGTGAGGTGAGGGCTCCAGGACATGGTGAGCAGAGTTGAGAGGGAGAGGAGAGGAGGTGGCATGTGGGTGTCATGGTGGCCGGCATGGTCTTGGCATTGATCATTTCTTTGCTTTGACTAAGGTGCAAGTGGATGGTGAGGTAGAGGAGAGGTGCAGGGATGCAGAGGTGGTCAGGTTGGACTTGGTCCAACTCACAAACTCAGCATGGGCTTCATTTTAATTTCTGCCCACAAGGTGTTTGTAGAAATGGCCGAAAGAAAAATATTTTTGAATTTTGAAAAGATTTTTGGTGGAGTGTAAAGATATAATATTAGAAGTAGAATGGAGGTGGTGGTTGTCAAAATGAAGTTGAAAAGCAGAAACACAAATTGCACATGATCTACCATTTGCAATATGGTTCTAACTTTGCTTGATCCCCATTTGATTTTGAGAAAGAATTTGCAGGGGTGGTTTTGGGCAAAATTGTTCACCTTGATGTTGTCTTGGATGAGGTGCAAAGATTGGGCAAAGTTTAGTTTAGAAAACTTCCAAACCAGGGGCTCAAAGATGGCATCAGACTAAAATTGTCACAAGTGACCATATTGCATGTGAATTGGAATTTGCATTTGTTTTCAATTTGATTTGAGTTTATTTGTTTCCCAAAGTGTTAATAAGTGGTTATTAACCATTTACAACCAATGGTGCAAGCCAAAAGGGTCTAGGTTAAAGATTTGCAAAATTGGCCATAGCCACATATATGTTTTTGGAAAATTCTTTTACTTTCCATTTGATTTAGTTTTTCTTGACCCCATTGATGTGGTTGAGTGTTAAAATGGTATAAGAAGGTAATCCAAGCAATAGAACCAAGTTTGGTGGCCTTTTACTCAAATTTGCATTTTTGGCCATTTCTCCTCATATGCCTCTATGGACATTTTGGATTTTTCTTTATTTTCCTTTATTTCATCTTGGAGTGGATTGGTTGAGTACTAGGTAGTGTTCCTTAATATTTTCAAACCATCTAGCAAAAGTAGATCATGACTTAGACCTAGTTTTCAAATATAGACTTAGGCTCATATGTGTATTTCTATTTTTATTTCCTTTTATTTTTATTTGATCAAAGGGCATGTGTAGGGTTCATTTAGGGTTAGATGAGGTTTAGTATTGGTTTCAAACCATTTGGGCAAGGTAGAGGTGCTTAGGTCAAGTTTTGGGAATATGGCTATGTGCCACATATGTCTCTATGCATATGTTTATTTTAAATTTTGTGTCTCACTTAATTTGATTGGTAAGTACTAGTTTAGTTGTGTTGATGTTTTCAAAACATCTAACCAAGGTAGAAAAGCCTAGGTAAAAGTTTTATCCAAAAATAGCCATAGGCACTTAGGTCCTTTTCTTATTTAAATTCCTTTTATTTTATTTTCACTTGGATGGTAAAAAGGGATGTGAGGTTTAGGGTTTAAGAGTATTTCAATACTAATGAAACAAGCAATCATGGCAATTGCACAAGATTTAAACAAGATCTATATGTATCAATCTTATTTTAATAAAAGTTTTTGTTGGTTCCAAAATTTGGAAATAGGGAAATTCATTTTCTCTTTTGTTTTAAATTTTGAGATGTTACAAACCCTTCCCCCTTAAACAAATCTCGTCCCGAGATTTTAAGAAAAGTTAGGTTCCTAAGAGAGATTGGGCAATTGGATTAACAGGAACATACTTGGCATGGCTGGAGGTGCTTACTGGGCTTCATTGGCAGTCATGTGGTAGAAACGGCCGTTGTTGTTGTTCTGGTTCCTTCTTCTGCGGCGGCTGTTGCTTGGCAGGTGCGGTATTGGCGGCAATCTTGGCAAGCTTCTTGGGGCACTCATTGGAGTAGTGACCCACAACTCCACATTCATAGCAGTTTACAGTTGACTTGTCCTTCGGGGTGACGGGGATGGCATTGCTTCCGGTCCTCGGGCCGTGTTGGTGTTGTTGTTGTTCCCATTGTTGTTGTTGCTGTTGTTGGGGTTGTTGTTGTTGTGGTGGCTGTTGTTGTTGTTGCCTCCGGGGGGGTCCTCCATTGTTGTTGGTGTAGTTGGGGCGATAATTCTGAGCAGGGGGCTTGTTGTGTCTTGGGGTGAATCCTCCAGAGGAGTTGTTGCGGTACTTCTGGGTATGGTGGGGTCCATTCTGGTTCATCATCCTGCGCTTGCGGTTCTCATTGGCCTGATGCAGCTTTCCTTCCATCTGGATGGTTGAGTCCACCAGGGCTTCGAGGTCGCGAACGGAATGTTCACCAACACAGTTGCATTTCATCATGTCCGTTCGAAATCTCTCATTCCTTTTCTCTTTGGTGTCGGTCTCATCCGGGGCGTACCTTGACAGAGTAAGAAACCTGTCGCGGTATTCCACCACGGACATTCTTCCTTGCTTGAGTTCCCGGAACTCGTCTCTCATCTTCTTGATCGGTCCTTGGGGCACATGATATTTGCTGAACTTGAGCTTGAAATCTGCCCAAGTCATCATATGTCCCGCATTCATTGCACGGGCACTCGTCCACCAGGCTCTGGCAGGTCCTGATAGGTAATGGGTGGCGAACAGTACTTTCTCTGCGGCTTCTACTCCCGCAACTTCTAGGTTGTTCTCCATTGTCTGGAGCCAGTCATCATCAAGGGGTTCTTCTGTCTTACTAAACATTGGGGGATTAGTGTTTTGGAAATTCTTCAGCTTCGATCCAGGGTGATCGTGGTTTCCATGGCCCTGATTGTTCTGAGCTATCTGCTGCAGTGCAGCAATGTTGTCTTGTTGTTCAGCTCTCTCGGCTTCGCGGTCTTCCATCATCATCTGCAGCATTTGCATCATTGCATCCTGGTTGGCGTTGCGGTTTTGTGGGGCCATCTGAAGATTGAGGTAGATGATAAGATACGAGGGAAATTTCTATGGTTTGTTTGAGTTAAATTCAAAAAGTTTCAAAACTTGAGTAGTGTTGAGGGGGTAAAACCAACAACACTTTTTCATTCATACCAAACATCACACATTACAAAGCTAACAAACTGTTGGTTTTAAGAACCATTCATCGCTCTACGATACAAAGGGATCCTGATACAAACTCACACCTATGATAGTGCTTTAGTGATACTACTCTTCATCTTCATGGGTGATGTGCTTAGCGACCAGTGCGGGCGTTGTCCAACTCCTTGCGGGTCTGGTGAAGCAGGAAGTCTAGACATGCAACATAGTAGTGCATCTCCGGGTGCGGTGGCATGGTTAGTGGTCTTCCCATGGGATCATGTCTTGGGTAGTAGACAAAGCGAGTGTTCTTGACTTTGTTCTCATTTTGTCCGCACAAACGGGCAATTGCTTCCTGCATGGCTTTGGCTATCCCATCCTTCCAAGTGTTTCCCGTTACAGAAAACCAGATGGTTTCCCATATTGGGGCTCCCAGCTTTCCTCTCAGATCTGCAGTAACTTCCCACCGAGGTGGTCCTCCCGATGGATGGTTGAGGGGTATTCCGAAGAACTCGGGATACGGGCGTCCCAAATATTCAACTAGTTGCTTCAAATCCTTCTCGAACATTAGGTCTCCTCCATGGCCAAGCTGATAGGATTCACATTGGTATTCCATCTGTGAGCAATTTAAGATGAGTAAGTTAATGAGGTGACCAAGTGTGCAAACTTTTATGTAGAATTTTCAAGGAAAAATAGGGCATGGGTTTCTCTTTTTGAAAAGATCTCAAGGGTAAGAGAGTGAATAATTTTTCAGAAATATTCCCTTCATTTGTTTTTGAAACTAAATTTTTCAGGACGTCCATTCTAACTAGGGTCTCCTAAGGTCAAACAATGGCTCTGATACCAACTTGTCAACACCCGGATTTTTAAGTCTAGATGCCTATTATGCCATTCCTCGCAATCCCAGGAATATTGTTTTTGCGAGACATAATAGATTGATATCACAACACATCATTCATTACAACACATAATTGTCTTACATAGAGGGATCACATGATCCGGTCTTAATACATCATAATGGATCTAGAGATCCTATTACAACACACATAGTGGAAGCGAAGTAACGGTTGCGGTCCATCTATTCCACAGGCAACTATTGACGTCAGGAGTGATCCTAGTTGTCGTAGACGTCCTGCTGTCCATCTTCCTCGTACTGCTGTTCTCCTTCATAGTCTGGCCATTTGAATAGCCAGGGACAAATCCATGCGTACTTTAAAGTACTCGCAAACTAATACTAATGTAAGCACTATCAACTATAGTAAGGGGGTGCTAAGCTCTAAGTTTATTTGCATAAAGCCAATTTTATTTCATAAGCATTTAGTAAAAGCCTGTTCATTTGCTAACTAACTCAAGTGGGAACATTAGTGATTCAAGTCAAAGTCACCATTCACCCTTTTCAATTCAAGTCACAAGTCATATGTCACATTTTTGAAAATGGTCTGATGACGGAACAGTATGGCTTCTCCAATCGTCTGTAACCGTGGACACGGCTATTCGAATAGTTCTATACTCTGAGAGGTCGTACACTTGTGCCACAACATTTGCAATAATCCGTCAGGGTTAACTGGCCCTGATTTATCACACTCCGTGTGCGGACTACCAACCATAACCTTTCACTTACATACCCTAGTATAGGCACCTCTCCCCATGAGCTTGGCCTCCTAGTGAAGACAGACAGTCAGCCTGGGAACTGCACAGGGCTTGGGCCGGACATTCACCTCATTTCACGTCATTTCACATCATTTCATATTTCTTTGGAGGCAGCCCTTGGCATAACCCCGATGACGCTTGTTTAGAGGGAACCCATACTAAGATACATAAACTTCTAGTTAATCCCTACCCATATCAGGTATTGTGGGGGTACTTTGTAAAATTGGAATGGTATCGCATCCGAACCCAACCATCAGTTTTTGTAAAGTTCACCATGTCATTCACAAGTCATATTCACCTTCAAAATCTTTCAATAGAATGACTTCTCATTCCAAGGTTTTCAAAGTCATGGCATTTCACATGTTCCCATCTAAAGTAGTCAATTTTATTTATTTAGCACTAGCAACTAGTCATGAGGGGTGCTAACTAGCTTTGATTGTTCTAGGCTAACTTTGATACTCTTGTAGTATTCTATCTCTAGACCAAAGTTAACTATAAAAGCAAGTTATAATAATCAAAGTAAAAGCTTGTAAGAATAAAACTTGGGATGGGATCATGAAGCATAAAGTAAATTGGTGAGTGTGCCTTGCTCTAGTAGAGCTTTGCACTTTGCAAGAATATTAGCTTGCCTTGGTTGGTGTGGTGATCAAAGTTCTCTTCTTCTTCCTCTTGGTAGAAAACCTCCTCCTCTTGATAGTCTCCGGTACTAGCGTCTATAAACGAATACGAGGACACAATCACCAAACAATACTCAAGTGCTAGACTAATCACACAAATGGCTCACACAAGCTATTCTAACATCACCACATTCTTAACATGTTGGTTGACTTTGTTTTCTTTTAAAGAAAAATAATTTCCTCTCATTACAAATATTGATTAGGGTTTCAATTTAATTCTTTGAGAAATAATTTCCTCTCATTGAATCTTGTTAAGATTTAATTTCCTCAAATACTAAGGTATGAACACATGTTGACCAAGGTCAACACTTCACACTTATTATTTGAGAAGCATGACTTAAATGAGGGAATATACCTCATGCAATTTAATACTATCTTATTAATAATTTAATATCATTAATTCATACAACATGAGGTTTATTAGACTAAGGTCACTACCTCATGTTGAATTACTTGGGACAAAGTTTTAAATGAGACCAATACATCTCATATGATTTAATAAGTAGTTTTGAACAATTTAAAAACTACTATGAAAATGATTTAATATTTTCAATAACAACATATGGGTTATGAAGCCTAATGCCATCACCTCCTGCATTTTAAAGTCTACTTTGGTTTAAGATCCTCAAGTGAGCAAGCATGAGACCATGCAACAAGGGTCATCACATTATCTCATACCACTTGGGAACATGATTTAAATGAGGTGCTACACCTCATAGATTTAAAATCTTAAATTTGGAAATAATTTAAATGGGCTAGTATTGACTACATAGCCAATTTTTGCTTCTAGCCCATGATCATATGAAGCAACCCTATCATATTTTTACATAAACAATTGGAGTATTTGAAATATGAATTATGAGAATTTGAATTACCTCAAAATAGTTTATGGTTGATTTTTAATAATTGTTTGAAGTTTGAAAAGTTACTGCCTTGTTATTTTTACTATTCAAATTCTGCAAAAGATTTTGATTTGAATCTAGTGTGGTTGGATGGGGCCTTTCATAAGCTTTCTAAAAATATAAAATTCATCGAATTTGGTTCAGTAGAATTTGTCTTATTTAATTTTGAATCAAGCACCAGTATTGAATTTGAAATAAATTAATTAAACAGAATTCAAAATGGTGGGCTAGGCGGGAAAACGAAATGTGCCACAGAGAGGGAAAAGAACTGGGCCGGACCAGCTAAGCTGGCGATGCTCGCGGGCCGCCTGACAGGGGCTACCCCACCTGTCAGCGTCACTTAAACCCGCGAAGCGGTACGCGAAGCGTGAACCGTTGGATTAGAACTAGATCGAGTGGCTCAGGAGGGTCGTCGTCTCCGGCGAGAACCAGGGTTACGGGCGGCGACGGTGGGGGGTCGGAGAGTCACCTGGGCTCCGGCGAGGCTGGACGTCGACGCAGGGCGACGTTGCGGACGATGAGGAAGCGACTGGTACAGACGGCGGCTCCAACGGTGGTCGAATTCGATGGCGTCCTTCTCAGCACCGCCGCGGGCTCCGGCGAGAAATTGGACGGCTACGGGCGGCAATGTGGATGAGCAAGAGGTCGAGAGGGCTCAGGAGAGAGTGGGGAGTGGAGAGGTGTGAAGAAATCGTCCAGGGGATGCCCCCTTTTATAGGGTTGGGAGTGGCCGAGGCGGAGCGGGGCAGGTCGTCGTCGTCAAGGCTACGGTGGGCTAGCGTCATCGGCGGGGGTGCGGCAGTGTTGGCGATGTCACCGCGGACAAGACGGGCGTCGTGGCGCTGAAAATGGGGCACGGGAGCGTCGTCGTCGTCATCGGGTACTAGGGTACTGTGGCGGATGGTTGGCGACGATGGCGACGGTGACAGAGCATGCGAGGGCCGGTGCGCGTGTCCACTGTGTTGCTGACGTCGAGGAGGTCGTGCAGGTGCAAGGAGAGGTCGTGGGGTGGTGTGAGATGACGAGGCGAGGGTGCACTGGCGTGCCCGTGGCCATGCTCGTGCGCGCGCTGGCGAGTCTGGACGCGGTGATCATGTCACGGCCTGGCGGGTGTGGTCTTCTCCTGGGCCAGGGCTTGCGCCAGCAGATGCAGGGTGAGGTGAGGGTTCTCCAGGACATGGTTGAGCAGAGTTGAGGTGAAGGGAGAGGGAGGTGGCAGGGTGGTGAGCATGTGGGTGTCATGGTGACCGGCATGGTTTCGGCATTGATCGTTTCCTTGCTTTGACTAAGGTGCAAGTGGATGGTGAGGTAGAGGAGAGGTGCAGGGATGCAGAGGTGGTCAGGTTGGACTTGGTCCAACTCACAAACTCAGCATGGGCTTCATTTTAATTTCTGCCCACAAGGTGTTTGTAGAAATGGCCGAAAGAAAAATATTTTTGAATTTTGAAAAGATTTTTGGTGGAGTGTAAAGATATAATATTAGAAGTAGAATGGAGGTGGTGGTTGTCAAAATGAAGTTGAAAAGCAGAATCACAAATTGCACATGATCTACCATTTGCAATATGGTTCTAACTTTGCTTGATCCCCATTTGATTTTGAGAAAGAATTTGCAGGGGTGGTTTTGGGCAAAATTGTTCACCTTGATGTTGTCTTGGATGAGGTGCAAAGATTGGGCAAAGTTTAGTTTAGAAAACTTCCAAACCAGGGGCTCAAAGATGGCATCAGACTAAAATTGTCACAAGTGACCATATTGCATGTGAATTGGAATTTGCATTTGTTTTCAATTTGATTTGAGTTTCTTTGTTTCCCAAAGTGTTAATAAGTGGTTATTAACCATTTACAACCAATGGTGCAAGCCAAAATGGTCTAGGTTAAAGATTTGCAAAATTGGCCATAGCCACATATATGTTTTTGGAAAATTCTTTTACTTTCCATTTGGTTTAGTTTTTTCTTGACCACATTGATGTGGTTGAGTGTTAAAATGGTATAAGAAGGTAATCCAAGCAATAGAACCAAGTTTGGTGGCCTTTTACTCAAATTTGCATTTTTGGCCATTTCTCCTCATATGCCTCTATGGACATTTTGGATTTTTCTTTATTTTCCTTTATTTCATCTTGGAGTGGATTGGTTGAGTACTAGGTAGTGTTCCTTAATATTTTCAAACCATCTAGCAAAAGTAGATCATGACTTAGACCTAGTTTTCAAATATAGACTTAGGCTCATATGTGTATTTCTATTTTTATTTCCTTTTATTTTTATTTGATCAAAGGGCATGTGTAGGGTTCATTTAGGGTTAGATGAGGTTTAGTATTGGTTTCAAACCATTTGGGCAAGGTATAGGTGCTTAGGTCAAGTTTTGGGAATATGGCTATGTGCCACATATGTCTCTATGCATATGTTTATTTTAATTTTGTGTCTCACTTAATTTGATTGGTAAGTACTAGTTTAGTTGTGTTGATGTTTTCAAAACATCTAACCAAGGTAGAAAAGCCTAGGTAAAAGTTTTATCCAAAAATAGCCATAGGCACTTAGGTCCTTTTCTTATTTAAATTCCTTTTATTTTATTTTAACTTGGATGGTAAAAAGGGATGTGAGGTTTAGGGTTTAAGAGTATTTCAATACTAATGAAACAAGCAATCATGGCAATTGCACAAGATTTAAACAAGATCTATATGTATCAATCTTATTTTAATAAAAGTTTTTGTTGGTTCCAAAATTTGGAACTGGGGAAATTCATTTTCTCTTTTGTTTTAAATTTTGAGATGTTACAGTAATTCCCCCGCTGTAGGCTGAAGGGGATGGTAGGGATTGGATGAGATTGATCATGTAATAGTCATAAGATTGTTAGGGCATGGTGCCTAGTATCCGTAGATGGTACTTTTATGATATTGTTGCAACTTGTTATGCTTAATTCTTGTCACTAGGGCCCGAGTGCCATGATCTCAGATCTGAACATGTTATTGTTTCATCATGATATGCGTTGTTTTATGATCTTACCTGCAAGTTGTATACACATGTTGCTGTCCGGAACCCGAGGCCCCAAAGTGACAGAAATTGGGACAACCGGAGGAAGGCGGTGATGTGAGGATCACATGTTTTCATGGAGTGTTAATGCTTTGCTCGGTACTCTATTAAAAGGAGTACCTTAATTTCCAGTAGTTTCCCTAGAGGCCCGGCTGCCACCGGCTGGTAGGACAAAAGATGTTGTGCAAGTTTCTCATTGCGAGCACATACGACTATATACGGAACACATGCCTATGGATTGATTAGTACTTGGATACCGTTTTATTATTATTTGCAAATGCCCTACCATGATTGTTATATGAATTCTCTCATCCATGCAACGCCCGTTCATCCATCCCTGTGCCTACAGTATTTTAATCCTGTTGTTTACTATAATCACTACTGCTGTCTTTATTTCACTGCTGTTATTTCACTATTCCTACTGCTATAAAACTGTTGCTACGATAAACTCTTGCGAGCAAGTCTGTTTTCAGGTGCAGCTGAATTGACAACTCATTGTTAAGGCTTACAAGTATTCTTTGTCTCCCTTGTGTCGAATTAATAAATTGGGTAATACTTCCCTCAAAGACTGTTGCGATCCCCTATACTTGTGGGTCATCAGTAGGTCAGGAGGCGGCGCGAGGGGCCCACACCATAGGGCGGCGCGGGCCCCCCTCTAGCCGCGCGGCCTACGGTGGCGGCCTCGTCGCCCACTTCGTTATCCCTTTGGTCTTCGGAAGCTTCGTGGAAAAATAACACCCAGGCGTTGATTTCGTCCAATTCAGTATATTTCCTTTGTAGGATTTCTGAAACCAAAAACAGCAGAAAATGGCGCTTCGGCATCTTGTTAATAGGTTAGTGCCGGAAAATGCATAATAATGATGTAAAGTATGAATAAAACATGTGAGTATTGTCATAAAAGTAGCATGGAACATAAGAAATTATAGATACGTTCGAGACGTATCAAGCATCCCCAAAATTAGTTCCTACTCGCCCTCGAGTAGGTAAACGATAACAACAAATAATTTCTAAAGTGACATGCTACCAACATAATCTTGATCAACATTATTATAAAGCATATGAGATGGATGGAGTGATCTGAAGCAAAATATTGCTAACAAAAGATAATGACTAAACAAATGAATCATATAGCAAAACTTTTTATGAATAGTACTTTCAAGACAAGTGCCAACAAGAATTGCATAAGAGCTAACTCATAAAGCAATAAATTCAAAGTAGAATGCATCGAAGCAACACAAAGGATGATTAAGTTTCAGCGGTTGCTTTCAACTTGTAACATGTATATCTCATGGATATTTGTCAACATAGAGTAATATAACAAGTGCAATAAGTAAACATGTAAGAATCAATGCACACAGTTAACACAAGTGTTTGCTTCTAAGATAGAAAGAAGTAGGTAGAATGACTCAACATAAAGTAAAAGAATGGCCCTTCGCAGAGGGAAGCATGGATTACTATTTTTGTGCTTGAGCTTTTATTTTGAAAACATAGAAACAATTTTGTCAACGGTAGTAATAATTCATATGTGCTATGCATAATACTTCCTACAAGTTGCAAGCCTCATGCATAGAATACCAATAGTGCCTGCACCTTGTCCTAATTAGCTTGGATTACATGAATTATCATTGCATAACATATGTTTCAACCAAGTGTCACAAAGGGGTACCTCTATGCCGCCTGTACAAAGGTCCAAGGAGATCAATCACATTTGATTTCTCGTTTTTAATAGATCTCAACTTAAGACATCCATACCGGGACAACATAGACAACAGATAATGGACTCCTCTTTTAATGCTTAAGCATTCAACAACAGATAATATTCTCATAAGAGAGTGAGGATGTATGTCCAAACTGAAAACTTCCACCATGATACATGGCTTTGTTAGCGGCCCAATGCTCTTCTCTAACATATGCATACTCAAACCATTTGATCATGACATCACCCTTACTTCAGACAAGACGAACATGCATAGCATCTCACATGATATCCAACAAAGGTAAAAAGTTGATGGCGTCCCCAGAAACATGGTTACCGCTCAACAAGCAACTTATAAGAACTAAGACACATAACTACATATTCATCACCACAATAGTTTTTAAGCTATTTGTCCCATGAGCTATATATTGCAAAGATAAAGGAATGAAATTTTAAAGGTAGAACTCAAGTAATTTACTTTGGAATGGCAGAAAAAATACCACATAGTAGGTAGATATGGTGGACACAAATGGCATGGGTTTTGGCTCAAGGTGTTTGGATGCACGAGAAGCATTTCCTCTCAGTACAAGGCTTTGGGCTAGCAAGGTTATTTGAAGCAAACACAAGTATGAAAAGGTACAACAAAACTTACACAAGAACATATTGCAAGCATTATAAGACTCTACACTGTCTTCCTTGTTGTTCAAACACTTTACCAGAAAATATCTAGACTTAGAGAGACCAATCATGCAAACCAAATTTTAACAAGCTCTACGGTAGTTCTCCATTAATAGATTCCAACCAAATAGCAATCAACCAACTACATGATGCAAGAGCTTAAACATGATCTAATGAGAGCTCAAAACAATTGCCAAGTTTCAAGTTATTCCAAACCATATGAAGCATTTTCTGATTCCAACCAAATAGCAATCAACGAAGCAATTTTCAGCATTTGCCATGAACATTAAAGCACAACTAAGAACACAAGTGTTCCATATGAAAAAGCGGAGCGTAATATCTCCAATATAAGGATGGTGGGATCCAACTTTATTCAAACCAAAACAAAAACAAAAACAAACAGACGCTCCAAGTAAAGAACATAAGATGTGATGGAATAAAAATATAGTTTCACTAGAAGTGACCTAATAAGTTGTCGATGAAGAAGGGGATGCCTTGGGCATCCCCAAGCTTAGATGCTTGAGTCTTCTTAAAATATGCAGGGATGAACCACCGGGGCATCCCCAAGCTTAGATCTTTCACTCTTCTTGATCATATTGTATCATCCTCTTCTCTTGACCCTTGAAAACTTCCTCCACACCAAACTTAAAGCAAACTCATTAGAGGGTTAGTGCATAATCAAAAATTCACACATTCAGAGGTGACATAATCATTCTTAACACTTCTGGACATTGCACAAAGCTACTGAAAGTTAATGGAACAAAGAAACCCATTCAACATAGCAAAAGCGGCAATGCGAAATAAAAGGCAGAATCTGTCAAAACAGAACAGTCCGTAAAGACGAATTTTCCAGAGGCACTTAACTTGCTCAAACAGAAAAACTCAAAACTAATGAAAGTTGCGTACATACCTGAGGATCACGCACGTAAATTGGCATATTTTGTTGATTTTTCTACAGAGAGTTCTACGCAAATTCGTGAAAGACAGCAATTCTGTTTCTGCGCAGCAATCCAAATCTAGCATCAACTTTACCATAGAGACTTTACTTGGCACAAAAACATGATAAGGAGAGGTTGCTACAGTAGTAACAACTTCCAAGACTCAACAATACTGTAATAAAATAAAGCATGGGTTATCTCCCAAGAAGTGCTTTTCTTTAACGCCTTTCAGCTAGGCGCAGAAAGTGCAAATCAAGTATTATCAAGAGAAGAAGCATCAACATCATAATTTGTTCTAATAATAGAATCAAAAGGCAACTTCATTCTCTTTCTAGGGAAGTGTTCCACACCTTTCTTGAGAGGAAATTGATACTTAATATTTCCCTCTTTCATATCAATAACAGCACCAACAGTTCGAAGAAAGGGTCTTCCCAAGACAATAGGACAAGATGCATTGCATTCAATATCCAAGACAACAAAATCAACGGGGACAAGGTTATTGTTAACCGTAATGCGAACATTATCAATCCTCCCCAAAGGTTTCTTTTTAGAATTATCAGCAAGATTAACATCCAAATAACAATTTTTCAATGGTGGCAAGTCAAGCATATCATAAATTTTCTTAGGCATAACAGAAATACTTGCACCAAGATCACATAAAGTATTACATTCAAAATCATTAAATTTCATCTTAATGATGGGCTCCCAACCATCTTCCAATTTCCTAGGAATAGAAGCTTCAAGTTTTAATTTCTCTTCTCTAGCTTTAATGAGAGCATTTGTAATATGTTTTGTAAAGGCAAAATTTATAGCACTAGCATTAGGACTTCTAGCAAGTTTTTGTAATAACTTTATAACTTCAGTAATATGACAATCATCAAAATCTAAACCATTATGATCTACAGCAATGGGATCATTGTCCCCAATATTTTGAAAAATTTCAGCAGTTTTATCACAAGCAGTTTCAGCAGTTTCAGGCAATTTTGTACGCTTTGCACTAGGAGTAGAAACATTGCCAACACCAATTATTTTACCATTGATAGTAGGAGGTGTAGCAACATGTGTAGAATCAACATTACTAGTGGTGGTAATAGTCCAAACTTTGGCTACATTATTCTCTTTAGCAAGTTTTCTTTTTCTTCTCTATCCCACCTAGCATGCAATTCAGCCAACATTCTAATATTATCATTAATGCGAACTTGTATGGCATTTGCTGTAGCAGAATTTTTTTTATCATTATCCTCAGGTTTAGCAGCCATTTTATTAATTAAAGAAGATTGTGATTCAGACATATATGAGATTCGATTTTCAGCATTTGAAAGTTTAGTTTGCAAACCAGAAATTTTCATATTCAAATTTTCAAGTTGGTTTCCTATATTTTTCAACAAGGCAGATTGTTCATTCATAGTTTTAGTAAACAATTGATTTTGCTCATATTGTGATTGCATAAAGCTCTTAGTAGTTCTTTCAATTTCCAGTATCTTTTCCTCACTAGGCAAAACAGATCTACCATAAGAATTACCATAACCACTACCATTATTAGAAGGATATGGCATATAGTTGTTGTTACCATAATTATTCCTATAAGCATTGTTGTTGAAATTATTATTCTTAATGAAATTCACATCAACATTTTCTTCTTGAACCAATGAAGCTAAAGGAACATTATTAGGATCAATATGAGATCTACCATTTGCAAGCATAGACATAATATCATCAATCTTATCACCCAAAGAAGAGGTTTCTTCAACAGAATTTACCTTCTTACCTTGAGGAGTTCTTTCAGTGTGCCATTCAGAGTAATTGATCATCATATCATCAAGAAGCTTTGCGGCGCCCAAGGTGATGGACATAAAAGTACCTCCAGCAGCTGAATCCAATAGGTTCCTTGAGGAAAAATTCAATCCTGCATAAAAGGTTTGGATGATCATCCAAGTAGTTAGTCCATGGGTAGGGCAATTCTTTACCAAAGATTTCATTCTCTCCCATGCTTGAGCAACATGTTCATTATCAAATTGCTTAAAATTCATAATGCTACTTCTCAAAGATATAATCTTAGCAGGAGGATAATATTTACCAATAAAAGCATCTTTACATTTAGTCCATGAATCAATACTATTTTTAGGCAAAGAAAGCAACCAATCTTTAGCTCTTCCTCTTAATGAGAAAGGAAACAATTTCAGTTTTATAATATCACCATCTATATCTTTATACTTTTGCATTTCACAGAGTTCAACAAAATTATTAAGGTGGGCAGCAGCATCATCAGTACTAACACCAGAAAATTGCTCTCTCATAACAAGATTCAGTAAAGCAGGTTTAATTTCATAGAATTCTGCTGTAGTAGCAGGTGGAGCAATAGGAGTACTTATAAAATCATTATTATTTGTGCTAGTGAAATCACACAACTTAGTATTTTCAGGAGTACCCATTATAGCAGTAATCAAGTAAACTAAGCAAGTAAAATAAAATATAGTAAAGACAAGTAACTAATTTTTTTGTGTTTTGATATAGAGCTAGTAAACAAGACAGAAATTAAAGCAACTAATTTTTTGTGTTTTTGATATAAAGCAAACAAGAGAGTAAATAAAATAAAGTAAAGCAAGACAAAAAACAAAGTAAAGAGATTGGATGTGGAGGACTCCCCTTGCAGCGTGTCTTGATCTCCCCGGCAACGGCGCCAGAAAAAGAGCTTGATACGCGTGATGCACACGTCCGTTGGGAACCCCAAGAGGAAGGTGTGATGCGCACAGCAGCAAGTTTTCCCTCAGAAAGAAACCAAGGTTATCGAACCAGTAGGAGTCAAGGAGCACGTGAAGGTTGTTGGTGGAGGAGTGTAGTGCGGCGCAACACCAGTGAAACCGGCGCCAACGTGGAACCTGCACAACACAATCAAGATACTTTGCCCCAACGTAACAGTGAGGTTGTCAATCTCACCGGCTTGCTGAAAACAAAGGATTAAACGTATTGTGTGGACGATTATGTTTGTTTGCAAAGAACAGTAGAGAACAATGATTGCAGTAGATTGTATTCAGATGTAAAAGAATGGACCGGGTCCACAGTTCACTAGTGGTGTCTCTCCAATAAGATAAATAACATGCTGGATGAACAAATTACAGGTGGGCAATTGACAAATAAAGATTCAATACATATCATGATGATCACTATGAGATTTAATCAGGGCATTACGACAAAGTACATAGACCGCTATCCAGCATGCATCTTTGCCTAAATAGTCCACCTTCGGGTTAGCATCCGCCGGTATTAAGTTGTAAACAACAGACAATTGCATTAAGTATGGTGCATAATGTAATCAACACAAATATCCTTAGACAAAGCATCGATGTTTTATCCCTAGTAGCAACAGCACATCCACAACCTTAGAACTTTCTGTCACTGTCCCAGATTCAATGGAGGCATGAACCCACTATCGAGCATAAATACTCCCTCTTGGAGTTACAAGTATCAACTTGGCTAGAGCCTCTACTAGCAACGGAGAGCATGCAAGAACATAAACAACACATATATGATAGATTGATAATCAACTTGACATAATATTATATATTCATTGGATCCCACCAAACACAACATGTAGCATTACAAATAGATGATCTTGATCATGTTAGGCAGCTCACAAGATCTAAACATGATAGCACAAGCGGAGAAGACAACCAACTAGCTACTGCTATGGACCCATAGTCCAAGGATGAACTACTCACGCATCAATCCGGAGGCGGGCATGATGATGTAGAGCCCTCCGGTGATGATTCCCCTCTTCGGCAGGTGCGGAGGCGATCTCCTGAATCCCCGAGATGGGATTGGCAGCGACGGCGTCTCTGGAAGGTTTTACGTATCGTGGCTCTCGGTACGGGGGTGCGACGAAGGCTTTAAGTAGGCGGAAGGGTAGGTCAGGGGGCGGCACGAGGGGCCCACACCATAGGGCGGCGCGGCCCTATGGTGGCGGCGCCTCGTCGCCCCACTTCGTTATCCCTTCGGTCTTCCGGAAGCTTCGTGGAAAAATAAGACCCCAGGCATTGATTTCGTCCAATTCCGAGAATATTTCCTTTGTAGGATTTCTGAAACCAAAAACAAAACAGCTTGGCGCTTCGGCATCTTGTTAATAGGTTAGTGCCGGAAAATGCATAATAATGATGTAAAGTATGTATAAAACATGTGAGTATTGTCATAAAAGTAGCATGGAACATAAGAAATTATAGATACGTTTGAGACGTATCACCGCACGCATGGTTAGATCCGCACCGCCGCACGCACGGTTAGATCCGCGTTGCCGCCGCACGGTTAGATCCGCGCCGCCGCACGCACGCTGTTGTTCCGCGCCGCCGCGACCGCCAGAGTAAGAGAGGAAATAGGAGAGAGGAAGATGCGACTGGAATATGCGACTGCCAGGGTTGGTAGGTATGTGCTCTGCTCTTCTCTCCGTATGCGTCCATCGAGGTAGAGAGAGATATACAGGCCATCCGATCATAAATGATCCAACGGTGCAAGCGTACGTTGAGCTATCAACCAACCAAGATCCGTGTGACATACATCTCGACAAATCAGATATCAGCCAGTGAGTACAAGTGAGGAAAACTAAGTAGAACTAAGAGGGGGAAAGTGAGGAAATGTTTATCGGAAGGGCAAAACTGAGTAGGACTGAGTAAAACAAGTGGACCCGGAGGGGGAAAACTGAGTAAAACTAAGTAAAACAGGGGCACCCAAATAATAAAGGGAGTAAGGGAAATTGAAGCTTTTGGCATAAAAATTGTTAGATTGTGTTATTTGAACAATATAGTACATTTTGGCCGACGTGATATTATTTGCAATTCAAAGATACACAAGTGTGACGAATTTGGACTCATTTGGACAAAGTTTGTAAGCATAGTGGGTATTTGGGAGGTGTGTTGAGTAGAAAGCCCTGCATCTTCATAGCTAGTAGCTCATGGACTAGGAAGTGGTTTTGGGAAAAACTTCATATCTCTATATTTCCTTTTCCATTATTATTTCTCTAGGTTGTAGGTAACATAACAAGACTCCATGGGAAGGTTCCACCATGTTTTGAATTATTTTGAATTATTTTGAATTAAACTAAACCCAAAAAAATTTTTTGAGTTTAGTCACTTAGAAAATGATAAATGTGGCTTAAGCGATGAACTTATTCGAGGTGCATGACCATAGAAAACTTGCAATAACACATACATTATTGTGATTATTCAACATACAAACTTGGGAACGTCACACTAGTTCGAATTCAATACAAAGGGATCCCCAATACAAATTGTTCATACAAATTCAAATTAATTGTTCAAAATAAAATCTTTCTCTTGCTCCTGGTGTGACTCGCTGGGTCCACCACCTTACTCCGGGTAACCCTACCAGGGATATTACCGGTGTCTACCTTCCTTTTGCCCTCTTTCTTGTTCTTCTTCTTCTCTTCGGGTTGTGCCAAGACCGAGACAACCATATCATACGAAGCTTGTGCTCTTTCTTCTAATGCATTTTCTTCCCTTGCTTCTACAATCTGCTCTTCGGGTTGTGCCAAGACCGAGACAACCATATCATACGAAGCTTGTGCTCTTTCTTCTAATGCATTTTCTTCCCTTGCTTCTACAATCTGCTCTTGATCCATCGGTTTACCCAGCTCTCGATCAATTACTTCACTCAGCTGTCTATGCATTTCTTCAACGGCCTCTCGATCCATCTGTTCCCTCTACTCTTGATCCATCGGTTCAAGCAGCTCTCGATCCATCTGTTCCCTCTGCTCTCGATCCATCGGTTCAGAAGCTCTCGATCCATCGGTTCAAGCAGCTCTCCATTCACTGCTTCAATCTCCTCATGTTGAATTGTTGCTTCATTCTCCTCTGCATTTGCTGCTCCCGCCTGATCTTCCATTCCAAAAGCTGGGTCAACTGGATTTTTACAAAGCCTAGCAATGTGTCCAGGGGTTCCACAACGTTTGCACTTACGTCGTCGAATCGGTGCACCACCCTCTGCACTAGCTCTGATCCTATTCTTCCTCGGCCTACCTGCCGGTCTAGTCAAAACTGGAGAGTACAGTTTGAAGCCTGGATCGACTTTCATCCATTGGTCTTTTCCCAACAAGGTAGGAACATTCATAGCATATGCAGCCCTAAATTTGGCAACAGAGAAATACTCTGACACATACTGATCAACTTCACCTTCTTCACCCCCTATAACACTCATGAAAAACAATGCGTGTATGCAGGGTATCCCACGGATCTGCCATCGCCTACAATGGCATGTCCTATCAACCAAACTCACTGGATACCTCCACTGCCTGTTTTTACTGTCAGTGTAGGTTACCTCAGCCTCCATTCCTTTTCTGATGCATTTCATCTTCAATTGTTTTGCCCTGGCATGCAAAGACTTAATCAAAGATGGGAGCATGAGATGGCCAACATATTTTGTGGATGCAATTCTTTGACGCAGATCGATCTTTATCATGATCATCTGCCTAATCTTATCAAATATTTGCCACAGCATAAGCCCTTTCAATGACTTGACCTTTGAATTGAAACTCTCCGCAAGGTTACTTGTTACATAGTCTACCTTGCAAATTTCATTGAATTGGCTTCTTGACCACACCCTACCATGATGTTCATCCAAGTACTCCTTCACCCCAGGTTTTTGTTTATACAACACATCCAAATGAAACAGATGCTTCCTAATGTTGCATGTGTATGAAGCTGGCCATAGGTTGTCAGTAAAAACTTTACCCTTGAATTTCTTTGTAAAATTTTGTACCAAGTGTCGCATACATTCCCTATGCTCCACTCCAGGGAATACTGCTTCTACTGCACTCTCCAAACCTTTGCAAGCGTCTGTGTGGATAGCAAGTCCTGGTGGATGACCTATAAGGTCGCGCAAATTCTGCAGAAACCAAGTCCAACTTTCCTCTGACTCAACCTCCAAAACTCCATAAGCAACAGGGAACATCCAATTGTGTCCATCAACTGCAGTAGCAGCAACTAGCTGTCCTTTAAACCTGCCATGAAGAGCTGTTGCATCCATGGCCAAATAAGGCCTGCAACCGTCCTGAAAGCCTTTCCAGCAAGTTTTGAAACAAACAAAAGCCCTTCTAAAACATTCCTTCTGCATTATCCTCCCGCTTTTCAATTTGTAGGGAACTGTATGCTTGTCTATCGCTACAACACTGCCTGGACTAGCCATCTCCACTTCAGCTTTGAAAGTGTAAAGCAACTGAAAGCTTTCATTCCATGGACCATTAATCATGTCAAGAGCCATTTCCTTTGCATAGAACATCCTCATGTAAGGTATTTTATATTAAACTTCTCAAATATCTTTGTTATGAGTCTTGTTGGACCAAGTGATGGAGTTTCTCTCATCCAATCTATCATTGCATCTGCCAACCACATAGTCTTCGCTAGCTTTGATTTCTCCTCTGGCGCTCCCGCTCGAGGTGGACAAGTATGGTCGATCGAGTTCTTCTTTATCTGAAACATAATGATAAGGGATGTCAGTAACAGTTAACAAATTTTACACCGTGATCTAAAATACACAACTGGTTGGCGTAGTACCTGAACCAAGGTGCTTCTGAGCATTGTGGATGCATGCAGCCTCCACCTACACCTCTTGTATGGGCACTTAACTGTGAACCTACCTGGCTCACTTTTAATAACCTCATAATCATTCTTGGTGAGAATGCAATATGTAGTAATTGCATTACGGCAGTCCATCATCATTTGAAATACGGTGCCTTCTGCAAGCTGAGGATCCTCCCTGTTCCACTCAATTGTTGGCAAGTCATCACCTTCGTAATCGGCTAAAACGAGGTTGTCATTGTTCTCATCCTTCTCTTCATCATCAGTGTCATCAAATCTGGCACCTTGTGCAATATCTTCCATGTATTGATCCTCCATTGCATGTACTGCATCGATCTACCAATTCAGGAAACATCAACTCATCCTCATCATCTTGAGGAGACGGATCCTCAATCTCTGCATCATCCTCCACATCGGAACGATCTGGCTACCACTAGCACTGGGGACAGATGGTGTTGTTGTGGACCTACAAGGAGCGCGGCGGCGCACACTATTAGCAGAGGCAGCAACAGTAGAGAGACATGATGCCCGACCACCTGATGATGCCCCAACACCAGATGATGCCTGGACCCTGTCCACATGGATACGAATTTTACCGACACGGCAAGAATCATTCAAAGCAAAAAAGAATTCCCAGATCATCGTCGGAAATTAGTGGAACAAATCTTCCCTCCGTGCTGTTGAAATATTGGAAATCAACTGAATCGCGATAGCCCCAGGGGTACTTAGCGCAGATGTTATCTTTCAAATCCCTCAACGAGATGGTGGTTGCAACCACCGCTGGGATGTAAAATCCCATCACATTGCGTTCAGAATCATGCATAAAGCTAGTACCCAGCCTAACCACCAGCCGAAAAGCCACCGCTGGATCAATCCTATTCTAAAAGCAACACAGTTAGTTGAGCAACAACTATTCGCGCTCAAAAACTGCCTACAGTTAATTCACATCGGCAGACGATGCTTACCGAGATGGAATCCATGCGTTAGATCCCTCCGATTCCCAATCTTCTCCGCGGT
The DNA here is from genome assembly GCA_030979885.1 of Lolium multiflorum. NCBI lineage: Eukaryota > Viridiplantae > Streptophyta > Magnoliopsida > Poales > Poaceae > Lolium > Lolium multiflorum. Next base: position 283,866,480 of record CM061750.1, read on the forward strand.
TGAGGGCCGGGGCAGAATCGGGACACCAGATGGTTGTACAAACTCTACCGCGACAGGGGTAGATCTAGTGTAGGCGGAGCCCTCTCCGCCTCCCATGGGTGGTGGTGGGGGCGAGGGCGGATCGGGGCGGACGACGCCATAAGGTAGGAGGGAAGGACGGCGTGGCGGCGGAGGGGCGGTGTGTGAGCTCCTCCAGTCTCGAGGCGATGACCCACAAGTATAGGGGATTGCAACAGTCTTCGAGGGAAGTAAAACCCAAATTTGTTGATTCGACACAACGGGAGCCAAAGAATACTTATAAGCCTTGACATCGGAGTTGTCAATTCAGCTGCACCTGGAAAAGCACTAGCAACGGGTGATGTGAAAGTGGTGATATGATGCGGCGCCAGAAAATAGTTGGTACTACTTTGATGGCGTGTTGACAGGGAAATGTGATGCGGTAATATGAGAGCAATAGTAACACAGTAGTAGTAACACAGAGGAGATGGCACTGGAAAATATCCCAGCGCGCAGTTGATTGAAAAGCAATGATGATGAAATAAAGGACCGGGGTTCCCGACGATCTACACTAGTGGTAACTCTCCAGATAACAAGTGTTGGGTGAACAAATTACAGCTGGGCAATTGACAGAATTGAATTTAGCATTAAGACAAAATATTCAGTCTATTAATATCGTAGGCATGTTTTCCATATATAGTCATACGTGCTCGCAATGAGAAACTTGCATAACATCTTTTGTCCTACCAGCCGTTGGCAGCCGGGCCTCAAGGGAAACTACTGGTAATTAAGGTACTCCTTTTAATAGAGCACCGGAGCAAAGCATTAACACTTGGTGAAAACATGTGATCCTCATATCAAAGCCATCCCCTCCGGTTATCCCAATTCGAGATCACTTTGGGGCCTCGGGTTCCGGACAAAGACATGTGCATACAATTTGTAGATACAATCTAAGCAACAATTATAGAGCCTAGATCTAAGATCATGCCACTCGTGCACTAGTGACAAGCATTAAACATAACAATATTGCAGCAACAAATACTTCACAAACTTATAAGATATACTGAACATAATGATCAATCCATCGGATCCCAACAAACACAACACCAATTACATCATATGGATCTCAATCATGTAAGGCAGCTCATAAGATCATTGTATTGAAGCACATGGGAGAGAGTACCATCTAGCTACAGCCAAGAACCCATAGTCCCTGCGGGAATTACTCACAAACCATCATGGAGTCGAAGTGGAGGCGGTGGAGTCGATGGCGATGGCTCCGGGGGCACTTCCCCATCTCGGCAGGGTGCCGGAACAGAGACTTCTGTCCCCCGAATCTTGGTTTCGGCGATGACGGCGGCGTCGGAACTTTTCGTGGATGGAGGCTCCCGTTCCTGGGGTTTTCCCGATACGAGGAATAAATAGGCGGAAGGGCGGAGAAAACGAGGCGACGAGGCGCCAGTACATGGGCCAGGCGTGGCCAAGGGTGGGGCCGCGCCTGCCCTATGTACTGCCACGTGGCAGCTCTCCTGCGCGTGTCCTTCTGGCTCTATCTTCGTCCCAAAAAAATAAGACTTTGGGCTTTTGTTTCGTCCAATTCCGAGAAACTTTCATGTACAACTTTTCTGAAACACAAAAACAACAGAAAATAGGAACTGGCACTGCGGCATTGCGTTAATAGGTTAGTCCCAGGAAATGTCATAAAATGATGCAAAGTGCACATAAAACATAGAGGAATTGGTGTAAAACAAGCATGGAGCATCAAAAATTATAGATACGTTTGCAACGTATCAACATCCCCAAGCTCCTGCTCGTCTCGAGTAGGTAAGTGATAACAAACAAATAATTTTTGAAGTGACATGCACCTTCAAAGTTCAAAGGATGACTAAATACAAATAATTTAAGAACAAGTAATAACACATTCACGATTCAATCAATAATAATTCTGGGACCATGCACATAAAACTAAGAATGAAAACTATGCTCTCTTAATGGTCCATAAACTTAGAATATGAAGACTCAAAATAAAAGTAAAATAAAGGCCCTTCGCAGAGGGAAGCAGGGATTACTCATGTGCTAGAGCTTTTTACTTTGAAAGCATGGAAACAATTGTGTCAATGGTAGTAATAATTCATATGGGTTATGTATAAAACTTCCTATAAGTTGCAAGCCTCATGCATCGAATACTAATAGTGCTCGCACCTTGTCCTAATTAGCTCGGATTTCCATGGATTATCATCGCATTCCATATGTTTCAACCAAGTGTCACAAGGGGTACCTCTATGCCTGTACAAAGGTCCAAGGAGATAAATCGCATTTGATTTCTCGATTTTGATAGATCTCAACTTAAGGACATCCATACCGGGACAACATAGAAAACAAATAATGGACTCCTCTTTTTAATGCTTTAAGCATTCAACAATAATAATATTCTCATAAGAGATTTTGAGGATTTGAGTGTCCAAGCTGAAACTTCCACCATGATACATGGCTTTGGTTGGCAGCCCAATGTTCTTCTCTAACAATATGCATACTCGAACCATTTCAACTCATGGCAAATCTCTCTTACTTCAGACAAGACGAACATGCATAGCAACTCACATGATATTCAACAAAGGTGTGACAGTTTGATGGTGTCCCCAGATAACATGGTTACCACTCAACAAGCAACTTATAAGAACTAAGATACATAAGTGACATATTCCTTACCACAATAGTTTTTAGGCTACTTTCCCATGAGCTATATATTGCAAAAACAAGGAATAAATTTTTGAAAGGTTTTAAAGGTAGCACACAAGCAATTTACTTTGGAGTGGCGATAAAATACCACATATAGGTAGATATGGTGGACACAATTGGCATTTTGGTTTTTGGGAGTTGGATGCACGAGTAGAGCTCATACTCAGTACAAATGAAGGCTAGCAAAAGAAAGGGGGCGACCGACTAAGAGAGCAATAATGGCCATAATCATGCATAGCGACAAAACTTATTAATCAAAGCATATGGTGATATTAAAAATCAAAAACTAAATGATCATCAAGTCAACTCAATTGAAACATCAAAGGAGATCTTTCATTTGCATCACTATTAATATGAGACTTTTTACTCGTATCCAACACCAATCAACTTATTTGAAAAAACTCTCATAGATAATAAACATAAAGACCAGAGAGCTATTCATAAGGAAACTAACAAGCTCTGAACATAATATGAATGAAAAACTAGAGCTTAAACGCAGTACTCGCAAAAATAGAACGCTCGTTGAACATATGAGTGAAAACTAGAGCGTTCATGCAATTAAAGCGGAGCGTGTCTCTCTCCAAAACAAATATGATGGGTCCAACTTTATTGAACAGCAAACAAAACAAAACAAAACACACACAAAAAAAACGCTCCAAGAATAACACATAATGCATGAAGCAATAAAAATATAGCGCACTGAAAAATGACCTGGTGCTTTTTACTGATGAAGAGGGGGTGCCTGGGCATCCCCAAGATTTGACGCTTGAACCTCTTGGATATTTCTTGGGGTGTCCAGGGTGATGTCTACGGGTGCTTCTATTCTTGTAGACGGTGTTGGGCCTCCAAGAGCAGAGGTTTGTAGAACAGCACAAGTTTCCCTTAAGTGGATTACCCAAGGTTTATCGAACTCAGTGAGGAAGAGGTCAAAGATATCCCTCTCAAGCAACCCTGCAACCACAAAGCAAGAAGTCTCTTGTGTCCCCAACACACCTAATAGGTGTACTAGTTCGGTGAAGAGATAGTGAAATACAAGTGGTATGAATGAATATGAGCAGTAGTACGGCGCCAGAAAATAGCTTGCTGGCGTGCAGTTGATGGTAGTAATATTGTAGGAAGTAAACATGCAGTAGTAACGCAGCAGTAGTAACGTAGTAAAATAGTAACAAGCAGCGATAGCAGTATTTAGGAACAAGGCCTAGGGATTAGACTTTCACTAGTGGACACTCTCAACATTGATCACATAACAGAATAGATAAATGCATACTCTACACTCTCTTGTTGGATGATGAACACATTGCGTAGGATTACACGAACCCTCAATGCCGGAGTTAACAAGCTCCACAATTCAATGTTCATATTTAAATAACCTTAGAGTGCATGAAAGATCGAAACGACTAAACCAAGTACTAACATAGCATGCACACTGTCACCTTCATGCTTATGTAGGAGGAATAATACACATCAATACTATCATAGCAATAGTTAACTTCGCAATCTACAAGAGATCATGATCATAGCATAAACCAAGTACTAACACGAGTGCACACACTGTCACCATTACACCGTGTAGGAGGAATAAAACTACTTTAATAACATTGCTAGAGTAGCACATGGATAAATTGTGATACAAAACACATTGCAATCATAAAGAGATATAAATAAGCACTTCACTATGCCATTCATAACGGTGAATAAGTATTCTGTGAAATATAGCCTAAGAGACCCACACGGTGCACACACTGTCACCTTTACACACGTGGGACAAGGAGTCTCCGGAGATCACATAAGTAAAACTCACTTGACTAGCATAATGACATCTAGATTACAAGCATCATCATATGAATCTCAATCATGTAAGGCAGCTCATGAGATTATTGTATTGAAGTACATAGGAGAGAGATGAACCACATAGCTACCGGTACAGCCCCGAGCCTCGATGGAGAACTACTCCCTCCTCATGGGAGCAGCAGCGGTGATGAAGATGGCGGTGGAGATGGCGGGTGTCGATGGAGAAGCCTTCCGGGTACTTCCCCGTCCGGCAGGGTGCCGGAACAGAGACTCCTGTCCCCCAGATCTTGGCCGCGATGGCGGCGGCTCGGAAGGTTTCGCGTACCGTGGCTTCCTCTATAAGGGTTTTATATGGGGACCTTATATAGGCGAAAGGGCAGCCTCGGAGGGTCGAAGGGGCGACGACACCATAGGCTGGCGCGGCGAGGGCCGAGCCGCGCCACCTATCATCCTGGGCCCACAGGGCCCCTCTCGCGGCTCGGGTGTTGGATGCTTCCGGGCAAAATAGGAACAGGGCGTTGATTTCGTCCAATTAAGAGAATATTTCGTTACTAGGATTGAAACCAAAAACAGAAAAGGAACGGCACTTCGGCATCTTGTTAATAGGTTAGTTCTAGAAAATGCGTAAATACGACATATAATGTGCATAAAACATGTAGGTATCATCAATAAGTAGCATGGAACATAAGAAATTATCGATACGTTGGAGACGTATCAGCATCCCCAAGCTTAGTTCTGCTCGTCCCGAGCAGGTAAAACGATAACAAAGATAATTTCGAAGTGACATGCCATCATAATCTTGATCATACTATTTGTAAACATATGTAATGAATGCAGCGATCAAAACAATGGTAATGACATGAGTAAACAAGTGAATCATAAAGCAAAGACTTTTCATGAATAGTACTTCAAGACAAGCATCAATAAGTCTTGCATAAGAGTTAACTCATAAAGCAATAATTCAAAGTAGAGGTATTGAAGCAACACAAAGGAAGATTAAGTTTCAGCGGTTGCTTTCAACTTATGTATATCTCATGGATAGTGTCAATGTAAAGTAATATAACAAGTGCAATATGCAAGTATGTCGGAATCAATGCACAGTTCACACAAGTGTTTGCTTCTTGAGATGGGAGGAAATAGCTAGACTGACTCAACATAAAAGTAGAAGAATGGCCCTTCGACGAGGAAGCATCGATTGCTATATTTGTGCTAGAGCTTTTATTTTGAAAACATAAAGAGAGTATAAAAGTAAAGTTTTGAGAGGTGTTTGTTGTTGTCAACGAATGGTAGTGGGCACTCTAACCCCCTTGCCAGACAAACCTTCAAAGAGCGGCTCCCATTTTATTTTATTTTTGGGTGGCACTCCTTCCAACCTTTCTTTCACAAACCATGGCTAACCGAATCCTCGGGTGCCTGCCAACAATCTCATACCATGAAGGAGTGCCTTTTTATTTTAGTTTTATTTAGATGACACTCCTCCCCACCTTTGCTTTCTCAAGCCATGGCTAACCGAATCCTTCGGGTGCCGTCCAACAATCACATACCATGGAGGAGTGTCTATTTTTGTTAATTAATTTAGGACTGGGAATCCCATTGCCAGCTCTTTTTGCAAAATTATTGGATAAGCAGATGAAGCCACTAGTCCATTGGTGAAAGTTGCCCAACAAGATTGAAAGATAAACACCACATACTTCCTCATGAGCTATAAAACATTGACACAAATAAGAGGTGATAAATTTTGAATGGTTTAAAGGTAGCACTCAAGCAATTTACTTTGGAATGGCGGAAAATACCATGTAGTAGGTAGGTATGGTGGACACAAATGGCATAGTGGTTGGCTCAAGGATTTGGATGCATGAGAAGTATTCCCTCTCGATACAAGGCTTAGGCTAGCAAGGTTTATTTGAAACAAACACAACGATGAACCGGTGCAGCAAAACTCACATAAAAGACATATTGTAAACATTATAAGACTTTACACCGTCTTCCTTGTTGTTCAAACTCAATACTAGAAATTATCTAGACTTTAGAGAGACCAAATATGCAAACCAAATTTTAGCAAGCTCTATGTATTTCTTCATTAATGGGTGCAAAGTATATGATGCAAGAGCTTAAACATGAGCACAACAATTGCCAAGTATCACATTATCCAAGACATTTTACCAATTACTACATGTAGCATTTTTCAATTCCAACCATATAACAATTTAACGAAGAGGAAACTTCGCCATGAATATTATGAGCTAAGAACACATGTGTTCATACGAACCAGCGGAGCGTGTCTCTCTCCCACACAAGGATGAACTTATTCACAGAACTAAGATAACAAAACAAAAATAAAAGCACACACAGACGCTCCAAGTAAAGTACATAAGATGTGACCGAATAAAAATATAGTTTCAAGAGAAGGAACCCGATACTTTGTCGATGAAGAAGGGGATGCCTTGGGCATCCCCAAGCTTAGACGCTTGAGTCTTCTTAAAATATGCAGGGATGAACCACGGGGGCATCCCCAAGCTTAGAGCTTTCACTCCTCTTGATCATAGTATATCATACTCCTCTCTTGACCCTTGAAAACTTCCTTCACACCAAACTTCAAGCAAACTCATTAGAGGGTTAGTGCATAATCAAAAATTCACATGTTCAGAGGTGACACAATCATTCTTAACACTTCTGGACATTGCACATAACTTCTGAAAGTTAATGGAACAAAGAAACTCATTCAACTTAACAAAAGCGGCAATGCGAAATAAAAGGCAGAATCTGTCAAAAACAGAACAGTCCGTAAAGACGAATTTTAAAATGGCACCAGACTTGCTCAAACGGAAAAACTCAAAACTAATGAAAGTTGCGTACATATCTGAGGATCACGCTCGTAAATTGGCAGATTTTTAGAATTTTCTACAGAGACTTGTGCCAGAATTCGTGACAGACAGCAATGCTGTTTCTGCGCAGCGATCCCAAATATAACATCAACTTTAACATAGAAACTTTACTTGGCACAAAAACATGATAAGGAGAGGTTGCTACAGTAGTAAACAACTTCCAAGACACAAATATAAAACAAAGTACTGTAGTAAAAAAACACATGGGTTATCTCCCAAGAAGTTCTTTCTTTATAGCCATTAAGATGGGCTCAGCAGTTTTAATGATGCACTCGTAAGAAATAAGAGTTGAAGCAAAGAGAGCATCAAGAGGCAAATTCAAAACACATTTAAGTCTAACATGCTTCCTATGCATAGGAATCTTGTAAATAAACAAGTTCATGAAGAGCAAAGTAACAAGCATAGGAAGATAAAACAAGTGTAGCTTCAAAAATTTCAGCACATAGAGAGGTGTTTTAGTAACATGAAAATTTTTACAACCATATTTTCCTCTCTCATAATAACTTTCAGTAGCAACATGAGCAAACTCAACAATATAACTATCACATAAAGCATTCTTATCATGAGTCTCATGCATAAAATTATTACTCTCCACATAGGCATAATCAATTTTATTAGTTGTAGTGGGAGCAAATTCAACAAAGTAGCTATCATTATTATTCTCATCATCAAATATAGGAGGCAAAGTATCATCAAAGAAATTTTTCTCCTCAATGCTTGGGGGACTAAAAATATCATGCTCATCAAAGCCAGCTTCCCCAAGCTTAGAATTTTCCATAGCATTAGCAACAATAGTGTTCAAAGCATTCATATTAACATGTTCCATGGGTTTTTTAATTTTCGCATCAAACCATCCATGTCTTAAATCAGGAAATAGAATAAAAAGGTCATTGTTGTCCATTATGCCTAACTAGTGTAAACAAGAAACCAAATGTCGCAATTGCAGAGTCTAAAGGAAATAGCTTCGAGCACACACACAATGGCGCAGAAAAGTACCCTGGAACCGGAGTATGAGTGCCTTTTACCTTTCCTCCCCGGCAACGGCGCCAGAAAAGTGCTTGATGTCTACGGGTGCTTCTATTCTTGTAGACAGTGTTGGGCCTCCAAGAGCAGAGGTTTGTAGAACAGCAAGTTTTTCCTTAAGTGGATTACCCAAGGTTTATCGAACTCGGGGAGGAAGAGGTCAAAGATATCCCTCTCAAGCAACCACGCAACCACAAAGCAAGAAGTCTCTTGTGTCCCCAACACACCTAATAGGTGTACTAGTTCGGCGAATAGTGAAATACAAGTGGTATGAATGAATATGAGCGGTAGTACGGCCAGAAAATAGCTTGGCGTGCAGTTGATGGTAGTAATATTGTAGAAGTAAACATGCGGTAATAACGCAGCGTAGTAACGCAGAAACAGTAACAAGCGGTGATAGCAGTATTTAGGAACAAGGCCTAGGGATTAGACTTTCACTAGTGGACACTCTCAACATTGATCACATAACAGAATAGATAAATGCATACTCTACACTCTCTTGTTGGATGATGAACACATTGCGTAGGATTACACGAACCCTCAATGCCGGAGTTAACAAGCTCCACAATTCAACGTTCATATTTAAATAACCTTAGAGTGCATGAAAGATCGAAACGACTAAACCAAGTACTAACATAGCATGCACACTGTCACCTTCATGCTTATGTAGGAGGAATAATACACATCAATACTATCATAGCAATAGTTAACTTCGCAATCTACAAGAGATCATGATCATAGCATAAACCAAGTACTAACACGAGTGCACACACTGTCACCATTACACCGTGTAGGAGGAATAAAACTACTTTAATAACATTGCTAGAGTAGCACATGGATAAATTGTGATACAAAACACATTGCAATCATAAAGAGATATAAATAAGCACTTCACTATGCCATTCATAACAGTGAATAAGTATTCTGTGAAATATAGCCTAAGAGACCCACACGGTGCACACACTGTCACCTTTACACACGTGGGACAAGGAGTCTCCGGAGATCACATAAGTAAAACTCACTTGACTAGCATAATGACATCTAGATTACAAGCATCATCATATGAATCTCAATCATGTAAGGCAGCTCATGAGATTATTGTATTGAAGTACATAGGAGAGAGATGAACCACATAGCTACCGGTATAGCCCGAGCCTCGATGGAGAACTACTCCCTCCTCATGGGAGCAGCGCGGTGATGAAGATGGCGGTGGAGATGGCAGCGGTGTCGATGGAGAAGCCTTCCGGGGTACTTCCCCGTCCGGCGGGTGCCGGAAGAGACTCTGTCCCCCAGATCTTGGCTTCGCGATGGCGGCGGCTAAGAAGGTTTCGCACGTGGCTTCCTGTAAGGGTTTTGGTCGGGACCTTATATAGGCGAAAGGGCAGCCTCGGAGGGTCGAAGGGCGACGACACCATAGGCTGGCGTGGCCAGGGCCCAGGCCGTGCCACCCTATCATCTGGGGCCCACAGGGCCCCCCGCGACTCTCGGGTGTTCGGATGCTTCGGGCAAAATAGGAACTGGGCGTTGATTTCGTCCAATTCCGAGAATATTTCGTTACTAGGATTTCTGAAACCAAAAACAGCGAAAAACTGGCACTTCGGCATCTTGTTAATAGGTTAGTTCCAGAAAATGCGTAAATACGACATATAATGTGCATAAAACATGTAGGTATCATCAATAAAGTAGCATGGAACATAAGAAATTATTGATACGTTGGAGACGTATTAAGGGGACATCCCCAAGTTTGAGCTTTTGTCCATTCTTCATCCTATGGCATCATTCTTCTCTCCCTACACTTGAAAACTTCCTTCACCCAAAACTCAACATAATTCATTAGCAATATTAGTGTAATCAAAATAAGCAATCCACTTGGTTCTGGTATGACATATGTAAAGCTTATATTAAAACATTAGCTACTGCATAAACTTCTTCGGAAAGCTCCTTCTTTCAAAAGAACTCAAAAAGAAAAATATTAAGAGGCAAATGCACAAATGGCAGAAATCTGTCAAAACAGAACATCAGTTAAAGATCGATTTTTTTGAGACTTCTTCGTCGCTCAGATCGAAAAATGTTGAACTAATGAAAGTTATATAATAACCTGGGGAATATGCTCGTAAATTTTCAGCTCATGGTGACGTTCTGGTGATTTATGCGAATTTTTCTCGCGACAGTCCAGAAACAGAAACAGAATTGCAAATTCCCCAAATACTACTTTCTTACCATTAGAGGCTACTCTTGGCACAAAAATGAAAATAAAAATGATAAGGAGAGGACATTACAGTAGCAATGACTTCCAAGACTCAACAAAATAGTAAAATAACAGAAATAAAAACATAATGGGTTGTCTCCCAAAAAGCTCTTTCTTTACAGCCATTAAGATAGGCTCAATAATTTGAGAAGATGCTCACATATGTAATATGAATTGAAGCAAAAGAGAGCATCAAGAAGCAAATATGAAACACATTTAAGTCTTACCCACTTCCTGTGCATGGGAATCTTGTACACAAATGAATTCACAAAGAACAAAGTGACAAGCATGTGAAGGTAAAACAAGAGTAACTTTAAAATTTTCAGCATGTAGAGAGGTGTTTTAGTACCATGTAAATTCCTACAACCATATTTTCCTCTCTCATAATAATTTTCAGAAGCATCATGAATAAACTCAACAATATAACTATCACATAAAGCATGCTTTTCATGATCTTCAAACACATAATTTTTATCAAGCTCAAAAATAGTAGGATTAAAACAATCAAACCCACTTTTAGAAATTTTATAACAAGATGATCGATCATTATCAAGAGGTATGGGACTACTAGTAGCAATCCTATTTTCAGTAGCATTATAATTTATAGCATCAAGTAACATAGGACCATCATCTAGAGCTTTATCATAAACACTCTCCAAGCAAAATTCTTTAGTTCCATGCATTTCAAAATTAGGCACAAATAAAGGATTATCATGAGATTTATCAAAATAGCATGGATTATTATAAATAACAGTAGCATAATTATTCTCACAAGTTTTACTCACAGGGAATATTTCAAGAGAATCCTCATGAACATAACATTCGTCCTCCTTTGGTGAGCATGGAGGGCAATCAAATAATGTAAGAGATAAAGAGTTACTCTCATTAGAAGGTTGGCATGGGTAGCTAATCCATTCTTCCTCCTTTTGTTCATCACTCTCCTCCTCTTTTTCATCTAATGAGCTTTCGGTTCAACAACTTATTCTTCCACGGGTGATGTGGGCATTACCCTTCGGGTAACTGATGTTGTACTACCTCTTATGGCCCAACAGGGGCCCATGAAGGCACTCGTTGGCCAGGTGGGCCGCTACGTCGGTTTCTAAGAAGAATTCTTGAAGAACAAGGCGAGAAGACGAAGAATACAAGGAAAGTTTAGACCTAGGACTCTTTGTAACCTAGTCGTACCCGGACAGACCTCTCGAGACCTGGCTCCCAATATAAGGGCCAGGAGAGGGGCTGCCGAGGGACACACAATCATAATAGCCATAACCACCGTAAGTCTAGAGCTAGGTCACCGTAGAACTTAGCCTCTCGACGAAAGTCATAGTCGAAACCTTCAGCACCCCTTTGTAACCGATATTTTCAGCAATCAAGATCAGACAAGCAGGACGTAAGGATTTTACCTCATCGAGGGCCCCGAACCTGGTAAATTGCTCTCCCCGCTTGTTTGATAACCGATGTCTCGTGTCATCCTACAGGATTCCATCTACCCTAAGCCCCTACGGAGGGCATTGCCGAGTAACCTCGACAACGGGTTCCTGCAAACTGTGGATACATTCTTGTGCATAATTGAGTCTCTCTTTATAATCAATGATATAACAATTATTGCCGAATTTTGTGCAATAATCAAGGATAGAAGAGACATAATCTTTAAGGTCATGACAAGCAACACAAGTTTCATAATTTTTAGACATGAAGGATTCTATTTCAGAGGCTCCCATAAATAAGACAAATTGTTCTACTTCTTCGAATCCAAGATGAATATAGTTATTTGATAGTTCGAAATTAAAACTTCTTCACTAAAGCTAGATTGGAATTTAAGATGTTTAGTATCATGTTTAGAGCAACAATTTATATCATGGCGTTTAAGCAAAATTTATCAATTGTATCCAACTTTTTTAACGTGCCCCCCATGACTTTTCCCTTATATGATTCTCTATACTTCATAAATAATTATGCAAGTTCCATAGAGTATAAAGTAGGTCCTTCCATAACAATAGTTTTTTGTTTTTCGATTTGTCAAATTTTTATGGATTTTCAGATATATAGGAAAAATAAAACAAGACAAAAATAAGCTAGACAAAACAAAATGAAATAAAAACAGCGAGAGAGGTGGAGTGTACTCCCAAGGTGAACTTATAAGTACAGCTATGCTCCCTGGCAACGGCGCCAGAAAATAGTCTTGATGGCCCATGAGTATAGGGGATCGCAACAGTCTTCGAGGGAAGTAAAAGCCAAATTTGTTGATTCGACACAAGGGAAGCCAAAGGATACTTATAAGCCTTGACAGCGGAGTTGTCAATTCAGCTGCACCTGAAAAAGCACTAGCAACAGGGTGATGTGAAAGTAGTGGTAATATGATGCGGCGCCAGAAAATAGTTGGTACTACTTTGATGGCGTGTTGACAGGGAAATGTGATGCGGCAGTAATATGAGAGCAATAGTAACACAGCAGTAGCAGTAACACAGAGGAGATGGCACTGGAAAATATCCCAGCGCGCAGTTGATTGAAAAGCAATGATGATGAAATAAAGGACCGGGTTCCCGACGATCTACACTAGTGGTAACTCTTCAGATAACAAGTGTTGGGTGAACAAATTACAGCTGGGCAATTGACAGAATTGAATTTAGCATTAAGACAAAATATCCAGTCTATTAATATGTAGGCATGTTTTCCATATATAGTCATACATGCTCGCAATGAGAAACTTGCATAACATCTTTTGTCCTACCAGCCGGTGGCAGCGGGCCTCAAGGGAAACTACTGGTAATTAAGATACTCCTTTTAATAGAGCGGAGCAAAGCATTAACACTTGGTGAAAACATGTGATCCTCATATCAAAGCCATCACCTCCGGTTATCCCAATTCGAGATCACTTTGGGGCCTCGGGTTATGGACAAAGACATGTGCATATTGTAGATACAATCTAAGCAACAATTATAGAGCCTAGATCTAAGATCATGCCACTCGTGCACTAGTGACAAGCATTAAACATAACAATACATTAAACATAACAATATTGCAGCAACAAATACTTCACAAACTTATAAGATATACTGAACATAATGATCAATCCATCGGATCCCAACAAACACAACACCAATTACATCATATGGATCTCAACCATGTAAGGCAGCTCATAAGATCATTGTATTGAAGCACATGGGAGAGAGTACCATCTAGCTACAGCCAAGAACCCATAGTCCCTGCGGGAATTACTCACAAACCATCATGGAGTCGAAGTGGAGGCGGTGGAGTCGATGGCGATGGCTCCGGGGGCACTTCCCCGTCTCGGCGGAGGAACGGAGACTTTGTCCCCCGAATCTTGGTTTCGGCGATGACGGCGGCGTCGGAACTTTCGTGGATGGAGGCTCCGTTCTGGGGGTTTCCGATACGAGGAATAAATAGGCCGAAGGGCGGAGAAAACGAGCGACGAGCGCCGTACATGGGACAGGCGTGGCCAAGGGTGGGGCCGCGTCTGCCCCATGTACTGCCACGTGCAACTCTCCTGCGCGTGTCCTTCTGGCTCCGTCTTTGTCCCGGAAAAATAAGACTCTGGGCTTTTGTTTCGTCCAATTCCGAGAAACTTTCATGTACAACTTTTCTGAAACACAAAAACAGCAAAAAACGACACTACGGCAGCTGCGTTAATAGGTTAGTCCTAGGAAATGTCATAAAATGATGCAAAGTGCACATAAAACATAGAGAAATTGGTGTAAAACAAGCATGGAGCATCAAAAATTATAGATATGTTTGCAACGTATCAGAAAGCTTTGGGTGACTGAGAGACCGCCAGTCTGACATGTCTCATTGGGTCAACGGTCAACACTGATGTCTACGGGTGCTTCTATTCTTGTAGACAGTGTTGGGCCTCCAAGAGAGGTTTGTAGAACAGACAAGTTTCCCTTAAGTGGATTACCCAAGGTTTATCGAACTCGGGGAGGAAGAGGTCAAAGATATCCCTCTCATGCAACCTGCAACCACAAAGCAAGAAGTCTCTTGTGTCCCCAACACACCTAATAGGTGCACTAGTTCGGCGAAGAGATAGTGAAATACAGGTGGTATAAATAAGTATGAGCAATAGTACGGCGCCAGAAAATAGCTCGCTGGCGTGCAGTTGATGGTAGTAATATTGTAGGAAGTAAACAAGCAGTAGTAACGCAGTAGTAGTAACGCAGTAAAACAGTAAACAAGCAGCGATAGCGTATTTAGGAACAAGGCCTAGGGATTAGACTTTCACTAGTGGGCACTCTCAACATTGATCACATAACAGAATAGATAAATGCATACTCTACACTCTCTTGTTGGATGATGAACACATTGCGTAGGATTACACGAACCCTCAATGCCGGAGTTAACAAGCTCCACAATTAAATGTTCATATTTAAATAACCTTAGAGTGCATGAAAGATCGAAACGACTAAACCAAGTACTAACATAGCATGCACACTGTCACCTTCATGCTTATGTAGGAGGAATAATACACATCAATACTATCATAGCAATAGTTAACTTCGCAATCTACAAGAGATCATGATCATAGCATAAACCAAGTACTAACACGAGTGCACACACTGTCACCATTACACCGTGTAGGAGGAATAAAACTACTTTAATAACATCACTAGAGTAGCACATAGATAAATTGTGATACAAAACACATTGCAATCATAAAGAGATATAAATAAGCACTTCACTATGCCATTCATAACGGTGAATAAGTATTCTGTGAAATATAGCCTAAGAGACCCACATGGTGCACACACTGTCACCTTTACACACGTGGGACAAGGAGTCTCCGGAGATCACATAAGTAAAACTCACTTGACTAGCACAATGACATCTAGATTACAAGCATCATCATATGAATCTCAATCATGTAAGGCAGCTCATGAGATTATTGTATTGAAGCACATAGGAGAGAGATGAACCACATAGCTACCGGTACAGCCCCGAGCCTCGATGGAGAACTACTCCCTCTTCATGGGAGCAGCGGCGGTGATGAAGATGGCGGTGGAGATGGCAGCGGTGTCGATGGAGAAGCCTTCCCGGGGCACTTCCCCGTCCGGCAGGGTGCCGGAACAGACTCCTGTCCCCGGATCTTGGCCGCGATGGCGGCGGCTCCGGAAGGTTTCGCGCACCGTGGCTTCCTCCGTAAGGGTTTTCGATGCGGGGGCTTTATATAGGCGAAAGGGCAGCGTCGGAGGGCGAAGGGGCGACGACACCATAAGGCGCGCGGCCGGGGCCTGGCCGCGCCGGCCTATCATCTGGGCCCACAGGGTCCCTCCGGCGGCTCTCGGGTTCCGGATGCTTCCGGGCAAAAATAGGAACACAGGCGTTGATTTCGTCCAATTCCGAGAATATTTCGTTACTAGGATTTCAAACCAAAAACAGCAGAAAACAGGAACTGGCACTTCGGCATCTCGTCAATAGGTTAGTTCCGAAAACACATAAATATGACATATAATGTGTATAAAACATGTAGATATCATCAATAAAGTAGCATGGAACATAAGAAATTATCGATACGTTGGAGACGTATCAGCATCCCCAAGCTTAGTTCTGCTCGTCCCGAAGGTAAAACGATAACAAAGATAATTTCCGAAGTGACATGCCATCATAATCTTGATCATACTATTTGTAAATATATGTAATGAATGCAGCGATCAAAAACAATGGTAATGACATGAGTAATCAATGAATCATAAAGCAAAGACTTTTCATGAATAGTACTTCAAGACAAGCATAAATAAGTTTTGCATAAGAGTTAACTCATAAAGCAATAAATCAAAGTAAAGGTATTGAAGCAACACAAAGGAAGATTAAGTTTCAGCGGTTGCTTTCAACTTATAACATGTATATCTCATGGATATTGTCAACATAGAGTAATATAACAAATGCAATATGCAAGTATGTAGGAATCAATGCACAGTTCACACAAGTGTTTGCTTCTTGAGGTGGAGAGAGATAGGTAAACTGACTCAACAATAAAAGTAAAAGAATGGTCCTTCAAAGAGGAAAGCATCGATTGCTGTATTTGTGCTAGAGCTTTTATTTTGAAAACATGAAACAATTTTGTCAACGGTAGTAATAAAGCATATGAGTTATGTAAATTATATCTTACAAGTTGCAAGCCTCATGCATAGTATACTAATAGTGCCCGCACCTTGTCCTACTTAGCTTGGACTACCGGATCTTCGCAATGCCATGTTTCAACCAAGTGTCACAAAGGGTACCTCCATGCCGCCTGTACAAAGGTCTAAGGAGAAAGCTCGCATTTTGGATTTCTTGCTTTTGATTATTCTCAACTTAGACATCCATACCGGGACAACATGGACAACAGATAATGGACTCCTCTTTAATGCATAAGCATGTAGCAACAATTATTATTCTCATATGAGATTGAGGATATATGTCCAAACTGAAACTTCCACCATGATTCATGGCTTTAGTTAGCAGCCCAATGTTCTTCTCTAACAATATGCATGCTCCAATCATTAAGGTGATAGATCCTTCAGACAAGACGGACATGCATAGCAACTCACATGATATTCAACAAAGAATAGTTGATGGCGTTCCCAGAAGCATGGTTATCGCACAACAAGCAACTTAATAAAAGATAAAGTGCATAAGTACATATTCAATACTACGATAGTTTTTAAGGCTATTTTGTCCCATGAGCTATATATTGCAAAGGTAAATTATGGAATTTTAAAGGTAGCACTCAAGCAATTTACTTTGGAATGGCGGAGAAATACCATGTAGTAGGTAGGTATGGTGGACACAAATGGCATAGTGGTTGGCTCAAGGATTTTGGATGCATGAGAAGTATTCCTCTCGATACAAGGTTTAGGCTAGCAAGGTTATTTGAAACAAACACAAGGATGAACCGGTGCAGCAAAACTCACATAAAAGACATATTGTAAACATTATAAGACTCTACACCGTCTTCCTTGTTGTTCAAAACTCAATACTAGAATTATCTAGACCTTAGAGAGACCAAATATGCAAACCAAATTTTAGCAAGCTCTATGTATTTCTTCATTAATGGGTGCAAAGTATATGATGCAAGAGCTTAAACATGAGCACACAATTGCCAAGTATCACATTATCCAAGACATTTTAACAATTACCACATGTAGCATTTTTCCAATTCCAACCATATAACAATATAACGAAGAGGAAACTTCGCCATGAATATTATGAGCTAAGAACACATGTGTTCATACGAACCAGCGGAGCGTGTCTCTCTCCCACACAAGCATTTATTCAAACAAAAACAAAAACAAAAACATACAGACGCTCCAAGTAAAGTACATAAGATGTGACCGAATAAAAATATAGTTTCAAGAGAAGGAACCTGATACTTTGTCGATGAAGAAGGGGATGCCTTGGGCATCCCCAAGCTTAGGCTTGAGTCTTCTTAGAATATGCAGGGGTGAACCAGGGGGCATCCCCAAGCTTAGAGCTTTCACTCCTCTTGATCATAGTATATCATACTCCTCTCTTGACCCTTGAAAACTTCCTTCACACCAAACTTCGAGCAAACTCATTAGAGGGTTAGTGCATAATCAAAAATTCATATGTTCAGAGGTGACACAATCATTCTTAACACTTCTGGACATTGCACAAAACTTCTGAAAGTTAATGGAACAAAGAAACTCATTCAACTTAACAAAAGGCAATGCGAAATAAAAGGCAGAATCTGTCAAAAACAGAACAGTCCGTAAAAAACGAATTTTAAAATGGCACCAGACTTGCTCAAACGGAAAAACTCAAAACTAATGAAAGTTGCGTACATATCTGAGGATCACGCTCGTAAATTGGCAGATTTTTTCGAATTTTCTACAGAGACTTGTGCCCAGATTCGTGACAGACAGCAATGCTGTTTCTGCGCAGCGATCTCAAATATAACATCAACTTTGACATAGAAACTTTACTTGGCACAAAAACATGATAAGGAGAGGTTGCTACAGTAGTAAACAACTTCCAAGACTCAAATATAAAACAAAGTACTGTAGTAAAAAAACACATGGGTTATCTCCCAAGAAGTTCTTTATTTATAGCCATTAAGATGGGCTCAGCAGTTTTAATGATGCACTCGCAAGAAATAGAAGTTGAATCAAAAGAGAGCATCAAGAGGCAAATTCAAAACACATTTAAGTCTAACATGCTTCCTATGCATAGGAATCTTGTAAATAGACAAGTTCATGAAGAGCAAAGTAACAAGCATAGGAAGATAAAACAAGTGTAGCTTCAAAAATTTCAGCACATAGAGAGGTGTTTTAGTAACATGAAAATTTTTACAACCATATTTTCCTCTCTCATAATAACTTTCAGTAGCATCATGAGCAAACTCAACAATATAACTATCACATAAAGCATTCTTATCATGAGTCTCATGCATAAAATAATTACTACTCCCAACATAAGCATAATCAATTTTATTAGTTGTAGTGGGAGCAAATTCAACAAAGTAGCTATCATTATTATTCTCATCATCAAATATAGGAGGCATAGTATCATCAAAGTAAATTTTCTCCTCAATGCTTGGGGGACTAAAAATATCATGCTTATCAAAGCCAGCTTCCCCAAGATTAGAATTTTCCATATCATTAGCAACAATAGTGTTCAAAGCATTCATATTAATATGTTCCATGGGTTTTTTAATTTCGCATCAAACCATCCATGTCTTAAATCAGGAAATAGAATAAAAAGGTCATTGTTGTCCATTATGCCTAACTAGTGTAAACAAGAAACCAAATGTCGCAATTGCAGAGTCTAAAGGAAATAGCTTCGAGTACTTACAACTAATGAAAAATAGCTTAGTAGCCTAGATCCGGAGTGTGAGTACCTTTTACCTTTCCTCCCTGGCAACGGCGCCAGAAAAGTGCTTGATGTCTACGGGTGCTTCTATTCTTGTAGACAGTGTTGGGCCTCCAAGAGCAGAGGTTTGTAGAACAGCAACAAGTTTCCCTTAAGTGGATTACCCAAGGTTTATCGAACTCGGGGAGGAAGAGGTCAAAGATATCCCTCTCATGCAACCCTGCAACCACAAAGCAAGAAGTCTCTTGTGTCCCCAACACACCTAATAGGTGTACTAGTTCGCGAAGAGATAGTGAAATACAGGTGGTATGAATAAGTATGAGCAGTAGTACGGCGCTAGAAAATGCTCGCTGGCGTGCAGTTGATGGTAGTAATATTGTAGGAAGTAAACAAGCGGTAACGCTTGGAGTAACGCGAGAAACGTAAACAAGCAGCGATAGCAATATTTAGGAACAAGGCCTAGGGATTAGACTTTCACTAGTGGACACTCTCAACATTGATCACATAACAGAATAGATAAATGCATACTCTACACTCTCTTGTTGGATGATGAACACATTGCGTAGGATTACACGAACCCTCAATGCCGGAGTTAACAAGCTCCACAATTAAATGTTCATATTTAAATAACCTTAGAGTGCATGAAAGATCGAAACGACTAAACCAAGTACTAACATAGCATGCACACTGTCACCTTCATGCTTATGTAGGAGGAATAATACACATCAATACTATCATAGCAATAGTTAACTTCGCAATCTACAAGAGATCATGATCATAGCATAAACCAAGTACTAACACGGATGCACACACTGTCACCATTACACCGTGTAGGAGGAATAAAACTACTTTAATAACATCACTAGAGTAGCACATAGATAAATTGTGATACAAAACACATTGCAATCATAAAGAGATATAAATAAGCACTTCACTATGCCATTCATAACAGTGAATAAGTATTCTGTGAAATATAGCCTAAGAGACCCACACGGTGCACACACTGTCACCTTTACACACGTGGGACAAGGAGTCTTCGGAGATCACATAAGTAAAACTCACTTGACTAGCACAATGACATCTAGATTACAAGCATCATCATATGAATCTCAATCATGTAAGGCAGCTCATGAGATTATTGTATTGAAGCACATAGGAGAGAGATGAACCACATAGCTACCGGTACAGCCCGAGCCTCGATGGAGAACTACTCCCTCTTCATGGGAGCAGCAGTGATGAAGATGGCGGTGGAGATGGCAGCGGTGTCGATGGAGAAGCCTTCGGGGCACTTCCCCGTCCGGCGGTGCCGGCAGAGAGACTCTGTCCCCGGATCTTGGCCGCGATGGCGGCTACGGAAGGTTTCACGACCGTGGCTTCCTCCGTAAGGGTTTCGATGGGGGCTTTATATAGGCGAAAGAGCAGCGTCGGAGGGCGAAGGCGACGACACCATAAGGCGGCGCGGCCGGGCCTGGGCCGCCCCGATATCTCACCCACAGGCCCCCCCTGGCGCTCTCGGGTGTTCGGATGCTTCCGGGCAAAATAGGAACCTGGGTGTTGATTTCGTCCAATTCCGAGAATATTTCGTTACTAGGATTTCGAAACCAAAAACAGCAGAAAACAGAACTGGCACTTCGGCATCTCGTCAATAGGTTAGTTCCGGAAAATGCATAAATATGACATATAATGTATAAAACATGTAGATATCATCAATAAAGTAGCATGGAACATAAGAAATTATACGTTGGAGACGTGTCAAACACCAATCAAAAGCAACGGTCAATTCACAACCACCGCGGCTCCCTAGCCGTCACCGGTAACGGAGGCCTCTGACCAGACGGAACCCTCCCATCCGAGCGTCTGCGAGGGTTTCAAACTAGAGGAGGGGAAAACTGAGGAAAAGTAAGGGCTGGGGAAAACTTAGTACAACTAACGAACCAGGGGCACGAAAATAGAAATCCCTTGTATCAAACTCTCGGGGAACTGGACACAGAGTATTCTCTTCTCCCTTCTTTTAGCAATCCTGCAAGTAAAATAAATGCCTTGTGTCCCCAACTCCACCATGTGGTTGTCAAGCACAAGGTTTCGTGTAAGTAAATAAACACAAGTAGAAATAAAGCAAATAAAACTAGACTAGATAAAATAACTAAGTAAAAAACTGTAAAAGTGGTTGATTGTTTTTGGTGTTTTGGATGCAAATAAGAAAAGTAAATATTTTTTATTTTCGGATTAAAATAGTGAAGCAAATAGAAAACAAGGTAAAAGCAATGTAAAGGTGTTTCTTATGATAAAAAGTGGACCGGGGTTCATGGGTTCACTTGACTATTCTCTCTTTTAAGTTGTAGCGGACAAATAACAATTCATCAATGAGATATGAAGAAGCAAATAATAGTATGCGTAAGGTAATATGGGCATCACGTCCTAACATAGAGATGATGCAACATATCTCTCTTATACTCCACAAGAAAAAAACTTCATCAATTTTGTATTAAGAATTAACAAAGCATTGCCATAAGTACTTTGACATGAAGTTTGAATATCAAATATGCTACCTTGAACAAACAAGATCATCACTATTGTCACGTGACGAACATAGCACATGCATTCACTTTATCCCTAGTGAGGTAGCAAAAGAAAAGGCAAAGCCATAATAGATCGTGAACATATTGTCACTATCCAATCACTAAAGGCATGCTACTCCATCTAATACACACATCACCCCACACACGCTCTTGCATAGATGTTGGATCAGAACAAATACTTAAGAACATATGCATCTATCAATACATCTTACACATAATATGATCAGATCTCATAGCACAATATCATAGAATAAGGATCCACCACATAGGTATTACAAATATGGCCATAATCATGTTAGGCAGCTCATATGGCGCTAAGAACTATGAAAAACATCTGAGAAATAGATCAAGCTACTTCCACAAACCCATAGTACAGAGGTGGACTACTCTCCGTTGATCATGGTGATGATGATGATGAAGACGTTGGAGAAGGTGGAGATCCCTCCGGCGGTGATCCCGCGGAGTTTCCCCCTCCAATCTTCTTTGCAACAGCCTCCGATTTTGTGCTTCTGTGTTTGTGCGGTGCTCTCCTCCCGGGAACTCTTCGGAGCCATATATATAGTAATTTTTAGGTCAACATACGTCGGTGGGCAAAAGAATCAAGGCAATCGGATGATCGATAGCCGAAAGAGGTTGGGTGGTGCACCCAGCAAGGTAGGGCGCACCACCTGGTCTCTTTCGGGCCTCAGGCCTCTCCAGGTGTGGTTCCAGGGCCCAGGCTGCTTCTCCCGATGAAAAATGACGCTCCAAAAATATCAGGTCAATTTTACTTCATATAGGTCTCTGAAAGTGAAAAATACGCAAAACAGGGTTTTCCTGTTCTACAGAGTTATAAACCAAATAAAGGGGATCATTGGTAAATGCCCATAAATCAATGTAAAACATGGTATTATCATCATATATGTTGCAAATATGTGGGAATTCAATATGATAAAGGACAAAGTTCATGTATCCATTTTACATGCATCAACATCCCCAAGCTTAACCTATGCTTGTCCCGAGCATGAAGGTGATAAAACTAACATGAACTTTGGAGTTTATAATATATAGCTTCTAAATAATCATGCAAAGTATCACAAGGTTCAGTCAATAAAGAATGACAATAAGTAATATGAACTCATCAAGTGATAACTCTTACATTCTACAAAGTATGCATAATAGTAAATAGCATTGTAAAAAACATGAATGATAAGTAATATGAATCATAAAGCATGCTTAGAATAATCCTATAGAATTGTTGGAAGACTCATTGTCCTCTCTTTTCAGGAATATTTCTTTTGACTCTTGAACACAAGAAAGTAAGCAGGAAATGTATGTGCTAAACCTCCAACAAAATAAAAAGTAGAGAGCATAAAACATGGTTTTGAGCTATGCAATTCATGTCAACAATAATAATAAGGATGGGGTACCAAGTATCTCATGTATGAAGATATCTATGTGTCATGAGTTTGACCTCTTATGAGTAAGTGCTGCCTCACTTTCTTGAATGCTAAGGACTACACCTCTCATTTCACAACTTCGGGTTACCAAGACCTTTCAACATACATGTTTCAACCATGTATCGCAATGGGGTACCTTCATGTCACTTGTACAAAGGACCAAAGGAGATATGTATCTCAACTGTAGGCCATCCATACCAGAACAACATGAACAATAGACGTTGACCATCCTCTCTAACTCTCTCACACACTTTTTTTTATCATACTCTTTTTTCTTTCTTTTCTTTTCTTTTCTTTTATCACTCTCTTTTTTCACAGCTCTTTTTCTCTTACTTTTTCACTCTTCCTATTGAGGATGCTCGTTGTTGAAACTCCATGATTAGGCATGGCTTTGGTTAGCGGCCCATTGCTCTTCTCTAACAATGCATGCCTACTTGCTTAAAATAACCGCCATTCATTTCACAAGAGATAGCCATCAACAAAACAAAATAAATGATAATCAACGCAGGGTGCAATACCCCAAAAGTCCAATGTTGAAAGACTTCCCCAGTAAACATGGTTACGGTCTAGCTCATTACTCATAATCAGTCAAACCAACAACATGCATAGTGGTATTTCTTACCAAACCTTACTTTCTTATGAGCTTTAAATTACACAAAAAGGATTTTTCAAAAATGTTGGAGGCAAAACACACACATTATACTTGGAATAGCAAGTGCTATATAGGTAGGTATGATAGACATTGGATTTGAGTTGAGCTTAGAAACAAGTCGATGCTTGTATAAGAATTCAAATCTTTTGGTTAGCAATTGGTCTAAAACATGCAATAGTATCCATGGACTATTCATTCATCATAAATCAATGATACATAAAATTAAGCATCTATGTATACTAGCAAGAAGTAGCACTGAATAAGGCACATAACAAATCATCACTCAATAGAGCATGTGAAACTAGAAATACCATACACAAAATAAATTTTAGCTTTTAGGCATTCCTCCTTTTCTTTTATAAGCATGCAACTTATTTTACTTTGAACATTCAAAGATAAAGAGTTTGTTCTAGTAGCTCATTCATATGCATTATAAACACTCAATATGATGGTTATCTATATTGCTCAAAAAACAGAGTTTAGAGGTGCTCAAACTAGGAGTATTTGAATGAGTCCAGTAGGGTGTCATGGGCATCCCCAATATTATTATATTCATCATACTTGAATCATCTTAGTGTGATATTCCTCCATTCCCTGTGAAAAAACATTCAACACAAACTTTTCTGCCCATTTTTTTCTATGGGGTGATGTTAGAGGTACAAAGAAATCATGCTTGCTGCTATTTTACTCAAGAATAAAATTATATATTCATGAACCAGAAATAACATAATGTTATAATAATTCTAGTAAATCAAAATTTCCAAGTAAAATTATTTTGATAATCAAAAGAATGAATCTAACAAAGTAAGGCAGAATCTGTCCAGAATTTTTGCTGCAGCAAAACTGAATTTTTGGCATGACTTAGAAACCTTAGAAAATTAATCCAATTTACTGCATATAGAGGATGAAAAGTTACATCTACTGTGATTTTATCAAGATTTGAGGAGCTACCGAAAAAAGACAAAAATCATGCACTAAAAAGTGCAGCGTAGAAATTAGCAACTCCATATTATGTTTGCAACTTTAACATCCAAATGGATAAAAACTTGATACTTTATTTAAAACCCAGAGAGTAAAATAAAAGAAAAGTAATATGCTACACAAAGCATGCAAAAAATTAAAAACCAAAAATAAAAAACAGCTCGGGTTGCCGCCCGTAAAGCGCTTTCTTTATAGCCATATAGCTAGGCTTAGTTACTTGATTCAAGTGTTATGGAAATTATGTGGTATCATGAATGCTACCTCCTTCTTCCTTGGAAAGTCATCCATACACTTCTTGTGAGGAAATTGAAACTTGACATTCCCTTCTTTAGAATCAATGATAGCTCATGTTGTTCTCAGAAAAGGTCTTCCAAGGATTATAGGACTAGAGGTATTTCTCCCCATGTCCATAACAATGGAATCAACAGGCACATATGTCATATGAAATTCAACCATTACATCATTTACTTTGCCTAAAGCCTTTTTGGTTGAATCATCAGCAAGTAATAAATCAATAGAGCATTTTTCATATTTTTTAGATTAAGTAATTCATATAGCTCTTTAGATATGACAGAAACACTAGATCCTAGATCTAGAATTGCATGGTGTGTTTCTTTGTCAATAGATATTAAAATCTTGGGGATCCAACGCATCCCCAAGCTTAGGTGGTATCATGGCCTCATTATTGTACCTCTGAATCTTTTCTTTAATGACATAGTTAGCAATATAGGAACCAAAACCAGCTTGATTAACATTAATAGTGGGATCTTTAGCAAATTTCTCAAGTATAGCAATCAATTCATGCAAGCTACATTTATCAAGATCCAAGAGTGGTTCCCTAGCTTCACTAAGAATTTTAACTTCTTCAGTATGTTTATCATTAGCAAGCATAAGAGTTTATTTTTCATCCATAGTATTCAAAGTTTCCCAGGATTTATCTATATCTTCTTGCACTTATTTTATTGTTTCTTCATGGATCTTTTGTTGTAAGATATTTTTGAAAGACACAACTTCTTGTGTTAAGAGCTCAAATTTATCAGTCAAAGCATCTTGCCTTTCAAATTTTGCTATAAGTTCCTTATTCAAATCTTTTTGTGAAGCAATAAAAGATCTAATGGTTTTTTCTAATTCATTAGAGTTACTACCACTAGCATATTTGTTTGGCACATAAGGGGCCGGACATAGCTTTTGTTGTAATTATTATTCCCATACCTATTGTTACCAAAGTTCCTTATATAATTAACATCCACATTTTCATTGTTGTTGCCAACTAAATCTTGTAATGGGACATTATCATTATTTTGTTTAGCTATGTAATGAGTGCATTTTTAGCATGTTTTTGCATTACTATTTTATCAAGTTATCATCAAGTAGTGGTAGGATTTTTGTATTTCACCGCGCTACAGCGCCCTTTTATGCTTGTCTACACAGGATCTTAAAATAATAAGTCAATAATGAAATATCAATGAAAACTATCATTTTCTGGCATTTTGTGATAGAAATCATTTTTGCACTTAATAATGCGCCTGGGCGAAAGGACAACGCGAGGACAGCTTCCAGGGAGCATTAGCGGGCATCGGTACGGGAAAGGCCCACCCGTACCACCCTCCAGGAGCACCGCCTCGTCAAATATTTTCACCTCCCGTAGACGGATCAGAGATCAAACACACACAACTCCGCAAAAATCAAGAAACACCATCCCAGATCAGATCTCAAGAAGGAACTTTGGATAAGACAAGATCCGGGCTGCTACGTGGATCCTCGGAGGACAAGGCATCATCCCCTTCATCATTATCAACCGCTGCACCTCCACCATCATCATCATCCAACCATAGTTATAATCTTGATTGCTATTATGGATTTGTATTCGAATTCATTCCATTCCTTTAATTCCTTCCACAAGATTATGATGATGTTCTTGATTGTCTCCATGTGTGAGTAGTCCTATTAGTTCTTGGGGAGATGGAGAAACCCTAGCATGAATATGAGATGAATCTAAGATGATCTATGGTTTTAAGTATTAATGTGTGTTAGTTTTCTCTCTTGATATTACGTGTTGTGCACCATGTAATATGTGCATATTGGTCTTGAGAGGGAACTACTCTTTGAAGTGTGGTAAAGCGAACGGCGAAAAGTGACATTACCATATCGGCGCTTTGACACATGAATAAGGGGGATAAGAGGGATTCACAAAGCTCATATCGATGACCATGGGGTACACCCCTTAATAGCACTAGTCCATATGTGGCTGCAGAAGGCTAGATGTTGTGGTTATTTAGAGATGCGATGACCGATGGCTTTCTGGGCGCATCTTATTACGGAGCTCTCCCACACACAACATGCTTAAAAGCATATTTTATCTTAATTAACATGAATCCTAGTGCTAGAGGTGGATCCAATAATCCCTTAGAACACTTTGTCTTATTAAGTTTCAACCTATTCCCTACAACTTTTAATTTACTGCTTTATTTACTTTTCCTACAACCATTTACAACACCCCCTTTAATCATTTTGAGATTAGAAAATAGTTATTAAGTAAAGAAAGTAGCAAGGGGCATCAAGACCCTAACCAGTAGCTCCTCGTGGTTTGATACTCTTATTTCAAAACTAGCTACAACTGATATGTGTTCTTGCAGTTATCAATAGGCAAGTATGGCATCAATTTTATTAGACTAGTACAAATGCCCGTGCGTTGCCACGGATCCAATTTCATTTCTCAATACACATAAATTCACAACGCACTATGAAAATTTAAAACAAATCAAAGATATAATATTGTACAATAATACTGAACAAATAACAAAACAACATTGTGATGCATCTATGTGGTTCCAAGTTTTAGATCTTTTTGTTACTCCTCTGTCATAACTATCAACTCAACAACCTTTCTTTTTAGATGTATTATTGTCTCACAATGTGTGGATGCTACGAACACATGTAAAACTTTAAGAATGCTTTTTATTTGATTAATCCAAACCACGAGCCAACAATATTCATTTCTATTGAACATATAAACACAATCCATTTGAATATTCGAACATCTCGAACATGCGCTGCCACTGGAGCAAAAAAAATCTAGATGGTATTTGGTTAAAATGATTTGGATGTAACCCAGTGACCAAAATGATTTGGGTGTAAACGGTTTGCTTCTTTGGCCTCTCAGCAATATTTTGAAGCACATGTTTGATATAAAAATAATTAGTGAAACTTTGAAAAATCACTAAATCAGAACAATATGAATTTGTTCAATGCACATTCTTCTTGGTTTTTGGTGTAAGCAAGCATGTCCAAACTGAAGGGTAAATGACATTATGCCTCTCGAGTAGGACTTAAGTATTACTTCATTTAAGTTCTTCATATATTTATGTTAAAGAAAATGAAATTGTCTCATATAGGAAGAGCGTTATTCGTGCCCCTCGTAACTTAAGATAAGACTCAGTCTCATGTAAATCCTTCATCCCCTTCAACGTGTGTAGTGGCTTCAACATCTGGCAGCATGTATGTACTTCGAAGGATGTTCAAGCCGCGAGGCTTGCATTCCCTTTCTTCAATAATTTTTTAACTGTATCCATATATAGGTCCAAACATCAAACAACGAGCAAGCTTTCTTGTATTCATCTTCTATCTACATCTTTCCACTAAATTGCTACAGATTACTTCCCGTTCCTCTCAGTTTTCTTTGTATGTCTTGGACCTTAATGACTTCAAATTTGATGATAGACCCATTCACCATCTTCACTGCAATTGAATCTCATTCTAGAAGTAAAATAAAAACAAGACTTTCCGAGAAAAATTGATGGCAATAATGCATTTATTGTAGGCAGGATTTTCTTGGTTTTACATTAGCAAGCAGATGCAGTGGAACAAGATTTTTAGCACATACTTCAGACCAATATATTCCATTGCAGTTAACAACTCAAAAACATAAAAAAAGATGATTTTTTTTCCAGTATTGGTGCTTGTCCAAGAGAAACCTAACTTTGCACTTCACGAAACTACAGATTGCTACAACAGGTTCATTACTAGCTAATAGCCTAATTGGCAAACACTGTAAAGTCGAATAAAAAGATGATAGTAGCCCAAACCGATGAAATCTTGAGCTCTCTGGTACTACGCCTACTTAATTGAGTTATTAAGGAACACAAAAACGGTGTATGGTGGGTTGCAACTTTGTCATATCAATCCATCATCGTATCTGACTATCTGCAACAGACACAATTCATACTTGGTAGAAAATTCCAAGGAGCAAAAGGGCAAGCAATAATAGAATCTTATAAACGGAAGTGTTGAATGATGAACTCACGTTTCAATAATTTGCACCGACTTGGGAAGATGGACTCCTCCACATGTGCCAGCAAAATGAGAAATATAAATGGCAGGCTAATGGCCTTGGCTAGCAGCAACAACATAATTTCGAGCAACCCTGCTAGCAGTGTTCTCTTGCATCTTTGTGTCTGGAAGCAGTATCCAAAGACTTGCACAACCATAAGCAGTTCCAACTTGGTGGGCACTGACCCTGAATCACGAATAAAGTGTCAGCCAAGCCAATAATCATAACCAAAATGTGTAATAAATAGAATCACATGTTGCATAGTCATGAAAATAGAACAAGTATATGTTGTTACTTTTTTGAAACGTGAGAACATAATCACCAAAAAGGAAAGGAAGATTTGCTCTTCGTTCAAACACAACTACACAACTATCCAACAACATCACGCGGAATCGCGTAGATGAGCATGTCCCTCCAGCCAAGTGGCTAGCATGGAGGCAGGCGAACTGGTGGGTGCTCTGCTTGCCCGTCCCCAACCCATCATCGGTGGCAATGTTGAGAGCAACAACCCAGTTTGGTGTCGAAGGCCTTGGCGAGAACCCACCGCCCAGGTAATGATGAACTAATGTTTTAATAATTTGCACCGGCAAGATGGACTCATCCACATGGATCAGCAAACCTAGAATAATAAATGGCACGCTGGTAGCTCTGGCTGACAGTAGATAAACAATTTGTATATTTGCAGCAAAAACGAAAAATCTACATCTTTCTTTGATGGCCTAAAACATAAACTCGACAAAGATAGCTATAGAATTATCTAATTGCCTACAAATTTCCATCTACGAGAAGGTCCATATTTGTCCACACTCTACCAGAAGGTTGAGGATACATAATGTTTGTGTTAATATGCATCTTTAGA
Source organism: Lolium multiflorum (assembly GCA_030979885.1). Classification (NCBI taxonomy): domain Eukaryota; kingdom Viridiplantae; phylum Streptophyta; class Magnoliopsida; order Poales; family Poaceae; genus Lolium; species Lolium multiflorum. The sequence continues at coordinate 283,896,829 of CM061750.1, forward strand.
TAATTCTAAACAAAGACGACACCACATAGTAGTTCTAATGAGAATTTGCATGTCCTTCTCATATGCAACGAAATGGTCATTTATATAAGGTCCGAACAGGGGTTCAAAAAGGAAATATGGATCATATAATCCTGTAGCTCAATCCTATTTAGCATTTGTCTTAGCATTAAGTAAATATATTAAGTAGACTTGTTTATTGGAATATCCTAATGTGTGCCTCACACCTGAAAAAAAGAAAGTACAAGGTATTATTTTGTGAGGAAGTCAAGCTCAAATTTAGGGAACTACCCGTCAACTCCAAATGCCTAGCCCTTTATTTCCATTGAATTACTTCAAACATGATTTTTATAGAACATACACGAAATCATATTGTTGGTGTATGAACAGAGGGCACTCAGTTCACCTATAACTCCATGGAGTAACATAGATACCTTAATGTCTCATGTCTCCAGTAGCTTTAGGTGAACTTGAGCATCACACTGAACTAATTAATCTAGAGCAGCTCAAGTCCCTCTCTGATTCAGGGGCAGCTTAGCTTAGCATGTGATTCATGATCTCTATAAAGTGTAATAGTGCAAAACAATTTATAGTGCAAAACAAAATTATGTGTTATAATTCAGTTAAGCTTCTATGTTATGACTACTTCCAAGTGTTATGACTACAAATAGCTACTCCTTGCCATGACAAAACTTTTCTATGCAAGCACACATCAGATGTGAGAAACAACAGAAAGTGCAAGCATGCCAAATGCAACCTGTTCAACATACTTAACGTGAATTTTCTACACAACACCATGCTATTTGTCTTAGAGAACCCTTGAGCTGGTTATTAGTGCATATTTAGGAATTATTACTTCTGCAAGTAAAAAGCATAGGTCAAATAATTGATTATTATCTTTCATAGAATGGAGGGAGTATAAAAGACCAAACTTGAGTATAGTCTGTGACTGTTGGAACATAAAGCATGTCCAGAGACTACAATAGAAGCCAGATGTTACATTCCAGTCCAAAGTGGCGGAATAACTGACAAAATGCCTACTATTTGTTAGATTTACTCTATCGGAAGGAGGGAAGATACCAGCTCAGTGTTAACATATACTGAAGCAGCCAATAACAACCTCACAGAGGCCTCTATTTTGAGTGAAAGGGCGGAAAAAACATGGCCTAATTAAATGAGAGAAGAAAGCAAGGATGAAAAAATAGACCTAAAGCATTTTTAACTGAAACTCAAATGCCCAAGAATGAAATAAGTGTTGAACGGGAAAAACATTCAGACATACTCCACTATGAGCATATGAACAGTAGTGTGAACCCATAGTAATCATTGATTAAATACACCATTTGATGGTTCATGGTCCTGAACAAATAAATAGTTTGATGCAGACCATGGATTATAATTTCCAACTACAAGTAACATGCTGCTGAAGGGTATTAAAACACACATGAGAACTCAACACTACAGGACAGATAAATGCATACCTTAAAAAATGTGGAGCATACTAACCCTTCTACAGTGGAAGGTGAGGAAGACATCCTGCACACAAAGAGCCAATGTTTCAGATAGTCTCCTATAGTGGAGAGAAGATAATTTACAAATGCGTTTTAAAATATCTGATTTGGAGTGTATAGTTAAGTCACGATTTGGAGCGGTAAAATCACAAACAATAGTAAATCTCCTTGAATCCAACAAAAATCCGTAAACACACAATAACCCTCAAACATTTCAGAGATATCTTAAAGGTAAACTGATGTTCTTCGATGCCGATGCGACTTCTGCTTAGCCTGACATAGAGTGCGGCAAAGTTCTAAAACACCAGAAAATAAGATCAAGAAAATACTTGGTGTATGTTTATTTGTAGTGTGAAACCATAGTAATCATGCTCTGTTGCCAATTCAATAATTATTTTATGAAGGATACAACAAATAAATTCTACAAAACAGTGGCCATGTTCTCTGGCTCCTCGATTTGCTTCAAAGGGGAGCACGCAAAAGGAAATACTTCCCCTCACCAGTCTTGGGACCAGCCGAGTGCTGAAAGAGCACGCACCTCTGGTTCCTCTTCTTGTCCCTCAACCCCATCTAGCCCCCATGAACCCACCAACGGACCCAGCATTCCAGCCAAATCCAGATCTTTCTCCCTCCCGAAACCCCTATAAACATATGTAGATTGTAGATTATTACTGCATTTAGTTGAATACCAAATTCAAGACTTCCAGAATCAAATAGAGAAGTATGAAGTCTGGAGGCACAAAATCAGAGAATAAGTCATGCGCATGAACCCATGTTACATTAGAATCCTTCCCTACTCAAATCAGAAATGTACAAAACTACGAATTGTAGTACAACTCATTCTCTAAGCTAAAAAACAATATTATATTATTTAAAAAAAATCTGATTAACATACAAAACGCAAGTAGAAAAAGTTTACTGGTCTCATGAGGGATGTGGTTGGCGTGACCAATTTCCAGGAAAAGATGTCATGCAAATACATCCATAGTATCCGAATACGTCTTTTGAAGACAAAAGATAAAAGGAAAAACAACCTTGCAACAACGGTGGTCATGCCAAGAAATAAATATGACACAACTTAACAGTTAAATAGAAATCTGAATATAGAATAGCTTTATTATATTTAGCATCGGCACCAAACTTGCACCGACGACTAATCTACATCTCAAAAACCATCAATTAAGGATACTACAAAGTTTGAGAAAGAAAAAAATTCCGAAGCTCAATTTTTGTGTTTCGACTGCAAATCTCACCTCCGTGGAAGTCTTTCATAATATTCCATGAAAGGTTCACTCCAGCAGTCATGCCAAAAAAAAAAATGATAAAGCTTAACAGTTAAATAGCAATCTGAATATTGAATAGCGCTATTAGCATCGGCACCACACTTGCATCGACGACTACTCCCCATCTCAAAATCCATCAATTAACGATACTACAAAATTGAGAAAGAAATAAATTCGGAAGCTGAATTTATGTGTTTCGACTGCAAATCTCACCTCCGTGGAAGGCCGTCATAATATTCCGCAGTTCATGACCTGCTTCCCAAATCTATCAACAATCTGTGCTCAACTCCAAAGAAAAGTTTGTCTGGTATAACCGTGTGCTGGTTAAAAAAGAAACAGCCATCACCGTCTTATCCCAAACATTATCTTATTTGACCATCCATCGCGTTCCTCTTTTACTCTCTTTGTTGTTCCATCCTCCCCACGATTTTTGAAGAAATCATGCAGCTCTACTCTTTTTCTCAACCAGATATGTTGCACGTTGTCTAGTTTCATTCATGCAGTCATGCCAAGACAAAATCTAAAATAATTATGTAGGTAACAATCTGAATATTGAATAATGAAGTACCACTCTGCATATTGAATAGTGCATCTAATAGCAACATAAGGAGATGGAGTCGGTAGCTTTCACCAAAGAAATGCAAAAGTGTACAAAAATTACTGCAGTTTATATGTGTCTGCACAATGTACATACCAGAAGGAGGTCTTCTCATCTCTCACACTCAATGATCAAGTACTCAAACAAATGCATCACCATGATTTCTTTAATAAGAATTTTGTGCTCTATTCGGAACCAGGTTCACCCATATTCAGTAGAAGCAATACCCAATCACTCCCGGTTTAGGCTAGCTACCTGTGATGTGACGTCAATCTACAGAACACACCCTGCACCATGTACAGCCTAAAGTTCTTGTATATATCCCCTTTTTATCTTCTATATCAGCTCTGATCTGGCTGTGACAAATATAGTGGCCTGGCTATGCATCCTCAGAACTTGGGAGGCCTGCTCTTGGATTTGAGGTCTGACCGACGTGGCTATGCTCGTCTGCCCATGGATCTGACGCCTCCCGCCACCATTGCTCTTCTGGAAAGGCATAGAGTGGTTGCAAGGCAAGCCATGGGAGAATAGCAGACGACTCTTGCTTGTAGCTTCTATAATTGAACCTGAGTGGGGATTTGAGTAGAAGGAACTGGGTGGGTAGGGGCGGCAGGACGTGAGGACGGCTGGGCGGTAGACCCTAGCGATCTCCTGCTGTGACCCTAGGAAGAGTGTGCCAGACGGCCTGGACATGCTGGTCCCGACCGAGCGCGGCGGAGAGGCAGACTGGCATAGGACGGAGGAGACGACCTGCAGGCCGCACGTGATGTTGGGGAAGAGAGGGGATTTTTTAGCAACGATGAAGGGATGTCCTTTCGGTCCTCGGGCGTGGCCTTGGATTCTGCGAGCCCGAGGGGGTCCTGGACAGCGGCGAGACGCGTGCGGAGCGCTGTGGTCTCGTCGGCGGCGACATGGTGACGACCACCACTGCGGAGACAGAGCTGCACAGGTCGGGTGGAGGGACGAACACAGAGAGTTGTGACGGCTTCCACATCCAGATCTCGCGGCGGCAGTTCAAACGAATCGAGTGGTTGCAAAGAGGAACGGTGGACTCAAGCCACGCATGGACTATCCAGATCCGGTGTCTGCCGTCCTAGGTCCGGCAGGTGAGATGAGGGCAACGTCGGGCCAGCCCTCCTCCGGCGAGATGCTCGCGGCTGTAACGACGGGGGGCGATGTTACCCTCGAGAGGAGGTGATTGGGTTTAATGCGTGACTTGATGACGAGATCTGGTGGTGGGATAAGATGGGCTTGGCCCATGTAGTCGCCGTGCGGTCGAGCGGAGGACGGTGGACAAACGACGAAGAGGTTGACGTATTGGCAGAATAAGGAACATATTCCTCCTTTTTAAGTAGTGTAGATGTAGATAAAGGACTTTCTTCTTCAATTGAATGCACTTTCTTTGTGGGATTAGGTGCTCTTTCAGTATGCCATTGACTATGATTATGTAACATACTTTCTAATATGGATTTAGCTTCTGGCACAGTTTTACCCATAAAAGCACCTCCCGCAGCAGAATCTATCATGCTTCTAGACATTATGTTAAACCCATTATAGAAAGAGTGTAAGATAGTCCATTCATTAACTCCATGTGATAAGCAATTTCTAAGCATGTTTTTAATTCTATCCCAAGCTGTTGCTACATGTTCATTGTCATTTTGTCTAAATGACAAGATGCCATTTCGATTTTGTAGAATCTTAACATGTGGATATTTTTTTAATGAAAGCCTCTTTAAGATCATCCCAAGAATTAATACCCGCAATAGGTAATGACAATAACCATTCTTTAGCTTTTCCTCTAAGAGAAAATGGGAATAATTTTAGCTTGACAATATTGTTTTCCACATTTTTAAACTTTTGCATATCACAAATTTCGCAGAAATCATGTAAATGCATAGAGGCATCTTCACTAGCACTACCGCCAAATTGTTCCCTAGTTATAAGATTTAATAACCCAGGACTTATTTCAAAGCTTTCAACAGTTATCTCATGTGTAGTGATAGGCTTAGCAATAAAATGATCATTATGAGTGTTTTTGTAATCACACAGTTTAGTATTTCTTTCCCCCATGATTTTCAGAAGATAGTTACTACTAGTTTTTACGTGTTTTTCAATTTTTAAGAAAAAGAACTAACAAGCAAAAACTAAAAACAAGCAAACAAATACTAAAAACAAGACAAGTAAAATACTATGCAAAATATAAAAGAGATAAGAGAGCTCACAATGGTGTTACCTCCCCAAGCTTTGGTGAGACGCAGTTGTAAGAAGATTCTTGCAACGCTAGAAAACAGCTTGCACTAGCTGTGGAAGTTGGCAATCACTGGAATGCACTCCTTTTAGCTCCCCGGCAACGACGCCGAAAAATAATTTTGATGGCGGTTAACGGGCTTGATGGAGTGTCTTGATTACTCCCCGGCAACAGCGCCAGAAAATGTCTTGATGACGTTGGGAATCCAAGTGCAGAGTGTTGTGGCAGCAGAGTATTTTCCCACAAGGGTGACTCGGGGGTTTGTATCAAACTCTCGGGAACTGGACAAAGAGTATTCTCTTCTCCCTTCTTTTAGCAATCCTGCAAGTAAAATAAATGCCTTGTATCCCCAACTTCACCGCGTGGTTGTCAAGAACAAGGTTTCGTGTAAGTAAATAAACACAAGTAGAAATAAAGCAAATAAAACTAGACAAGATAAAATAACTGAGTAAAAAAATGTAAAGGGGTTGATTGTTTTTCGTGTTTTGGATGCAAATAAGAAAACTAAATATTTTTTGTATTTTCGGATTAAAACAATTAAGAAAATATATAGAAAACAAGGTAAAATTAATATAAAGGTGTTTCTTATGATAAAAAGTGGACCGGGTTCATGGGTTCACTTGACTATTCTCTCTTTTAAATTGCAATGGACAAATAACAATTCATCAATGAGATATGAAGGTGCAAATAATAGTATACGTAAGATCAGAATTAATATGGGCATCACGTCCTAACATAGAGATGATGCAACACATCTCTCTTATACTCCACAAGAAAGAAACTTCATCAATTATGTATTAAGAATTAACAGAGCATAGCCATAAGTACTTCATTTTTGTGTTTCTTTGTTTTTTCGGTGCTCTCCTCCCGAGAACTTTTCGGGGCCATACATATAGTGATTTTTAGGTCAAAATGCATCGGTGGGCGAAAGAATCAGGTCAATCGGATGATCAACGGGCGAAAGAGGTTGGGTGGTGCGCCTAGCAAGGTACAGCGCGCAACCTAGTCTCTTTAGTGCCTCGGGCCTCTCCAGGTGTGGTTCCAGGGACTAGGGTGCTTCTCCTGATGAAAAAGTGATGCTCCAAAAATACCAGGTCAATTTGACTCCGTATAGGTCTCTGAAAGTGAAAAGTACGCAAAATAGGGTTTTCGTGTTCTGCAGAGTTGTAAGTGAAATAAAGGGGATCATTGGTAAATGCCCATAAATCAATGTAAAACATGGTATTATCATCATATATGTTGCAAATATGTGGGAATTCAATATGATAAAGGAAAAAAGTTCATGTATGCATTTTACATGCATCAAATGTCGCTAGACTAACTATCCTGAGTGGTGGATAGATGTTTCCATGTTTTCTTCTTATCAGGTCGCAACGAATTCTGCCGTGTTGTGGGAAATAGCTCATGTGCTTCTGTTCATGGTGTTGGTATGGTAAATCTGAAGTTTACTTCAAGGAAGACCATCCAACTGAAGAATGTGCAGCACATTCCCTCCATCAATAAGAATCTCGTCAGCGGATCGCTTTTATGTCGAGATGGTTTTAAGTTGGTTGTCGAGTCCAACAAAGTTGTAATATCTAAGTATGGGAAATTTTTTTGAAGAAGGTTATGAGTGCGGAGAATTGTTACGCTTATATTTGTCATATTTATGTACTAAAGTTATTAATCATGTTCGCAGTGATAATGATTCCAATATTCGGCATTCAAGAATTTGTCATATTAACCAGAATTTTGGCAAACATACAACATACTTTTACGGACAAAGATAATAGTACCTTTCAAGTAGAAAAGGTTCTCGAACCCACGAGGAGCTGACGGTATTGGTTAGCAAATTCAACAAAGTAAACAATGAAAGATGCAAGGATTTGTATTTTCTGGATTACCATTTGCACGAATTAAATGACATGTAAAGTAAAATACTAGTAAAGTAAATTGCAGCTAATGTGAATGCTCTTTTCAGATAAATCCCAATCCCCTCTTCAGCAAGCGGACAAGCTTGAGTGTGTTCTTATATGAAATAAGTATTCCCGACGGCGACACGGACTTCATGGCATAAGGATTTCTACAAAATCATGCTAAATATTTTGTCAAGTTTATTCTTGTTGGACAGAGCCTAAAATAGGTGCTGTTGGAGATATGCCCAAGAGCAATAATAAAGTGGTTATTATATATCTTTGTGTTTATGATAAATGTTTATATACCATGCTATAATTGTATTAACCGAAACATTGATACATGTGTGTTATGTAAACAACAAGGAGTCCCTAGTAAGCCTCTTATATAACTAGCTTGTTGATTAATAGATGATCATAGTTTCGTGATCATGAACATTGGATGTTATTAATGATAAGGTTATGTCATTGATGAATGATGTAATGGACAAACACCCAACTAAGCGTAGCATAAGATCACGTCATTAAGTTCAACTTGCTATTAGCTTTCCGATACATAGTTACCTAATCCTTCGACCATGAGATCATGTAAATTACTTATATCAGAAGGGTATTTTGATTACATCAAACGCCACCGCATAAATGGGTGGTTATAAAGGTGGGATTAAGTATTCGGAAAGTATGAGTTGAGGCATATGGATCAAGAGTGGGATATTGTCCATCCCGATGACTGATAGATATACTCTAGGCCCTCTCGGTGGAATGTCATCTGATTAGCTTGCAAGCATATGAATGGTTCATAAGAGATCACATACCACGGTACGAGTAAAGAGTACTTGTCGAGACGAGGTTGAACAAGGTATCGTGATACCGATGATCAAACCTCGGACAAGTAAAATATTGCGTGACAAAGGGAATCGGTATCGTATGTAAATGGTTCAATCGATCACTAAGTCATCGTTGAATATGTGGAGCCATTATGGATCTCGGATCCCGCTATTGGTTATTGGTCGGAGAGAGTCTCAACCATGTCTGCATAGTTCGCGAACCGTAGGGTGACACACTTAAGGTTTGATGTCGTTTAAGTAGATATGGAATATGGAATGGAGTTCAATTTTGTTCGGAGTCTCGAATGGAGGACATCACGAGGAGGTCCGGAATGGTCCGGAGAATAAGATTCATATATAGGAAGTCATATTCCAAGTTCGGAAATGATCCCGTGCATTTATGGAAGGTTCTAGAAGGTTCTAGAAAAGTCCGGAAGAAATCACCATGGAGATTGGAGTCCCGGAGGGACTCCACCTTGCATGGTCGGCCAACCCTAAGGGGAGGAGTCCTAGGTGGACTCCACCAAGGTAGCCGGCCAACCCCACAGGAAGGGGTGGGGAGTCCCACCTTGAGTAGGGATTCCCCCTTGGGTAGGTTTTGTCCCTATGGAAGGTTTTGGTTTCGGGTCTTATTCGAAGACTTGGATACCAACACTTTGGGATTTCCACCTATATAATGAGGATCGGGGAGGGGCCGGCCACACCAAGCCCTCGTTGGCCGGCCCCCACCCCTTCTCCCCAAACCCTAGCCTCTCCTCCTCCACGCAATACTCCCGCAGCGCATAGGCGAAGCGCCTGCCGGAGTTCTCCACCACCACGCCACCACACCATCGTGCTGCCGGGATTCGAGGAGGATCTACTACTTCCGCTGCCCGCTGGAACGGGGAGGACGTCGTCTTCATCAACACCGTACGTGTGACCGAGTACGGAGGTGCGCCGATTGTGGCACCGTCAAGATCTTCTACGCGCTTTTGCAAGCGGCAAGTGATCGACACATCCACCACGAGATCTAATCTCGTTAAGCTTTGCGAATCTTCGAGGGTTAGTCTCTTGATCTCCTCGTTGCTACCGTCTACTAGATTAGATCTTGGCTTGTGTTTCGTTCTTGCGGTAGGATTTTTTTTTTGTTTTCTATGCTACGAATCCCATCAGGTGCAGCCACAAGCATGGGCAAACACACCTCTAATGATTCGTCCCTAAGCCATTTACATGAGCTAACTAGGGATTAATTGAGACATACATGTCAAAACATTGCTTTAAGTTATAAGTTCCCTGATCATATAAACCTCCTAATGCAACTCTAAAGATCTGGACAAGGTTTCTATCATCTCCTAGCATCCATACTCCTTTTCGTTATACTAAGAAGCAACCCTATGAGCCCATAAAGGTGAAGTAACAAACAATCTCCGTTCGTATATTACCATCATAGAATCACATATAAGTACAAAACTTGACCAAATACTCATAACATACTATATGGTAATCGTAATAAATCCATATTATGCCCTAACAAACATGGGGAACTACTCACAGCGGTGAAACATGACAATGATTAGTGGCATGGTATACAACACAACATGAAATTATAACTTCCCCACCAAATAACAACCAATTAGCGAGAACAAGCATGCACACAACATTAGAACCCTTATTTAGGGTTCCGATCTATCACAAACTATGAGGGGGGTGAAGTGGATCTCGAGATGGAGTCGGTGCTGATATTAATTGGAGATGATGGACATGTTGATTGAGAGACTCCCCTACACCAAGGACGAGTTGGTGGTGATGATGGCTTCGATTTCCCCATGGCGGGGGCCTTGGAGCAGCAGGATATGGCCTCTCCCAAAGTAAGAGAAGACTTCCGCCTCCGCCGCCGCCTCCATAAATCTCGAGAAAATTATGGTGTAAATTTTTTAAGATACGGAGCTCTCCATAAAAGGACGGACGTGGGGAGATGCACGAGGGCCAAGTAATCCCCCATGGCTTTGCAGGGCTATCAGGTCACTTCATGGGGCCCATCCTAGGCCTTGTGGCCTCCCACGTTGACTTCTTGTGCCCATGGTCTTCTCTCCCATGAAAAACTTATGTGGTATTTTTCCTTGATTTAATTGAGTCCCTCAGGGTCCCTGAAACGTAAGGTAGAAAATATGAGGTTTTCTACCTCATGGGAATTAAATATCAAAACAAGGGACTTTCTAAGGAAGTCACATAAAGCATCTGAATAAGTAGAAATAATGCAATATGGATGTCAATAATAATATAAACTATCACTATATTATGCAAATATGATGATATAAAATGCATGTATCAGCTCCCCAAAGCTTGAACCTTTGCTTGTCCTCAAGCAAATAAGCGTGTGAAACATGTGGAACAGCTTATGTTTGATAAAGGAAATACATGTATCGTATAATCATCATGTTTCAATTATTAAAAAGTAGTTATAAAGTATAGCAGCTATCCAAATGATTACATCTATGAAGTAATTCTTGCAAAAACCATTTACTTGGAGCTAAAACTAACCATTGCATGTTGGACAATTGAATCATATCTTCTTTCCTTTTCATAAATTTGTGCTTCCTCCTATTTATTGGAGATGATTACAATTCACTTCATAGAAAAGATAAACTTACATATGACAAGTTACTATGTCAAGAATAGCTCACACAAGATAGGAACAAAGTTTAACCTTATTATCCAAGTATTTGTATTAGATGGTCAAACACCTTCAACACAAAACATGGCATCAGTGATGGTCTAACTATTGAAATCGCAATGTCACACTTGTTACTCTAAGTCTTGCAATAGATCTCCCGTGTTCTTTCATTTCATCTTATTCTTTACTTCTCTTTTTCTTTTCTTCTTTTCTTTTTCGAAGTTCTATTGTAGGATCCTTAAATAACTTAGTTGTCCACTTTGTGGTTCACAATGAGTTGGGTATCTCATTCCCCTTGATAGCATCTCTTCCTAATGTCATATCATATACAACTAAATCTCACCCATAAAGCTACATGAAACAATTTGAAACTTAACACCTTTTATATCTATTATTTTTGATTAATTCATTGCTTGTCTAGCATGCTCAAGCTAGTAAATTCTAAGCAAAGTTGATTAAGCCACTATCATGATGTGATCCTTTGCATGAGTTCCCCCCATAAATTTTCAAATAATGGAAACATGGATAACACGTTAAAAACTATTTGCAAACAAATACATAGATAGATAGTGCTCAAAGAGCAAAGCATAAAATAAGATGAAAGATGGTAAACCCCCATAACAAAAGATAACTAGATGCAAGATATAAAATGGTCTTAGTGAGTGTGCTTACCATGGTCTTTTATGCCTTGATATTCCTTTCACGCTTTTGTTATCACCAGATTTTGGCCAAATCAGGAGATGGGCCATAATTGAGATGGGCTTGAAGATATACACGTGGAGCGTCTCCAAAACGGCCTTGCACGAAGAGTTTGGGCTAGATTGCCCGTGTATCTGTAAATTATAGTAGATTGCATCTTAGTTTAGAATTAAAAAGACAGAGTTTAACCCGTGCACGGTTAGGTGCACGCCCGAATTAGAAAGTCCTTTGGACTATAAATATGTATCTAGGGTTATTGAGAAAGGAGGACAATCACGTTCACAACAAACACAAACCAGGCGCATCGCCACCCTTGTTTCGAGGGTTTCTTCCGGTAAGCATCATGTGCCTAGATCGCATCTTGCGATCTAGGCAGCATACGTTTATTCGTTTATCTTGTGTTACTCGTGCTGAAGCGTTGTTGATGGCGAGTAACACTACTTATCGTAGGTATTTTGGGGCTTGCATTGGTGCTTTTCTTACACATATTTGCTTAGCTATGCCATCCCTCGATATCTAGCTGCCCTTATACCTATCCAGTGTAAGGGCAGCACCTTGCTTGTAATTATTTAGTAGATCCAATCATTTGCTCCTTGTTTTACAAGGATTAGTTTAATATCCGTATGGTTAGGCCTTGCAAACGGGTTGAACGATCCGGAGTGCGTAAGGTATAGTTGGTTAGCTCTAAGAGGGATTGTTCCGGGAATTAACTTAATGTTGGTTTTTAGGCCTCTTTTAGGGTTAGCTTTCTAACACCTTTCGTGTCTATTAGGCTCAACTACGCGTAGGATGTTCAAAACCCTAAACTGTCGTGGATTGGTTTAACTTTGTGTTGATCAAGCAGGAGCCCCATGTCATCGTAAACCCAACGTGAATCATGGGGTGATCGGCTCTTTGAGCCGATCCACAGGGCAACCTGAGAGCCGATCGGGCTCGTATTTAATGTTTACATGTCTACCATGCAATCGAAGCAATCCAACACCTTCCTGACCAGGTATAGGTCAGTGGCACGCCCTAACCGCCGGACGTGTGCCCAACTTTGCGGGACGACGTCGAGGGACCAGGGCCCACCCAGTCTTGGCAGCCTCCCGGCTCTTCGTGTTGCTTAACCCTTGCTCGCCGGGTGGGTTTTGGCAGCAACATTGGCACGCCAGTGGGACCATCTTCTACAACAACCACGTCAACACCTGCATCCGAGATGGTGGACGAAGGTCAAGTATGAAGATCTGCCTCCAGAGCACAAGAAGAAGTACAATGAGCTCAAGGCCATCTTCGAAGCCGATCTCATCGGCTCTTTCAGAAGACCCGTTCGCACGGGATTAGGTTCAAAGGGTTCCAACCCGAAGGCGTGTTCGAGGGGATAGATCTCTCTCCCTTCGGAGGACCGTACTGAGCCCCGCCAGGAAATTAACTATGCTGTGGCTCATTCTCTACATCGACATTCTGAGAGCCTGGTGAACACTGGAGCGTGTTGCGCTTCGTGTGGTTCAAGAAATCATGAAGCATCGTATTCTCCGTCAGGACCTGCTAGAACTCACCGGGGAGATACTGCTCTACACGAGGCCACCACTGCCATACACGTTGGCAGCTCCACAACAACAAGGTTCACCGGCGTACGTCGTCTACAAGGTTGGAGGTGATCCTGGCGATTACCAATTCCCGTATGAGCCACCCAAGGAGATCCCGCATGGATACGTGTGCACATACGTGCCGGTCGTAACAATCGGATGAACAGTATTCGCAGGAGGAATTGCTGGAGCAGGAGGAATTGCTGGAGAGGGGAGGGATTGTTTGAGCAGAGGGAGTTCTGGAGCAGATGTTGAGAAAGTGCGTGGCTAGCTAAATATGCCACCGAACGAGTCATGAAAGCTCAACCTCGGCTCCCACCGTGGATCAGATCAGTGCAATCTTGAGAGACCGATTCGGTATCCTGCGAAGAGAGAACAATCGGCTATTCCAAGCCGTATCCCAACGAGTATGACCTCCCATGCCGCCTAAGTATCGGCTCCCCGACTTCACAAAATTCAGTGGATCGGAGGGGTCTAGCTCAATTGAGCACGTGAGCCGATATTTGGCACAGTTGGGCATGGTCTCAGCGACCAGCTACGTGTGAGGTTCTTTTCGCAATCTCTCACGGGCCCAGCCTTTTGGGTGGTACACCTCGTTACCACAGATTCAGTTCGACGTGGAAGCAGTGGAAGAGCGCCCACATACAATATCATTCGAAGCTACGAAGCTGGCATTGCCGATCGACGCAGAGAGGCGAGGAGAGACCGTGTCTGAATACATTCAGCATTTCAGGAATCAATAACCGATGTTATTCGGTTCGTTTATCTGAAAAGGAATTCGAGCGGCAATAGCAGGCCTCTCGCCGCTCAAGGATCGACTTTCCAAGGATTACACCACTCAGCGCACATGGTTCAGAAATTGACATCATATGAACAGCGCCACCCAGAATTGTACAAGACAAGTTCAAGCGTCGCCCTGGTCGAGACGGAGGAAGATGAAGACTCTGCAGAAGATCAGGAGGTCGCCGTAGCTGAATGGGCTCGGGGGGCAGTACCGTGTCCTGCAAATGGGTGAAACAACCAGGGCCTGCAAAGGGGTTTGACTTTGATTTAAGCAAAACGGAGCAGATTTTTGATTTGCTGAAGGAAAAACTGCTAAAGTTACCCGAAGGCCACAAAATCCCCACGTTACAAGAGATGAGCGGTAGGCCATACGCAAATGGCATCACACGTTCACCCATGCCACCAACGACTGCAAAGTACGCCGACAGATTCAAATGGCGATAGAACAAGGCCGATTACTCTTCGGTCAGTTTGCCATGAAAGTTGACACGCATCCGTTTCGTCAATATGGTGGATCTCAGTCACTGCTTAAGAAGCGAGCCAGGCTTCTCCTTTGATATCAACATGGCAGGTGATACGTCTCCAACGTATCGATAATTTCTTATGTTCCATGCTACTTTATTGATGATACCTACATGTTTTATGCACATTATATGCGTATTTACGCATTTTCTAGAACTAACCTATTAACAAGATGCCGAAGAGCCGGTTGTTGTTTTCTGTTTTGGTTTCAGAAATCCTAGTAAGGAAATATTCTCGGAATTGGACGCCAGGGTCCTATTTTTGCACGGAGCTTCCAGAAGACCGAAAGGGATAAGAAGTGGGCGACGAGGCGCCGCCACCATAGGGCCGCGCGGCCGAGGGCCCGCGCCGCCATGGTGTGGGCCCTCGTCAGCCCCCGACTTTGCCCTTCCGCCTACAAATAGCCTCCATCGCGAAAACCCCAGTACCGAGAGCCACGATACGGAAAACCTTCCAGAGACGCCGCCGCCGCGAATCCCATCTCGGGGGATTCAGGAGATCGCCTCCGGCACCCTGCCGGAGAGGGGATGTCTCCGAGGACTCTACACCGCCATGGTCGCCTCGGAGTGATGAGTGAGTAGTTCACCCCTGGACTATGGGTCCATAGCAGTAGCTAGATGGTCGTCTTCTCCTCATGTGCTTCATTGTTGGATCTTGTGAGCTGCCTAACATGATCAAGATCATCTATCGTAATACTATATGTTGTGTTTGTCGGGATCCGATGGATAGAGAATACTATGTTATGGTGATTATCAATCTATTGTTTATGTGTTGTTTATGATCTTGCATGCTCTCCGTTATTAGTAGAGGCTCTGGCCAAGTTTTTGCTCTTAACTCCAAGAGGGAGTATTTATGCTCGATAGGGTTCATGCCTTCATTGAAACCTGGGACAGTGACAGAAAGTTCTAAGGTTGTGATGTCTTGTTGCCACTAGGGATAAAACATTGATTCTATGTCTAAGGATGTAGTTGTCGATTACATTACGCACCATACTTAATGCAATTGCTGTTGCTTTGCAACTTAATACTGAATGGGGTTCGGATGATAACCTGAAGGTGGACTTTTAGGCATAGATGCGGTTGGATGGCGGTCTATGTAATTTGTCGTAATGCCCGGATTAAATCTCACTATATTTATCATATCATGTATATGCATTGTTATGCCCTTCTCTATTTGTCAATTGCACGACTGTAATTTGTTCACCCAACATGCTTTTATCTTATGGGAGAGACACCTCTAGTGAACTGTGGACCCCGGTCCTATTCTTTACATCGCATACAATCTACTGCAATACTTGTTTACTGTTTTCTTGCAAACAATTATCTTCCACACAATACGGTTAATCCTTTGTTACAGCAAGCCGGTGAGATTGACAACCTCACTGTTTCGTTGGGGCAAAGTACTTGGGTTGTGTTGTGCAGTTCCACGTTGGCGCCGAATCCTGTTGTTGCGCCGCATCACATTTCGCCACCATCAACCTTCAACGTGCTTCTTGGCTCCTACTGGTTCGATTAAACCTTGGTTTCTCTGAGGGAAAACTTGCTACTGTGCGCATCATACCTTCCTCTTGGGGTTCCCAACGAACGTGTGAGTTACACGCCATCAAGCTCTTTTTTTGGCGCCGCCGGGGAGAAAGGTAAAGGCACTCATACTCCGGTTCCAGGTAACTAAGCCATTGTGTGTGTGCTCTTTCCTTTAGACTCTGCAATTGCGACATTTGGTTTCTTGTTTACACTAGTTAGGCATAATGGACAACAAAGAGCTTCTTATTCTATTTCCTGATTTAAGACATGGATGGTTTGATGCGAAAATTAAAAAACCCATGGAACATATTAATATGAATGCTTTGAACACTATTGTTGCTAATGCTATGGAAAATTCTAAGCTTGGGGAAGCTGGCTTTGATGAGCATGATATTTTTAGTCCCCCAAGCATTGAGGAGAAAATTTACTTTGATGATATTTTGCCTCCCATTTATGATGATTATAATGATAGTAGTCTTTTGTTACCACCTGTTATGGACGATAAATTTGATTATGATTACAATATACCTCCTATATTTGATAGCTACTTTGTTGAATTTGCTCCCACTACAATTAATAAGAATGACTATGCTTATGTTGGGAGTAGTAATAATTTTATGCATGAGACTCATGATAAGAATGCTTTATGTGATAGTTATATTGTTGTGTTTGCCCATGATGCTACTGAAAGTTATTATGAGAGAGGAAAATATGGTTGTAAAAATTTTCATGTTACTAAAACACCTCTCTATGTGCTGAAATTTTTGAAGCTACACTTGTTTTATCTTCCTATGCATGTTACTTTTCTCTTCATGAACTTGTTTATTTACAAGATTCCTATGCATAGGAAGCATGTTAGACTTAAATGTGTTTTGAATTTGCCTCTTAATGCTCTCTTTTGCTTCAACTACTATTTCTTGCGAGTGCATCATTAAAACTGATGAGCCCATCTTAATGGCTATAAAGAAAGAACTTCTTGGAAGATAACCCATGTGTTTATTTTACTACAGCAATTTTTGTTTTTTTGAGTCTTGGAAGTTGTTTACTACTGTAGCAACCTCTCATTATCATGTTTTTGTGCCAAGTAAAGTTTCTATGTTAAAGTTGATGTTATATTTAGGATCGCTGCGCAGAAACAGCATTGCTGTCTGTCACGAATTCTGGCACAAGTCTCTGTAGATAATTCAAAAAAATCTGCCAATTTACGAGCGTGATCCTCAGATATGTACGCAACTTTCATTAGTTTTGAGTTTTCCGTTTGAGCAAGTCTGGTGCCATTTTAAAATTCGTCTTTACGGACTGTTCTGTTTTGACAGATTCTGCCTTTTATTTCGCATTGCCGCTTTTGTTAAGTTGAATGAGTTTCTTTGTTCCATTAACTTTCAGAAGTTATGTGCAATGTCCAGAAGTGTAAAGAATGATTGTGTCACCTCTGAATGTGTGAATTATTAATTGTGCACTAACCCTCTAATGAGTTTGCTTGAAGTTTGGTGTGAAGGAAGTTTTCAAGGGCCAAGAGAGGAGTATGATATACTATGATCAAGAGGAGTGAAAGCTCTAAGCTTGGGGATGCCCCCGTGGTTCATCCCTGCATATTTTAAGAAGACTCAGCGTCTAAGCTTGGGATGCCCAAGCATCCTTCTTCATCGACAAAGTATCGGTTCCTTCTCTTGAAACTATATTTTTATTCGGTCACATCTTATGTACTTTACTTGGAGCGTCTGTGCTTTTATTTTTGTTTTGTTATTTTCATTCTCTGAATAAGTTCATCCTTGTGTGGGAGAGACACGCTCCGCTGTTGCATATGGACAAATATGTCCTTAGGCTTTACTCATAATGTTCAAGCGAAGTTTCTTCTTCGTTAAATTGTTATATGGTTGGAATTGGAAAATGCTACATGTAGTAATTCTAAAATGTCTTGGATAATGTGATACTTGGCAATTGTTGTGCTCATGTTTAAGCTCTTGCATCATATGCTTTGCACCCATTAATGAAGAAATACATAGAGCTTGCTAAAATTTGATTTGCATATTTGGTCTCTCTAAGGTCTAGATAATATCTAGTATTGAGTTTTGAACAACAAGGAAGATGGTGTAGAGTCTTATAATGTTTACAATATTTCTTTTATGTGAGTTTTGCTGCACCGGTTCATCCTTGAGTTTGCTTCAAATAACCTTGCTAGCCTAAACCTTGTATCGAGAGGGGATACTTCTCATGCATCCAAAATCCTTGAGCCAACCACTATGCCATTTGTGTCCACCATATCTACCTACTACATGGTATTTCTCCGCCATTCCAAAGTAAATTGCTTGAGTGCTACCTTTAAAATTCCATCATTCACCTTTGCAATATATAGCTCATGGGACAAAATAGCCTTAAAAACTATCGTAGTATTGAATATGTACTTATGCACTTTATCTTTTATTAAGTTGCTTGTTGTGCGATAACCATGCTTCGGGGAACGCCATCAACTATTGTTGAATATCATGTGAGTTGCTATGCATGTCCGTCTTGTCTGAAGGATCTATCACCTTAATGATTGGAGCATGCAAATTGTTAGAGAAAAACATTGGGCCGCTAACTAAAGCCATGAATCATGGTTGAAGTTTCAGTTTTGGACATATATCCTCAATCTCATATGAGAATAATAATTGTTGCTACATGCTTATGCATTAAAGAGGAGTCCATTATCTGTTGTCCATGTTGTCCCGGTATGGATGTCTAAGTTGAGAATAATCAAAAGCGAGAAATCCAAAATGCGAGCTTTCTCCTTAGACCTTTGTACAGCGGCATGGAGGTACCCCTTTGTGACACTTGGTTGAAACATGTCATGCAAAGATCCGGTAGTCCAAGCTAAGTAGGACGAGGTGCGGGCACTATTAGTATACTATGCATGAGGCTTGCAACTTGTAAGATATAATTTACATAACTCATATGCTTTATTACTACCGTTGACAAAATTGTTTCATGTTTTCAAAATAAAAGCTCTAGCACAAATACAGCAATCGATGCTTTCCTCTTTGAAGGACCTTTCTTTTACTTTTATTGTTGAGTCAGTTTACCTATCTCCCTCCACCTCGAAGCAAACACTTGTGTGAAGTGTGCTTGTGATTCCTACATACTTGCATATTGCACTTGTTATATTACTTTATGTTGACAATATCCATGAGATATACATGTTATAAGTTGAAAGCAACGCTTGAAACTTAATCTTCCTTTGTGTTGCTTCAACACCTTTACTTTGATTTATTGCTTTATGAGTTAACTCTTATGCAAGACTTATTGATGCTTGTCTTGAAGTACTATTCATGAAAAGTCTTTGCTTTATGATTCACTTGTTTACTCATGTCATTACCATTGTTTTGATCGCTGCATTCATTACATATGTTTACAAATAGTATGATCAAGATTATGATGGCATGTCACTTCAAAAATTATCTTTGTTATCGTTTTACTCCTCGGAGTGGAGAACTAAGCACTGATCGTCTCCAACGTATCGATAATTTCTTATGTTCCATGCTACTTTATTGATGATACCTACATGTTTTATGCACATTATATGTCGTATTTACGCATTTGGAACTAACCTATTTACAAGATGCCGAAGAGCCGATGGTTGTTTTTTTTTTTTTTTTAAATCCTAGTAAGGAAATATTCTCGGAATTGGACGAAATCACCGCCCAGGTCCTATTTTTGCACGGAGCTTCCAGAAGACCGAAAGGGATAAGAAGTGGGGCGACGAGGCGCCGCCACCATAGGGCCGCGCGGCGCAGGGGGCCCGCGCCGCCTATGGTGTGTGCCCTCGTCGCCCCCGACTTTGCCCTTCCGCCTACAAATAGCCTCCGTCGCGAAAACCCCAGTACAGAGCCACGATACGGAAAACCTTCCCGAGACGCCGCGCCGCTCATCTCGGGGGATTCAGGAGATCGCTTCGGCACCCTGCCGGAGAGGGGATTCATCTCCGGAGGACTCTACACCGCCATGGTCGCCTCCGGAGTGATGAGTGAGTAGTTCACCCCTGGACTATGGGTCCATAGCAAGGCTAGATGGTCGTCTTCTCCTCATGTGCTTCATTGTTGGATCTTGTGAGCTGCCTAACATGATCAAGATCATCTATCCGTAATACTATATGTTGTGTTTGTCGGGATCCGATGGATAGAGAATACTATGTTATGGTGATTATCAATCTATTGTTTATGTGTTGTTTATGATCTTGCATGCTCTCCGTTATTAGTAGAGGCTCTGGCCAAGTTTTTGCTCTTAACTCCAAGAGGGAGTATTTATGCTCGATAGTGGGTTCATGCCTTCATTGACCTGGGACAGTGACAGAAAGTTCTAAGGTTGTGATGTGCTGTTGCCACTAGGGATAAAACATTGATTCTATGTCTAAGGATGTAGTTGTCGATTACATTACGCACCATACTTAATGCAATTATCTGTTGCTTTGCAACTTAATACGAATGGGGTTCGGATGATAACACGAAGGTGGACTTTTTAGGCATAGATGCGGTTGGATGGCGGTCTATGTACTTTGTCGTAATGCCGGATTAAATCTCACTATATTTATCATATCATGTATATGCATTGTTATGCCCTTCTCTATTTGTCAATTGCCCCTGTAATTTGTTCACCCAACATGCTTTTATCTTATGGGAGAGACACCTCTAGTGAACTGTGGACCCCGGTCCTGTTCTTTACATCGCATACAATCTACTGCATTACTTGTTTACTGTTTTCTTGCAAACAATTATCTTCCACACAATACGGTTAATCCTTTGTTACGGCAAGTCGGTGAGATTGACAACCTCACTGTTTGGGGCAAAGTACTTGGGTTGTGTTGTGCGGGTTCCACGGGCGCCGGATCCCCGTTGTTGCGCCGCATCACATTTCGCCACCATCAACCTTCAACGTGCTTCTTGCTCCTCCTGGTTCGATTAAACCTTGGTTTCTTTCGAGGGAAAACTTGCTACTGTGCATCATACCTTCCTCTTGGGGTTCCCAACGAACGTGTGAGTTACACGCCATC
Organism: Lolium multiflorum; assembly: GCA_030979885.1. Classification (NCBI taxonomy): domain Eukaryota; kingdom Viridiplantae; phylum Streptophyta; class Magnoliopsida; order Poales; family Poaceae; genus Lolium; species Lolium multiflorum. The sequence goes on from CM061750.1 coordinate 283,917,959, forward strand.
GCCAGGGCTTGCACCGCCATAGCAAGGATAGAGCAGAGACGACCCCGTGGCAAAGATAAAGCGAGGCCGATCCACGCGACCGGCCCGCATGTTGACAGACGGTACTTGATAGGAAGAAGTGAGAAGCGTGCGGTATCAACGACCACTCTCCGCACATCTCCTTAACAAATATGAGCAGCAGTATGACCGACGTCGGCGCCACGACGTAGATGATGAAAGATATCGTCGGTCTGATGCGATGACAAGAAGTATCGTCGATACGATAGAGACCACGAAGGGTATGTGCGTCAAGCTAGACGGAGGTCGAGAGAGCAAGAGGACATGGATAAGCATTGGGCTGTCCTTTCTTTAAACATTGCTGGGACTCAGGAATGAGCCGATTGCCTACAATCGAGAACTACCCAGAATGTAGACAGCAGAAGAAGGGAACAAATGAAGTATCAGTGTTCAAGCGTCTAGGGCCTCTCCCAGCTCAGAACAAACGAGCTGAGTCATCTCAAGATGGAGATTTCGAGGAGTCGAAGAAGAAGAAGAAGAAGAAGAAGAAGAAGAAGAAGAAGAAGAAGAAGAAGAAGAAGAAGAAGAAGAAGAAGAAGAAGAAGAAGAAGAAGAAGAAGAAGAAGAAGAAGAAGAAGAAGACAGATATCTCCGGCCTCGGTGGTGTCCTGATGGACTCAGCCACTCCCAAAAGCGTAGGGTACAGCGGCTACGAAACTTAGAGGAAGCCGAGGCTCAGTACCTATATACGTTGAGGAAAGCACGGCCCGATCTGGCCGTGAAAATTCAGCAAACATTGGAGACAGAGGCACGGCCACGAAGAAAGTGTGGCACCCCAAGCGGACAAAAGCCGATGCGGAGGCATCGGCTGATACAAACATGGTGTTCATACTCCCGTCGAATTTTGTGCTCCAAAGACGAGGAGGTATCGGTGCATGTTTGACTGCGGTCCGGCGACGTCATCTTTGAGAAGCCACAAGAGAGAAGCTACAGGCATTTGAAAGCCCTATACGAGAGGTTACATCAATGGGCAACCTATCGCAAGATGTTGGTTGACACGGGAGCGACGGTCAATATAATGCCGTATTCCATGCTACGACGTTTGAGACGTTCCAATGAAGATCCGATCAAGACCAACGTCACATTAAGCGATTTCAACGGCCAAGCGTCGAAGCAAGGGTGTTCTGAACGTAGACCGACTGTAGGCCGAAAAACCATCCCTACGTCGTTCTTCATCGTCGACAACAAAAGCACTTACGTTGTCCTGCTAGGGAGAGATTGGATCCACGCTAACTTGCATTCCATCCACAATGCATCAGTGCATCATACAATGGGATGGAGATGAAGTGGAGGTTGTTCATGCAGATGATTCGATCGAGATCTCGCTAGCTGCCATGAATATTTGGGATGCAAACGACCAAGAGCCGCTCTCTAGAATTAATTTGGACGGCTGTGAGCGCATCGAAGCTTCAAAACGGGGTGAGGCTGGTCTTATCTACTGGCCTGACAGAGTAGCAAGATCCAAGTCTATGGACGTACGTGACAAGGCCGATCCCTGCGATCGGCCCCAAAAAATAAAAAGCAAAGGTCTTACCTCAAGATTGTCACGTAGCCATAGTAGAGAACCAAAAAGTTGGATCCACATCTGAGGAGCCGGTTGATAGCCTTGTTGAAAGAGTACCCAGATTGTTTTGCATGGGATTATACAGAGATGCCTGGGTTAGACAGAAGTATCATTGAGCATCGGCTCCCCTGAAGAAGGGATTTCGGCCGTTCCAGCAGCGAGCACGACAGATGAAGGCCGAAATCTTGGTGGAAGTCAAGAAGGAGATCCAGAAGGTGTTGGACGCCGGGTTCATCGGGCCATGCACGCTGAATGGATTTCCAATGTCGTACCTGTGGAGAAGAAGGATGGCCGATGGCGCGTCGCCATAGATTTTCGGAATCTCAATAGTGCCACTCCAAAGGATGAATATCCGATGCCGGTAGCAGAGACATTGATCAATGCAGCTGCTGGTCATAAAGTTTTAAGCTTCATGGATGGCAATGCCGGGTACAATCAAATCTTTATGGCTCCAGAAGATATAAACAAGACTGCATTCAGAGTCCAGGCTCGGTGGGCTTGTTTGAATATGTAGTCATGACATTTGGATCTGAAGAATGCCGGCGCAACTTACCAAAGAGCCATGAATTACATCTTTCATGATTTAATCGGCAAATTGGTGGAGATTTACATCGATGACGTGGTGGTGAAGTCTGTTTCGGTGGACGGACACTTGGAAGATTTGCAACACGTCCTGGACCGAACTAGGAAGTTCGGACTAAGAATGAATCCAAAGAAGTGTGCCTTTGGTGTAACGGCCGGTCAATTCTTGGATTTCTTGGTTCATGAGCGTGGAATCGAGATCGCCTGAAAAGTCAAGAGGCAGTGCGAACGATGAAGCCTCCCACCACGAAAAAGGAGCTCTAGTGTCTCATCGGCAAAATCAATTTCGTCAGAAGGTTTATCTCCAACCTGTCGGACGAATCGAGCCGTTCATGGGATTGGTCAAAATCAAATCTGATGAGGAGTTTCGCTGGGGGCAGAGCAACAGCGAGCATTTGACAATATCAAGGAGTACTTAACGAAGCCACCTGTGTTGGTTCCACCAAGCAAGACAGACCCTTCTACATCTACTTGTCGAGCGACACTTCCATCGCGTCGCAGTAGTGCAGGTGATGGTCTGGAAAAAGTGGTTTTCTACCTCAGAAGGATGTTGGATGCAAACGAGGTACCTTGAGATCGAGAAGTTGTGCCTCTGCTTGTTCTTCACCTGCACCAAGATTCAGCACATCTTGTTGAAAGCAGAAATCATCGTCATATGCAAATCGGATGTCATCAAGCATATGCGTCGGCTCCTGTGTTGAAAGGCCGACTCGGCAAATGGATGTTTGCTTTATCGGAATTTGATATCCGGTATCCTGCGAAAGCAGTCAAAGGACAAGCGTTGGCTGATCTTATTGCTGAACGAATCAACACGGACGTAGCGGCACTATCTCGTGCGTGCATGGACCATGTTCTTCGATGGATCGGTCTGTGAAGATGGGTGCGCGGGCGTGCTACTCGTGTCGCCTCGGGGGCAACGTATTCCTTCTCCATCAGGATATCTACCCCTTGCACCAACAATGTTGCTGAGTATGAAGCGATGTGCATGGGAATGGAGTTGCTATTGGACGCTGGGCGGAGGCAGTTGAGATCTTCGGGGATTCCAAGTTGGTGATTTCTCAACTCACGGAGGAATACAAGTGTGAGAGAGAGTTGCTCTTCCCATTATGGATACAATGCCGTGAGCTGATGGCACAGTTCAGGTATATAAACTTCCATTGGATCCAAGGTCGCAAAATACCGAGGCGAACGACCTCACAAACGGCGTCAGGATACAAGGACGTGGCAGATGAAACCGATTTTCAGGTGCAGTTCATGGAACGATGATGGAGAGCCGATATCTTCAATTACTTGAAGGATCCGGCTCGGGGGCACCTAAACGGATAAGATACAGGGCCATGAAGTACGTCCTGATCGGTGATGACATGTTCTACAGGAATTTGGAAGGGCTACTTCTCAAATGTTTGGGACCAGCCGAGTCCAATCGGCTCTTGCATGAGGTGCATGAAGGTGCCTGTGGAACTCACCAGTCGGCTCATAAGATGAAGTGGCTGATCAGGCGATCGGGATTTTATTGGCCCACCATGCTTGAAGATTGTTTCAAGTACTATAAAGGGTGTCAAGCATGTCAGAAGTTTGGGAGCATTCAGATGGATCCCATCATCAAGCCGTGGCCGTTCCGAGGGTGGGGCATGGATATGATCGGCAAGATACATCCTCCTTCGAGCAAAGGCCATGTATGGGTTCTGGCATTACAGATTATTTTACTAAATGGGTGGAGGCCGTCCCTATGAAGGCAGTGTGGCATCATCAGATGTTATCGATTTCGTGAGGGAGCATGTCATTCACATTTGGGATTCCCCAGACTATCACGACCGATGGAGGTTCGGTCTTCGTTTCTAAGGAGTTTAGAAAGTTCTGCGAGGATATGGGAATCAAGCTGATCCGATTGTCTCCATATTATGCTCAAGCAAATGGACAGGCTGAAGCGTCCAACAAGAGCTTGATCAAGTTGATTAAACGGAAGATCGACGAGCATCCTAGACGTTGGCATGAGGTATTGTCAGAAGCGTTCTGGGCTTATCGCATGTCGTGTCATGGAGCAATAAAAACCTCGCCATACCATCTGGTCTATGGACAAGAAGCCGTGTTACCCTGGGAAATCAAGGCTGGTTCGAGAAGGATTACATTTCAGAATGATTTGACTACTGAAGAATATGCAGCCCTGATGAGTGACAGCATTGAGGATGCAACGGAACTTAGACTTTGGTCACTTGAGAAAATCAAGGAGAATAAATCCAAGGTGGCTCGCGCATATAATAAGAAGGTGAAGCCAAAGGAGTTCCAGGTTGGTGATCTGGTATGGGAAGTTGTCTTGCCGTTGGGGACTAAGGATAAAATGTATGGTAAATGGTCTCCAAATTGGCACGGCCCGTACAAAGTCGATCAAGTTTTAAAGGGTAATGCATACATGCTCGAGCAGTTGGATGGTGTAAGTTCCCAGTGGCCGTCAATGGCCAGCATCTCAAGAAATATTTCCCAAGCATGTGGGATGATGGGCAGTAAGATGTGGAGGCCGATACACGAAATCGGCCAGTAAAAAAATTTAAATTTTTTGGGGAACAGCCGATGCAGACATCGACTTTAGAATAAAAATAGCCGATGCGCATCGACTTTAGAGGTACAAAGTATCATCGTCAGGTATCAAGTTATTGTCTGAATTTGAGGATTGTTTGCTTGAACCTGTCTAATTGGTTATCAGATTGGTCTTATGGACGTTTGGTGATAAAAAGCCGATACGATGCTATCGGCTCTTGGGGCGTTGACCACCTTTGACAATCGGAAAATGAGAAGATACGAAATCGGATGATTGGAAATTAAATTGGAAGAACATTTTCATTGATTTAAAGGGGGATTGTACAACGAAGAGCTAATTGCTCTCAAAAGGGATGATCTAGGGCCTAATGCGCTATCGCTAGCCCTGTTCTAGCCCCTAATCTATGGGCACGCCCTCGTCGTCGTCGCTCGTAGCTACCGTCGCCCCTGCCGAAGTCCTCATCGCGCGATGAAGCCACCGCGGGAGCTTCATCCTCCTCGTGTCGTCTTCGTCATCATCATCCGACCTAGCGCGGAAGCGCTTGCCGGTGGGTACCCCGCGGAGGAAGAGTCTTCTTCCTCCTCGTCGGAGGAAAGCCCCGTCCCAGGGGAAGAGGTCGTCGCCGCTGCTGCCTCCAGCTCCCATTGACAAGGAACGGAGGTCTTCCTCCCGTCGGTGAGGGGTCCGTCGTCCTCATTCGACGGAGAAATCCCGGCCCGCGCGTCCCAATGCTCGGGGGCGGGCTTCATAGAAGGCCATCAGGTCGACCTCCGCTCGAGCTCGGAAGAGGAAGGAAGGATAGGCCGAGGATACGGAGGAGGAAGAGGAGTCCATGGCGGCTGAGGAGGGTTTTTGGTTTGCCGATGGCTACTGTGGAATAGAGGGATGAAGAAGCCAACCGTTTGGACGAGTTTAAATAAAGGGATATGATGAAAAACGGTAATGCTATGGCAGTTTCCGAGGACGTGGTACCAAAACTGTCGAATCGTGCAGAGAAGTTGAGAAGGCAAGATGTCATGATGAAGGATACTGAAGCGGTTCTGCTCTGCCACGACATGACCCATTCGAAGGAAAAACTGAATGGTTTTGAAATTATCATTACCAAAACCAGGGGGCATGTGTTATCACCAGATTTTGGCCAAATCAGGAGATGGGCCGTAATTGAGATGGGCTTGAAGATATACACGTGGAGCGTCTCCAAAACGGCCTTGCACGAAGAGTTTGGGCTAGATTGCCCGTGTATCTGTATTTTATAGTAGATTGCATCTTAGTTTAGAATTAAAAGATAGAGTTTAACCCGTGCACGGTTAGGTGCACGCCTCAATTAGAAAGTCCCTTGGACTATAAATATGTATCTAGGGTTATTGAGAAAGGAGGACAATCACGTTCACAACAAACATAAACCAGGCGCATCGCCACCCCTTGTTTCGGGGTTTCTTCCGGTAATCATCATGCTGCCTAGATCGCATCTTGCGATCTAGGCAGCGTACGTTTATTCGTTTATCTTGTGTTACTCGTGCTGAAGCGTTGTTGATGGCGAGTAACACTACTTATCGTAGGTATTTTGGGGCTTGCATTGGTGCTTTTCTTACACATATTTGCTTAGCTATGCCGTCCCTCGATATCTAGCTGTCCTAATACCTATCCAGGTGTAAGGGCAGCACCTTGCTTGTTCGTCGTTTAGTAGATCCAATCTGTTATAGTTGCTCCTTGTTTTTCAAGGATTAGTTTAATATCCGTATGGTTAGGCCTTGCAAACGGGTTGAACGATCCGGTAGTGCGTAAGGTATAGTTGGTTAGCTCTAAGAGGGATTGTTCCGGAATTAACTTAATGTTGGTTTTTAGGCCTCTTTTAGGTTAGCTTTCTAACACCTTTCGTGTCTATTAGGCTCAACTACGCGTAGGATGTTCCGATCATACGGTGAAAATCCTAAACTGTCGTGGATTGGTTTAACTTTGTGTTGATCAAGCAGGAGCCCCATGTCATCGTAAACCCAACGTGAATCATGGGGTGATCGGCTCCGATCCACAGGGCAACCTGAGAGCCGATCGGGCTCGTATTTAATGTTTACGTGTCTACCATGCAGAGACTAATCGAAGCAATCCAACACCTTCCTGACCAGGTATAGGTCAGGTGGCACGCCTTGCAACCGCCGGGACGTGTGCCGGAACTTTGCGGGACGACGTCGAGGGACCAGGGCCCACCCAGCAGTCTTGGCAGCCTCCCGGCTCTTCGTGTTGCTTAACCACTGCTCGCCGGTGGGTTTTGGCAGGCAACAGCTTTACGATTATTTCCATATAGACATCGATGTGGGTTTGCATCCCCCTCACAATCGTTTCATTTGTTTGCTTCCTCCAGCTCCTGCAACAATTTGATGTGTTTGCGGGATCCTGGTAATCGTGCTTCTTCCTTACAAATCTCTTTCTTAAGACAATTGATAGTTGCTTTAGCTCGACTCCATCCGCTCCATGCATGGTTTGATGTGACTTGTTGTTCCTCTTCCATTCTTCTTCCATCTTGTCCAACCAAGGCCGATCCTATTTTCCATAAGGGAAATACCCTCGTGGCGAGATTCCCCATGAGGACATTGCACTTAGGGAAGTATATCCTAAGTGGGTAAGTACCGACGTCTCAACACGAAATAGAGGCGCAACAGAGTCCCGAAGGCGAAGAAGCACCTGGTGACGCGGCCAAGGAATCTGACCGCGCCATGTATGTGTTCTCCTCCCTCTCAGTTCTGTTTCATCTAATCCTTTTGGCACATGACGCATTTTTCATAAAAAATGACCTTACAGAAATTTCACGACTTTTCGAAGGAAGAGTTACCTTTCTTGAAACTTTGGAGATTCAAATCTTCCACTAATCCAATAAACTTTTTCGGCATGCAATATACTTCCTCCAAAAAAATTAATTGACTCAAATTTAGTACAAAATTATACTAAAACCGAGTCAATTAAAAGAGACCGAAGAGAGTACTATTTAAGACGTTGCCTAGTAATAACATAGGGTTTCTCTCTAATATCTCCTTGAAGTCGAATGGCTCCGTAACGGTAAACCTCTTGTATGACATTTAGGCATTCCTATTTTGACTCTATAGAAAACTTAAAACGAGAGTTAAATAATAAATATTGACCACTATTTTTAAAGTCTCTTTTAATGATTTTATTACCATGCCAAATTTAAATTTTTTCGTTAAATAATGTAAAAGTTTTATAAGTTTTATTTCTCCATTCATCTATAATGTCTAGGATTCTCTTCTCTATAGGAGTTTTAAAATTAAAATTCAACTGTGGGAGCAGGGAGCACGGCGGCTTCAACGAGGCATCGCCTCAACCACGTCATCTCGTATGTGTTAGTTTAGGATTTTTATGTTTTGTTTTAAATTCTGCAAACTATATAAATTCAAATGAAACTTGACGTTTTTGGTATTTAAAAAGCACATTTAGGATGAGTCATTACGTGCGTTCGTGCAGACACTTGAAAAAGCTGCTTTCAAGGTCTCGTCGCTAATACTCTGCACGCACAGGCGTTCGCAATGACTTGATAGTACTTTTTTTTAGTACTCCCTCCGTTTTAAATTAGTTGTTTCAAATTTTTTAAATATGGATGTATCTAACATGTTTTAGTGTCTTGATGCTTCTATATTTTAACAAATTTGAGATAACTAATTTGGGACGGAGAATAGTACTCCCTCCGTCCATAAAAGAATCTCTACTATTAAGAGTAAACTGGTGAATGCCTGGTGTCACATTTTCAGGATGGACAATAATACCCCCACGTCCTCAATTCATATTTCCTCCCTCAAACCATCCGGTCCGCACTCCTCAAAAATAGCTAACCATCTTATTTTATCTTATCTTATATTATCTTGCTAATAGGAACAACTACCTTGATGGATTTATCACAGTTTGACTCAATTTACCACACGCATATCATCATGGCAACCCATCGTTTCCGACTCTGGTTGCGTGGCATCGCCGCACCGATGGGTGGGACTGCCAGGCGCAAATCTGAAAGGTGTAGCAGTGCGAGTCGGCTTTCCCATGGTGCGTGCACGTCGCGGTCGCCGGTAGCTCTTTGGATGAATGGGGCGACTGAATTTTTTCGGGTCTTTGGATGGAGGAGGGAGGGAGTAGATCGAGGGTTAAGCAGCGACCATGGCGTGTGGTCTACCGCGTACGCCTCATTTGCCGTGCGCAAGAGAAATTGAGAAAAGAGATGAGAATAGCTGGAGACATAGATTTGGCTTGTGTGTTTACTATGCTGAAGCTGCGTGTTTGCCCAATTGCAAAGGTGTGTTTCCGCTTCGTCTTATTTTATCTCAGAATGAGCGCGTGTGCTTTCTTGTGTATGCCGCAGCTGCTAATTGCTATTGATGCTGCTTGCTAGCACGTACAGGAGTGTTAGATGCTGCTTTCCTGACTGCTGTAAAACTTTTTGTTTCCCAGCGCCGGCAACCAGCGGGCCACGCCTCCATCCAACGGCACCGCGTTCAGGTTTTTTTGACATACGAAGTGATGGTCCTATTACTGCTTTGTTAACTTCTGTCATATCTTTGGATACTTCACCGTTTAAATCATGTGGTCTTCTTGCTTAGCTTATGTAAGTAATTAGTCTGGAGATGTTTGATTTATTGAGATTGCAGATCCGATATTTTTTTCTCCTGAAGTCTCCGATCTGTTTATTTGTTCTATAATTGCTTTTGGATTCTCTATTTTCCTGTTTTTATTACCGATGTATTCATGGATCTTGGATCCCCCAAAATCTGTTTTGCTTGTTTGTTAATATATGCAGAATCTGTGATATATTCATGATAACATGTGACCGTGGAACATGATTGTAGCCTGATGTAAATTTCTGACGTGGAGATGGCTCACGTTGGTCCATGCATCTTATTTATCTACTTCATGTTGCAGAAAATTCTTGTTCATATACTCCATTATATTTATTGAGCCAATCGTTCTTGTTCAAACAGATTTTTTTTGTTGAAGGGAATCTCAAGAACAAATGCTTCAGATCCAAATGTCAATGGATGGTTTATTCTGAATAAAACTTTTGTTTAATCTCCATATGTGTAAATCGTGTTGGAATTCTGTACCATTTTTTATGGGTAATATCAGAAATTAATTTCGTATCATATAAAAAATATGGCAATGTCAGAAATAAATTTCTATCATATGAATTTTTTTTGTTGTGCCATGAGAATGGGAAAGAGCGGAGAAAAATGAACGGTAAAGTTTGTGTATTATAAACCAATTTTACGGTTCAAACTGATCTATTGAATGATTCTGGTTCATGCCATATTAATTTCCCATTCTATCCTGGACAGAACTACATCGAGGTCGACCTTGTTTTTGCTTATAGTCAGGTCACCGAAACTATCCATTTGTTGTAAAGGAATATTTCCAAAAATAGTAATAGTGGGCCCGCGTGGGAACCAAAGGAAAGCACGGGCAACTCTTCAACGGCGAGTAACAACCGTGCGGCTGATGGAGGATTGGTTTAGCTCCGGAGGGCGAGGTCGGCACCTGAACCGTCCGCCGAATGGCAGGAGGCCGGCAAAAACCGTGCGCCGGGGGTGGAGGCCGACGGTGAGTGGCTCGGCGCGGAGGATGGGATGGACGTGAGAGAGCTAGCCGTGGACGGGCGCCAAACAGCGAGTGACCTTGGCGGCGTGTGTGGCCACATGCGGCATGAGTAACCCATGCGGTGGTGTCGGGAGAATGTGAAATTGGGAAAAGTTTGTTATTTTAAAATTAAAATTGGGGAAATTTGGGTGAGGAAGAAAGCAGGATTGTCCGACTTTTCTCAGTACTCCAATACCAACAAGCACTGACATGTGGTTTTCTGTGGTTATCATTACAAAAAAAGTATTATCATCCTAATGACCAAGAGATAATAATATTTTCCATTTATTTGCAAAAAATTGTTTGGTTACTTAGTATTTTCTTTTATGCTTTCATGCGATAAATGATTTGTTCATCCAATTTGCACCGGGAGTACTTTATGTTCACATTCTTATATTTTTATGAAAATAAAACTTCATACTAACTCGATAGATTGATTGTGCAGGATGGCTACGAGTTGACAAAGAGATTTTTGATACACATACTCAAGTACCTTGCTAATGACATTGAAAATAACATACAGGATGTTGTGCGAGCATATCTTATTCACGATCAAGAGAGCATGGATATAATAAATAATATAAGAAATAATATGTCGGTCTCGTTGCCTTTTATAATTATTACACTAAATTATGTGATATGATCTTATGATATTTTAAATATTATGTGGTTATTTTTATGTACTTAAATGTTTTTGCGCATCATTTACACTTGTAATATTTATGAAACTACATAAAGTAGAGATCCATGTAATATTGTGACTGGCATAAGGTAGGGAGCCGTGGCGAAGCACGGGCATTCCACTAGTGTCTTAGATTTGTCTAAATTTGGATGTATTATAGGCTGTGGACAGGGGTAGTATCTTTCGCGGGAGTATCGATGTTGTGCTGTACTGCTGTCTACCATCGTTTACAGAAGAAACAAGTAAATGCGCTCCCATAAAGTAAAGTGGCTTTTATACACGAAATCGGGAAGAAATCACACAACCCATTCTCGTCATAAAACTCGCCCAAAAAGAGCCAACCCAAGCCATTTCCCCCAAAACCATGAACTTCTCTGTCGGCGCCGGCGGTAGTGGAGGCGGCGGAGACGCCGGCGGGAGGGAGCAGGCGCCGCGATGGCTGGAGATTGCGGAGAAGCTCCTCAACGCGCGCGACCTCGTCGGCTGCAAGCGCTTCGCCGACCGCGCGGTGGAGGCAGATCCGCTCCTCCCCGGCGTCGACGAGCTCCTCGCCGTCGCTGACGTCCTCCTCGCCTCGCAGGCCATGCTCATCACCGGCGAACCTGACCCGTTCGCCGTCCTCCAGGTGCCCTCCAAAACCGCCGACCAAGCCACCATATCCCGCTCCTTCCGCCGCCTCGCGCTCCTCCTCCAACCCAGCAATCCCCACCCTGGCGCGGATGTCGCCCTAGGCATCGTCCACGACGCCTACAACTTCCTCTCCGATCCATCACGCCGGCAACGGCTTGCCGCCTCTACCAACACCCCGCCTGATGCTCCCGCTCAACCTGCAGCTGCCGCCGCTCCCGCGGCTGCGGCGGACTTCTGGACGGCGTGCCCGTTCTGCTGCTACGTCCACCAGTACCCGCGCGACCTGGTGGGCCGCGCGCTCAAGTGCCCAAACGAATCTTGCCGCCGGGGTTTCGTGGCTGCTGAGATCCCTACACCGCCCACCGTCGTGCCGGGCACCGAGATGTACCACTGTGCTTGGGGGTTCTTCCCCCTGGGTTTCCCCGACGCAGCGGACCTGGGTGGCAACTTTAAGCCATTTTACAAGGTCTTCCCTTGGAACAATGCGCCAAGTGGTGGTGGCGCCACTAGTAGGAGCTATGGTAACCGTGGTGGAGGCAGCAATGACAGGCAGCCGCAGAATGGGAGTGCTCGTGGTCGTGGTGGATCATCCAGAGGTAGGGTCAAGAAGACAACTGCCCGCAAGAAGGTTGGGGCAGGGCTCAGGAGGCGTTCTTTCGGTGGTGGTGTGGAGAGCGGCATTGATGAGTCGATGCTTGGACAGGATGGGTGGGCTGAGGCTGAGGACGGTGAACAGCCGGAGGAGGTCAGAGGGATTAACATAAATGAGGAGGCACAGGCAGCTGATGGTACTGGCAGGGCAAATGTCGCTGGAGGGGTTGAGGATCTGGGCACCTTCCATTTGGATGTTGATCCAACCGAAGATATATTGGGGAATCTGGGGAATTTACACAACCTGCCGTTCTTGAGGGTGGATAATCTTGGGAGGATGATGTAGCTGTTGCCATGGCTTGCTGTGGTGCTGAAGTATTGTATGATTAGTTGGTCGGAGCAGATGTTTCAAGGACTACCCTTACCCTTCTTGTGTAGTTCTTGTTATTGTACCATTATCTCATCTTGTTGTAGTCACTTAGCTAGCATTTGAGTCGTTCCGTTTAGGCTGGCTAGAAGTACTCTGTGTCTTTGTGGTGTCTCCAGATTTGTCAGGATATGTACTGTCTTTGGCAGACAAACTTGGGAGTGTTTCTTGTGATGAAAATAATGCTTCAGAGACTAAGCCTTGCTTGATCGGTAATGCTCGTCATGTCACTTTGGTTTCTTCAAGGGTGTCCACAATGGCTAGAGAAGCCTCTGAGAGCAAATGAGCAAGTAAGTGAAGCTGGTTTTTCTTCCTGAACACAGACCTCTTTTTTGGTTACAAAGGCATATATTAGCTATATGATAATGATTCACTTGGCAATACCAAGTTTGTCATTCTACTATGAAGTTGATGTTTTCATTATGCTTTCCTAGGATTTCGTGTATGACCTAAAGTGATCGCTTGATTGTTTTTAGTAAATTTAGGATCAATATCTGTAATTAGCATGTGATCAACTTTAGTGTTACATAATTTATGTCAAAGAAGTTCATTTGCTGAAATCATGGATACTGAATCTGGCAGCAATCTATCAAACTAACAAGATGTCTTAACTCTCAATGTACTGAAATTGAGCAATACTTGGTCTCTTGCAAAGACAGCATCACAATCATCTCATGGTAGATTTTTCACATTGTAACTGTCTGCATCTTATGGTATATTGCTGACTGCACATGTCTTAACTCTCAATGTACTGAAATTGAGCAATATTTGGTCTCTTGCAAAGACAGCATCATAATCATCTCATGGTAGATTGTTCACATCGTAATGGTCTGCATCTCATGTTATATTGCTGACCGCAAAATGGTCTGCTTTAACTAGGATCTAGTTAGTAGGTCTATTGCTTCAGTAGACCTATGTGGTTTGGGTTAGTTCGATTTTGTTGCAGTTCGTATTAAGCTGGTGATTGTTTGTATCTGTATGATTTGTGTTTCTTAGATTTTTTTTAATTCCGGTGAGATGTTGAACTAGCCTTCATATCACAATTCACTGAGATAGTGCAGTTAGGTAATTGGATAGTCAAACATTCTTTTATGATTCACACAGAAACCTACATTATGCAGTTTTACCTTCCTCTAAATCACATTCTAGATTTGGTACTCAAATATTATTTCTTTCTTATATTGCCCGCTTGAAGTATGCATATGCACACCCAGAGAAACATGGATAATTGGGTGTAATTTATGCATGGAAGATTTAAAAAACCAAGTTGCTGCTAATCATGTTTAATCGACTTTGTAATGAACAAAGGTGGCTACAAGTAATCGACTAGAGAATCATGAAACCAAGTGCCTTTCTGTTTCCATCATTTCTTTGGCAGTACTCGAGATAAGGGTAGTTCTATAGCAATCTGTGTGATATTTTGATTCATTGTTGCAGAGAATTGTGAGGATGACAGCATTTGAAATAATTGACGTGGTTATTTAGAACAAATTTTCGGCATTGCCTGCATTTTACATCTGATGTGATTTTGGTTGCTGAAAAAAAGTCCCGTTTGTGATTGAAAAAGGATACCTGCATGGCTGCATTCCATCTAATATCTTTTAGTTGATCAGATGGGCCGATTTGACATCGGACCAAACCATAGTATGTAGTTTCTTGAGGTAGATAAACAGCTCTTTCACCAACAAGAGTCAGCTGCCCCAAACACCCTTTGCTGGAGCTGAGTTACTTGTATGTTTGTAGGAGATATAATTAGCTGGTGGCAAATGTTTTTCTCTGTCATTTTATGAAGCTGCTTATCCCCAAGCCTGGATGATATATGAGCACCTTGTAAAGCTCCATCATTAGTTTGCTAGGTTAATGCTAAATGTAGTTGCAATTCAGGGATCCGGTAACGATTATAAATGTGTTCAGGGCCATTGATAGATCTAAGTTTTACATCTGCAGGGCGCCACTTGTTATCGCTGTTGCTAATGTATGCTCCGCCTTTTGATTTTCGGGTAGTATCTGACTGTGGCCTCCAGTTTTAGGTGTTGCTTCGAGCCACTGGTCAGTTCATGCTCTGTCGTGCTGCAGTTGGGGTATCTGAATATATGGTGTCATTATGTTAATAATATTCTTCCATAGGCCTGTTTGGTACACATAATGCATGAAATAAATTGTGATCCAGGCTAAAAGGCTAGCCAAGAATGAGCAGTGGAGGATTGACAGCATTTTAGAGAATTGATCGAGGATTCTTTCCTATGTTGCAGGATTGAAATCCCCCAAGTTCTTCTTCTGATGACTCATGATTTCTTGCACTCTATTTTGGAAGAAAAAATCCATCCACTGAACATTTTGCTGCATTTATTTTGTTTTTTCTGATTCCAAAGCGCAATAGTAGAAAAGAAAACGTACAATTGCAATGCCATGCTCATTCAAAATCTGTGTGTTTGTCTACACCAAGTTTTGTTTGAGCGCACCAAAGGGGAAACAAGAATATTTGTTTCACAAGGTTTGAGTGGATACAATTTGTTTCTATAAACATTGTGCGAAAGAAGCCATAGGAAAAGTCCCTATGCATAACAATCCTACAAATCAAATAATCTATGTAAGAATATCACACTTGGAAAATATTTGAAATTCGTTTGAGACAAAAAGACTTGGTCATTGGTTTGTCCTGTTACCATGTTTTAGAAATCCTGCAAATCAAATGGCCTCTAAGAGCACTTGACGGCTAAGACACGGTAGCAGATCATCTGTATGAGCATGACAATAAAATAAACAGACATGGAGCACAAAATGTCACATAATTCGTCTTTGGATGAACTGTGCTTCTTTTAACCACCTTGACTAAACGAAGACAGTTTTTCCATCGGAATTGAGAGATGGCAAAGGTATTGCAGAGGCCAGAAATTTAAACTTCCATTTCAGCTGTAAATTTTAAGTTTCAAGCTCTATAATTCAAGTCCAGAGGTTATAACACCCAATTACAATAGATTCTTTCTCTCTTTCTTTTACCATTCACAAAGAACATGACTGGAGCACACTGGTCTTTGACCCCTCTATACCGAAACTTTCCTGATGCAATCATATGAACACCCTAAATGGATCTTTAGATACAGAAGAATGACATGCGCAAAAACCAAATGAATCATACCACCATCAACACAGCACAAGAGCTGCACAACCTAAACAATATGCTCCGCGTTCCTAGGCAGTCTGGAAGGATTAACCTTGTAACCGAAAATTGTCGCCATGACGCAAAATCATGCAGATTATAAGCCATCTGCATCACATGACACGCTCCTTCAGAAATGCCTGTCATCATCTAAATCTGCCCAGTTACACCTGCGCGCTCCCTTAGAACCTCAGTGCGTTTACTTCTTTCCATCTGTTCCACCAGCCAATCTATACCAGATTTAATCCCCCTCCTGCCAGAAAAAACAAGTATTCCATGAAAACGGAAGAATAAAGACTCAGCACACAATGTACTTAGAACAGTAAGGCAAAAGCCTTCTCCAGCTAAATCAGAGAACTTCAACTATCATCCGACGAGGTGAACAGTGGGGATTCTCACCCATCATAAGCAGATACAGCCTGACATCTATATGGCCTATCATTTAGCTCTTTAAGGTGCATACGTCTACTCAATTCCTCGTCAGAGATAACTCCAGGTAAATCCTGCACAAAAAAATTGAAACAAATCCAAACATGAGAACATAAGATAAATAAGCTATTTGACATATTCATATGGATCCCAGTTTGTAGAAGTAAATGTGAACCAACTCCCAAGATCCATTTATGAAGAATATCTTTGACATGGTTATATATAAATTAGAAATTTTGGGTAAAAATGAGGAAATCGGAATAAATTGGTTGACTAGATCAGAAGGGATATCGTTATTATCTGCTAAAAATAACAGCAAAAACAAGGGCAATTCAGCTTCCAAAAATAAGCACACAGATAGAATAGTGCATATAAAATGAGAATATTAGCAGACTTGTTGCAAGTGAGGATTTTTTGTGTAATTTTATATATTTTCCTAACATATTAAAAATTAAGTGGTCTAAATTGTACTTTGAAGACAATGAAAAGCCTAATCATTATTTAATTTATCATGGAAGGGCTATAGCTCCTTCCCTCTTTTTTGCTGTCTCGATATATGGTACATATTTATATTAATATGGTGGGTTACTTATGGATGTAGCATGTGGACTTGACTAGCATCTTATTTTTTATCAATGTGCTAACTTTGCTCTAAGGAACACGTTTGTTTAATGGTTAACCCCAGTATTATGTTGTGGTGGTTTAAAAGAGAACATGCAGATAAACAATTCAAAAGTCATTTCAGGAAAGGAAAAAAAAAACTTCACCTGTTTGTTGGCAAATAACAGGACCGGTGCCCCTTTCAGATCCTCATGGCGAAGAACCTTTTCTGAAGAATTAAATGTTAGGTTTCTATTCAGTGATATCATTCAGATATAACAAGAACATTCTACACATCTAACGACAATACAATAGTTAGTTCATGATGAAAAAAGATTTGTTTACCCAAGGCAGATTTGGCATCTTCAAATGATGATTCAGCTGCAGCATCCATGACATATACTATGGCATGGGCCTCTTGGTAATATTTTTCCCAGATCGTGCGTAGACCAACCTAGCAAACATGCAATGCGTGTCATAAATCTGAACATGTAAAATGGAATTTCATGACTGGTATGTGCTTATAAGGAGTTCCTGTTACAAAACAAGGTGATATCAAGCAGTGCAATTCTGAACTAGAACATTGAGTATGCGCAAAGAACAACGCAGATATGGGTCCAACTATGGGCCATATCACATGCTTCCCTAATTCTTTCCTGATAAGACAAAACATAGCACATCGCCGGAAACATGAAATTGATCAAAAAAACAATCAAGTGGAGCAAGCATCTCCTTGTTCCACATACGCAACAGAGATTCGTGACCGCACATACTCAGAACACAAGCAAATGTTTTAATGTTCTACTTCGCCAGGAGTATGTCATATGTTGCGGCCTACCTCCTAAAGCAACAAGATCGTAGTTCTTCAATCCTAGGGTATACATCCTCCACATAGTACAAATTTGAAACAACATGTAGATTGCAACTGCAACTAACCTAATAACCTACTCAGCAGACAATTAACCATAATAGAAGGAGTACGAATATTCCACTGGGTTTTCAGTCCAAAAGAATGCATTAGCAATCTTACCTGACCTCCCAGATCCCAGAAAATAAGTTTTGCATTCGAATCCTCAATGCGTCCAATGTTAAGTCCAACAGTAGGAACAATACGATCAGGTGGAAGTCCTTCCCCTTTCAGGTAAGTTGATTTCACCTTTTCCAGTAATGTCTATAACATGAATTATACAAATGTTAGAAACATATTACTACCAGGTACATATATGTTAGCATACAAATATAGATACCACATTTTAGAACACATCTGAAATTCTGAAGATTGTGAGGACAAGAATCATGGGCAACGGAATATAGCCGATGTAGGACCATAGAAGTTAACTAGAAAGGTATAGTGGGCTAGTTTACACCAGGGTGGGGGGAAATTGGACTTATATAAGTTGATACAGCAGAATGCCAGAACAGAGTAGTAATATACTATGTGGACAAAAATAAGTACAAATAGGAATTCACGTAAAACACGCCTATTTTCAACTATAAAAAAGAAAAATTAAGATTTAGGCAATTTCCAGTCGATGCGCAAACAACAAATAACATCACCAAAAGAGAGTATGCTAGAATGTACAATAAATTGCCATCAATAGATCTTCCCCTATGAAACCTGTCATGGTTTGAGCATCAAACTCGATAGATTTGACAAACTTGACAATGCACCATCATGAGTGCATTTATTTGGAACAGCTGAATAACCAAGCAACAAATGACCGCCGAACTTAACACAAAGAATTAGAAAGAAACTACCAGCTTATCTATTTCATTTATAAAGTTTGAGAGCACTTACCGTCTTTCCGGCCTTGTCAACGCCAAGAATTAGAACATGGAACTCGGTCTTGTTAAAAATGTACTTCCATAGACCATGGGCCAAGGAGAACATTGCTGTAGCCGGCTTCCTTCAGCAATGAACTAGCCGGTAGATTGCCAACGCGTCCTGAAAATCCCAACTTGCGTTAAAGTCATTCGTAATCTGCAATAAAGCCCCAGTAGAGATAGATGCTACTCGTACTAAACCACCACCAGGATCACTCCAGAAGCTCACTAATCAACTTGATATTTTTTGGTAGACGTGTTCGGTACTATGTAAAACAGGAATGGCGTTAAATGCGCAGAAGCAAAGACTAAACTCAGCAATAGCAAAATCCTCATGAATGCTACCTGTAGTAGTACTGAATCACCCGAAATACCCCAGAGCGGTGAAAATGCTGCTGAAACGGCAAAACGAGTTTAAACCATAAACATGGGCTTCGATCATCAGAAGGAATCAGAGGAACCAATCTACGGTACAATTTTGAGTTATACATCCTGAGTAATCAAACATGTGAGCAGAAACCAACTGTGTCCCAGAACCTAGCGCATCATATTCATGCGTCATCGGACTTTGGGTAAACCTCAAATGAGGGCCGAAACACACAAATAGAAATGCTACTACGTGATGACAGCAAGTACTAGTAGAGTTCTCCAGGCCCGCGACAAATCAATGAGCGTCTCGTGTAAGTTAAGCGAAAGTGGCGGTGGTCGAGATCGGGGATGGTTGAGGCAGATCTGGATCGCTCACCGGAGAGAGATAGGCGCGGGGCCGAGCTGGTTCGGCGATCGGGTGGCCCTCCGACGAACCGAGCACGCGAGGAAGGGGAGCGGCCCTGAGACTCGGCTCGCCGCTTAGTCGCTGATGCCAACGACGACGACGGCGAGGTCTACTGAAGGAGGAAGGAGGGGATATAAAACAGGGGCGAAAGCGTGGCGAGGAGCCTGGTGGGTTTGGACCCGATCCGTCGATTGCTGCTGCTGCTGCGCCGACGACTCTGTCCTTCTGGCAGGTGGGGTTTGGCGCGGGAATTGCACACGGGTGGGTCTCAGGGCATCTCTAGCCGTCCGACGCATTTCGGACGGTAAAAGGGACCCGTCGCATCCGAGATTTGAGTTAGCCCAAATGATCGAAATTGACCGTTCATTCGTTTGCGTCGGGATGGCTTAAGCGGCACGAACACATAATTTTTCCTCCTTTAATAAACCCATAATTTACAAATAAAAAAATAAAAAAACTTAAGAAAGGCCAGAAACCTAGCTATTGGCTACTGCTCGTCGTCGCTGACGAGGTCGATGAACTTCGGCGTCGGCCATGAAAGTTGGTACGTCGTCGGTGGAGGAGGAAGGGCAGGCTGCGGCAACTGCGGCCAGGTCGTCGTCGACGCAGGAGGCTGTGGTGAAGGTGGCCACGGATCCCAAGTCGTTGAAAGAGCAGGAGCCGGCACGCGGTCGTTGGAACGTGTCGGCGTGGCCGAAGGAGTCGTTGGACTACCCCGCGCGAGCGCCAACTCACGAAGCTGGATGGCGAGCCCGTCCCACATAGCGAGCTTGTTGAGCTCGTCGAGCTCGCTATTGGCCAGTAACATGGCAATGGCCTCCTCCTCGCTAATGTCCGACGGCTGGGTTCTGGATTGCATGCTGGCCCGCCGTCATCGTGGTCGTTGTCTCCGCGCTCGGCCTCAGCGGCGTAGTCGTCCTCGTCCTCGTCGTCGTTCTCCTCTTCTTTCGCGGTCGAAGTACTCAAGGTCGCCAAGGTATCCAGCTCGGCGGCGCGCGAACTCGATGCAGACGTACCGCCTAACCCGCTACTTCTTGTCGGAACGCGAGCCACTAGCCTCGTGGTCGTTCTTGGTTTTGCGGAACGGCCAGCATTTCTTCCACATGACGTCAGTCGGGTGGATACGGTGGACTCTGGCAATGGTGTGGTCGGGAAAATGGACGCCACAGCTCCGGCTGTGCATAACCGAACTGAAACCGAAAACCGAACCCAAAAAAACCTAACCGAAGCCAAATTTCAGTTTTTATGGTTTTACGGTTAGGTTTCAGTTAGTAAAACATCAAACCGAAAGAACTTCAGTTAATTCAATTTTTAACCGAAAAACCGCGGTTAAACCGAAAGAAACCGAACGCACAGAGCAGCACAAAATCTCGTCCAGCCCAGCTTCAAACGTAGCATTAATATAGCACCTAAACTGAAAAATCTACACATAAGGTTTGGTGGTCTGGTCCTTTTGTTCGTCCGCCTAGTAAGTGGTAACCACAGGTTGCTAGTTAGACACTTCATATGGTCGTTTATGTTAGATGGCCTATTTTTATTTATTTTTTCTCTCTCTTTGGCAAAACCTTTCGTACGGCCATACAAAATACATCCATATTTTAGTTTGTTCGAATTTTTTTCTTTTTTATTTCGCTCTCTTGCAAAATCTTTAGTACGATCATACAAAATACAGAAAATGAAATATATGGCCATAAAAGTTACTTTTCAATCCAAAATTCGCGTCAATTTTGGTTAGTTTGGTTATTACCGAAACCGAACCGAAGTTTAATGGTTATTACCGAAACCGAATCATATTTTTATACGTAACCGTATTAACCGAAGTATTGAAACCGTATTTACCGTATAACCGAATAAACCAAACCGAATTAACCATATTAACCGAATGCGCAGCCGGAGCCGCAGCGAACCTTTAAAAGGCTCGGACGACATCTCGACTTCAATGTCTTTCCACTGTGACGCAGCCCACATCGCACTCTTTCGGAAGCTGAGGCGCGCCATTATTGCGGCCCTGAAAAGTTATGGCGCGCCGCCCGTAAGTTACGCCGCGATGAAGACGAAGCATCTGTGTCGCTGCCAGGCGAGCCCGTGCGATGACCGTGCGGGTGACCGCTGTCTCCGCAACATCCGCAGAGATGCAAACATGCCGCATTTTTGCGTCGCTGCGGACAGCACGGTCAGTATGCATCGTCCCGCTGTAACGGGGTATAAATACATTTTCGGCCCGCACAGTCGAAAACGGACGCGTTTGGGTCGCCCTGTTGGAGATGCCCTAAGGCGGGTGGGAGTGTGGGGTCGAGCAGGCGGTGACCGGTTCACGTCGTCGTTGAGTGACCGGGCGACGTGCACGATCTGTGGGTGGAGTGGAAGTGGGCCCAGAGTAGGGGGCAGTAGCACAAGCATAGGTTGACCTGACCTGCCACTTGGGAATCCAAAGACTTGCAGGCACGGCCGCACAGTGCAAAGATGCGGCGACTTCTTCTTCACCCATGTGCTCCAGTCCAGTCGGCCTAACCAAATCTCTGCACATTGATAGAAGGACAAAGACTGGATTGATTCTTTTTTTAATTTCCAAGGATTGGTAGAGTTGGCATGCAAGCACGTAGCATATCCTGTGGCAGAGGATGGATTCTAAAACAAGGCTACACGCACAAAACGAATAACAAGATTAAACCGGAGTACATCATTGTTAGATCCGGTGTCGTCTGTCAAAGCCATGCGAAAATAAGTATGTCTACTAGTTTTGGTTGAAAGATCATTTGAATTCTAATTTTCTGTGAAGTTTACGCATGGGTGCCATAGTTTGATTTGCAGGGTGTGTCTCATGGTATTATTGGGACATCCTACGCGAACCGTACCTCCCGAGCCGCACGCGATGCGACTCACGACGCGATTTAGATCCGTTTCTGGGGGCATCATCCTTGAGTTGTGCATCGGACATATGGACCAGTAGATGATGTCGGTGGTGATGTTCCTCCTAGAGGTAGAGCGGCATTTCTTCTACCGCGTCAACAACATCGGGTCTCAGCGGCGGGCGTGTGATGATGGACGCGTGTAGGGCGGTGGCCTTGTCTGGTGTTGTGGTGACATCGATAAGATTTCAACATTCCACCTTACATGAAATTCTCTACCGTCAATCATTCAACATTTTCTGCAAGTTCAGTCATACAAGACCTTCTTAGGTGTGGCTTGATTATATGTTTTCTTATTTTAAACTGTGCAAATTAATTATACCAGTCTAGCATCTCCAAAGAAACTAACAAAAGACTCACCGCTAAATGCAATGTAGGGTGAGCCTAAAATTGCCTCTCTTTTTTTGCCTCATGCTTCAATCTCATCCTTATATCTAACTTCACTTTTGTGTGCATATACACCCTATATTAACTCCGTTTTCACATCATAACAAATCAATTCTTTATTTTAATTTCCCTACATATGGTGCAAAAACATTTCACATCCATGATATTTTTAAACTAAAATTCAAACATAAGACATGTTCCAGATGTATCAGAAAATATCATGAAAACACAAAACATCATAAAAGCTATATAGTTCATCCAAATTGCTCAAACATAAAGAATCCCGCTCCCACCACCGCCCATAAATTCTCATCCTTGATGCCAACGTATGTGTGCATAGCATTAACATATGCTAATTGTTGATCATCAAGGCCATCTATGCTTATGAACATGACATCTATGCTTATATGCTCCATGCATGGTCTTGGTCATTGACAAAGGATTAATTTGTCAATGCCTACAGATCGTAGACTAGGGTTTTGTTAGAAGTAGAGGGCAAGTAGATCTCGAAGGTTTCAGCCGAAAAGTACTCGACGATTGTGAAAACTCGGGTTGTGTTGACAGTAGATTCGATCTTTTTCTTCGTCCTCGACTCCCCCTTATAGAGGGTGAGCCGAGGGTTTCGTAATACAAGTTACTGAGTTCAGAGGGTTTCGTACCCAACCCGTAAGATTACAAGTTTCTATATTCCCTAATACAATCTATCTTTCCTTAACTAAATGGGCTTCCGGGTCTTATTATTCTTCGAGTCCTGGGCCTCCCGGTACCATCTTTGGTGTGCCCATTGGGGATGCCTATGTCAGAGCCCCCGAGATTTTTCTTGAATCGGAGAATCAGGGAAAATCTCCAATTTTACTCATTACATAATCTTTCAATATGCAAATACTATTTTGTACAGGGATAATGGTAGTTGGGGCTAGTTCATCTGACGGATCAGGTACTAGTGCTCTAGTGGCAATCCGCAAAAACCTACTTCAAGATCACGTCACTGGACATGATCTTGGGATACGTGTAAACTTCGACAGTGCCGCTTAAGGTCTTACCATTCGTCGAGTCCCAGTCATATTTTATCTAAACCTAACGCGTCGTTAGGATTTTTCTTCATCTGTTGATACGGAAAAAAGTAGCAATCCACCGTCGAGACGGTGCCACGCCTCGAACGGATCCGGGGTCTTACCTTCGCAAAGTTTTGCGGCATTCGGAGATTTTGTTGCGACTTTTAGCGCTCTGAGAATATATTGTCGAGTGCTTTTCGCCGTTGGAATAGCACATTTTATCGAGTCATATTTGATGACTTATTTGTCTTCCGATGGGAGTATATGTACAGTTATCTGTGGAACTCGAAATATACTCACTTCTTTCTTTCTTTTGATAAAAATTCATCGGGCACGCGAACAGCGTTCCCGATGGGAGTAGCCCCGAGGCTACAGCCAAAACTTGTGCTTGGGTGTAGGCTCCACAGATTAGTATCCTTTGCCTCTATATTTATAATCCTTCTCGATATTTTTCTATCTATCGGGTGCGCGACCAGCGCTCCCGATGGGAGTAGCCCCTGAGGCTATGAACAAATGCTTGCATTTGGTCATAGGCTCTCGCCATTTCTATCTTGTCATATTCAAAGTTTTCTATTTTTCCAAAGTAGCCCCGAGCGTTTGGGCAAAAACTTGTATTTGATCAAAAGCTCTCGAAATAATCTTACGTTGTCGATAATCTCTCCCTGCTTCATAGTCGAGCTTTTCTTTAACCATGATGACGTCAGTGCTGATGATAGCCACGACTTCGTATTGGAAACATGCGAAGACCGCTCCTCTCACTGCCTTGTGGGTCCAAATTCCCCATCTGATTGACACGTCGTGCAAGTGGGGGACACACGTCCTCCACTTTTCCGCGCACGTATGTGCCCTCTGTCGTTTTTTTCTCGTGAAAAGCCATTTTTACCCCTTGTCCACGTGTAATCCATCTACGCCGTAAATTTTTCATCGAACGGCTGCGTCGATTCACCGCACCTCTATTTAATTCCATCATCTTCTTCCTCTGTCTCTTTCGCTCACTCCGCCCGCGCCTCTGCCAAAAATCCTCCATTGCGCCCATTGCCTTGCGCGCTCCTCCCAACTTGTGTTGTTCTACTCCCCTCGAGTGGGAATCATCATCCCCGCCACACGCATACTCCAGCGCTTCAACAATCTCCAATGGCCACCGAAGATCTGGAGTGGGAGAGATCCAAGATCTCCAATCAAGACCTGAACCTGCTGAAGAGGTTGGGCTTCACCAAGGAGAAGGATGCATTGCGCTTCCCCCGCGAGGAAAGCTACCCAAAGCCTCCAATGGAGTACCGGGTTAGTTTTGTTGACCATCTTATCCGCGGTCTTTCCTCCGATCCACGAGTTTCTGCGCGGTCTTCTTTTTGTTTATGGGCTTCAGCTTCACCAGCTGACGCCCAATTCTATCTTGCACGTGTCGATTTTTATCACACTGTGCGAATGCTTTCTCGAGTCTAACCTAACTGGCTCTGTGGAAACGCATCTTCTGCCTCCGCCGTAATGGCTCCCACGGCGTCGCCTATAATATTGGCGGCGTCGTCATCTGTGTTCGATCGACGTCGATTATTTCGACGTCAAATTTCCTGATTCTGTCCAAGGTGCGCAAGAGGTGGCATGTATGCACGAAGAGCTCGATTCAATGGAGTACAACATCGCCCCTTTTGACGGAAAAAAATTCTTCGCCGCCGCTCCCGGGATGTTGAAGCTTCCGAAGAAGAGAAATTGGCGACAGAGGCGCTGATGACTCGCATCCGTGAACTTCAGAGTACCCGTGGCAACGAGCTATCGGGTATCCAAATCACAAACCTACTTCCTTAGGATTAGAATGCAGCCTCTGCAAGCAAAAAATCCCCTTTGATGTATGCTGGTGATGAAGATATCGAGAGGCTCTCCACATCTTCCTGCAAAAGATTTGGAGAAGCTAATCCGAAGAATCTCCAAGCTTAGCAAGAAGGACACCATTCCATCTTCTTGCAAGGTTGCGCCATTTTGCCGCGCCAATCCTCTTCCCAAGGTATTTATTCGTCGCCGGTATTATACCTTCTTCCCGAAGTATTTTTGTGTCGACTATTTTTACTTGTAGTGAGATATAATTGTTTTGTCGATTTTCTTTGTTCTCCACAGGGTCACCTTGTTCTATCTTCTCTTCCGCCCTTCCGAAGGTGGGGGAAGTCGAAGAACGGTGTTGTCACCGACGACAACAGGGTGCTCTCCAAAGTGGAGTCGGGGATTCCCATAAATCCGCGGCTTCTCTTGAAAAGAGACTGAGCAGAAGTTTCTTCGTCGACACGCTCATCTCTCCGCCGCTTCTCCAAAGGGCAAAAGGAAAAGG
Organism: Lolium multiflorum; assembly: GCA_030979885.1. NCBI lineage: Eukaryota > Viridiplantae > Streptophyta > Magnoliopsida > Poales > Poaceae > Lolium > Lolium multiflorum. The sequence goes on from CM061750.1 coordinate 283,944,112, forward strand.
GATGCCACCACTCTGCGCCTCCCAAAGCTACACTCACTGAGGAAGAAACTTTGGATCTTTACGGTGCTGCCTCAGCTCGTGTTACTTGCAATTGCTATGCTGTTTTTTCCTTTTGTCGATGTTTTGAAATTGCTATTTTATCTTGTCGCTATTTTATGGCAGTGATGATGAAGAAGAGGATGCTCCTATGACAAGACTGCTCGAACGAGCACGTCTCGTACTTTAGTTGTTTCAGAAACTCGTCCTGATGTCGACAAAGCTTCTCCTCCTCCGCAAAACCTTGAACATCCAAAATCAGCTGAAAGCCCCCGAGCTCCTTCCCCAAAGAGAGCTAGGGTAGAAACAACCAAGGAACCAACCATATTAACTGGTTGTTCCAATTCTTTGATGGAAGAGGTAAATTGTTCTGTATTGACTTTTTCTTTTGAAGTTTTCCTCTTTTTCTCTTGATGTCAACTTTGTCTTCTTCCTATATTGATTCTTTTTTTTTTTTAATCTCTAGCCTTTTATGAAAGAGCTCGTCCGTTTCGGTACCCAATTTATCGGGTACCGCGATTATGCCGGCGAACTTGAAGGTACTTGCTTGTTTTCTCCCGCTTTTCTTGTCAAGTTTTTCTTGCCACTATCAATGATTATCTGTCTTTACGTTGGCAGGAAAACTGGCAGAAGCCAACAAACGTGCTGACGCTCTCGCTATTGAGTTACAACAAAGCGAGAGTGCGCACGCGAAAGTCGTCGAGGATCTTCAAAAAAGACTCGATGACGCAAAAAGGGCCTTAGAAGAAAATGTAGCTCAACATTCTGCTCGAGAAGAAGAGATCCTCAGTCGACTGGAAACTCAGAGTCGACGTTTTGTTAGTAAGTCCTTGCACCTTTTACTATTTTCTCACGTCGTGTTTTGGTCTCCCCCCTTTTCTCTTTTCAATAACCTTCTTCTTTTTTTGTGTGCTCTAAACAGGGAGAACACATCAAGAATACGAGCTGGACAATCCTGAAGATGACTAATACGTCCAAAACGTATCTACTTTCCCGAACACTTTTGCTATTGTTTTGCCTCTAATTTGTGTATTTTGGATACAACTAACACGGACTAACGCTGTTTTCAGCAGAATTGCTCTGGTGTCTCGTTTTTGTGCGAAATCCAACTTTCAGAAAAACCCTGAATTATACAAGGCCCTATTTTCCCGTAAGACTACGAGCCGAAGGGCAAGTCGGGAGGCCCGAGGGCCCCACACCATAGGGCGGCGCCCTAGTGTGTGGCGGCCTCGGCAGGCCTCCGACGCCTCCTTCGGACTACTTATCGCCCACGACCTAAAAATGCACGGGGAGAAGTCGGTCGTAAACCCTCCAGAGCCGCCACATCGCGAAACTCCGTCTCGGGAGCGGGTCTGTTTCGCACTCCGCCGGGACGGGGAATTGGAGGAGATCATCGCCGCCATCACCACCAATGCCTCTCCATCAACCAACCATGTTTCCCCCATCCATGTGTGAGTAATTCCCCCGCTGTAGGCTGAAGGGGATGGTAGGGATTGGATGAGATTGATCATGTAATAGTCACAAGATTGTTAGGGCATGATTCCTAGTATCCGTAGATGTTACTTTTATGATATTGTTGCAACTTGTTATGCTTAATGCTTGTCACTAGGGCCCGAGTGCCATGATCTCAGATCTGAACATGTTATTGCTTCATCATGATATGCATTGTTTATTGATCTTACCTGCAAGTTGTATACACATGTCGCTGTCCGGAACCAATGGCCCCGAAGTGATAAATCGGGACAACCGGAGGGATGGTAGTGATGTGAGGATCACATGTGTTCACGGAGTGTTAATGCTTTGCTCGGTACTCTATTAAAAGGAGTACCTTAATTTCCAGTAGTTTCCCTAGAGGCCGGCTGCCACCGGCTGGTAGGACAAAAGATGTTGTGCAAGTTTCTCATTGAAGCACGTACGACTATATATGGAACACATGCCTATTGATTGATTAGTACTTGGATACCGCTTTATTACCTGCAAATGCCCTACCATGATTGTTACATGAATTCTCTCATCCATGCAACGCCCATTCATCCGTCCCTATGCCTACGTATTTTAATCCCGTTGTTTACTATAATCACTTCGCTGTCTTTATTTCACCGCGCGTTATTTCACTATTCCTACGCTATAAAATCTGTTACGATAAACTCTTGCGAGCAAGTCTGTTTCCAGTGTGCACTGAATTGACAACTCCGTTGTTAAGGCTTACAAGTATTCTTTGTCTCCCTGTGTCGAATCAATAAATTGGGTAATACTTCCCTCGAAGACTGCTGCGATCCCCTATACTTGTGGGTCATCAAGACTATTTTCCGGCGCCGTTGCCGGGGAGCATAGCTTTATTTGCAAGTTTACTTGGATTGATATTGTTCGCTGCAAATTCTCCATCATGGGTAAACCTCGCGATACTAAAGTCGCCATATTACCATCCACTACAAGAAAAGGTACAACTCTGAGTACCTCTGCTCTTGATTCACCATCTGTGATAAGTCAACTTGCTTCACCACCACAAACTTCACGTGTTGGTACTTCTGCTGAATCTGAAAATTCCTCTGATAATTTTGATGATGCTTCTACTGTGCTTGATAATACTGGTTCATTAGGTCCTTTTCTAGATGCTACAATTGCTAGGTCTAGACAAACTGAAATTACTGAAACTCCTAATGAAAATACTGTTACACCTGTTAATTCACCCGAGATTGATGATCTTGATGAAGATTATGTAGAACTTGATGATGATTTTATTGATAAATGCAATGCTACTACTAGTACAAGTAACCTCAAAAAGCTTATTGCACAACATGCTGTTAGATATAAACCGTCTCCTGATCCTAAATTTGCCACATCTCCTATAAACATTAAAGATAAAGATTATGACTTTTCTCTTGATTTATCTCATATATCTATTGTTGAGAAAACACCCTTTTGTGGTACTGAAAAAGAGAGTGTTGTAGAACATATGAATGAGCTTTCTACTTTAAGTAGCTAGTTTTCTGATGATGTTAAGATGCGTACTTATTTTGTTGCTAAGATTTTCCCATTCTCATTAAAGGATGATGCTAAGATTTGGTATAATAATTTGCCTCCTGATTCTATTAATAGTCCAAGTGGTTTGCTTGATGTTTTCTTTCGGAAATACTTTCCCACTAGTGCTCAACATATGGCTTTGCAGAGAATTTATAGCTTTGATCAAGAAGATGGAGAGAAATTGCCTGAAGCTTGGGCAAGATTTTGCTCTCTTATTAGAGCTCGGCCTGGTCATGATTTGGAAAAGCATGATTTACTTGATATATTTTATAGTGGACTAACCATTGAGTCTAGGGCATACCTGGATAGTTGTGCTGATTGTGTTTTCAGGAAAAGAACTCCAGACGAAGCTGAAGAATTATTGGCTAAGATAAGCAAGAATCATGATGATTGGTCTACACCTGAACCAACCCCGACACCTATATTGAAGAAGAGGGGTATGATTGAATTAAATGATGAAGATATGAGGGAAGCCAAGAAATCTCTTATGGAGAAAGGTATTAAATCTGAAGATGTGAAGAATTTACCTCCTATAGAAGACCTATGTAAGATAATTCCCCCTTCATCTACAATCGAGGTACATTCTCTTCAACACTTTGATAGAGGAGATATTCCATATTCAAAACCTCCTGATCAATGTTTAGATGAATTTGATAATTATATTGTTAAGCAAAATAATTTTAATATGAGAGTAGAGAATCATTTAATGGAAAATTCTCAAGCTATTGGTAAATTGCATGATATTGTGGAGAGAACCTCCAATGATGTTAAGATGCTTGTTAAACATTTTGATATGATTCAAACTCAAATTGATCAACTTACTAAAGTGCAAAATGACTTGTTAAAAATAATCATGAAGAGAAACAAGTTTATGAAGTAACAACTAGAGGCGGTGTTTCTACCCAAGATCCTCTATATCCTGAAGGGCACCCCAAAAGAATTGAACAAGATTCTCAACGAACTAAGGAAATTAGTAGTCCTTCTAAGAAAAAGAAGAAGAAACATAAAACTGTTGTAGAATCCTCTGAACCTGTTAATGATCCTAATAGTATTTCTATTTGATGCTGAAACCGAAAGTGGTAATGAACATGATGAAGATAATGATAAGAATGATGCTCCTAATAAAGAAGAAATTGAAAAAGAACCTGAAAAGCATGATAAAAATAAAAAGTACACTAAAGAAGATTTTATTACAAAGAAACATGGTAATGGAAGAGAACCTTGGGTTCAAAAACAAATGCCTTTTCCTGCTAAGAAATTAAAATCAAAGGAGGAGGAACATTATAATAAATTTTGTGATTGGATGAAACCTTTATTTTTGCAAATCCCTTTGACTGATGCTATTAAATTGCCTCCTTATTCAAAGTATATGAAAGATATTGTCTCTAACAAAAGGAAAATTCCTAATGAGGAGATTTCCACTATGCTCGCTAATTACTCCTTTAATGGTAAGGTTCCAAAGAAGGTGGGAGACCCAGGTATACCGACTATTCCTTGTTCCATCAAGAATAATTATGTTAGAACTGCTCTATGTGATTTGGGAGCAGTGTTAGTGTAATGCCTTTTTCTCTTTATAAGAGACTTGATTTAGATAAGTTAATACCAACTGATATATCTTTGCAAATGGCCGATAAATCTACTGCTATTCCTGTTGGTGTATGTGAAAATGTTCATGTTCAAGTTACTCAGCATTGCTTGATATTAACTGATTTTGTTGTGTTGGAAATGCACAAGATGATAATATGTCCATTATTCTTGGAAGACCCTTTATTAATACTGCAGGGCTGTTATTGATTGCAATAAAGGCAAAGTTACTTTTAATGTTGATGACAAGGAACATACCGTCTATTTTCCCAAGAGGATTGATAAAGTATATGGAGTTAATACAATTTTTAATGTGAAAACTATCAAGGTGGGATCCATTGATTGTCCTATATATGAGCCTAAAGAAGAATATCAAACTCTTGTGATTGGATCTATATCAATTCAATATAAGGTAACATGATTGATTTGAGGTTTATTTCTTCTTATGTCATATAAAATTTATTTGGTAGCAAGACTTGATCAACCTTGTTAACAAGTATATTTTAATGCATAAGAGAGCTAAACAACATTTCTTTCTTTCTTTCTCCCTCCATTTGTTTTACTCGCTGTAGCACTTTTTGTTTTGCAATATGCTTTAGTTGTTAAGATTTTGGAAATCATTTTCCGCGTAAGAATAATTAATTTAACACCCGAAATGTGCATTTTTCGAAGTTCTCAAAATTTACAAAATTATATCTGGGTAGTCCTATTTTTCGAAGAGGCACCAGGAGCACACTGACCCTGTGGTGGCACCCTGGTGTGCCCGCGGCAAGGGGGCGCGCCACCCGGTGTGTGGGCCCCTCCTTGCCCCACTCCATCATCTCTTTCACTCAGTGCATTCTCTCGAAAACTCGTACTCACTTTCTCTCACTCGCGTTTCTGCTCAAGAACTCGCGATTTCTCGATCTTTGCTCAGCCCATTTCTGTCTGAAATTTGGCACATTTGCTCCTTGGTATGTGACTCCTTTGATTGTCCAATTAGAATTTTGTTTGGTTGAGTATATCTTGAATATTTTGCTGTTGTAGATAACATGTTTAGTGAGCTTGCATGCTTGTTCTAAGTGGTAGAAACTAGTTTTGATGCATGTTTAGTACTCTAGCAAGTTCCTATAGTAGTTCCCCTCAATTATATACCTTGAAATCAAATTTTATAATGATTGTTGAAAAATTTCAGAAAATGGAAGGAAGTAGGCACCAACTAAACCAACAAGAATTGGAGGTGCAGCAAGTCATGAGAGTTCACCGCGAAGAGGGAGTATACCCCTCTTATTACCCATGCACGGATTTTATGCGAAATGCAGGAATCCTGCAAGTTGTTCAAACACTGATTTCCAATGCAGGGTTGGAAGGTTTTACTGTTGGTGAACCTTACCAATATGCTAAACTAACGGTGTCGGTTGTGCAGGACTTCGAATTTCATCGGTCTCAAACTAACCCCATGGTCCGGTACAAGATTTATAACAAAACTATCAACTTGCCTTTCGATTTTTGTGCAGCAATTAGAGTGCACCGGTGGGGATCCTGTGAGAAGGTCAGGGGAACGCCGCGGGAGCTCTCGAATCTTTATACAATGATTTGTAATGGGAGGAGCTTCTCCGATGATGGTGGTAAGATTAGTAGCATTCAACTCCCAGCTATCCGCTACTTTGCTTATTTCGTTACAAAGTGCGTTCTTGCTAGAAAGAATGCAAGTAAGTTGTCTGTCCAAGATATGGCTTTCTTAGCTGCCGCTTTGCAACAGGATAGGACCTATAATTTGGGTGCTTTAATAGCTTGTAGACTTGCTACTAACCGTGAGAAAGGAGGAATTTGTGGAGGTCTTATCGCCTCTCGCTTATTAGCTATGCATGGTGTAGAATCTCACCATCTAGATATTCCGCTTTCCATAGAGAAACTTGATGTTGTTTCCATGATTAAACATGAGTTTATTTCAGATGCATCTAATTTGAATAACCTGTATTATAGGATAACTTTGTATAAGAAAAATTGGAGAATAACTAAGAAAATTGAAAAACTAGTACGATTGCCTGCACCTGCTCTGCTTAATCTTGATGCCAGAAAGGGTGGTCGATCACAGAAAATGAGCTAAACGCATACATAGAAAGGGAAGGCCATCGTGCAAGGGAAGGCACGGAGGGGGCCGAGGAGCACCCCGACTCTTCATCCGATGCAGCGAGCTCCTCATATCAACATTATGTTCATGTGGAACCTCCACGGCATTCTTCTGCGCAGGGGCCTTATTATCACTCCATGTATGATCCACCGGCGTGGAACTCCGACCCTCGTTGAATGAACTCCACTTAGGCCAAAAGCCTAAGCTTGGGGGAGGTATACCGGCATCACTCATTCTTTGCATATTATGGTTGCTGGATACTTGTACATACTTGTTTAGTTTCTTAGAGTGGTTTTCTAATGAGAGGGAGATGATATTTGGGGAAGTGCTGTCCAAAAACAGATTCTGGGCTGTTACCAAAAAAATTCGTACGCACAGCCAGAACGTTATTTTGAGTTGCCAATTTTTGAGCATGTGCCCCAGGTTGTTATCTAACTTTCATTAGTTGAACACTTTTTGAGCTGAGCAATGGAAGATTTTTGTTAATTTCGATTTCTGTACTGCTGTCAGGTTTTGGCAGATTGCTGTCATCCTGCTTTTCTGTGTTTCTGTTAGCTTGCATTCTCTTGTTTTCGCTTTGTTTCTTTCCTAAAACCAAAAAGACCAAAAATATTTCTGTTGTTTCTCTTCACCATTTGTTTATTTGGTTCTTAGCTCTTAGTTTACTTTATTTGCTATCGTTGGTTTGCTATGAGAAAACCCAAAAAGATTTTGCTTTGTTTTCTTGTTTACTTTTGTTCTTGTTTCTAACCCAAAACACCAAAAATATTTGTTGTTCTTTTTGGTTTTGTAAAGTTCATTAGGGAGTTCAGATGTCTCTGGTGGTTGGAGCTTGGTTTTCATTTCATATTATCCAAGCTACACAAGTGAAAGGCAATAATGACGATCTACAACAATTGGATTGTGGTGAGAGGCTGGTATGAACTCTATTTGTTTTCATTTTTGTACATATACTCATCCATGTGAGCATGCTTAGTTGGTTCATGTGAGGTATATGTTATTTGAGAAAGTCAAGTAGTTCATGATCTCTCATGTTTAGCTCGAATTTATTAATATGAGTAGCATGTCATGGATGTTCGCTTGCATTGTTTTATTCATAAGTAAGTATGGCATTGTGGTATCCTCCTCTGAATAATTCATTTATATCGACTTGGCACATGCTCACGCATGCATATGACTGAACAAAAAGTCAATTAAGCCTCGATGATTTATATTGCTTCAGAGTTCTTGTATCACTTTTATGCCTCCGTTAATTTATTTTGCCGCAAGCATGATTATGACAGTTACTGCTCTCTTGATTTGTCGCTCCCTAGTCTTTTGCTAGCCTTCACTTGTACTGAGCGGGAACGCTATTGTGCTTCCAAACACCTGAAAACCAAGTTGTTCCAAAGTGTCCACCATAAATACCTATGCATGGCATTTCAAACCATTCCAAGTAAATTCTCATGCGCTACCTTTAAAACTTTCAAAATGCTTCTCAATTTGTGTTAATGTTTCATAGCTCATGAGGAAGTATGTGGTGTTTAGCTTTCAACCTTGTCATTTACTTTTGACGGACTCTCATATGGACTAGTGGCACATCCGCTTATCCAATAATTTTGCAAAAAGAGCTGGCAATGGGATTCCCAGTCCCAAATTAATTAACTTAAATAGACACTCCTCCATGGTTTGTGATTGTTGGACGGCACCCGAAGGATTCGGTTAGCCATGGCTTGTGTAAGCAAAGGTTGGGGGAGTGTCATCATCATAATAAAACTTAAATAAAAAGGCACTCTTCATGGTATGTGATTGTTGGCAGGCACCGAGGATTCGGTTAGCCATGGTTTGTGTAAGAAAGGTTGGAAGGAGTGCCACATAAACATACAAATAATTCATGGGAGCCACGGTTGATGAGGTAGTTAGTGTACCCATTACCATTCGTTGACAACAACAAGCACCTCTCAAAATAATTTTACTCCTGTTTTTAAAAATGAAAAGCTCTAGCGCATGTTAATCCCTGCTTCCCTCTGCGAAGGGTCAATCTTTTACTTTTATGTTGTGTCTCCATTCTTTCTTTGAGCACTATCTTGAGAGCACAATTGTCATTCTTAGTATAATATGCTTGCCTCAAAATATGATTGATTGTGGTATAACTTTGATGCTTTTATCTTTGACAATCACTACTTCTAGTCTTTCTATGAACTCCAGGGGTGCCTGGCATTTATGTTTTGCCAATCAAATACGGGCAAGCGAGATACCACTTTATCATACTCTCTTATGAACATTGCAATCCTGCTTATATACATTATTCATGATGCTTATTATTAATTGTTGGTACCTCTCCATGATTGACATAGCTGTTGGATGATCTTATTTGCATGTATCTCATTATGAACTGCAAGTATTAGCCATAGCATGAGAATATACATCATATGAGCAAATGTGTTCGTGAAAGTTCTTTTATCGCTCGGTTGTTAACTGAATTGCTTGAGGACAAGCAATAAGCTAAGCTTGGGGGTGTTGATACGTCCAAAACGTATCCTTTCCCGAACACTTTTGCTATTGTTTTGCCTCTAATTTGTGTATTTTGGATAACTAACACGGACTAACGCTGTTTTCGGCGAATTGCTCGTGTCTCGTTTTGTGCGAGAAATCCAACTTTCGGAAAAACCTCGGAATTTATACGAAGGCCCTATTTTCCCGGAAGACTCACGGAGCCGAAGGGCAAGTCGGTGGAGGCCAGGGGCCCCACACCATAGGGCGGCGTGGCCCGGGGGGCGCGGCCCTGGTGTGGCGGCCTCGGCGGGCCTCCGACGCCCTCCTTCGGACTACTTATCGCCCTCGACCTAAAACGCACGGGGAGAAGTCGAAGTCGCCAGACCCCCGAGAGCCGCCACATCGCGAAACTCCGTCTCGGGGGAGCCGAAGTCTCCGTTCTGGCACTCCGCCGGACGGGGAATTGGAGGAGATCATCGCCTTCCATCACCACCAATGCCTCTCCATCAACCAGCCATGTTTCCCCCATCCATGTGTGAGTAATTCCCCCGCTGTAGGCTGAAGGGGATGGTAGGGATTGGATGAGATTGATCATGTAATAGTCACAAGATTGTTAGGGCATGGTGCCTAGTATCCGTAGATGTTACTTTTATGATATTGTTGCAACTTGTTATGCTTAATGCTTGTCACTAGGGCCCGAGTGCCATGATCTCAGATCTGAACATGTTATTGCTTCATCATGATGTGCATTGTTTATTGATCTTACCTGCAAGTTGTATACACATGTCGTGTCCGGAACCAATGGCCCCGAAATCGGGACAACCGGAGGGATGGTAGTGATGTGAGGATCACATGTGTTCACGGAGTGTTAATGCTTTGATCCGGTACTCTATTAAAAGGAGTACCTTAATTTCCAGTAGTTTCCCTAGAGGCCCGGCTGCCACCGGCTGGTAGGACAAAAGATGTTGTGCAAGTTTCTCATTGCGAGCACGTACGACTATATATGGAACACATGCCTATTGATTGATTAGTACTTGGATACCGCTTTATTATTACCTGCAAATGCCCTACCATGATTGTTACATGAATTCTCTCATCCATGCAACGCCCATTCATCCGTCCCTGTGCCTACAGTATTTTAATCTGCTGTTTACTATAATATCTCTGTCTTTATTTCACCATTCTTGTTATTTCACTATTCCTACTTGCTATAAAACTTACAGTAAACTCTTGCGAGCAAGTCTGTTTCCAGTGCCTGAATTGACAACTCATTTGTTAAGGCTTACAAGTATTCTTTGTCTCCCTTGTGTCGAATCAATAAATTGGGTAATACTTCCCTCGAAGACTGTTGCGATCCCCTATACTTGTGGGTCATCAATGACGAGCTTCTCGATGCGCTTTCTCTTCTCGAAATTCATGGGACGGAAGCTCGTAACGGATTAGATGAAGCTGAAGCTGGCCTGTCGCGACTCTTCCTTATTTCTTAAAAAGGAGCGACCTGCAGTTTTCATTGACCTCGCCAAGTGCTTCAACGGCAATGAAGACCTTGGGCTCCAACTTCGTCAAGAGGGACTAAAAGTTGGTGTCGAAGGTACTATGGCCTTGGTTGCAGAGAGTCAACAAGAAGTCGAGTGGTCAAAAGTTGGCGACGCGGGGAAGATTGAAACTAAGAAGTGGCAGTCGCTAATCAAAGCGGCAAAGCCCAATTCGAAGAAGATCCTCGCCACTCTTGGATATAAGCTACCAACCGCTCCGAGTTCTTCAAAACCGGAGGTCAAGTAGACCACTTTTGCTTTTTTCCTTTTTAGTTTTATCTCCCCTTTTGGTGCTATCGCCGTAGTGTTCTTGGCGATGACTGCTTCTGTAATTCTCTAGAGGACCTCCTTTTGTAATAGACATGTATATATTATGAAAATGAATGGATATCTGTCTTTTCTCGATGATTGATGTCGAAATTTCTATTTTCAGTTAATTTTTGACAACTATACGGCAACTCCTGGTCCTTCCGAGGTTTTTCCTTCGTCTCATTCGAAGAAAAACCCTGTCTCTGTTGAGTTTGTTGAAAATTCTTCGAGTAAGAATTTGGCAGAAGATTTGGAAGAACTTCGACACCAACTCCAATTCACTAAGAAGCAATCACTTATGCTCATGGAACAATCTCGTAAATCGAGAAAAAAAAAGATTGCACTCCAACAAGCTCAAGATGCCATCTCGAGAAGGACTCCGTTTCTGAAGCTGCTGCAGCTACATCCCGAAAATTTTATGCTTCAAGCTGACGGATGCTAGCTTGGACATGGCAGGTGTGTTTCATTATCATTGTCGTGCTTTTCTTTTCCTTTTTTGCTTGTCTCCTTAATGTTCACTGACTCTTTAAAAAATAGGTTCTTTTTTTGGATGCTACTACGAAGATGAACGTGTCGAAGCTCGGTCCAATGCACTTCTTCGGCTTGCAAATGATCATGGTTCAAATTTCTGGGGCACGCCTGAACGGACTCGTCAGATCGTCAGATTTCAAGATCGCGCGCTTCAGGTTCGCGACTATCTCGACTTCTGCACGAGGACTTTGTCTCTGGTTTATCGCACCATGTTTCCTCGCAATAAGATGCCAGAAACTCTCCCTGCTTTAATGGATAAATTTCGGGATGCTCCTCGAATCCATGGCTTTGTGCGAGCCCAATTAGCTGTTGGCGCAAGGTTTGCTATGATCATGATTAAAATCTGCTACCCAAAGTTAGATGTGGGTCAAGTTGTTCCAAAGTGCTTAGCCAAGATGGCGAAGATGAGGAAGAACTTCAGTAAATATGACGACGTTGTGACCCCTGTTGCCGAAGATATGATGGATGAACTTCTTCGGATGGATTCTGAATTCTTCGTGAAGGGCAGCTATGCTGAACATAGCACTCGTGCTATAAATAATGAGCGATTGACAATAGACAATATATTGGGAAATCCTTGAAGATAAACTTGTACCGAAAATTGTATCTTGTGTATATGATTTGTATTGTAAAGTCACTATATTTTTATTTTTACTGCCAAGCCCCCGGGCGTTTTATTGGTGACAGCTTTTTGTTTTATAATGCGAGGTTGTCCCAAGGCAAAATAAATTATTGTGTACTATTTTTGCGGGTACTAGCCCCCGAGCTTTATGTTGATCGCTATTTGTCGATGTTTCTATTTTTGGCGAGGTACTTTATACCAAGGCGAGATGTTTTTTTGCGAAGTTGTTTGTCGACACTGCGTATATATATATTGTATCGTCTGGGAAGCCCCCGAGCCTGTCGAGAAAGATGTATAACTCCACTATCTTTATTATATTGCAGCACCGCGAGCCGCGCTCATTAAAAACCTTTCTGGCCCCACTCGGTGCCCCGAAAAAGGAAAAGTGCGTCTGAAAACTCGCGGGCGTTTCGGTACATTGTATGTTTACAAATGAGACTATATTTCGACATCTAGGCGTAAAAACGCCGGAGCTGCGTTCAAGGATTTGGCTCGGCAATCCCGTCTTCTTGTCTTTGATTCTGTATGCTCCTCCTCGATTACTTCTTTGACGATGTAGGGTCCAAGCCACGGTGACTCGAGTTTTTCATGACTTTTATTAAGTCGCAAAACCAAGTCACCAACTTGGAAAAGATCTCGGTCATAATCGTCGACTGTGGTAGTTTTAGGTCCTGTTGATATTTGGCAACTCGTGATAGGACTTCATCTCGAGCTTCATCAAGTGCGTCGACATCATCCTCCAAAGCTTTTCTCGAAGTTTCTTCATCATATTCCGTAACTCTTGGAGAATCATGTTCTATCTCTATCTACAGGGGCTGCTTCGGCTCCATGGACCGGAAAACGGCGTCTCTGCGTCGCCGTATTTGGTGTTGTTCGAATACTCCACAACACACTTGGCGGCTCCTGGCCAAGTATGCCGAGCTTTTTCCAACGGTCCCAACAAACGTTACTTGATACCGTTGCAGATGATGCCATTAGCTTTCTCGACTTGACCATTGGTCTGTGGATGTGCGACAGACGAAAAACCGTTTGATGCCCACCGCACAATATGCCTTGAACTCCTTGGACGTAAAATTGCTGCCGTTATCTGTGACATGCTGTGAGGACTCCAAATCGAAAGACGATGCTTTTCAACGAATTTGACGACGCCATACGGTGAATTTATCGGCTTTGCTTCTATCCACTTAGTAAATTTGTCGACAACAACAAGCATATACTCATATCCTCCTGGCGAAGCTTTATGTGTTTTTCCCACCATGTCGAGACCCCATTGAGCAAAGGGCCAAGACAATGGGATTGGCATAAGTTCTGCTGCTGGCGAGTGAGGTTTGGCGGCGAATCTTTGGCACGCATCGCAAGTTCGCACTATTTCCTTCGCGTCCTCAATTGCTGTTAGCCAATAAAATCTTGCTCCTGAAGACTTTGGCCGCGATGGCTCGGCTGCTGCGTGATGCCCGCATATTCCTTCGTGTACATCTTTCGGATGATCCTTCCTTCTTCGGTGTGACACATCTCACTTTGCAAGAGATACTCGTTTGTACAACTCCCTTTACCACAGTAAAAGCTTTAGATCGCCCGATTATTCGCCTTGCTTCAACTGGATCGTCGGGTATTGTTTTCCTTAGGATGTATGATATGTAAGCCTGCATCCACGGTATTTGCACCATCATGACTAGGTCCTGTTCCTCTTCTTCTTCCTCTGAGTCTTTGGTGGCACTCGAAGATTTCTCTTCGTTCTCCTTCTTCTTTATTTTCACTGGCTTTGTTGATCTCTCGCTTATTTCTTCCCAAAACACGCCTGGAGGGATCGCGAGACATTGTGACCTTGCAAGAACATCGGCTTCATCGTTACTCAGCCTGCTGATGTGGTTTACCTCGCATCCATCAAACAATTTTTCCAGCTCATTATACACCTCCTTGTATGCTATCATACTTTCGTTGACTGCATCACATTGGTTCATAACTTGTGCTACCAATTGTGAGTCGCCGAAGATCTTCAATCGGGTTTCACCGCAAGCTTTCGCCATCTTCATCTCGTGTATGAGAGCTTCATATTCTGCTTCATTGTTAGATGCGTTTGGAAACATCATCCGCAAGACATATTTCAACTTGTCGCCTTCAGGTGATACTAGTATCACGCCTGCTCCAGCTGTTGGAGATATGCCCAAGAGGCAATAATAAAGTGGTTATTATAATATCTTTGTGTTTATGATAAATGTTTATATACCATGCTAAAATTGTATTAACCGAAACATTGATACATGTGTGTTATGTAAACAACAAGGAGTCCCTAGTAAGCCTCTTGTATAACTAGCTTGTTGATTAATAGATGATCATGGTTTCGTGATCATGAACATTGGATGTTATTAATAACAAGGTTATGTCATTGGTTGAATGATATAATGGACACACACCCAAATGAGCGTAGCATAAGATCAAGTCATTAAGTTCATTTGCTATAAGCTTTCAATACATAGTTGTCATAATCCTTCGACCATGAGATCATGTAAATCACTTACACGGAAGGGCACTTTGATTACATCAAACGCCATTGCGTAAATGGGTGGCAATAAAGATGGGATTAAGTATTTGGAAAGTGTGAGTTGAGGCATATGGATCAATAGTGGGGTTTGTCCATCGATGACGGATAGATATACTCGGAGCCCTCTCGGTGGAATGTCATACGATTAGCTTGCAAGCATATGAATAGTTCATAAGAGATCACATACCACGGTACGAGTAAAGAGTACTTGTCGGTAACGAGGTTGAACAAGGTATGGAGATACCGATGATCGAACCTCGGACAAGTAAAATATCGCGAGACAAAAGGGAATCGGCATCGTATGTAAATGGTTCAATCGATCACTAAGTCATCGTTGAATATGTGGGAGCCATTATGGATCTCAGATCCCGCTATTGGTTATTGCTCGGAGAGGAGTCTCGACCATGTCTACATAGTTCACGAACCGTAGGGTGACGCGCTTAAGGTTCGATGTCGCATAAGTAGATTCGGAATATGAGATGGAGACGAATGTTGTTCGGAGTCTCGGATAGGATCCAAGACATCACGAGGAGAGCCGGAAGTGAATTCTGCAGTTTTGTATTTCAAGAAAAGTTGTTCTGGAAACATTCTCGGAATTGGATGAAATAAAAACAGAGGTTATTATTTTTCTGTGAGACGGAGTCCAAAGGGGAGAAGGAGAAGAGCCGGGTGGGCCACACCACACGGAGGCGCGGGCCCCCTTGGCCGCGCCGGGGTGTGGTGTGGGCCCCACGGGCCGCCCTAGATCGGTTTCGCGAAACCCTAACCCTACCTTCCGACTATATATAGTGGGGTAGTTTGGCGGCCATTGCTGCTCCGTACGAAACCTAAAGTGCCACCTCTCCTCCCTCCTAGTTTCTCTGCTCCGGCTTAGGCGAAGCCTGCCGAAATTCTTCTCCCACCACCACCACGCCGTCGTGCTGCTGGGATTCCGTGAGATCTACCAGCCTCCGCTGCCCGCTGGAGAGGAGAGGATCATCGACACCGTACGCGTGACCAGTTGAAGTGCCCCAATTGCAACGGGACGAGTCTACACCAACAACGAGATTAATCTCGTAGGCTTTGGAATCTTCGAGGGTTAGTCTCATGTCCATCTCGTTGCTTAGATCTAGTAGATTGGATCTTGGGTGTTCCATAGATTAGATCTGTTGGTTTTAGTCGCGTTGCGGTAGGAAAATTTTGTTTTCTATGCAACGAACCCCATCGATGGTATCGAGCCACGTCTATGCATAGATCTGTTGCACGAGTAGAACACAATGGTTTGTGGGCGGTGATGCTTTTGTTGCTTTAGTTTGTGTACTTTGCTTCTTGCGGGATGGTGGGATGAAGCGGCCGGGCTAACTTTACATGACCGCGTCTCATGAGACTTGCTCCACGCTCGACATGCAACTTGTATTGCATAAGTGGCTTTGCGGGTGTCGTCTCTCCCACCATAGTGAAGATTGTAATTTGCACTTCTATTGTCAACACTAGTATCACCGTTGTGGTTCATGTTCGTAGGTAGATTGGATCTTACTCGAAAACCCTAAACCACGTAAAAGATGCAAACCAAATTAGAGCGTCTAACTTGTTTTTGCAGGGTTTGGTGATGTGATGGCCATGATGTGATGATGATTATATTTGATGTATGAGATGTTCATTATTGTATTATGGCAACCGGCAGGAGCCTAATGGTTGTTTTAATTTTTGTTAAAGACCTGCGTGTCTATTCATCATGTAATAGCTTTATTTCAAGTAGTTGTTATAGTAGCTATAAGTGATGGACAACCATGAAGCGGCGCCATGACCTTGACGCCATCTGGTGATGATGGAGATCATGTCCGTGCTTTGGAGATGGAGATCAAAAGCACAAGAAGAAAGGCCATATCATATCACACATTATGAATTGCATGTGATGTTAATCCTTTTATGCATCTTATTTTGCTTAGATCGCGACGGTAGCATTATAAGATGATCCCTCTCACTAAATATCAAGATAATAAAGTGTTCATCCTTAGTATGCACCGTTGCTAAGACTTGTCGTTTGAAGCATCTCGTGATGATCGGGTGTGATAGACTCTACATGTGCATACAACGGGTGCAAGCCAGATTTGCACACGCGGATACTAAGGTTGCCTTGACGAGCCTAGCATGTACAGACATGGTCTCGGAACACGGATACCGGAAGGTAGAGCATGAGTCATATGAATGATATGATGAACACTTTGAGTGTTCGCCTTTGAAGCTACATCTTTTCTCATGAAGATCGGACTTGGTGTAGTGGATTTGGTTCGTGTAATCACTAAGACAATGCGAGGGATGTTGTTTTGAGTGGGAGTTCACCTAGTTAATTTAAGAATTAAAATTGAACTCATTTTATCATAAACTTAGTCTAAACTCTTTGCAAATATGTTGTAGATCATGGCGCCCCCTCCATCAATTTTAATCGGTTCCTAGAGAAAGAAAAGCTTAAGGGCAATGGTAGCAACTTCACTGACTGGTTCCGTCATGTGAGGATTTTCCTGCTGGCGTAAGCTGCAATATGTGCTCGAAGCACCGCTAGGTCCCCCACCACCTCCTGCAGTATCCGAGGACATAAAGAATGTTTATGAGACTCGGGTAACTCGGTACTCCGAAGTTCGGTGTGCCATGTGCAGTTTAGAGGCAGAGCTCCAAAGCGTTTTGAGCACCACGACCCTTGTGATATGATGCGTGAGCTCAAACTTATCTTTGAAACTCATGCGGCCGTGGAGAGCTATGAGGCCTCGAAACAGGTCTTTAGCTGCATGATGGAAGAGGGCAGCTCGTTAGTGAGCACATGTTCGCCATGTCCGGACATGCGAAGAAGCTCGGTGACTTGGGGATTGTGATCCCTAACAAGCTGGGTATTCATCGTGTCCTCCAATCACTGCCACCAAGTTACAAGAACTTCGTGATGAACTACAACATGCGAGAACATGAACAAAGAGTTACTGTACTCTTCTCCATGCTGAAGTCTGCTGAAGTAGAAATAAAGAAGGAGAACCAAGTGTTGATGGTCAACAAGACCACCAGTTTCAAGAAGCAGGGCAAGCCTAACAAGGGCAACTTCAAGAAGGGCGGCAAGAAAGTTGCGGCGCCTCCTGAGAAGCCTAAGGCTGGTCCTAAGCACGAGGCCCATGCTACTCTGCCAGGGGAAGGGGCAGGAAGCGGAGCGCACCAAATACTTGGCCGATCTGAAGAGCGGCCACGCCAAAAGAAAGGTATATTTGATATACATGTTATAGATGTCTATCTTACGGGTTCTCGTAGTAGTGCCTGGTATTTGATACTGGTTCGGTTGCTCACATTTGTAACTCGAAACAGGAACTAGGAATAAACGAAGCCTGGCGAGGACGAGGTGACGATGCGCGTTGGAAATGGATCCAAAGTCGATATGATCGCTGTAGGCACGCTCCCTCTACATCTACCTTCGGGATTAGTTTTAAACCTTAATAATTGTTATTTGGTACTGTGTTGAGCATGAACATTATATCGGATCTTGAGCAAGACGGTTATTCGTTAAGTCTGAGAATAATGGTTGTTCGATTTATATGAGTAATGTCTTTTATGGCCATGCACCTGAGATGAATGGTTTATTCTTGTTAAATCTCGATAGTAGTGATACACATGTTCATAACATTGATGCTAAGCGAATTAAATTGAATGATAATTCTACTTATATGTGGCACTGTCGTCTTGGTCATATTGGAGTGAAGCGCATGAAGAAACTCCATTCCGATGGACTTTTTGAGTCACTTGACTTTGAGTCGCTTGACAGATGCGAAGCATGTCTAATGGGAAAAATGACTAAGACTCCATTTTCTGGCACAATGGAGCGAGCTACAGACTTATTGGAAATCATACATACCGATGTGTGCGGACCAATGAGTGTAGCATCGCGCGGTGGTTATCGTTATGTTCTAACCTTCACGGATGATCTGAGTAGATATGGGTATATTTACTTTATGAAACACAAGTCCGAGACTTTTGAGAAATTCAAGGAATTCCAAAGTGAAGTAGAAAATCAACGTAACAAGAAGATTAAGTTTCTGTTCTGATCGCGGAGGCGAATATCTGGAGTTATGAGTTTGGCATGCATTTAAAGAAATGCGGAATACTTTCACATTGACACCACAAGAACACCACAGCGCAATGGTGTGTCAACGTCGTAATCGAACTCTCTTAGATATGGTTCGTTCTATGATGTCTCTTCGATTTGCCACTATCGTTTTGGGGTTATGCTTTAGACGCCGCATTCACTTTAAATAGGGCACCATCTAAATCCGTTGAAACGACACCGTATGAATTATGGTTTGGGAAGAAACTTAAGCTGTCGTTCCTTAAAGTTTGGGGTTACAACCTGACAAGCTAGAACCCAAAGCGGAGAAATGCGTCTTCATAGGATACCCTAAAGAAACTATTGGGTATACTTTCTATCACGGATCCGAAGGCAAAATCTTTGTTGCCAAGAACGGATCCTTTCTTGAGAAGGAGTTTCTCACTAAAGAAGTGACTGGAAGAAAAGTAGAACTCGACGAGGTTGATGAACCTTCTCTCATAGATCGGAGTAGCGCAGTGCCGGAAGAAATTCCTGTAGCCTGCACCGATAGGAGAGGAAGCAAATGATGAAGATCATGAAATTTCGAACGAGGAAGCTACTGAACCTCGCAGATCGACGAGGGAACGTACCACTCCTGTTGGTATGATCCTCCTAAATGTCATGATTGTGGATGACAATGATGAGGACCCTGCGACGTATGAAGAAGCGATGATGAGCCCCGATTCCAACAAATGGCAAGAAGCCATGAAATCCGAAATGGGATCCATGTATGATAACAAAGTATGGACTTTGGTAGACTTACCTGATAGCCGCAAGGCTGTCGAGAATAAATGGATCTTCAAGAGCAGATTGATGGTAATATTACTGTCATAAAGCTCGACTTGTCGCAAGGGTTTCCGACAAATTCAAGGAGTTGACTACGATGAGACTTTCTCACCTGTAGCGAAGCTAAAGTCAGTGAGGATTTTGTTAGCAATAGCTGCATTTTTCGATTATGAGATTTGGCAGATGGATGTCAAAACGGCGTTCCTTAATGGTGACATTGAGGAAGAGTTGTATATGGTACAACCCAAAGGTTTTGTCGATCCTAAAAATGTTGACAAGGTATGCAAACTTCAGCGTTCCATTTATGGACTGAAGCAAGCATCCCGGAGTTGGAACCTACGCTTTGATAGAGTGATCAAAGATTTTGGTTTTATACGGACTCATGGTGAGGCCTGTATTTACAAGAAAGTGAGTGGGAGCTCTGTAGCGTTCCTGATATTATATGTAGATGACATATTATTGATTGGGAATGATATAGAACTTTTAGGCAACATTAAAGGTTATTTGAATAAGTCTTTTTCAATGAAAGACCTTGGTGAAGCAGCATACATTTTAGGCATCAAGATTTATAGAGATAGATCAAGACGCCTAATAGGCCTTTCACAAAGTACATATCTGGACAAGATTCTAAAGAAGTTTAGAATGGATGAAAGCAAGAAAGGGTTCTTGCCTATGTTGCCAGTAAGGTCTTGAGTAAGACTCAAGGTCCGGCTACGGATGAAAGAGAGAGGATGAGCAAGATCCCCTATGCTTCGGCGGTGGGCTCTATCATGTACGCCATGATGTGTACTAGACCGGATATCGCACATCTGTTAGTTTGACCAGAGATATCAAAGTGATCCGGGAATGGAACACTGGACAGCGGTCAAGAATATCCTGAAGTACTTGAAAAGGACTAAGGATATGTTTCTTTGTTATGGCGGTGACCAAGAGCTCGTTGTAAGTTACGATGCAAGTTGGAACAGACCACGATGACTCTAAGTCTCGGTGGGTACGTGTTTATATTGAATGGTGCGGCGGTAAGCTGGAGCAGTTCCAAGCAGTGCACGGTGGCGAAATCTTCAACGAGAATCTGAATATATAGCGGCTTGGAGGCTTCATCGGAGCGGTATGGATGAAGAGGTTCATTGTTGAGCTTGGTGTGGTTCCTAGTGCATTGGACCAGCTAGTCATTTGTGACAACACGGGTGCCATCGCCAATGCAAAGGAACCAAGGTCACACAAGCATATCAGAGCTGCGTTTCATTCGATGCGAGTACATCGAAGATGGTGAAGTAGAGATTTGCAAAGTACACACGGATCTGAATGTTGAGATCCGTTGACTAAAGCTCTCCCAAGGGCAAAGCATGACCAACACCAAAATGCCATGGATGTTAGGTACCTTACAATGTAATCTAGATTATTGACTCTAGTGCAAGTGGGAGACTGTTGGAGATATGCCCAAGACAATAATAAAGTGGTTATTATAATATCTTTGTGTTTATGATAAATGTTTATATACCATGCTAAAATTGTATTAACCGAAACATTGATACATGTGTGTTATGTAAACAACAAGGAGTCCCTAGTAAGCCTCTTGTATAACTAGCTTGTTGATTAATAGATGATCATGGTTTCGTGATCATGAACATTGGATGTTATTAATAACAAGGTTATGTCATTGGTTGAATGATATAATGGACACACACCCAAATGAGCGTAGCATAAGATCAAGTCATTAAGTTCATTTGCTATAAGCTTTCAATACATAGTTGTCATAATCCTTCGACCATGAGATCATGTAAATCACTTACACCGGAAGGGTACTTTGATTACATCAAACGCCATTGCATAAATGGGTGGCAATAAAGATGGGATTAAGTATTTGGAAAGTGTGAGTTGAGGCATATGGATCAATAGTGGGTTTGTCCATCTGATGACGATAGATACTGGGCCCTCTCGGTGGAATGTCATCGATTAGCTTGCAAGCATATGAATAGTTCATAAGAGATCACATACCACGGTACGAGTACTTGTCGGTAACGAGGTTGAACAAGGTATGGAGATACCGATGATCGAACCTCGGACAAGTAAAATATCGCGAGACAAAGGGAATCGACATCGTATGTAAATGGTTCAATCGATCACTAAGTCATCGTTGAATATGTGGAGCCATTATGGATCTCGGATCCCGCTATTGGTTATTGCTCGGAGAGGAGTCTCGATGTACGCATAGTTCACGAACCGTAGGGTGACGCGCTTAAGGTTCGATGTCACATAAGTAGATTCGAATATGAGATGGAGACCGAATGTTGTTCGGAGTCTCGGATAGGATCCAAGACATCACGAGGAGAGCGGAATTGTTGGAAGAATTCTGCTGTTTTGTATTTCAAGAAAAGTTGTTAAAACATTCTCGGAATTGAACGAAATAAAAACGAGAGGTTATTATTTTTAGCGGAGTCAAAGGGAGAGGAGAAGAGCCGAGGAGTGGGCCACACCACGGTGGCGGGCCCCCTTGGCCGCGCCGAGGTGTGGTGTGGGCCCCAAGCCCTAGATGGTTTCGCGAAACCCTAACCCTACCTTCCGACTATATAGTGGGGTAGTTTGGCCGGCCATTGCTGCTCCGTACGAAACCCTAAAGTGCCACCTCTCCTCCTCCCGGTTTCTCCTGCTGAAGCGAAGCCTGCAGGAATTCTTCTCCACCACCACCACCACGCCGTCGTGCTGGGGATTCCGTGGAGATCTACCACACCTCCGCTGCCCCTGGAACGGGGAGAGGAAGGAGCTTCATCGACACCGTACGCGCGGACGGAAGTCTTCTTGGATTGCGGCAAGGGACGATCGTCTACACCAACAACGAGATTAATCTCGTAGGCTTTGGAATCTTCGAGGTTAGTCTCATGTCCATCTCGTTGCTTAGATCTAGTAGATTGGATCTTGGGTGTTCCATAGATTAGATCTGTTGGTTTTATTCGCTTTGCGGTAGGAAATTTTGTTTTCTATGCAACGAACCCCATCGCCTTCCAACCTTTTGGATCGTCGAAGTTCATAGTCAGTTCTCGATAAATCTGAGGCCGTGTTTTGTAGCTCCATTGGTCTGCAGTTTTTGTGTTTCATTTTTAATTCTGTTTATTCAAAGGGAGGAAAGTTCTATTCCCAAAGGGAATAAATTTGGGTTGTTCAATATGTTTGACAAAGGAGCTTCATTCACCGGTGCGCCGAAAAATGTCGTGTTTTTCTTCATCGTGAATACTCCATATGCCGTTTGTATTGCGGATATGTTTTGAAGCAGTATGTCGATGAAATATACGGCCTTTGAACTCCATGGAGCTTTCCTTCTTCTTCTCTTTCAACTACTAGGGCCGTGCTGACCCGAGGTGTGGCTGTATTATAAGAGAGGTTCTTTCTCTTTCGCCACTAAGATTGGTGGTGTCGAAATTCTTTGAGATTTTAAAGCTCTGTCTTCCTCGTTCCATTGAAATTTCTCCCTTGTTTGATCAATGCATAGAACGGCAACGCCTTTTCTCCCAGTGACGAATCGCTTAAAGCTGCGACTCGCCCCGTCAACATTGTATTTCTTTCAACTTTGTTGGCTTCCTCATAGTGACGATGGCCTGTATTTTTTGGGATTAGCTTCAATCCCTCTTGCTGATACTAGGAACCCGAGAAGTTCTCCCGGGAACTCCAAAAGAGCACTTTGTCGGGTTCAGCTTTAGGCAAAACTTGTCGAGGTTGTCGAAGGTTTCCTTCAAATCTTCGATCAATGTTGACCCTTCTTTGATGTTATCACGACATCGTCAATGTAGACTTTCACATTTTTTCCAATCTGTGTTGCAAGGCATTACGCATCATCGATATGTTGCTCTCGCGTTTTTCAAACCAAAGGGCATTGTTTTGTAGCAAAACACGCCATAAGGTGTTATGAACGCTGGCTTGGCTTCATCTTCTTCTTTTAATCTGATCTGGTTATAACCAGTATGCGTCCAAGAAGGAAAGACGTTCGCATCCTGCCGTGGAGTCGATGATTTGATCGATCCTTGGGAGGGGAAGTGATCCTTAGGACAATGTTTATTGAGGCACGTAAAGTCGACACACATGCGAAGTACTTTCGTGTGTTTCTTCGGCACCATCACTGGGTTGGCTACCCACGTGGCTTCGTAGATATTTCTTTGATAAAACCAGCATCTTTGAGTCGATCTATTTCGATAACATAGCTTTGCGGTTGGGTTCAAAACGCCGCAAAGGTTGCTGATTGGTCTCGCGAGAGGATCCAAGTTGAGGTGGTGCTCGGCAAGTTCCCTGGTACTCCTGGCATGTCATTTGGACACCATGCGAAGATTTTCCAGTGCTCACGGAGGAACTCGACGAGCGCGCTTTCCTATGCGATATCCATGTTTGTTGCAATGGATGTCGTTTTCTTTGGGTCCGTCGGTGGATCTGCACCTCTTTTGAATCCTTGGCGGTGTTGAAGGTTGGCTCCCTGAGAGACCTCCACTGCATCGTAGCACATCATAATCGTAAGCCTTGGCGCCATATATTGCTTGCATCCCGAAAGTTTCGACAACCGATGAAAATCTTTGTCGCACTTATCGGCCAGCGTGAAACTTCCTTTAATTGTGATAGGTCCCTTGGATCCGGGCAACCTCCACAATAGTACGTATAGTGTGTATGCGCCATAAACCCAGCATATGCTGGTCGTCCCAACAAAGCGTGATATTGCGACGGGAAATCCACAACTTCAAACTCCAAGTTCTCTATCCTGTAGTTTTCTCGGGTTCCAAAGCTGAACATCGAGGTTGATCTTGCCTAACGGATAACTTGGCTTCTCTGGTGTGATTCCATGGAAACGTGTGTGTTGGTTTCAGGTTTGCCGGGATATGTTCATTTTCCTCAATGTATCTGCATACATAAGGTTTAAGCCTGCCGCCATCTATAAAAACTCTCGACACGTCAAAACCAGCAATTGCGGGTAGGATGAGTGCCGATTGTCCTTGTCGAGGAACTTCTTGTGGATGATCCGCAATTGTGAAGCCAATATCTTGCTGACCAATTTAGGTACTCAGCTGTTGGTGGAGGCATCTTTTGCCATGAACACTTGTGAGATTACCTTTTGCGCCTGTTGGATGGCCTAGCTTTTTGAATCATCGAGACCGCACCGTTGGAGTTAGGGTCAACGTATGGAGGTGGGTGTGGTGCCCGCTATTCGAGCTGGTGCCGATTTTCGTCCGTGATTGCGGGAGGAGGTGGGAGGTGGATCTCGCTCCTTGGCCCTGGGGGTTTCTATTCATGGCTTGGGCATTTGCAATTCTGCGGCTCGCAACATTGCTGAAAATTTCGGCGGTCTTTCTGGAGATGTCCTGATTGCCTCTTTCCGTTGTTGTCGAGATAAAAGTGCATCGACACGGACCGTTCATCATCTCCTCGGGGGACACATAAGGTCTTTGAAACCTTGGTCCACTATTTTGTTGCCGCGAGAATCACCTCTATTGTCGCCTTGTTGCTCATTACTCCTTTGATAGTCATCTCGACTATTTCCTCCAGGATTTCCCGAAAACCAGATATATGGCCGGGAGCGTCGTTGTTGTAGAACTGGCGAAAATCGCCTTCTATTTTGAAAATTTCGACCGCGATCCTCTTACGCGACTGTGTCGCTTATTATATATTGCGGCTTCTCCATACGCCCACTTGTTGGCTATCTCCATCAGTGCTGATATTGTTTTAGGGTTGGTTCTCCCTAAGTCCTCGACGAAATCTCCCCGCCGAATTCTTCTGACGCGTCTATTGCTCTCTCGTCGGATATATCTTCTCGAGTTTTTAATGATATTCCACCTCTGTATATATTTCCTCATCGACTCATCGTGTTTCTGTCGACATGCCCTCAACTCTTCCAATGATGCAGGTTTTTTGCAGGTGGATCGGAAATTTCTCACGAAGATGTCTCGAAATTATCCCAGCTGTCGATGGAGCAGGGGAAGTTTCTTTATCCAAGATCTTGCGGCACCACTCAAGTGAACTTGGATACATAGGTGTTGCTCTGGTTCCTCCTAGCTTCACCATCTCGAGATAATCAACGAGCCAATCCTCGGGATCCTGCAGGCCGTCGAATTTCTTGAAATTCTCGGGTAACTTGAACCCTTTTGGGACTCGAGTCTTTCGAACTCTTCTCGTAAAGCACGGGAGTCCACACATATCTTCGTCGGCAACTTCTGGTGAGTGCCGACGTTCTCTTCTTTCTTGTCGCGCTCTGTCCACCCTTACTTGAACTGCTGTGTCTCTTGCTCCACTTGTTCTTGGTGGGTCTTGCACCGTTGCGGTGGGTCGTGGACTATTTTGCGGGATTTGCTTCGGGAGGCGTGGCTGCGAACGCTGTTCCCATAACTCTACTCCAGCCATTGCCATATTGAACAATGGTTCTCTCGGGTCTCCGGGAGGTGGTCTGGACGCGAGGATGTAAGCTTGCGTTGCCATGTAACCTGCTTGTGTTTTCGGGATGATATTTCCCCTTGTATCAATCGTCATGAAGGACATGTCGAGATTTTGAATTATGTTTCCTCTTTCTTCTTTAGGTATATTTTGCAGCGAGATCTCATTCTCCTTCGAGCCTCTCTATGGCTATCTGCCGAAGTTTCGATTGTCGACGAGTTCACTCTCGCTTTCTTGGACGCGGAAGGCTGCCTCTTTTCTCCTATTCAAGGATCTTGTCTGTTTTCCACTCTCTACTTACCCGAGCAAGTCTATATTGGTATGCTTGTAGTTCTTGTACGGTAGCGGTGGTGGTCATTGGTTCTGAACCATCCATGGCTTTTGCGGCCTATCCCATGCTTCCTGCGGAGTTGAACTCTTCGCGAGTTGAAGGCATATTTAGTGCCTAAGCCTTTTCTGAGATCAGCGGGATCGACGTATGGATTTCCCAAATCGTCGAAAGCCTCGACGTCTCTGGTTGATCTGCCTCTTCGATTGCACAGATTTGATGGTATTTTGCGTATTGATTTTGTCGGATTGGTGACACCATCATATAGGTTGGTGAAGACCTTTCCGATGGCAGCAGATTGTCGATGAAGTTGAAGCTGTGACGTTGTTGGAATCGCTGCAAAAGTCCGCAGACGACTCGAAAGATGTGTTGCTGAAGACCTTGGCGAGCTTTCCGCTTGCCTTGGTGTCGATGAAGCGTGGCGACGAAAACTCCTCGTCACTCGACGAAAAGTTAGAATCGACCGCTGAAAATTCCGATGAGATCGAAACTTCGAGACGGTAGGATCCTTCCTTGTTGACGCCAAATTGGAATTCTCCGAACGTCATGACGATGGGCTCCTCCAGATAGGAACATGCATCCATACGGGAGGGCGGGTGAGGAATAAAGTCGACTAGATGAGTTTTTCTGTTTACCTCGATCCATCGCATTGCTAGCCACCGACGAAGTCGACGATTCGGACGTGCCATCGAGATCGCTCCTTGCAACCTCTAATTCCCACAGACGGTGCCAATTGACAAAGGATTAATTTGTCAATGCCTACAGATCGTAGACTAGGGTTTTGTTAGAAGTAGAGGGCAAGTAGATCTCGAAGGTTTCAGCCGAAAAGTACTCGACGATTGTGAAAACTAGGGTTGTGTTGACGGTAGATTCGATCTTTTCTTCGTCCCTCGACTCCCCCTTATATAGAGGGTGGAGCCGAGGGTTTCGTAATACACAAGTTACAGAGTTCGGGAGGGTTTCGTACCCAACCCGTAAGATTACAAGTTTCTATATTCCCTAATACAATCTATCTTTCCTTAACTAAATGGGCTTCCGGGTCCTATTATTCTTCGAGTCCTGGGCCTTCAGTAAATCCCGGGTATCATCTTTGGCAGGCCCATTGGGGATTCCTATGTCAGTCATCACATCCTCCCACATGACACTCTACTTCTCCTCAATGGCAACCTTTTGCTGTTAATGACACCGGGCTCGTTTCACCTTGCTTTCGTCTCTTGCTTCCTCCCAGCCTTCATTTCTTTCCTTGTTGAGATCATATCTTGGAGAGCCTCCGGGTACACAACACTCTCTCCTCTCCTCTGAAACATTTTTATTCTCTTACTTCCTCCCTATAGGCATATTCCTCCTTGGCAGCGCTGAGCTTGGAGTGGAATTTCTACATCCCTCCTCCTTGTCTCATAATCATCATCACCATCAACATATTTCACATCATCAAACCCTTGAGAGGAGGAAATGCCTGACTTCATGCTCTTGGCTGGAGATTATTCATTTCTTGCCATCCACTTTAGCATTGTGACATGGTAAAAGGCATGTTCTTCTTCATGTTTCTTTCTTGTACAGCTCTTGAGCAACATTGACTTGTCCAATTGAACAAGTCATATGCATTTTATAAAAGCAATATCTCATAAAATCGGTGCAAGACTATGCAATAGCACTAATACAGAGCGATACATAAGACACAATCATCGTCACCGGCACTCTATAGTCATACATGTTGGTAAAAAAAAAGCGTGTGGGCGGTAAGGCATGCTAGAATTGGGCACTCACGACTTGACCCAAATTTGCAATGATCGTTGCTGGTGCGGGTTGGCCGCTTTCGATCCAAGAGCTTCTCCTTGATCCAACCTTCTTCTCGTAGTTGTCTCAAGGAGCTGCCATGTGGCTAAACCATTGTCATGAGAAATATGCAGTAGTGGGATCTCTCTGCTGCAAGATCCACTAAATCGGCGAGGTTCAGCCAAGGAGAGTGGTGTGTACATTTGTTTTTTACAAGTCTATTTCATGTTCCCTAATTTAACAACTTTTCCCAATCAAAGACATGTTGAATCTTCAAGGAATTTGTCGAGGCACCAGTTCAATGTTGAGTCAGAAACCTAGTTCCGCTCGTTCGAACTCCTCGAGATCCTAGCTTTCAAACTCAATGCAAGACACAAGTAGAAACACGAACATGGGCACATGATCTTCTGATGCGCAACTTGTTGCGCAGGATATGTACTACTGTATCACTTTAAGTCATGCAAATTGAGAATATATGTTTTATAAAAGTAACAAAAATACATTTTAATTGAAAATAGAACATATCAAACACATACATGGTGAAATAACTAGAACATCATTTTTCTTTCAAAAATGCATAAATTCTGTACGCATATATATTTCTTGATCCAGACATTTTCGTTAATAGATATTTATGTGTGGTTATATTTTTTAGGTTTTTTATATTATTTTTGAGACATTTGTCATCAGTAGTAAAACTCCAAATCATGGAGTATATTGTGTCAAATCATCATGGATAAAATTATTTACCAACAGGATCTGCCATGTCGAGGTAAACGCCACCGCACTCATGAGCTTCCATCACAGGTCAGCCCAACACCGTCACAAACGAAGATACCCAAACATCACATGTCCTATCTAGTTTCTGTTTTGGCCCCCAAATACCATATATTCCCTATGTTCTATAAAACAACGCATATGTTTTTTAAGAAGTCAACATCTTGTAACATTGACCAACAGTATAGTAAAAAATATAGAATATCTACAATATGAAATCAACATTAATAGATTCACAATATAGAATATCTACAATACCAAATCAACATCAATAGATCACCATATAATGTACTGTCATAGTGTATTTATTAGATATTGTAAATGTTTATATTTTTACCTATAAGGTTGGTCAAGCACACAACACCTTGACTTTTGACTAAAAATATACGCCACGGTCAGAGGTAGTATTATGCCATGCCAGGTGGCCACATGCCTTAAAACAACCCCTCTTAGACATTCTAGTAAGTTTAAGGATGATAAATGGAAAACTTCCAGTAAGTAGGCAGTTATAAACACATGGCATCTTACAAATATTCATACTTCAAATGTATTTGAAGAGGCATTCTGAATAAAATCCCAGAAGTGTAACACAGATATGCACCGCCAGTTCGAATATATGAGATGCAATATCCAAGAAAACTACTATAGTATTCTCTGTACTTTGTCTTCATGAACCATAAACAATCTTACAAATATTTATACTTCAAATATACTTGAAGAGACATTCTGAAGAAAATCTCAGAAGTGTAACACAGATATGCACCGCCAGTTCAAATATATGAGATGCAATATCCAGGAAAACTAGTATTTTCTCTGTACTTGGTCTTCAGGAACCATAAACAATCTTACTTTGCGTGTCACTTTGTAAGGAGAGCTTCAAGCAGTTGAGCAGTGGAAGATCTCAATGTAGGGGATACAGGAGAACTACCAAAGAAGCCATCATATAGAGCATAATTAACAGAAGCTGACTTGATCTCAGCATCAACTTGAGACGCATCCTGATTTGTCGAAATCGAGACCTACAAAAGCAGAAGTAACACGGTGAAAAATCATCTAGCACCATCAGGAATCAATTTCAACAAGTTAATCAATTTTTTTCAAGTTTTATTTCTCTTTTCCCACAAACTTGTATCAATGATTTTCCTTTTTATTCAAAAGAATATTGGTCAGATCAAAATTTATTTGCATCTTGATATGTGCCTGACAACTTACTTTTTTTAAAAATAGAAAACACTTGAATATTACTTCTTAAGTAAATCACGGACAAAGTAATTGGCATGTGTGACCACTTGAGCTGGGAAAGAGCCCAGCATGCCCACTTTATACTCTTAACGCTAACAGTATGTTTTTAAGCAAAAAAGCATGGTTTTGCAGAGGCTCTTAGACACTTGTTCCATGAACAAAATCTTTGCATTTCCACATATGCAAGTTTATAGCTGGTTTATTTTGGTTTGTAATAGAACAGAACTCATATTATTCATAATAGTACTACATAACAAATTCAAAGCAAGCTGATCTAGAAATCTAGAGCCTCAGAGTTGAGACCTGGTTAGGAAGATCGAGATTCGGATTCAGGACTATTTGAAAAGTAGATACTATTAATTAAATTCCTTCACAATCATAATGTAATTTGCAGTGAAGTAATTCAATCTAGTTTTAAGCCTAAATATTGAGTTTTGTTCCTATGCCTGGAGAGAACAAATTTGGAGGAGCCTTGCACTATGGGTTGGACATGGATCGGAGATCCGTAACCTAGCCTCGTGGAGAATCATACCTATCAACACTCCTTGTGCTGCTAGTGGACTCGGATCAGTACCACAGGCAGAGGCCAGAACAATGGTCAAACGTTTGAAGTCATCGAAATCTGAAAATGTTTCAACAGCAGATCGATCTTTTGAGTCTAGTGGCGAAAATTGAGGATGCGGCAGCTTGGATCGTGGCCAGCTGCAAAGGCATTGCCACCTAATTGTAGGAGAGTAGGCTTTAATTCATTTTTAGGGCATTGCATCCTTGTAACTATCTTCTGCAAAACTTTTCGCCTTTATCAATGGAAACTATAAACCCATTGTGATATTTAAAACAAATCCGATTTTAGTACCTAGGAGTATATATCTTGCCAAACAGAGCATGTTCAAACTTTTCTTTTGTCGAGAAAACACAAAGGACCTTTGCATTTCATTTCATTAAAAAGGTAGAGTTTGGTTTACAATCCTCCTAAGAGGTGGATTACAACATGTTCAAACATTCACTGTGTCTAGTTTGTAGTAATGATATTAACTTATTACCACACTAATGAGGGGCATGTCAGCCTTTGTAGGAAACTTATGTATGCAATATCATAGTTTGTTTTGGAGCAATTGCAAGTTTCCCCAAAATGTTAAAAGTTTTGAATCTAAATGTTGAAAGTAGTTGATCATTAACTCACCAGCATCACTGATGGTTCCGACCAGGTTAAATAGATGCTTGTTCCCTGTTTGAGATTGCGCCCTAAAAAGATATTTCGGAAGGTTGACAGTGAAGATTCTTCCTCAGCAGTTGGTTTTTTTATTTGGCGAGCAATAACGTCATCCAAAGCCTTCACGAAGGTCTTGCCATCAACATCTCTAACAAGAGTTATACTCAGAGATTTCACAACTGGTGCTGCATAGTACAGTACACTGTTCTATCAGAATGTATTACAATTTCATCCTTCGGCTTTTGCTAGTTGGAGCTTGGCTCTTACCTTTAAAAATGGAGTCAAAAACCGTGGAAGCATCAAAAGTCTCAATGCCAACCTTTTTCCTCCACTGCTCGGTATCAACTCCAATGGAGTAATCCACGTAGAATGCAGCAGCATATACTTTGACAAAGAACTTATCTCTGTAACCTAGAGTGAGCTAAAATTCAAATTGCAAACTGTAAACAATATAACACCATCATAAGTTAAGAATATGAACTATACTTACACATAACAGCACATGCCAATTAAGTAACCTACTTGATCCATTTGATTCTTCTATGATTTTCGTATTGAAAGAGGGTGTGGTCTAGCCCTCCATTACATGCATACAAGACTTATTAGATGATTGGGGCTCAAACAAAGAAAATAGCCAGAGCCACACAGAGATGCAAGGAGGTGACATCAAACATGTATGGATGTTATAGAACATTCCATGTAATGATGTAAACGGTTTCATAAAAGTAGTGCAAGATCACAGGCCCATCTGAAACAATCATTAAAAAGAGGTAGCAAGTGGAAGCCATTCGAATTGGAATTAGACAAGAATCATGATCAAGACGTTCAGTTCACTTGGAACAATGGAAAAGAGACCAATGCAAGATAAAACAAGTTGGTGAACATGAATGATGTGTTAGATAGAGGCAAGGAGCTATAACTTTTCAGTGCAGGATATTGGATTGAAACAGCAATCCATTCAAAAGAGTGCTGAGCATAGGCCCATAAAATAGTAGAATAGTTCAAGGGTACTCGAAGTGTATGTGAAAACAACAGGATCTCAACCAAATGGTTCGACTTTCCCATTGTAACATCGAGGACGATGCCCATGACAGTGAGTTTGATTGCACAGCCAATGTGAACATATTTGAGCTAGGCCAACGTGTTTCTATGATCATCGGCTTCAAAGTTGTAATTAATGGCAGCTGCATGGGAACACTAACATCAATAGTAACCCTGCAAGGGCATCATGACTGCTTTTGTTCACCTCTTCACTAATGCCAAACTAAGATTACACTTACCAATTATCACATTACCTACAAAGTCTTCATTTACCATGTACACCATAAATATAAAGAAGATCGCTGATGATCAGCATATGAGTGAAAGAGACATTGAATGTACATAACTAATGAACCAGGCGGCTTGATCTAGGGAAGGCAATGCCATACAAAACTAGAGTCTAGACTTGGTTCCGTTCTGATTTCATTTAGATCAGAACACACATGGGTGTCAGGATTACGACTACGAGATGCCATAGGTTGATCGACTGGGGTTATGAGTTTCATAGTTATTGCAAGCCTAGAATAATGGCTAATGCAAGATTCTAGTTAAGTTCCTTCCACTCTTCCCACCCCTCTGCTTTTGTTACAAAAATGATTGCATATATATGTCAAAAGTCCTACTTCTAAATGAGGTGGGTCTTGGTTAGAAACAATAGCAGTGTGACAAGTTGGATAAACTGAGGTATTATTAAAGCACGGTTGGATCCAGATTCAGCATGTTCGCTTACACATAATACAGCATATTGTGATCACTAACATATTAGTGTTATATATTGAAGTCACTACATAAATATTGTTTGTAGCAACCAGGATTAAAGTATGAACTACTGCAGGAACACATGACAAAAAGTTTTAAATTGTTCTTCCTATTGTGTCAACCTGTCAAATTAATGGATAAAAAGTTACATATTTGTGCATAATTTGTACTCCCTCCGTCCCAAAATAAGCTGCTCAAGTTTATCTAGATACGGTTGTATCTAGACATGTTTTTAGTGTGTATCTAGAATAAGTTGAGCAAGTTATTTTGAGACACAGGGAGTACTATTGGTTCGTTAGCACCAAAGAATGGATAAGAGTACTATTATTATGTTACGAGGATATGGAGGTGAAGAATGTACTGCCAGCCTGCCAATTTTAATTCAGAAGTACATGGGCAAGAAAATGTACCTGTGCCAAGTACGATCAAAGGCTCTGTGGAGCCTGGAACCATTAACTCTCTAGAGAATTTCACATTTGTTGTGCCTTCTACAACAAAAGCATCACCAACTACAGCCAAAGTAGAAAAAAAATGATGAGTCATCCTTATGAGTTATGATTCAAATGTTGAAAGTTAATCTTGAATAACATTTCAAGAACAAAAATAATGTCACATCCTCTTCTCTAGAGTGTGAAATGCAACATAGTATCAGGTCCAACCATGTGGATACTTGTCTTACTAAATGACATCATTTATTAACTGGGTCAGCAGCATTGGGTCATAGAAGATAGCACCAGTTTAAGTATGTGAACAGAGTGTTGGAACAATAATCAGAAGTTCTCCACAATCCTAGGTGTGAGATGGAATTAGTTTCCATGTTCTAGTCGGTACCGGCTTGCATGTCGTACATGAGTTGGGTTTAATTGGTGATCAAGGATGCCTTGTGATTAGATTAGGAAAACGACAATACTGAGTCCGGTTTAGAGTTCAGTCCGAGTTGCACACGACTCGGTGTTTGAGTTGTGCTAGTAAGTCTGGGTAGGACATGGTATAGCTGGCTGTGCGTGTACATAAATATAACCACACCAACCAGTTGAGTTATGTGACACCGTATGAGACCAAGAGACTGTTACGTGGCTTTGAGAGAACAAAAATTAAGGAAAAAAGAAAAGACACAAGACGTGCCTTTGGCGAAGTTTTTTTTTTGCGAATAGGACACTGGCATTAAAAGAAACAGCGAACAATACAAAGCACTCCAAGAAAAACGAAAATTACAACGAGATCCTTGAGAAGCCCTTCATCTTCAACCTCCAGACTGTGTCGACGGCGCGCCACCGCTGCCGCTCCTCCGTGAGTCAGCTTGACGTTGTTGGTTGCGGACGGGGAGTCGCCGAACGAGTCAAGAAGACCACATCCGTTCCGAAGACGAAGAAGAAGGATGAACTGCCGCTCAAGCTCCTTAACGATCCTAAGATCCCCACAGCCAGACGAAAACCTCGAAGATGACACCACTCCAACAAGCCTCTTGACATTGCCGCCGAGATGGGGTTGAAGCCGGGGAGACCTTATTGCATGAGACGGCGCCACCACCACCTGACCGCACCCCTACAAACTTTGACCCTAAAAACGGAGAACGGAGCCCACAAAACAGGGGGTGGAGCCCTCCCGCCGACGAGGGCCGTGATCCACCACACCCCCATGGTCCGAAGGCCACAGAAGCGGGGCAGATCGGCGGCGGCGCCGGCAGGAGGCGAGCAAGACCTAGATCGCTTCTGTCACGAGAGCCTCACGTCGTCGTAAGGCGCTTTTTCTTTGGCGAAGTTTGTTGTTCGCGCATTTTCGTGATTATTTGATGTGACCAATCCTTGGGCGAAACACAACACAGAGAAATATATTTACAGAAACGTGGTAGAGTTTCCCTAGCTGGAACCTAGTATACTAGAAAGTAGGTTCTTAAATAAGCTATGCTATGCAGAGGGTTGAAATAGATGTTCATTCAGGAAATTAGTGGCCAGTGTAACTTAAAAATCAAGATGGGGGTGAAAGCGATAATCCCCGTGTTACTCCTCTTAAACATAACCAACATTTCAAATTCAATCTCATATACATTGCTACTCTATCTTTGTCTAGATAATGGAAGGAAACCTTTCCCGGCCCCTCCATCAGAGTTGCACGCAGCTATTCTCCACATTCTAGTTTACAAACGCGTGTATTAAAAAAATAAATCCTCATGCAGTATTTCGGTTACCCAATTCGGTTAAAAAGACCACAATGCATGTGGCTTTTGGTACATAGAGGTGTGCATAAAGAAGAATGGCTCCTCACCTGCGCCTCCTCCCGCTGCGAATGAGATTTGCGGCCTCCGTGCGCCGCCGCCGCCGCGCGCGACGCGGCAGCCGCTAGCCGCTCGAGAAGCAGAGCCCGGCAGCGCGTCTCCAAGAGAAAGGAGACGCGTGCGGAGGAAGGCCGCCGCGGGACTCGGAAAGGTAGAACCGGCCAGCGAAGGGGCCACGACTGGTGTTGCAACTATCATGACCGCCGGTGACCCTGTTCTCGCTGGGCGGGGAGGCGGGGACTGGATTGAGTTTGGGGAAGAGGACGCGGGACGACGGGTCCGCTCACAAATCGATAGAAGGCCAGGAGTTTACCTTATCCTACGCGTGGGCAAACCTCAGCCTGGGCCGGGTTTCAGGCCGGCTGGACCTGTTAAAGCCCGACCTGCAAAAGTCAAGCCCGGCCCGAGGCCCGGAAAATGCCTATTTTTGTATTTGAAATAGTGAACTAATTAATCTCAGGAATAAAAATACTCAGTATATAAGAGATCTCCAATCGCGTCTCCCAAAGCGTCCTCCAAAGAATTTTGGGCGCGCCGGCCATTTTACCTCCCCCAATCGTGCGTCCCAAAGCGTTTTTTTTCCCGGCGTGACCCAATACGGTGTCCGACGCCCATAGGTCATCCCCGCTCCACAAGGGACGCTGCGGGCGGCCGTACAGATAGAAAAGCAAGGCAGGTACCCACCTAGGGTCGACCACATCAAGGACGGTTGCTTCCCGCCTTTTATTTCTCGTCGCGCCTCCCACCACTTCGTTGCTGCTCGATTTACTGGCCGTCTCGACGGATAATTTCTCCTGTGTTGGACACCGCCGTGAAGACTGACTCCATCGCCGTACTTTTCTTTGCCGCCGCTTCACCAACGCGTCCTAGAACGCGCCGGCAAATCCGCACCTCCTCTGTCGCGGTTTATCTGGTAGGTGCGACAGGTCGTTGTTCGTTGCCTCCTCTGTCGCAGATGAATTTTAACCATTTGTTTTGCTTCAAACATTGATAGAGAGGACGAGATGATCGTGGAAATGATGGAGGAAGAGGAAGCCTTCGACGACGACCTTGGGGAGCATTTGTCAATCATCGCGTCCCTCCAAAACATGCTTGACGCCGACACGGAGAGGAAGAAGGGGCCGCGCCGTGGAGGTTCAAAGCCGGGAAGAAAGAAGTTGAAGCCCCGACAGAGGTTGGAGGGGCATACCATGCTGCACGACGACTACTTCGCAGAAGAGGCAACACATGCCGACAATTTTCGGCGCCGATATAGTATGCTCAAGTGTTTGTTCATGAATATCCTCCATGGAGTTCGAGAGTTTGACCCCTACTTCAAGCTGAAGCACGAGGTTGTTGGCACGGCCGGGTCCTCGTGGATTCAAGAAGTGCACCGCCGCCATGAGGATGCTTGCATACGGAGCACCTGCCGATACACAGGATCACTACCTTCGCATGAGTGAGTCTACTGCCATTGAATGCATGTATAAGTTTTGCCGAGTTGTGGTGCGAAAGTTTGGTAAGTACTACTTGAGAGGGCCAACTGAAAAATAGACTGCAAGTCATGGCCCAAAATGCAGCGAGAGGATTCTAGGATTCTTGGAACCATCGATTGTATGCACTGGTCATGAAAGAACCGCATGTTTGCTTGGCAAGATATATACAAAGGGCGTCATGGATATTGCAGTGTGGTGCTTGAAGCTATGGCAGATTATGACACGTGGATTTGGCATTCTTTCTTTGGCATGGCGGGACCACATAATGACATCAACGTGTTGAAGTGGTCTCCGGTGTTTAGGAAACTAGTGGAAGGTCATGTTCCACCATGCGACTATGAGATCAATAGCTACCAATATACCAAAGGCAAAGGCTACTCATGGTATCTATCCAAAATGGGCGACATTTGTCAAAACAATCCCGGTGCTATCGGGTCAGAAGAATTGCCACTTTGCTTCATGATAGGAGGATTGCCGGAAGGATGTCGAGCGGGCAGTTGGTGTGCTCCAAGCTCAATTTGCTATTGTTCGGTACCCTGCTCTAAGCTAGTCTCACGACCAAATGTGGAGTTGATGCAGGCTTCTGTGATCATGCACAACATGATCATCAAGGATGACTACAAGAATTGGGTTAGGACACATGTTGGTCCCTATGAGTATCAGGGCCCTCTTACGACGGTTGCTCACGAGGTGCCTGCAGATTTTGCTGATTTTCTCGCCATGCACGCAGACATCCGTGACACCAATGTTCACGATCAACAACAACATGATCTCGTTGACATATGTGGAGGGTCAAATGATTATCAGCAAATGTGGAGGCGCCTTGATCTAGCCCAACTTATATTTTTTTGGTTTGTTGTTGTTTTTTGTATTTTAATTTAATTTTTTTTAGCAAATATAACTACTTGTGTGCTATGTTTAATAAACAGGCTTTTATTTCAAATACTATAACCGAATTTTTTTTAGGAGGCGCAACTGGGGAGAGCCCTCCAAACGCTGCACCAAGCAACAACGTCACCAAAACGCTCGATCCGGCGCGATTTAGAGACTACTTTAGGGGCGCGACTGAAGATGCTCTAATTCACCAAACTGAGGCCCGAGCTCGGGAGGGGGGGGGGGGCGGGGGGCTTCGTTGCCTATGCCCATCGTTTATCCTACATTTGTAGTCCATTCCCGATCAAAAGATGGTACTGCTATATATCATCAACATCACATCTGTTGTACCGTATTTTCTCTCTCTCCTAAATCCATGTAATTAGCGATGCTAAAATAGAAGTAGTCATGATATTATCAAGATTACTTTAACTTCCAAATTTCTTAATATAAAGAACTTCAAACTTCCTAAAAGTTTAATCTCTTCAACTCATAATTCTATCGACTCATTTTGTTTTCGTTGTTGTTGTCTTAGTCGTGTAACTAGAGTCCACATTGACATGTTTCGGTAATGTTATGTCGTTAACTGCCATATTATTACTATTATTATGGAAACTGGGTGAATGGATTAAACTAAAGAGTCAAAAGACAGACAAGAGTCAGCGTTTGTGTTCTTTTATGGGCAATATGCCATGCTCGCAATGAACTGATCTTTAATAAATCGGGTAACTAGAGTCCACATTGACATGCTTCAATAATTCATATCTTTAATTTCCATATTATTATTATGGAAATTGGCTGAATGGAATAAACAAAAGAGCCAAAAGTCAGCCAAGAGTCGGTGTTTGTGCTCTTTTATGGGCAACTGGAAATGGTTGCACACGATTTATTTAGCCGGCGTGGCAATCAGCTTGACCACAAGCTCACATGTTGATCCGTTGAAACCTTTTAGTTTTACCTCTTTTCAGATGGTTGATTCATGTATTGGCCTTGAGCAATACTTGAGATGTAATAAAATGCACCTTTGTTACTTGGATTCTGGCTTCTAATAAATATAACAAAAGCCGTATGCATCTTTTCAATGCTGAGACCGGTGTGATACCCCATTTCGATTTTTTATCATATTATTATCACGAAGTTATCATATTACATATTACTTAGTTGCCAAATTATAATATTTCCTCTATCCCAAATTACTTAAGTCAATTTTATCTAGATATGCAAGTCAGAGGTTAGGTTATCGTACATCAATCTAGATTAGTACAAGGCTACATGAAATATTGTCAAATATGCGTTGCCAATTTGGCAACCAAGCTATATAAAATGGCAACTAGTGTGAACATGTGCTCTATTTTTGGAACCCTCGAAGGTATGAACTCAACTGTGAAGGCGGAACACTAAGCATATTAGCCGTTTAGTAGACAAATCATTTTGTATATTCCAATTTACTAATTAATGTAATATATAATATCTAAATAGGAGCAACCCACCTCAACATGCAACCTATCCACCTCACATGCCACGTCATATTTTGTTTCTGAGAGAAGATTTAATTTATGTTGCTTGATTTCACCATCGATAGCATCCAACACCACATCTCCCTCTGTGATACGCATTGCATGTTTGTACTACTCCACTAGAAGAAACAAACCGTCCTTTTAGAGTCAATTCAGTCCATCGCTCCACCTTCCTACTGTTTCACAACACATCGCTTTGCCTCCTGGGTTAGCTTTGTCAAGTTGTCTCCCCTTGCCCCTCCGAGCACTAGAACAATCTATAAAAACTGACCTCTCAGTCGACCCTGCGATGTCCTCAAGCACGTCAGCGACGCTACCGAATTTTTTTCTCTCTTGGATCGATGCCATGTTGGTGTGTGAACTGAGAAGGTCTATAATATCTAAATAGGAGCAACCCACTAAGTGATTTCTCTCAACATGCAGCCTACAAACCTCACATGCCACGTCATATTTTGTTTCTAAGAGAAGATTTAATTTATGTTGCTTGATTTCACCATCGATATCATCCAACACCACATCTCCCGATGTTAAGATACTTGCATGTTTGTACTACTCCACTAGAAGAAACAAACCGTCTTTTTGGAGTCAATTCAGTCCATCGCTCCAACTTCCTACTGTTTCACAACACATCGCTTTGCCTCCTGAGTTAGCTCTGTCCAGTTGTCTCCCCTTGCCCCTTCGAGCACTAGAGCAATCTATAAAAACCGACCTCTCAGTCAACCCTGCGATGTCCTCAAGCATGTCAGCGACGCTACCGAAAAATTTGCTCTCTTGGATCGATGCCATGTTGCTGTGAGAACTGAGAAGGAATACGTACTAGCGCCCTCATCCGAGGAAAGCAGTAGGCAAATGCACTGATCCAGGGCATCATGATCTCGGTGACACGGGGTTTGGCCGGCCTTGCCGACGCGAGCTTATTCTTTGTTCAGAAAGCAAAGAGCCACCCGCTCGGCTCTATTCTTTCTTCCTCTGCATCTGTAAAAGCGAAGAGTATCCAAATCGATCGACAAACAAGAGATAACGCTGGAATTAAGAAGTAGGGAGTACATCGTTGTGTGGTGGATTTGACCTTTGGGTGGTACTAGAAGGATCAAAGAAAGACGCAGAGGGCAGCGGGTCAGGATGAGAATGTCCTTTGCCTGAATATATACAGGACTTACCTTGAGGCATCAGTATATTAATTTGGTAGGTAAAGATTGCTCGTCCATTCCATTAGATCTGATTTCTTAGCTCTCCTTATTTATTTCATCAGTTTGTATGAAACTTTATCTCTTCCAAGCCGCAACACGATTAATATCATTGGCGTGTGAAAGATCGAGATGTCGCCTAGAGGGGGGGGGTGAATAGGCAATTAAAAACTCTTACGGATTTGTCTTGTATGAATGCGGAATTAAACTATCGTTTAGTTTACAAGCACAAACCCTAGATATGCTAAGCTCAACTAAGTGTAACACTAACAACTAGAGCTAAGCAAGATAGGCACAAGATATATGTAGCACAAGTGATAGCAAGATATATGTACTTCAAGTACGATGGCTATCACAAGGAAAGAGAGCTCGGGTATAGAAATAACCGAGGCACGCGGAGACGAGGATGTATTCCCGTGTTCCCTTCCTTTGCAAGAAGGTACGTCACGTTTGGAGGAGTGGAGGTCCCACGAAGGATTCCCCGCGCCACGAAGGCTCACCCTATTCTCCGAACCACACCCACGAAGGATAATGGCCCTTTCCTTATGGTTAGCTTTTCCTCCGCTCCGGAGATGGCAAGCTCCACAACCACTTCACAAGCTCCACGAAGGAGAAGCCCGGGCCTCTTCACAATCTTCTTGAAGAGATCGGAGCACCAACCGCCAAGCCAACTAGGAGGTTTCCCTCCAAGAGTAACAAGCTCACGGTCTCTCACTCGAACTAATCGTGGTGGAGAGCTCAACACTATGCAATGATGCAAAGCAAGAACACTAGAGGTGTTCAAATCCTTCACTCTCAAATCCCACCCAAGCAACAAATGCTAAGATGAGATTGGAGAGGAAGAACAATGGGGAAAGTCAACAAAAGACTCCAAGATCTAGATCCCAAGAGTTCCCCTCACTTAGAGAAGAAATGGATTGGTGGAAGTGTAGATCTAGATCTCCTCTCTTAGATCCCGCAAGAATTAGCAAGAATTATGGGAGGAATCAAAGGGGAGAGCAAGTTCTTCCAAGAGCAACAATGGAGGTGAAGAAAGGGGAAAAACTAACTCAGCCCAAGGTGGAAGAAGGGCTATTTATAGCCCAAGAAAATATAACCGTTGGGGAAAAGTTGGGCTGAGTCAACCATCGAGGAGGCCGGTCAACCGGGCCTGAGACCGGGCCGTCCGGTCCAGGGCCCGATCAGACCGGGCCACGGACCGGACCAGCCGGTCCAAACCGGTCGGCAGGCCGGACCCCCGGGGTCACTTTGCGTCGTTCAGGAGGTCACCCGGTTGGCGCCCGGATGGCGCCCGGTTGACCGGTCGGCACGCCGGGCCAGCCGGTTGGGAGGCCGGCTGACCGGGCGGCTGACCGGAACCGGCCGGCGCATGGGCAGGTCCGACCGGGTCCCTCACCGGGTGAGCAGGAAAACATGTTATACAAAAACTGTGATAACTTTTGTGTCCGGACCCCGATTGACATGAAACCAATTTTGTTGGAAAGATAACGACAAATAGAACCCCGATTGACATGAAACCAATATGGAGACTCCTCACGGAACATTTTAGATGATTTTAGAGAGGGAGTCTCCCACCGTCAAGCTGAAAGACGTCCAAACTCGAAAGCAATAGAAGATGCATCGGATTCCGTTTTCGATGAACTTGGGCTTGTTGTAAAGCTAGCAACAAGCTCAAGAACCTCACACGGAGAAACACCAAGAAGCAATAAGGATATGCAAAGTATGCAAAGGATTGAGCTCCCTAAGACGATGTAATCAAGTTACCCAACCGAAAGCCCCTCTTGATAGTGCGACTATCTATCCTATAATCTGGTCTCCCAACAACCACCTTGAGACCGGTAAAAGGAAAACCTAGGAAGGTCATACCTTTTCCTTGCGCATCCCGCTTGATCTTGATGATAGCTCTTCAAGCTCTACACTAGCCGGAATGCCTTACTTGATCATCGTTGCTTCGTGAAGACTCGCAAATGCTCCCCCATACACCATGATGGGAAAGCTCCATTGATGCACATCTTCACATGTCCAATGTCACCAAATGGACGGCAAGCTTCAAGCATGTGATCCACTCGAGATGCTCATCTTGAACTTGCACGACTCAACCTTGTATCTTCTCATACTCACTTAAGATAGAGCATGGCTAATATTGAGTTCCACATAAGAACTCCATCTTCATTTCTTCTTGTTGATCATATCACATATTTATCTTCAAACCGATGATCTTGATGCCAATACACAAGGTATATCTTTATCTTCATGGCATCCATACTTGAATCCAACACATGGAGTACAAGTAGTACCTATGGAATATTCCTTCATATAAACTTAATGAAAACATTAGTCCATAGGGGTTGTCATTAATTACCAAAACCACACATAGGGGCAATATACCCTTACAGCGTGTATTCTAGGTGTTGGCTTGGAACCATCGACAGACATATTCATTTCGACTATGCATGTACACATACTATCTTATTCTTATATTTCATGTTTCATGTGAATGCTAAGTTAAATTTTGATTTTCTAAATTTAATATTTATGCAAGCATTGATATCTGATTTTTCCACAATTTAATATATTTTCAGAAAGTATCATTTACCATATATTCCCGCAGCAACGCGCGGAGAATTGTCTAGTGATGTATATGATGAGGCGCCCGATACATTATTTCTTATTGTTATGTATTTATACTTCTATATCTCATTATTGTAACTGATAACTATTTTGGTATTGTTGGGAACATCAAAACACCTGTTATATTTATTTACATGTTACTTAACGCAACTATTTACTATCTTCCTGTCGTGTTCGATACAAACATCGAGTCACCACCTATGGGGAAGAGCTTCTTCTGCACCTCTCCAAAATTGAAGTCCCACCAAATCAGTTCCGGTGGCAAGGGTTCCTTTTTATCGGTTGCATGGTTCACGACAACATGGAGGCGTGCAAATAAAAAACATGGGGGTGGGATAAAAAGAAAAAAAAATCAGCCCGCGAAAATGTATGGTGTGGATGTTTGTCACTGTATGGGGATAATTTTGATGGTTATAAGAACAATGCTGCTGAGTGCGGGTGAGATTGTGTAGTCCCTTGGAGCACCAAAAGTTGGCTTTCAAATTGTTTTTAGTATTGAGGTTGGTAGTCTCAAAGAAATGCTCAAGTAAGATGTCATGTATGTTTATCAAAAATAGGTTATTCTTAGAGATATGCAAAGTTAACTGATCATAATCTTTCTTTATGTGTTTTGAAAGAAATGGCACACAAAATAGAGACATAGGACATGCCGGGCGGTGGTCCGTGTGACACCAATGCCGGCGTCGGCATTGCCTCGTGGCGTGGGAACGGGATTAAAAGGAAAAAAATCAGCCCGCTGACAAAGGATTAATTTGTCAATGCCTACAGATAGTAGACTAGGGTTCTGCTAGAAGTAGAGGGCAAGTAG
This sequence comes from Lolium multiflorum, assembly GCA_030979885.1. Taxonomy (NCBI): domain Eukaryota; kingdom Viridiplantae; phylum Streptophyta; class Magnoliopsida; order Poales; family Poaceae; genus Lolium; species Lolium multiflorum. The sequence continues at coordinate 283,988,072 of CM061750.1, forward strand.
ATCTCGAAGGTTTCAGCCGAAAAGTACTCGACGATTGTAAAATTAGGGTTGTGTTGATAGTAGATTCGATCCTTTCTTCGTCCCTCGACTCCCCCTTATATAGAGGGTGGAGTCGAGGGTTTCATAATACACAAGTTACAGGGTTCGGGAGGGTTTCGTATCCAACCCGTAAGATTACAAGTTTCTATATTTCCTAATACAATCTATCTTTCCTTAACTAAATGGGCCGAGTCTTCTTATTCTTCGAGTCCTGGGCCTTCATAAACCGGTACCATCTTTGGGGCCCATTGGGGATGTCTATGTCAGTAGACCCGAGATTTTCTTGAATCGGAGAATCGGGAAAATCTCCAATTTTACTCATTACATAATCTTTCAATATGCAAATACTATTTTGTGCAGGGATAACGGTAGTTGGGGCTAGTTCATCGACGGATCGGGTACTAGTTAACTGCTCTAGTGGCAATCCGCAAAACCTACTTCAAGATCACGTCCCTGGACATGATCTTGGGATACTGGTGTAAACTTCGACAGGTGCCGCTTAAGGTCTTACCATTCTGTCGAGTCCCATATTTTATCGGGTACCTAACGCGTCCGTTAGGATTTTCTTCGCATCTGTTGATACGGAAAAAAGTAGCAATCCGCCGTCAGAGACGGTGTCACGCCGCTCAGAACGGATCTGGGTCTTACCTTCGCAAAGTTTTGCGGCATTCAGAGATTTTGTCGCGACTTTTAGCGCTCTGAGAATATATTGTCGAGTGCTTTTTGGCTATTGGAATAGCACATTTTATCGAGTCATATTTGATGACTTATTTTGTCTTCCCGATGGGAGTATATGTAGAGTTATCTGTGTAACTCGAAATATACTCACTCTTTCTTCTTTTTGATAAAAATTCATCGGGCACGCGAACAGCGTTCCCGATGGGAGTAGCCCCCGAGGCTACAGCCAAGAACTTGTGCTTGGGTGTAGGCTCCACAGATTAATATCCTGCCGCTATATTTATTATCCTCCCGATATTTTTATATCTATCGGGTGCGCGACCAGCGCTCCCGATGGGAGTAGCCCCCGAGGCTATGAACAAATGCTTGCATTTGTTCATAGGCTCTCGCCATTTCCATCTTGTCATACTCGAAGTTTTCTATTTTTCCAAAGTATCCCCCGAGCATTTGGGCAAAAACTTGTATTTGATCAAAGGCTCTTGAAATAATCTTGCGTTGTCGATAATCTCTCCCAGCTTCATAGTCGAGCTTTTCTTTTACCATGATGACGTCATTGCTGATGATAGCCACGATTTCTGTATTGGAAACATGCGAAAACCGCTCCTCTCACTGCATTGTGGGTCCAAATTCCCCATCTGATTGACACGTCGTTCAAGTGGGGGACACACGTCCTCCACTTTTTCTGGCGCACGTATTGTGCCCTCTGTCGTTTCTTTTCTCAGTGAAAGGCCATTTTTACCCCTTGTCCACGTGTAATCCATCTACGCCATAAATTTTTCATCGAATGGCTGCGTCGATTCACCGCACCTCTATTTAATTCCATCATCTTCTTCCTCTGTCACTTTCGCTCACTCCGCCCATCTGCGCCTCTGCAAAAAATCCTCCATTGCGCTCATTGCCTCGTGCGCTCCTCCAAGCCTGTGTTGTTCTACTCTCCTCGAGTGGGAATCATCTTCCCCGCGACACGCATACTCCAGCACTCCAGCAACCTCCAATGGCCGCCGAAGATCTGGAGTGGGAGAGATCCAAGATCTCCAATCAAGACATGAACCTGCTGAAGAGGTTGGGATTCACCAAAGAGAAGGATGCGCTGCGCTTCCCCGCGAGGAAAGCTACCCAAAGCCTCCGATGGAGTACCGGGTTAGTTTCGTTGACCATCTTATCCGCGGTCTTTCTCCTCCTATCCACGAGTTTCTCGGGGTCTTCTTTTTGTTTATGGGCTTCAGCTTCATCTGACGCCCAATTCCATCTTGCACGTGTCGATTTTTATCACATTGTGCGAATGCTTCCTCGGAGTCCAACCTAACTGGGCTTTGTGGAAACGCATCTTTTGCCTCCGCTGTAATGGCTCCCACGGCGTCGCCTATAATATTGGCAGCGTCGTCATCTGTGTTCGTTCTGACGTTGATTATTTCGATGTCAAATTTCGACTGTCCAAGGCTGGCGCAAAGGTGGCTGTATGTGCACGAGGAAGGCTCGACTCGATGGAGTACAACATCGCCCCTTTTGACGGAAAGGCCAAAATTCTTCGCCGCCGCTCCTGGGATGCTGAAGCTTCCGAAGAAGAGAAATTGGCGACAGGCGCTGATGACTCGCATCCGTGAACTTCAGACTACCCGAGGCAAGGAGCTTTTGGGTATCCAAATCACAGCTTACTTCCTTAGGATTAGAATGCAGCCTCTGCAGGCTCGAAAAAATCCCCCTTGGATCTACGCTGGAGATGAAGATGTCGAGAGGCTCTCCACGGATCTTTCTGCAAAAGATTTGGAGAAGCTAATCCGAAGAATCTCCAAGCTTAGCAAGAAGGACACCATTCCAACTTCTTGCAAGGTTGCGCCATTTTGTCGCGCCAATCCTCTTCCCAAGGTATTTTGTTCTTCACCGCTATTATTCCTTCTTCCCGAATTTTTATGTCGACTATTTTTACTTGTAGTGAAATATAACTGTTTTGTCGATTTTCTTTATTTTCTACAGGGTCACCTTGTTCTATCTTCTCTTCCTCCCCTTCCCGAGGGTGGGGAAGTCGAAGAACGGGCTGTTGTCACCGACGACAACCAGGGTGCTTCTCGCCCTGAAAGGAGTCGGGATTCCCATAAATCCGCGGCTTCTCTTGAAAAAGAGCAGTTTCTTCGTCAACGCGCTCATCTCTTCCTGCTGCTTCTCCAAAGGGCAAAAGGAAAAGGGATGAAGCCATCGACTCTGGCACCTCCAAAGTTAATACTTCCCGTGCCGGAAAAGCCGCACTCGATGCTGAGGAAGAAACTTTGGATCTTTACGGTGCTGCACTCGTCAGCTCGTAAGTTCTTTGAAATTGTTATGTACTGTATTTTCCCTTTGTCGATGTTTTTAAACTTGCTATTTTATCTTGTCGCTATATTTATGGCAGTGACGATGAAGAGGAAGATGCACCTATTGACGAGACTGCTCGAACGAGCACGTCTCATACTTTAGTTGTTTCAGAAGCTCGTCCTGATGGCGACGAAACTTCCCCTCCGCCGCAAAATCTTGAACATCCAAAACCAGCTCAAAGCCCCCAAGCTCCTTCCCCGAAGAGAGCTAGGGTAGAAACAACCAAGGAACCAACCATATTAGCTGGTTGTTCCTCGACTTCTCGATGGAAGAGGTAAATTGTTCTGTATTGACTTTTTGCTTGAAGTTTTCCTCTTTTTCTCCTTGATATCAACTTTTTCTTCTTCCTATATTGATCCTTTTTTCATTGTACTCTCTCCAGCCTTTTATGAAAGAGCTCGTCCGCTTTGGTACCCAATTTATCGGGTACCGTGATTATGCCCGCGAACTTGAAGGTACTTACTCGTTCTGTCCAGCTTTCTTTGTCGAGTTTTTTCTGTTACTATCGGTGCTCATCTGTCTTTATGTTGGCAGAGCGGCGAAGCCAACAAACATGCTGCGCCCTCGCTATTGAGTTAGAACATAGCGAGAGTGCGCACACAAAAACTGTCGAGGATCTTGAAAAAAGACTCGGCGACGCAAAAAGGGCCTTGGAAGAGAATGTAGCTCAGCATTCTGCTCGAGAAGAAGAGATCCTCAGTCGACTAGAAACTCAGAGTCGATGTTTTGTTAGTAAGTTCTCACACCCTTGGTGTTTTCTCACTTCGTGTTTTGGTCTCCCTCCTTTTTTCTTTTCGATAACCTTCTTTATATTTATGCTTTAAGCAGGGAGGACACATCAAGAATATGAGCTGGAAAATCCTGAGGATGATGAGCTTCTCGATGCGCTTTCTCTCCTCGAAATTCACGGGACGGAAGCTCGTAACGGATTAGATGAAGCTGAAGCTGGCTGTCGCGGTTCTTCCCTATTTCTTCCACAAAAGGAGCAACCTGCGACTTTCATTGATCTTGCCCAGTGCTTCAATGGCAAAGAAGACCTTAGACTCCAACCGTCAAGAAGGACTAAAGGTTAGCGTCGAAGGTACAATGGCTTTGATCGCCGAAAGTCAGCAGCAAATCGACTGGTCCAAGGTTGGCGACACGGGAAGATTGAAACGAAGAAGTGGCGTCGCTAATTAAAGCGGCAAAGCCCAATTCGAAGAAGATCCTCGCCACTCTGGGATATAAGCCAGCACCTGCTCCGAGTTCTTCAAAGCCGGAGGTCAAGTAGACCACTTCGCTTTTTTCTTTTTTAGTTTATCTCCCCCTTTTGGCATTGTCGCCGTAGTGTTCTTGGCGATGATTGCTCCAGTAGTTCTCTAGAGGTCCTTCTTTTGTAATACACATGTACATATTATGAGAATGAATGGAAATCTATCTTTGCTCGATGATTGATGTCGAAACTTCTGTTTTCAGTTAATTTTTGACAACTATACGGCAACTCCTGGTCCTTCCGAGGTTTTTCCTTCGTCTCATTTGAAGAAAACCCCTGTCTCTGTTGAATTTGTTGAAAATTCTTCGAGTAAAAGTTCGGCGGAAGATTTGGAAGAACTTCGACAACAGCTCCAGACCACGAAGAAGCAATCACTTATGCTCATGGAACAATCTCGAAAATATTCGGAAAAAATTGCGCTCCAACAAGCTCAAGATGCCATCTCGAGAAGGACTCTGCCGTTCTGAAGGCTGCAGCTACATCCCGCGAAAATTTTATGCTCCAGTTGACAGATGCTAGCTTGGACATGGCAGGTATGTTTCATTATCATTGTCGTGCTTTTCTTTTTCTGTTTTGCTTGTCTCCTTATTGCTCGCTGACTCTTTTTTTTAAAAAAAAATAGGTTCTTTTTGGATGCTACTACTGAAGATGAACGTGTCGAAGCGATCCACTTCTTCGGCTTGCTCGTGATCATGGTTCAAATTTTTGGGGCACGCCTGAACGGACTCGCCAGATCATCATTTCAAGATCGCGCGCTTCAGGTTCGCGACTATCTCGACTTCTGCACGAGGACTTTGTCTCTGGTCTATGGCACCATGTTTCCTCGCAATAATATGCCAGAAACTCTTCCTGCTTTGATGGATAAATTTCGGGATGCTCCTCGAATCCATGACTTTGTGCGAGCCTAATTAGCTGCTGGCGCAAGGTTTGCTATGATCATGATAAAAATCTGCTACCCGAAATTAGATGTGGGTCAAGTTGTTCCAAAATGCTTAGCCAAGATGGCGAAAAGGAGGAAGAACTTCAGTAAATATGACGACGTTGTCACTCCTGTTGCCGAAGATATGATGGATGAACTTCTTCGAATGGATTCTGAATTCTTCGTGAAGGGCAGCTACGCTGAACATAGCACTCGTGCTATAAATAATGAGCGATTGACAATAGACAATATATTGGGAAATCCTTGAAGATAAACTTGTTCCCGAAGATTGTATCTTGTGTATATGATCTGTATTGTAAAGCCACTATATTTTTATTTTTACCGCCAAGCCCTCGGGCGTTTTATTGGTGACAGCTTTTTGTTTTATAATGCGAGGTTGTCCCAAGGCAAAATAAAATAAAATATACTGTGTACTATTTTTGCTGGTACGAGCCCTCGAGCTTTATGTTGACCGCTATTTGTCGATATTTTTATTTTGGCGAGGTACTTTATACCAAGGCGAGATGTTCTTTTTGTTTGTCGACACTGCGTATATATATATTGTATCGTCTAGGGAAACCCCGAGCCTCGAGAAAATATATAATTCCACTATCTTTATTATATTGCAGCACCGCGAGCCCGCCTCATTAAAAACCTTTCTCGGCCCCACTCGGTGCCCCGAAAAGGAAAAGAGTGCGTGAAAACTCGCGGGCGTTTCGGTACATTGTATGTTTACAGAGGAGACTATATTTCGACATCTAGGCGTAAAACGCCGAGCTGCGCCACGTTCCAAAGATTTGGCTCGGCAATCCCCGTCTTCTTGTCTTTTGATTCGTATGCTCCTCCTTCGATTACTATGACGGTGTAAGGTCCAAGCCATGTTGACTCGAGTTTTCATGACTTTTCTGATTAAGTCGCAAAACCAAATCGCCAACTTGGAAAGATCTCGGTCTCAATCGTCGACTGTGGTAATTTTTCAGGTCCTGCTGATATTTAGCGACTCGTGATAGGACTTCATCTCGATCTTCATCAAGTGCGTCGACAACATCCTCCAAAGCTTTTCTCGAAGTTTCTTCATCGTACTCTGTAACTCTTGGAGAATCATGCTCTATTTCTGGTAGGACTGCTTCGGCTCCATGGACCAGAAAGAACGGTGTCTCCTGTGTCGCCGTATTTGGGGTTGTTCGAATACTCCACAACACACTTGGCAGCTCCTCTGCCAAGTATGCCGAGCTTTTTCCAATGGTCCCGACAAACGCTTCTTGATACCGTTGGATGATGCCATTAGCTTTCTCGACTTGATCATTGGTCTGTGGATGTGCGACAGACGCGAAACTTAGTTTGATGCCCACTTCTGCACAATATGCTTTGAACTCCTTGGATGTAAAATTACTCCTTGGGAAATCCACAACTTCGAACTCCAAATTCTCTATCCTGTAGTTTTCTCGGGTTCCAAACTGAACGTCGAGATTGATCTTGCCCAACGGATAACTTGGCTTCTCTGGTGTGATCCCATGGAAACGTGTATCAGTTGGTTTCAGGTTTGGGGATATGTTCATCTTCCTCGATGTATCTGCACATAAGGTTTAAGCTGCTGCCGCCATCTATGAAAACTCTCGACATCGAAACCAACAATTCTGCGGGTAAGATGAGTGCCGATTGTCTGGTCGAGGAACTTCTGTGGATGATCCGTAATTGTGAAGCCAATGTCTTGCCCAATTTTTACTCAAGCGTTGGTGGAGGCATCTTTTCCATGAACACTTGCGTGAAATTACCTTTTGCGCCCTTGGATGGCCTAGCTTTTGAATCATCGAGACCGCACCGTTGGAGTTGGGGTCAACATATGGAGGTGGGTGTGGTGCTGCCGCTATTCTGATGCCGATTTTCGTCCGTGATTGCGGGAGGAGGTGGGAGGTGGATCTCGCTCCTTGGCCCCGAGGGTTTCTGTTCATGGCTTGGGCATTTGCGATGTCTGCGGCTCGCAACATTGCCAAAAATTCGTCTTTCGGAGATGTCCTGACTGCCTCTTTCCGTTGTTGTCGAGATAAAAATGCATCTGGCACGGACCGTTCATCATCTCCTCGGGGGACACATAAGGGCTTTGAAACCTTGGTCCACTATTTTGCCTGTTGCCACGAGAATCACTTCTATTGTCGCCTTGTTGCTCATTACTCCTTTGATAGTCATCTCGACTATTCCCTCCAGAATTTCCCCGGAAACAAGCCGATATATGGCCAGGGGCGTCATTGTTGTAAAACTGGCGAGAAAATCGCCTTCTATTTTGAAAATTTCGACCACGATCCTCTTCTGGCGACCTGTGTCGCTTGTTATATATTGCGTCTTCTCCATCTGCCCACTTATTGGCTATCTCCATCAATGCTGATATTGTCTTAGGGTTAGTTCTCCCTAAGTCCTCGACAAAATCTCCTCGCCGAATTCCTGCTACGAACGCGTCTATTGCTCTCTCGTCGGATATATCTTCTGTAGAGTTTTTGATGATATTCCATCTCTGTATATATTTTCTCATTGACTCGTCGTGTTTCTGTCGACATGCCCTCAACTCTTCCAATGATGCGAGGTTTCTTGTGGATCGGAAATTTCTCACTAAAATGTCCTCGAAATTATCCCAGATCGATGGAGTGCGGGGAAGTTTCTTTATCCAAGATCTTGCGGCCCCACTCAGGTGAACTTGGATACTTTGCATAGCTTGCTCTGGTTCCTCCTACCACTTCACCATCTCGAGATAATCGACGAGCCAATCCTCGGGATCCTGCAGTCGAATTTCTTGAAATTCTCGGGTAACTTGAACCCTTTTGGGACTCGAGTTTTTCGAACTCTTCTCGTAAAGCACGGGCCCACACATATCTTCGTCGGCAACTTCTGGTGAGTGCTGACGTTCTCTTCTTTCTTATCGCGCTCTGTCCACCCTTACTTGAACTGCTGTGTCTCTTGCTCCACTTGTTCTTGGAGGGTCTTGCACCGTTGCGGTGGGTCGTGGACTATTTTGCCTAGGATATGCTTCGGGAGGCGTGTGGCTGTTCCCATAACTCCTACTCCAGCCATTGCCATATTGAACAATGGTTCTCTCGGGTCCCCAGGAGGTGGACGCAAGGATGTAAGATTGCGTTGCCATGTATCCTGCTGGCGTTTTGGGATGATATTTCCCCTTGTATCAATCGTCATGAAGGACATGTCAAGATTTTGAATTATGTTTCCTCTCTCTTCTTTTATATTTTATGAGATCTCATTCTCATTCGAGCCTCTCTATGGCTATCTGCGAAGTTTCGATTGTCGGGAGCTGCTCGCCTCTTGGGCGGAAGCCTCTTTTCTCCTATTCAAGGATGTTGTCTGTTTTTCCAGCTCTCTACTTACCCGAGCAAGTCTATATTGGTATGCTTGTAGTTCTTGTACGGTAGCAGTGGTGGTCATTGGTTCTGAACCATCCATGGCTTTTGCAGCCCTATCCCATGCTGCCTGCGGAGTTAAACTCTTGCGCGGTTGAAGACCCACATATTTAGTGCCTAAGCCTTTTCGAGATCAGCGGGATCGATGTATGGATTTCCCAAATCATCGAAAGCCTCACGTTTCTGGTTCTGATCGTCTGCCTCTTCTATCGCATAGATCTGATGATATTTTGAGCATTGATTTTTATCGGGATAGGTGACACCATCATAGAGATTGGTGAAGACCTTTCCAACGAGACTTGTCGATGAAGTTGAAGCATCGGCGCTATCGGAGTCGCTGCTTATAACGAGTCCGAGACGACTCGAAAGATGTGTCCTTGAAGATCTTGACGAGCTTTCCGTTTGCCCTACTGTCGATGAAGCGTGGCAACGAAAACTCTCCATCGCTCGACGAAAATCGATCTGAAAATTCGAGATCGGAACTTCGAGACGATAGGATCCTTCCTTGCGACGCCAAATCGGAATTCTCCGAACGTCATGATGATAGGCTCCTCCAGATAGGCACATGCATCCAAACGGGAGGGCGGGTGAGGAATAAAATCGACTAGATCAGTTTTTCCCGGTTACCTCGATCCATCGCATTGCTAGCCACCGACGAAGTCGACGATTTGAACGTGCCATCGAGATCAGCTCCTTGCAACCTCTAATCCCACAGACGGCGCCAATTGACAAAGGATTAATTTGTCAACGCCTACAGATAGTAGACTAGGGTTTTGCTAGAAGTAGAGGGCAAGTAGATCTCGAAGGTTTCAGCCGAAAAGTACTCGACGATTGTAAAATTAGGGTTGTGTTGATAGTAGATTCGATCCTTTCTTCGTCCCTCGACTCCCCCTTATATAGAGGGTGGAGTCGAGGGTTTCATAATACACAAGTTACAGAGTTCGGGAGGGTTTCGTATCCAACCCGTAAGATTACAAGTTTCTATATTTCCTAATACAATCTATCTTTCCTTAACTAAATGGGCTTCCGAGTCTTCTTATTCTTCGAGTCCTGGGCCTTCAGTAAACCCCGGGTACCATCTTTGGCAGGCCCATTGGGGATGCCTATGTCACCCGCCAAAAAAGTTTTGGGTGGGTGTTTGACACTATATGGGAACAATTTTGATAGCTACAAGAACAATCTTGCGAGTACGGGTGAGATTGTGTGGCCTGTTGGAGCACCAAAAGTTGGTAAATTGTTTTTTTTTAGAAAGATTACTGCATTATCAAGCATACATACAAAGATGATACATACGCAGAAATCTCGAGAACGCTCGAGAAGACACAGGAGACCTGGAACAAAAGCAGAAAGACCACTGAAGAAAGAAAAAATTACAAACAAGACCCTGCAAGATCTTTCTGCCGCCGACACCAAGGCCACGAGCAGCCGCCGCCGCCACAGGACACCGGAATAGGCCGCGAGCCACCATCAATCCCAAAAGCCGAGGTCGCACCATCGCCAATATCTGGCTTTGTGAGTCGAAGAAGGTCCCCGCCGCGACCGGCGAGGCACAGCCGTTGTGGCACGTCGACCGGGGAATACCCCGTGCTTGCTCAGCCTCGAAACCAGTCGCCCCCATCGAGCACGTCGACGGAGCATCACCGGATCCGCCACCTCGAGCCACAAACCTTGTTCCAAGGCACCAGGTCACCCGAGCTTCGGCGCAGGCGAAGCCAACACCGGCCATGAAGCTCCTGCAAAAGCTCCCGGATCCACGAGCAGAGTCGGAGAACACTCTGCTGCGGCGGCGACAGATCCGAAGCACAAAAGGCTAGGGTTTGGCCGATGCCGCCACCTTGCCGGCCAAGCCCGAGCACACCACAACCAGATCCGCGCTCGGCGACGCCGGAGAAAGCCTCGCTTGACTCGGATCTGGAGGAACTTTATTCACCGGCGACGCCAACCCCACCGGAGCGCGGCAACGAACGCCGGAAACCCAAGCTAGAAAGTCTAAACCTAGACTACAACTATACACATCCAGGCGCCAGATCCATTGACCCCCCTTTCACCAAAGAGCACGAAGCTCTCATGGAAGAGGAGTCGCCGGAGCTAGCGCCGGCAAAGCGTTCGCCTCCCTTTTCGCCTCTGCTAGCACTATAGAGAGAGAAGGGAATGAAAGGGCCGTAATTGTTTTGGTATTGAGGTTGGTAGTATCGAAGAGAGAGTGAATATATAGAACCTGGGTGCATGTGAACCCACTTTTTCAAAAGTGCCGTTTGTGATGTAAAAACATGTTTTCAAAATCGAAACACAAAATGATTGCAAAGGTGATCTCAAACATGTGCCCTGGACATGAGTTTCGTGACGAAAAAACCTTTTATTTTGCCTCGGCAAAAAAGTGAAATTTTGCAGGGCTATATAGCAGTATTTTGTATTTTTTAGATTCTGAAATAAAAAAGTGGTTTCACCGCGAAAATTTTCTACGCACACATGGAACATGCGTACGCACCCCGTTATTTTTATTTCAGAATTTTTTAACATTTGGAAAATGCATTTCTCACCTGGGTTCACGTGCACCCAGGTTTAACTCGGACTTTTCCCGAAGAAGTGCTCTTTCAAAGAAGGAATTATTTGAAACCCTCAAGTATGATGTCATGTATGTTTTTGTCAAAATAGGTTATTCTTAGATATATGCGAAGTTAATCATAATCTTTTGGAAATGGCACACAAAATACAGACCCTCTTGATGGGGTACAGAATCACATTGGGCAGAATCTGAATTTCATCTTTGGAAATGCTGCTGCTGACCTTAATCTGAATGAGCTGCCACCTCTTGGTGTGCCTGATATCAATGGGATGCCAGACCTTAATGCTCTGCCTCATCAACTGAATGCTGATGATTTCCTCGAGCTGAATGATCTTCTTAACCCTGTGCAGCCGGCTGCTGTCAACTTGCAGGATGTTGAGATGCAGGACTTACAGGAATTGGTCAACCCCATTATCAACAATGTACCTGCTGAGGGCTTGCAGCTTGATGATCAGGTTGCAGATGATCACAGTGAACTGACACTGACCATCAGCTCAGATCCCTCCTCTGCATCAGGATCAGTTGTTGGTGTTGTTAATCAGCCAGCCTTTCATCAGAATCTGCATATCGGAATGGTCCTTATTCATGATCAGATTCAGCACCATACAGAAATGGAGGGAAGTTTGGATGCATCTGTGCAAGATTCCTTTCTTTATTCAAAAGAAGGCACCACTACTTGGGCCTCCTTCTTCAAGCCCAACACTGGGATGGCCCAGAAAATCTCTGTCCCTGCTCAGTGGGCTGATTTCTTCACAGGCAAGCTTCTGACCCCTGAGGATTTTGATTGGGCCAAGAGTCTTCTGCAGTCAAAGATTTGGCAAATCCTTGGTGAGTTTGATAGTCAGAAGGATACTTCCTCAAGGGACTTTGTTCTCCCTCTCCACTGCCCTGCCACTGAACCTCCTCATTGTACTCTGACCAAGGCTTGTTCAGATGTGACCCAAGGTTTCTCCACACCCCAGGCTATTAAACCTAAGCTTCTCCTTGCTCCACCAGCTTCCACCTCTGTTATTCATGCTAGGAAAAAGGCCAGAGCTACACCAATGTGTGTCTCAGAAGTAAGGAGGAGCCCCAGGATTTATGCTTCTTCTCAGGGTTATAAGGCCAAAACTTGTTTTGACAAGAATTGCTTAGCATGTGCCTCTGTTGCCCCTCCCATCAAGAAAGCAGTAGGCAGAAATTTATGCACCAAGTTCAGCATTCCAACTTCAGATTCTGATGATGATTCATCAGCAGAGGGCTCCACTCCTAGGCAGACTAGGTCTTCCAAGGTAAAGAAGGTTTCATCCAAGAAGGAAGTCAATGATAAAGCAGGCAAAGGACAAGCAAAGAAGAAGTAACAGGCTTGGGGAGTCTGTTGCTTTCAGTTTTGTTCACCGCTATATCTTCCTAATGGCTACTTGGGGCTTTTGGTCTTTTGTCAGGAATTATTTCCTGTTGCTCCTCTCTAGTGTTCTGGCATGTAATATGTCTTACTACCCTAGCTTTTCCTTATGGACTATGTGCTTTTGGAAGTATTGTAATGATGTGTTGCTTTGGGGGGTTCAGTCTATGACTGTTCCCCTGGATGATGTGTGCTCACCGTTTTTATATGGATAAGTTATTTTGGAAAGTGTTGAATTGGAATATAAGGGGTACTAATGACCCTAAGAAATGGCCACTTATTATGAATAAAATTAAAGAAAGTGGTTGTCATGTGATTTGTCTCCAGGAGTCCAAAAGAGAACATGTGGTTTGCTTGTCCTTAGAAACTTTTGCCCAAGGAATTTTGATTCTTTTGCTTTTGTCCCTTCAGTGGGGAGATCTGGTGGTATTATTACAATTTGGGATAGCTCTGTTTTCAAAGGGAACTGTGTGTTTCACAATGATTATGCACTGTCTGTTGAATTTCAGTCCACCAAATCAAACTTGTTTTGGACCCTGACAAATATCTATGCACCTTGTCAAGATAACCAACAATTAGACTTTCTTCACTGGCTTAATAATGTTACTATTCCTGATGAGGAAAACTGGTTAATTGTGGGAGATTTCAATTTGATCAGATCTCCCCAAGACAGAAATAGAGATGGAGGAAATGTCAATGAAATTTTGTTATTCAATGAAGTAATAAGTAATTTGGGGCTGGTGGACATCCCCCTCAAAGGAAGAAAGTATACTTGGAGTAATATGCAGGATTCTCCTTTACTGCAAAGATTGGACTGGTTTTTTACTTCAGTGGCATGGACTACTGCTTTTCCAAACACCATGGCCCTTCCTCTTGCTATGACCACCTCAGACCATATACCTTGTGTTATTTCTATAAAGACATCCATCCCAAAATCAGTGATCTTCAGATTTGAGAATAGATGGTTACAACACCCAGATTTTTTGGCTACTGTAGAGCACATTTGGAGCCAGTCTATTTACTATGCTGATGCAGCAAAAAGGATTACTGCAAAGTTTAAAATCCTTAGAAAGGAACTAAAGAAATGGTCCATTTCCATATCCTCTATTAACCAGGATATCCAAGATTTGAATAGTCTTATCTCCCTTATGGATGCCATTGAGAATTTTCGAGATCTTTATCCTATGGAGAGAACTTTTAGACAAGCTATGAAAATGCATTTAGCTGGTCTCCTCAAGCAACAGTTGGTCTATTGGAAGCAGAGAGGCAAGATTAAATGGGTTACTTTGGGAGATGAGAACTCTAGGTTCTTTCATGCCATGGCCTCCAACCAGAAAAGGAAGAATCATATTTCCTCCCTCTCAGACACTCATGGAGTTACAGTGACTGAACATTCTGCTAAGGCCAATATTCTACTCCATTCCTATAAGCAAAGATTGGGGCAGACTGAAGTTGTTACTGGGTTGTCTGACATTGTTTCTCTGATAAACAGACACCCAAATCTGGCTTTTTTAGAGGAACCTTTCACCACCAAAGAAATTGATGATGTTGTGGTTGATTTTCCACACAATAAGTCTCCTGGCCAGATGGTTTCAATGCTGAATTTTTGCAGAAATGTTGGCCTATAGTCAAACAGGACTTTTAAGATCTTTGCAACCAGTTTCACCAAGGCTCACTGTGTCTTGAAAGCATTAATAGTTGTTTTATCACTCTTGTGCCAAAAAGAGATGATGCATCTACTGTACATGATTTTCGGCATATATCCCTTCTTAATTGTACTCTTAAGCTCCTCACAAAACTATTGGCAAATAGACTGCAGACTGTCATTATGCAACTCATCCATGAAAACCAATATGGATTTATCAAATCTAGAACTATACAAGATTGTCTGGCCTGGTCATATGAATATATTCATCTTTGTCACAAATCCAAGAAAGAGACAGTTCTGCTTAAGCTTGACTTTGAGAAGGCTTTTGATAAATTGGATCATTCTTTTATTCTGGAGGTTCTAAGAAGAAAGGGCTTTGGAGACAAATGGTGTGCTTGGATTATGCAGATTCTTTCATCAGCCACATCATCAGTTTTACTCAATGGAGTCCCATGATCTGTCTTCAAACGTAAAAGAGGAGTGAGGCAGGGAGATCCTCTCTCTCCCCTGTTATTTGTGCTTGCTGCTGACACCTTGCAAACATTGGTTAATCATGCTTTGCTTACTGGGCACCTCCACAGACCTATTTCTCTCAACTGCTCCCCAGACTATCCAATTGTCCAATATGCTGATGATACCCTTATCATCATTCCAGCTGAGGTCTTGCAACTGGTACATTTGAAAGAGTTGCTGCATGCTTTTGGAGCAGCTACTGGTCTGAAGGTTAATTATGAGAAATCTAACCTTATCCCCATCAATATCCCAGAGGATTCTGTAAGCCAGTACACATCTGCCCTTAATTGTCAGCTAGGAAACCTTCCTTTGCTCTACTTAGGACTTCCCTTAAGTATTACCAAGCCTAGAAAGGAGTATTTTATGCCTCTCATAATGTCTATACAAAGAAGATTGCCATCATGTGCCATGTATCTGAATTATGGAAGCAAACTCAGATTGGTCAATTCAGTTCTCTCTTCTCTACCCATCTTTGCCATGAGTACTTTGAAAATATACCAATGGGTGTTGAATGAATGTGATAAATATCGAAGACATTGTTTATGGAGGAATAAGGACTTGGATAGTAAAACTCCACCACTTGCTTCCTGGGACCTTGTCTGTCGCCCAAAGGATCAGGGAGGGCTTGGGGCCTTGAATCTGCCGATTCAAAATGATTGTCTTCTAATGAAGCATTTGCATAAGTTCTATAACAAGGTCCCTATTCCTTGGGTGAGCCTTTCCTGGGAAACATATTATCAATCTGTTTTGCCGCCCCTTCGAGCAAGAGATATATCCTTTTGGTGGCGTGACTGCCTTAAATCATTGGACACTTACAAGAACTTGGCTTCATGTACTTTACAGAATGGTAGGTCCATTTTATTTTGGACTGATAAATGGGGGCCGGAGATATTGGCACAAAAATGGCAGTTCCTTTTCACCTTTGTTAAGAATGTTTCCCTTTCAGTTTGGGATGTCATCAATACTCCGAACACTGCTGAGTTATTTCATCTGCCCTTATCAGTACAAGCTATGCATGAGTATAATGCTTTGCTCCATTTGGTGCACACAACACAGCTCTCTCGGGATAAGGATAGCTGGCTAGTTACTGCTAATGGGTCTGGCTATAAAGTTTCATCAGCATACATATCTTTACCCAAGTATGATCAGGTTATTCCTGCTATCAATTGGCTTTGGAAAAGTTGCTGCAAAGATAAGCATAGAGTGTTTTTCTGGTTACTGATCCACAATCGCCTAAACACAAGAGCCCTCTTGCAAAGAAAGAATTTCTTTATGACTGACTACACATGCATCATGTGTAATCAAGCAGTTCTTGAGACTAGAGATCATCTATTTTTCTCTTGTCCGTTTGCCATACAATGTTGGAAGTACATGTGCCCTCCTTGGAATCTTTCTCAAGTGACTATGCCAAATGATATCCAGAGCTATATACAGAGTATCAAAGCACATATTCGGCAGCCTTTCTACATGGAACTCATAATTCTTATTTGCTGGTCGATTTGGACGACACGTAATAATTCTATCTTCAAAGGCTTGACTCCTAGTCTTTACGGAGCCGGGCGCAAATTAAAAGATGAACTGCATCTCCTTATTCACAAGGCCAAGAGGAAGTCGTATGCGGGACTGCAGGTTTGGGTAGAAAATTTTGTATAATTTTGTAGGATCTTTTTCCTTTTCTTCCAGTGCTTTTCTAGCACTGTTTGTACAGTTCTTTATTTTTAATAAAATATAAAAATATCCTCACTGTTCAGTTTCAAAAAAATACAGACATAGGACATGCCGGGCGGTGGTCCGTGTGACACCAATGCCATCGTCGGCGTTGCCTCGCGGCGTCCAGGCGGTGCTGGTGACCTCCGGCCAACTGCGGCAGCTCGACCCGCTGCTCCAGGTGCCTCCCCTCCTCCTCACCAACACCCTCATCGCCGCCTTCTCCCGCGCCTCCCTCCCGCGCCTTGCCTTCCCGCTCCTCCGCCACATCCTCTGCTGCGCCCACCCTCTCCGCCCCGACGGCTTCACCTTCCCACCGCTCATCCGCGCGTGCCCCGGCCACGCCTCCGCCGCGCAGCTTCACGCCTGCGCGCTCCGTCTCGGCCTCCTCCACCCGAGCGTCTTCGCCTCCGCTTCCCTCGTGCACGCCTACCTCCGGTTCGGTCGCGTCTCCGAAGCCTACAGGGTGTTCGACGAAATGCCGGACCGGGACCTGCCCGCGTGGAACGCGATGCTGTGCGGACTGTGCCGCAACGCGCGCGCAGGCGAGGCGGTGGGCCTGTTCGGGAGAATGGTGGGGGAGGGCGTCGCTGGCGACGCGGTCACAATCTCAAGCGTGCTGCCGATGTGCGTCCTGCTGGGGGACCGGGCGCTAGCACTGGCCATGCATGTGTACGCGGTGAAGCGCGGGATGGACAAGGAGCTCTTCGTGTGCAACGCGTTGATCGACGTGTACGGAAAGCTGGGGATGCTGGAGGATGCCCGTGGGGTGTTTGATGGGATGGAGTGCCGCGATCTGGTGACGTGGAATTCAATCATTTCAGGCCATGAGCAGGGTGGGCAGGTCGCTGCTGCGGTCAAGATGTTCCGTGGTATGATGGACAGCGGGATTTCCCCTGACGTGCTGACTCTTGTAAGTCTGGCATCTGCCGTTGCCCAGTGTGGAGATGCCTACCGTGGGAGGTCAGTGCACTGTTATGTGATGAGGCGGGGGTGGGACGTGGGTGACATAATTGCGGGAAATTCTATAGTTGATATGTACGCGAAGCTATCAAAGATCGAGGCTGCCCAGAGGATGTTTGATATCATGCCAGTTCGAGATGCTGTGTCCTGGAACACTTTGATCACAGGGTACACACAGAATGGGCTTGCCAACGAGGCAATTGAGACATATGGTCATATGCAGAAGGATGAGGGTCTAAGGGCTGTTCAAGGGACAATCGTTAGTGTTTTGCCTGCATATTCACATCTTGGTGCGTTGCAGCAGGGCATGCGAATGCATGCTCTGTCCGTTAAGACTGGATTAAGTCTGGATGTGTATGTTGGAACTTGTCTGATAGACTTGTACGCTAAATGTGGCAAGTTGGCTGACGCGATGCTTTTCTTTGAAAATATGCCTAGAAGGAGTACAGGTCCTTGGAATGCCATCATGGCTGGCCTTGGAGTTCATGGGCATGGCGCAAAGGCTCTCGGTATCTTCTCACAAATGCAGCAGGAAGGAATTAAGCCTGATCATGTCACATTTGTTTCATTATTGGCTGCCTGTAGTCACGCTGGCTTAGTTGACCAAGGTCGGAGTTTCTTTGATATGATGCAGATCACATATGGTATTACCCCCATTGCAAAACATTATGCGTGCGTGGTAGATATGCTTGGCAGAGCTGGTCAGCTGGATGAAGCTTTTGATTTCATACAAAGCATGTCAATTAAACCTGATTCCGCTGTTTGGGGCGCTCTTCTTGGTGCTTGCAGGATTCATGGAAATGTTGAAATGGGCAAAGTGGCTTCACAAAATTTATTTGAACTTGATCCAGAGAATGTTGGATATTATGTTCTAATGTCGAATATGTATGCAAAGGTTGGGAAATGGGATGGAGTTGATGAAGTTAGATCTCTGGTCAGGCGCCAAAATTTGCAGAAAACCCCTGGATGGAGCTCAATAGAGGTGAAAAGATCAGTGAATGTATTTTACAGTGGCAACCAGACAGAACCCCACCCTCAACATGATGAGATCCAGGCAGAGCTGCGTAATCTGTTGGCCAAGATGAAAACTATAGGTTATGTTCCTGACTGCAGTTTTGTCCTACAGGATGTAGAGGAGGATGAGAAGGAACACATCTTGAATAATCATAGTGAGAGATTAGCCATTGCCTTTGGCATCATAAATACTCCTTCAAGAACTCCACTCCACATATACAAGAATTTGCGCGTGTGTGGGGATTGCCACAATGCCACCAAATATATATCCAAAATAACTGAGAGAGAGATCATTGTCCGGGATTCAAACCGGTTCCACCACTTTAAAGATGGTCACTGTTCTTGTGGGGATTTTTGGTAAAATACAATATAATATTTTTGCTTGAACAACATTTTTTTGTCAAATGATGTTAGCATTGATTTACAAATGAATTTTCGAATGAACTGAAATGGTTTACATATGTCAAAAGGTAGATGGAATGGTTTAATTAAGCAAAACTCCTCCCATTTAATCTTGAGCTAGTAATGTTTAACAGGGGAACATGCCTTTTGTTGTTTACCATTTTCTTTAATTTATATAACAAGTTCATAAATTTCTCTCAACAACTTTAGACTTGTATAGTTCTGGGCCTTCTGGCCTCCTGTGCCATTTCTGGTATAAGACTGCTTGGACGGTAATATGGCGCTTTCTCATCATTCTACTTCTGCTGAAGTATGAATGCAAACATGAGTGACCCATGAAAATTGAAATATTCGTACGCTAAGCCCAGTAATAATAACATTGACTGTATGTTTCTCTATGAATTGGCCGCCTCATGAAAGCTCATCTTATACGGCATGTTTTCTCACCTTCTAGTTATTAGTTATTGGAAGCAAACAATATGGACCGTACCCTGCCCAGTGTCTTAAGTATAGTATTGCACACATATGACAAGAACAAACTACCTGTCATCCTTGCCACACTGTAAAATCTCCGCACTGTTGCCTTTAATGGCTCTATGAACATCTTTTCTTGTGCATTTTTACTTGATCTTACATAATAAACTAATCTAGTCATGATTTTGTTATGTGTATCTTTCCATGGACTGCCTACTCTATTTGCCTCAATCCCTCAGCATGCGTGCCTGCATGACCATGGAAATATGGAATCCAAGGTGATAAATTGCTGCGCTTTCACACCTTGTATTCTGATGTGGGAATTCGTACTGCGTTGTTGTCATCATTGATTGGAATTCCTGCTTCTTTTGTTGAACATAAGAACCTCGGAGTATCCCGTTCACCGTCACGGGTCATGGCAGTGGCTCTAGAAAGGTACTGATGGCATTTTATGTTATTTTGCACTTGCGATATGAGAAAAACGGAAATAGCATTAATTTATTGATGACATCAAAGGTTAGTTTGTTGTTGCCGTGATCTTTTCACTTCAGTTCTACTATGCATGATCCAATTAATTACTGTTTTGCAAGATACTGTGGAGCATGAAACAAGGTTTTCAGTTGACAGGTTGTCCTGAGTGGTTAAAAGTCGCGAAGAATAAGCAAATTATCATTCCTTGTTTTTAATGTGAAGATTTGATGACTGCGAGATTTTAGCTTTGAGAAATAGGTCTACTTTCCAACCTTAAGTATCCTCTCTGTAAGTCTTGTGAATTTACATGGATATTGCATATCATATATTCATATGTGACGCTTATAGTAATGGCTATTGAGTTGGCTAAGATCATCTTCGAACTCGTGAAATCCTGAATTCTTGATGCTATATAATAGGTATTTATTTTGTTAAATCAAAGTCTGAATTATTCCCTCCGATCTATAATACTTGTTGTGGCTTTAGTTCAAGTTCAAATTTAAACTAAACCCACGAGAAGTATTATGGATCAGAGGGAGTAGTATATTGCTCTAACTCGGGCTGTGTCTTTATTTTTTATACAGTGGACTATCTGACAATAGCTACAAGAAAGAAAGGGTTATATGATCTTATAACTTCTTTTAGACTTGACGACGTTGACATGTTCTTGAATTGTTTAATGACCCAGTAATAGTAATTTATTGTGAAAAAATGATAATTCGTTTTGAGGGAAGGGAACTATTCTATTGATCACTTATTGGGTGGAGAGATAAACTAGACATGGCGACCAACACCTAAGGTTGTGGCCGCCTTGGCAAGATTACGGGCTTCAGAGTTGCATGGCCTAGTATGGCCATAGAAACCCTCCACTCCTGAATTTCATGAACAAAGTGCGCATCAAATCCCAAATATAGCAACTAGCCAAGTAGTACGTTTGTGAAATCTCCATAGGATAACACCTACATCAAAGGTAAAAGGCAAAGATTGGGGTTCTAAAATTGATCCATCCTGAGGGTTGTGTAAATCAGTTGATGCGGTGCAAGATTGATCCATCAGTCGTCACAAAATCTTTCTTCTGGCTCCTTGCCAATGACCGACTAAACACGAAGGATATGCTCATAAGGAAAAGCTACACTTTCGAAGACAATGGTCTATGTCAAATTTGTGACAACAGATTGTTGGAAACCAGGGATCATCTTTTCTGGAGATGTACTTTCAGTAGGCAATGTTGGAAAAAAATTAACATCGATCAGTGACAGCCTTGAATTCCCCGAGATGATTTCAGCAGCTAGATGCAACTTTGGAAAACCTTTCTTCTTTGAAGTTTTTGCCACAGCTTGCTGGAATATTTGGAAGCGTAGAAATGGTCTTATCTTTGATAATGAAGCACCTTCTGTTAGAGCTTGGACCTTTTCTTTCAAAAGGGACCTCTTCCTCCTTTCTTACAGAATGAAGGATGATCTCAAATCCCCCCTTTTAGCCTGGCCTGGGCTATGCCCTGGGCTAAGCCCTTTTGTACATTCCTTCCCTCTATCTTGTACATATTATTCTTTTTAAATAAAATTTACCTCCCCTACAGTTTTCAGCTCAAAAAAAAAGTCATCACAAAATCCTCAGTTAGCTTTTTGATAAAGAAGGACCGATATTGTTCTTTTTTTATTTTATTTACTTTGAAATCAAAAGATCAGTCTATAACTACATTTTTTAAGAATAACTATTTTTTTTGTCATAACTACTTAATTTGCCTAAGAGTAGGGATGTCCTGCAGCCCATCAAACTCATAGGCCAAAGAAACGTTTTCCCAAAAGGCTTTTACTTCATAGTAGTGGTAGTGAGAAGCACTGAGGTGGCTGTATTTGGTACACGAAAAACATTGTAAGACTGTTTGGAATGCGGGATTTTCAATAACAAAGTTGTAACTGGTTGCTCTATTTTTCTTGGACATGCTTCCGAATGCATGTTTGAGTAGGAAAAAACCAGAGAGTCTGACCGCCATGGCACTGAAAAATAAAACAGCTACTAGCAGGACCATGAACAAAGACTAAAAAGAAATGCTTTAGAAAAAAATGTAATTATAAAAAAGAAGCAAAGTTATGCCTAAGTAACTGACTGTTTGGAATTTGGTAATTCCGTAGGGTAAGGAACATTTGATTCATCAGATGTGAGATTTCATACAATGTTTTCTGCAGATTCTTGCGTTACAAAAAGGCTAAGGCTTAGATATAACAAGTACTACCTCCGTTTCAAGGAATAAGGCGCACGCGTAATCCAAGACGAACTTTGACCATAAAAATTGAGCAACAAAATCTTGATTATATTATATGTAATTAGTATCGTTGGATTCGTATTGAAAAGCACTTTTTAATGATATTAATTTCATACAAATAATCTTTATCTATTTAAAGTAATTCTTGGTCAAACAAAAAGATCGTAAAACGAGGACGCCTTTTTCGTTGAAACGGAGGTAGTACATTGTAGGAAATGTCAATGCTATTCATACATCTATTATTTTTTGTTATCATGTTTCTAATTTTCTGGTGTCTGTGGAGAAATTTCCTGGAAGATATAGCATGTGATTGATGATGAGAGTTCTGCTTAAACATTCGGGGTGTTCAATGTATAGTAATGCTCAGTTTAGTTACTTTTTGTCATGCGAATTAGGCGGTAGCTACTAGCAATTAACACTGACGGGTTGATTTGGTACTGGCAAATTTTGTTAAAGGCCCCCAAAAAATAATGACCATCTTGTTCTTGTGAACCATATTTATGAAAGAGTATTTCCTTCCACATATATGGTTATGCATATATTATTGCTTCTGGAGTTATTGTCATAAACTAGGGTTCATGAGGGCAGGGGCGGAGCTCTTCGAAGCTAGCAGGGTGGTAAAAGAAATTTTACTTGCAATCAGCCAACAAAATTAGCCTGTGATTATATGTTGGATATGATTGGTGCACCCTGCCAACTTTGGTCTAGCTCTGCAGTCTGCCCCTGCATGAGGGTAACCCGGAGGATGGCCGGGTGTTCTAGATTAGCGATTGGGAGGAAGTAGACAGCAGATGTATTGTAATTCTTATTGCTAATTGAAAATAGATGTGCCAAGGTTCCTTATATAGAGCTGGCCCTACAACTGAATCTCAACAAATCTCATCTCCAGTGAAATATCTATCTCTAATTGGCGTACGGCCCAAGCTAAGGGATATCTTATCGTTGTCACTTCCCAGTTTAAATGATATTATTCCTAACTGATGACATCAGGGATTATATCCCTTGGTTAGAGCCAGCTAAACCCGGCATGTTGGTGACCAACCCACATGACAATTACGTTACTACTACATGTATCATTTTATGGATTCTAGTATGGAAAACAAGTCTGTTTGTATGCTCAAATAGTTCAATATTCCTAAAATACGTTTCCTGTGTTCCCCTAATATTCTTGAATCTGAAATTCAGAATGTCTGTAAGCTGCAGTCTACTCTTATTGTGATGACATTGCTAACTGTACTCATTACATGGTTGTGACAATACCTACTTGATAGACAATAGCAAGACATAGAAATGCTATGTCTTCAGGAGTGTCTGGTTTTCCTTGATTTGAAGAAGGAATTTTTTTTTTCTGTTTTCTCTACACCTCAGATTTTTTTTGACACATAGAGTTGCAAGGCTTTTCATTATTTATTTTTCAAACCATGATAAGCTTGAAAACCCTAGTGTATATCCACTCAAATTGTTTTGTCTCATATGTCATATATGTGTCACCCTGAAGTAAATCTCATTACAAAATCATCTTTTTTGGATTCGTAGGACAACAGTAAAAAAAGATATGGTTAATGAAAAGTGGGAATTTATGATTTGTTGTTGGGCCAAATACAGAAAAGGTGAACATACAAGATCACATATAAAGTACTACCTCTGTGGCTCTGTCTATAAATAGGTGTCTGAGATTTGTTTAAATCTGGATGTATCTAGATGCTATTTAGTGTCTAGATACATCTAAATTTAGACAAACCTCGGACATCTATTCATAGACGGAGGGAGTAGGTTTTTTGTGATCCCATTATGCTGGCCCTGCGCCTGATGTGGTGCAGAGGTCAGGGAGCCTTGCACCTGAAGCTTGCCGGTGGCATGAAAGTTTTTGGCACTGTGCTGCACTTTAATCTGCAGTAACAATTTGACATACAACTTTATACTTGTAATTTCTTTGGCCAACTGAGTTGTTTTATTTTCTTAGGTATAATGCTTTATTTATGGTTGATATTTTGGATAGCCTATGGTAGAAGCAGTGAGTTTTCACTATTTTTGTTGTGTGTTTCTCCATTTGTTCAATTTAGCATCATTTTTCTCGTTGCACTCTCCAGTTTGACTGTGCTTTTGACATGCATGCAATAAGCAAGCTGACAGTGCTGTGTTGCTAAACTGCCTACAACTCATTAATGTTTTACATTGTGCGTGTATATATTTTGGGTGTGCTTGGTAGAGGAAAGTTGGATTGATTATGAGTAGTTAGTGCCAGGTGGTTTTGTTCATTACTGACGGTGTTCGAGTTGATTGGCAGTACAACAAATCCATTATGAATAGTTAGATTGTGTATCATCATACGGAGAGTTGCAAGGCTTTTTTCAGACCATGATAAGCTTGGAAAGCCTAGTGTACAACAACTCAATTTTTTCGTCTTGTATCTCCTTACAGAATCATCTTCTTGGATATATCATCGGCTTGCCACTCTTCTCCTTAATTGTCTGATGAATTAGTAGGACAAAAGTAAAAAAAGATTATTTTGAGAAATGGGAGTTTGCTGTGTTTAGATTTTTTATTGGGCCCATTAATGGAAAACAGGTACACACAAGATCATGGATAAACTGAGTTTTTTTTTGTGATCCTGTTATGTTGGCCCTGCACCTGATGTGGTGCAGAGGTCAGGGAACCTTGCACTTGAACCTTACCAATGGCATGAAAGTTCGACACTTCACTCCAATTTAATCTGCATTAACGCTTTTACGAACAACTTAATCTGTATGTCTAATTTCTCTGGTCAACTGCATTGCTTGATTTTTTTGGTACAATTCTTTGTTTATGGCTGATAGTTTGGACAGAACCATGGTAGCAGCAGTGACTTCTGAAGAACTTTGTCATGTATGTTTCTCCATTTGTTCAATTTGGCATCATTTCTAATTGTACTCTCCTGCTTGGCTGTGATTTTGACATGCCTGCAATAAGCAAGATGATAGGTGCAGTGTTGCCTAACTGCCTAAAACTCATCAATGTTTTAGCTGCCCCATGTATTTTTTTTTGTGTGTGCTTGGTAAAGGAAAGCTGGATTGATTATGATAAGTTATTGCCAGGCAGTTTTGTGTATTATGAACGATGTTCAAGTCGACCAGCAGTCCAATAAATCCATTATGAAATATCAGTTCCTAATGCTTAGCTTGGAATAGTTAAATTGTATATTATCATACAGAGAGTTAGCTCATGATTTAACGCATAAACTGCATGGTCCCCCAGTGAACCCTCCTCGCACTGTATATTTAATGCATAAAACCATATGTTCTTGCTCGTATTCTGAATATGTTTCCATTTTCAAACTGTTGACGCAGAAGCTTTATTATACTTCTTTATCTTAGAGTATCTTGTTTTTAGCTTTGCATACGTTGTTTTGGTTATCTGCTGGCTCTCGGAGTATGTCAACTGATATCTTTAGCAGATTTGAGATCTAAAGTAACGTCTGCTTGTTACCATTCTTACAGATGTTTAACGATCAAGACTTGGGTTTCTTCACCAACTTCCTGGGCATCTTCATATTTGTTCTGGTCACGGCGTACACTTTGTGATGGCTGATCCGAAATACGAAGGGAACTAGCACTTGAAGCAAAAGCACGCCATGGCCCATGGACCCAAATAGCGGAATTCGTTAGAACTCCACCATGAAAGCTTGGTGCATGAGAATGTTTGCTATTTTGCACTGTGATGAATACGGTACTTATGGCGCTTCGACTCCTATGATGTGTATAATGAGCTGAAAGTAACATAGTTTCATGTACAGTCCAGAATTATTGTGGAAAGGGTAATTTTCTTGATTGCCCAAAGTATTGTGTTGTCCTGGTGCCCAACTAACCTGACACGTTTCTTGCCATATGTTCCTGAGAAAAGAGAGGACGTTTCTTTCCATGAATTGCATCTATGGAACAATTTGAGATCACAATGTCCTGGTGAGCATATTGGCCTCTCAATGACGGGTCATCTCCCTGCCCCTTCCTTGGATGGAAACACTTCACGTTTTACGTTTTTTTTCTTTCTTTTTTTGACATTTGGTGCCAACCTGATAGGCCGTGTGTCCGTGTCCTCTTCTTTTTTGTAAAGAAAAGCAATAATCCCCCAAGTTAACATAGTAGTACACCATATTGACAATTACTACTTGCAAAAAACGGAAGCACAAGGAAACTACTAGCAATCATGTATACAAGGAAAATAGTTCAATGATTCCCTAAATGGGTGGTTACAAGATGAGGCAACACCATTAATTTGTTGGCTGTAAATTGGGTGGCGTGTGTAGACATGACCCAAAATCTTCTCCTAAAACCCCATATACCTTTTGTTGCCTGCTCATCCAGCGAACTGTTTCCTCAGCCTCTATAAGACCTTCCTCTCGCCTCTCTCTCTCTCACACACACAGATTACCAAACAAGAACAAGAAACAAGAAATCATCATTTCGTTGCCATGGTGTTGGGCACCTCTTCCTCCATCTCCCTGTTCTGTGAAGAGGACAGTGGCAGCATCCTTAGGCGCGATGACTATGAGGCGCCAGAACCGGGGAGGGATCTTGATCTGTCAGGCTTTGCCAGGTTGCAGTTGGAGAGCGACGAGCTTGTAGGGTTGCTTATGGCCAAGGAGAGGGAACAATTCACTGAAATCGCAGCCAGGGTTTACCTGGAGAGGCTGAACAATGGAGGATTGGAGCTTTCCTGGAGAACCGACGCCATCGACTGGATTTGCAAGGTAACGAAACGAAAATCACCAGACCATATCAGCTGCTTATTTCCATTTAGGACTCTAATGCCTTTTTTTTTTGTATTTGACCTGTTTATGAATTATGATTCCATAATCTTTTTTAGCTTTTTCTATCTAGTTCTTAGGCTCTGCAATCTACAAGATATAGCCTTGACTTCTCCTCCTTGGACATTACTTGGTCAATTTTGTTTTTACATGGTAACTGAAACTGACTGCTTTACCTGTATGTGTTGCTGCAGGTTCAGGGTCACTACAGTTTTGGACCACTCTGTGTATACCTTGCGGTGAACTATCTTGATAGGTTCCTATCCTCAAAACAACTCCCTGTAAGAAAGCTACTGAGCTGTAATTGTACATTTTTCTTTCATTGCCAAGTTCATGAGGATATGTTTGTGTCTCGTTGCTGTAGAACGACGCACCCTGGATGCAGCAGCTTCTGGCAGTTGCTTGTGTATCCCTTGCTGCCAAGATGGAGGAGATTGTTGTTCCCCAGTCTGTAGACTTTCAGGTGAAGACGACATAGCACTCCTGTTTTGAATCCATAACTGTTCCATGGATTTTCTAAGATTTGCTGGTGCGTCACAGATTTGTGGTGCCAAGTATGTGTTTGGAGCAAATGCTATTCAAAGGATGGAGGTTTTTGTGCTGAGCACTCTGAAATGGAGGATGAACTCTGTGACACCCTTCTCGTACATTGATCACTTCCTTGACAAGCTCAACGCGGGGAAGCCACTAACTCATGATCTAGTCTCTCGGTGCACCAAGCTCATACTCGACACCCTGAAAGGTTCGACTAATCGCCTTATGAATCAATCCAATACTCATGCACATTGTTATTTTAAGTATCAAATATAACATGTGTTTTTTGTCTTGTTTGATTCACAGCAACAAAGTTCCTTCAATTCAGACCTTCTGAGATTGCAGCAGCCGCAGCTCTTTTAGTGGCTCCTGAAGCCCAACTTCCTGGCTTCGATAGCACTTTCGTTGGTTTTAAAATTCCAGCTGATAAGGTGTGTAAGCTCTACCATAAGACATATTATCTATTAGTATATTAAGTTGTTTTAAAATCTAGTCAATATTGCTTTTGCAGGGAATTGTTGCAAGAT
Source organism: Lolium multiflorum (assembly GCA_030979885.1). Lineage (NCBI taxonomy): Eukaryota > Viridiplantae > Streptophyta > Magnoliopsida > Poales > Poaceae > Lolium > Lolium multiflorum. Next base: position 284,015,965 of record CM061750.1, read on the forward strand.
GCTGTGAAGCAATGCAAGAGATGGCACTAGCGAAGAAGAACACGCACAAGAGTGCAAGTCCTTCTGGTGTGCTGGATGCCTCATTCTCCACATCTACCAGTGATGATAGCATAACACCCGGATCATCACAAACAATCAACAGCGACAATGTTAATGACAACCAGGCCTGTTCCCCTGCTTCCAAGAGGGCAAGGCTATCCTAAGCCTCAATGCCATAAGATCACATTCATAGACATAAGATATAACTGATGCTATTTTTTGGTCGGTTTTTTGTGAGAATGTCACCTCAAGGCCTAATTGGAAGTTTCAAAACAAAAAGTAAGCATGGTAACCAGTAGCCATGAAGCAATTTTGTGTGCTAGAAACAGCAGAAATATATGTATAGAAGAGAGGAAGCTTATTTCCTCTGGTTTTTTTCCCTAATATTTTTTTAAACTATATTTCCTTCTTATGAGGATTGTATCCTTGAAGATACCTTTTAGATTTTATGATACCCTCTCTTGGAGACATGGCACAAAACAAGGTTCAAACTTGCTTTTGCGACAAATTCTCTGTTGATACCTCAAGTTCTTGTATTTGGCTGCCTCTTGCATTTTGTGTCAGGATTTACCTATCCCATATATGTCATAAGAAGAGTCCGTAGTAGGTAAAAACCTCAGGATGCAGGCACATAAAAATTTGTCCCACTTAATTCATGCAACCACAAGCAGAAAATAAAATAAAATAGAAGACATTGCAGCTAGTCAGAAAACTGCAAGCTCTCAGTGCATGTAGCAGGCGTCCTAGCACATTTTTTTGTTCATGATCAGTTACCATGCTAAAATCGACACATCACCTCTCATTAAACACTTTGTTGTTCTTGTCTGATGCTCTGACATTTACATCGAAGCGTTTAGTAATTGCGAGCTTCAGAATAAGAATTGAACACATATAAGAAAGGTACTGAAGACATCCAACCTTGTATTATAACACATCTCATGATCATTCTTGCTTAAGTCTTGACGTCAAATTATTTAAGCCACTAGTTTTCTCTATCATTTAATTTCTGACTTGCTGTACTAGACTACTACTGATGTTCTCTTGTGAAGATCCTGAGTATTGACAAAATTTTGCAGTCAGTGTTCTCAGCATATATGCATGTGCTCCTCTATCGAGGTTTGACAAATCCTGGAGATGCAGCTGGTACTATATGGCTAGTAGATCTCATCAGCTTGTCCCTAATTAATCCTAGGGAAAAGTTCATAGTACAACTGCAGTTTGTACTTGTAAATACACCTGCATATATTACACGTATTAGAACTACTATGTACAATGATGAGGTTGTACTTATTGGCAATTTAGAACTATGGGTCTCTTTTTTTTAGTAGAACTATGGGTCTCCACTTCTATACTTCCGCATATGTCCTAGTCTTGCAATCTCTCAAAAAATTACATGTACTTGCCTTGGTTTGCTTAATCTAATCCGTTGAATGGGTAAAGAAGGACCTGCGCTTGACCATAAAAAGATCCCTAATTAAATATCACGATTCTCTTTTTTTTTTGAGAAATAAATATCACGATTCTACTGATGCACCGACAGGCTATCTTTTTCTGCAAGGGCATCCGGCCATATATACCAACGGCATCCTCATACATATGCGCCAATCTGCTCGTGATTTTGGACTTGTGGAGATCACATGTTTCCATGTGATCATGGTGCAATTTCTGGACGTACCCAGTGCTGAGAACTCCCACACTGTGCGGGTCTGGGGAAGGTGTTAGTGGCAAACCTTAATTACCCTCACGAAGTGCAATGTGAGGAGACCGCGACTCGAACCTGGGAGGCGGTGAGGCTCTACCGCTGCACCAGGCCCACCCTTCTCAAGATATATAAGTGTTCTAGCTAAAAAAAATGTTGTTGATACATGATGTCATTGTTCAAGCCATGAAGAAAACAACAGCAAAAGGTGAAGGGCAATCTCATCCAAGAGAAATAGAAGCAGAATTAGACCATTACATAATGTGAATAAAATAAGAACTATCAAACGACCTCATAGTATTGTATTGTGTGCAAGGTGGAAGAAATATCATCTCCTTTCTCTCAGTTATTAGCGACTTCTTCTACATTCCTGTTGGGTTGGGTGTAGTACACTTCACAGATCACAATGACCAGCTAGAAACATCGGCCATTTTCTTTCACTCCTATCTAACAATTCTAACGCAATGTTCACCTTCTACAAGCAAGGGTCTCTCAGTAAATATAGGTTCCATGACAGAAGTTGTCTACAGTCATTTCACGTGGTCACTCACTACTTTCATCATCCAAAAGGTCATCATCGTCACTCTGCTGACCCTTCATCCTCTCGTTCTTCTTCCTGGTCTCCTCGCCTATAGCATTTGCAATGGCAATGGGCAGCAAAAACCCAGGCCTCTCGAGGAACTTGGCTCGGTGAAGGATCATCGCGTCACGTTGCGTCACATCGATGCCATCAAAAGTATGCACGGAGATGGTGGCACGGCCTTTCAGGCCCAGCGAGTACCAGCCTAGGCCAGAAACTGCGATGTCCATACTGTTCATGTCCCAGCTGATCCCGGACACTTCGATCCGTCTCTCTGTCCACTGGCCCAACTCGGTGGCTCGCTCTGGCGCAACAGGTGGCTGTATAGTTGTAGTGTGAAAATTAGTATGATAGAATAAAATGAAAAAAAGGGAAAATTTGCTACAGATTTAAATGTCAATGATAAACTTCAGCTGCCTATGCGCTGCACAGTAAAGCAGGTAGCAGGCCTCGTTATTCTCTTGAAAATCATCATCATTTAGTGTATAATAGGAGTTTAGCCGCCAGATTTGAACCATTAGTCGTCCATGAAATAATACAGCCATAGCAAATTGCTGTGTTTGCTTATTCAATTAGTACATCACACGCGGTGTTGTTTCATAAAGCAACCTTAGTTCAAAGATATATTTATGTAGTCCTTTAATTAAACAGAATCTAATTAATTTATTCTTAGGAGCAACATTAAGCAGGTCAGAAATTGGAGTCTCACCTGAAGCCTGATGCCAACATGTTTGCTCCGAAGTTCTTCAGCAGTTTCAGTCTTTCCAAGATGAAGGGAAATACTGGCAGATGCCCAAACAGTTACATAGATAGTTTGAACTGAAGCTTCTAGTACATCCAAGCGTGTTAACCCTCCAATGTGGACGGATTGTCCTGCCTGCAACAGTTTGCAACTAATGAGTCAAACAGGCCTCATAGATTCTGATACAACACGGAACAATAATTTTGTAATTGAGGGTTAGGGAGCTAAGGGCTGCTTTAGAGCACTTAACCTTTCAAGGGATTAGACTTGTCCAAGGGTATTAGATGTATAAGGTCTTCCAAGAGTAATGTCATAACTAGGAAAATCATCTAAATGCTGTTTAATTTGCAATCAACTATAACAGGCAAGGCAACTATAAGTCCTTTACAGCATCAAGTTCAGCAAAAGGATGATGAAGTTACTGGTTAAAATCATCCAAGTGCTGTTTCATTTGTGATTAATTTACATCAGACATCTATAAATCCAAGAGATCATCAAGTTCACCAAATTCATTTCAACTTTAAAGCGGCTCAAGTGCGTACTTTCGCATCCTCAGTATTTTACAATGCTATCAACATCTACAGGTTTTGACCACATGCCCCTAATTAAAACACAATTAGAACATCAATACAAAAGTAGAACGAAGAAACCTAATTGGGGTATAGCGATGATTAATTCGCAAATGGCCCACTTCTTTTGGGATGATAGTGATGATTCTCGCAGATATCACCTAGCTAACTGGGGTTTGATCTGTCGCAAGCAAGAGTATGGTGGTATGGGTGTCCAAAACCTCAGAGACTATAACTTGTGTCTGCTAGCCTCTTGAGTAAAGAGATACCACCTGGATAGAAATAAAATTTGGAGGAAAATTGTAAATTCTAAATATGACTTATCTCCTAATATTTTCTGGGCTAACCCTTCTGCATGTTCTCCTTTCTGGAAAGGAGTCATGTGGGCAGCTCATGCTGCGAAGGTTGGTTATAGGTGGAAAGTAGGGAGAGGCGACAAAGTGCTTTTTTGGGAAGACATCTGGTTTGGTCATTGTAGCTTGGCCATTATTTTTTGGGACTTATATGTTATTGCTAATGAACGCAATTGCACTATTGCTAGTGTTTGGGACGGAAATGAGTTGAAGATTTCCTTTAGAACTGTTTCTCCTTCCCTTTATAATAGATGGCTTGACCTGATCAATTTGGTTTCCTCTATTGAGTTTTCTGATGCTGACGATAATCCGGTGTGGATGTTGCATCCATCCGGGGAATACTCTGTCAAGTCTTTTTATGCAATGGTGAATAATGGAGGGGTTACCCCTGTCCACACCCCTGCTATTTGGCAGCTTTCTGTTCCTCCCAGGATTCATGTGTTCCTTTGGTTGTTGGCTAACAACAAAACACTAACAAGAGATAACTAGCATAAGAGGCGCCATGTGGAAGATAGAACTTGTTTGTTCTGCTCTGATCTTGAATCGGTTGACCATCTTTTCTTCAAATGTTCTGTTGTTAGTCACATTTGGCGTTTCTTGTCTGAAGTGTTCAAAGTTCAGGTTGGGGCTGATTTTGAATCAGTGGCTAGATGGTGGATCAGTAACAATAAGAATGCTGTGCTTAACCTGTTCACTTCAGCTACCTTATGGTCTATATGGTCTCTGAGAAATGAGCTGTGTTTTCAGGGGCGAAGTTGGCTCGGGTTGGACGCGGTTTGGAGCAAGGTCTGTGCATGCATCAGGAGGTGGCGGGTGCTTTGCGCGGATGTTCACTCAAGCTTACTGGACCATAATCTGCTACTTCTGGAAAAAAGGCGTGGTGAGCTCTTGAGGATTGCTTGGAGATGACAGGGATTGCGGAAGAAAAATGGATGCTCTCTATACCTCTCCCTGTATTTTGTGTGTTCGTTTTTCTGTCCTGATTGTTGCTGGGCTCTGGCTTAATGCTTGGGTGTGCCTGTGTTTGTTTCTGGATCTCGAATGTTGTTACTCTTGGTTGCATGATCAATGGAACCAGGGGGGAAACCCCTTTTGTCTAAAAAAAAAAAGTAGAACGAAGAGAGTAGGCATTTCTAGGGTTGGTATGAAAATAGATACTACAGGATTTGACCACATGTTTCTAGTGCAAGATTCCTAAGTAAAACACAATTAGGATGTTGGTATGAAAATAGACTGAAGAAAGTAGGCATTTCTCTTCTAGTTATGAAACCTGGCAGATATGCTTTTGTATTCATGGGCTATTGCAACACTAGATAGGTTTCAGCCACTCCATGCGAAATAAATAGAACTAGGACAATATTAACAGACTTCAAATTTACCTTCACCCTGAAGGTCCGCGGCCGAAGCTCCTTCCTGATTTCAATCATCTTCCGTTCCTCGCTGTTTAACCTCATCGACATAATATACGGATGCAGCAAACCAGGAGTGTCATACACCTTGGCCTTTGCAGGCAAAACCCCTGTCATCCTTAGTATGCCTAACGTAGTTCCCGGGACGGCGGCTTCTGTCAATCTTGTGATTTTCACACCTTGCTTCTTTGCAAACGCATTGATCAGCGTAGATTTCCCAGCATTCTGCGCACCAATCACCCACACATTGCTACGAGGTCCCGCTAATTCCTTGACGTAGGCGATCAAGTTCCTCACGGACAGATCCTTATGAACGCTGACCAAGTAAACGGCATCGAGCTTCGGCGCTCCGAGAGCCTTAGCTCGGCCTCGCACCCACTTCTCGAGCCTCACTCCCATCTGCTCCCAGGGCAGCAGATCCACCTTGGTGCCGACAAGAACAAGCCTCGGAGTCTCACTCAGCTTAGAGCTCCCCCTCCCCTCAAGCGCTTTGAAGAGCGACCTGGCGGCCTTCTTCGGGAACGAGCCGTCGAAGTCGGCGCAGTCCACCACCATGACAATGACCGGCGTGCCCGCAGACCGCTTCACCAGTCGGGACGATATGAAGCGGTCGAAATCGAAGTCCGGGATGAGGTTGTCTGCAATGTGGTTCCTGACATGCCCGTAGTTCCTCAGCGAGTGGCACCGGGCGCAGACCACCGCCGCCGAGTCCTCCCTCGCCTCGGCCCGCTTGGCCTCCCGCGCCCGCCGCCTCCGCTCCGCCTTGGAGAGCTTCTCCTTCCTCAGCCTCTCCAGGGTCTCCTCGGTGATGCTCCCGTACCCGACCCCGGGCGGCGTGAACCCGTCCAGCTCTCTCCTCCACTTCTCCTCCTCGTCGTCCTCCATCCCGCCGTCGTTCCAGTCGGAGTCCCAGCCGCTCTCGGCGTCGAGGCCGTCCGTCGGCTCTCCGTCACTGCCCCCCTCCTCATCCTCATCCTCTTCGTCTTCGCCCTCTTCAAGGGACTCGAGGAAACCGGTATCCAGCCCATCCAATTCGGCGGCGAGATCGGACTCTGAAGGCGAATCGCCGCCCCCCTCGTCCTCGAGGAACCCATCCGGAGAAGAATCGGCTGTTTCTTGTTCGATTTCGTCCTGCGGAGAGGGGGAGCGGCGGGAGGGGTTGGTGAAAAAGCCGGGAAGGTCGGGGTCCTCCTCCTGCATGAACACACCGCACCCGGGGCACACGGCGCGTCGGGCGTCCTCGTCCCTGCCCTCGCTGATGACCGGCCTGCCGCCGCGCTTGGTGGTGGTGGTGGGTACGGCGGCGGCGGCGGAGATGGAGGGACAAAGGTTGCGGCTTTGAGGAGGCGTGCGCTGTGGTTGGTTGAGGAATGGGGGGACGCGGAGGCGGAGGGGTGGGGTCGCGCGGAGGAGGCGAGCCGCCGGCGGCGCGGCGCCCGGCGACGGGAGCAGCAGGGGTTTAGCCATTGTGGCTAGCAAGATGACTTCGAGGGGATAACGGCGGAATGTTTTCCTTTTTTTTTCCCTTTTATTACTCCGTATTACTTTGCACGAAGATGAAAATACAATGGTCCCACATTTGAAACCTTAGTAAAATTTCATATTTCTGAGTTTCGAAAGTACGGCGAAACCTCACGCATCTATACGACTTTGTACTTTAGTTGTGCAAATTTTCATTAAATATAATGGTAAATGAGAAAATGAAAACGATACAGCTTAATCTACCTAACTTTAATTTATAGCTTGGTCATTTTGTGATTTTTTGCACAGGTTGCATGTTGTCATGTTTAAGTTTTCAAATTTGCACAAACTCACTTACATAACTTGTATACAAGCATGATTTTTTCCCATTTTTTTACAATATAAATAATGTGTTTGTTGCTAACGTTGAAAGTCGAGATCATAAGTGACAGTTTCTAGGAATTCACTTATCAACATTGTTTTACAACCAGGGGCGAAGCTTCCCTTTAGGCAAGGTAGGACAGTCGGCCTACCTTAATTTTTAGCTAATTCATTCATATGCACATGTTTTTTTCTGAACAATTTGAGTGGTCGTATATCGAAAACGGATTTTTACCTAATGCATTCAGATGCACAGGTTGCATGCGGTCATGTTTAAGTTTTCAAATTTGCACAAACACACTTGCATAAATTATATGCAAGCATGATTTCTTCACATTTTTACAACTTAAATAATGTGATTGTTGCTAACATTGAAAGTCTAGATGACTAGATCGTAAGTACTACCACTTTCTTAGAATTCTCATATCAACATCGTTTTACAACCTTTGATGATATATAGTGGGGGATCAGCAGTAACTCGTAAAAACTATTTAACGTGTCTTATGTAGTCACATGGCATGCATTGTACTCCTCCGATTCAACTAAAGCCGTGACACTTACTATAGATCCAAGTATCTTATTTCGCAGTATCTTATTTCGGCAATATGTACTAGATATTTTGTCTTTTGCTACAAAAATCAACACATATGCTAGCTCTTGGTCACGTGTATCTTTTATCGAGCGCTTTGATTTGTTGGCATATTCTTTTGTATGCATTAACTTTGTTTGTGTTTGGCATTGTGGTGGAAAACCAAGTGGGTGTGAGGGGACATATCCACCGGAATCCATGTTACGCAACTCCAAAGTTTCAAATACCCAAATCTTAGAATTTTGGATTTATTTTTGAACAAGTACACAAAACAACAAGGAAAAGTTAAAGCCTTCTAAGTAGATTGATTTACACTGGATATAGGACTATAGCGACCTGCTGAAAAACTAATATCAATGTAACATATATGGTGTATGGCTTTACTCAATGGCAAAGAGGAAGTCAATTATATCTTTTTTTCCGAAATAGGGAAAATATCACCCCAACTTCTGCATCCAAGGGATGCACACGTCTTTTTTATTAGATTATTCACAACACCTTACAAGAGCAATACAACAAATTAAACTCGAAGCCACATCGCTAAACCTACAGAGGGATGAAGGGGGTGACAATTCACCAACTCACATCATCCAAAAAAACCAAATGCCTTCCCAGGCCGCCCAATAGCAGATGAGAAGCACATCCAATCAAGCAGACTCTTAGCGCACGTCAACGCACACGCCATAGAAGTTGCTACCGCCGTCTTTCTCGACTTCATCTTCAAGAGAGATCATCGCATTGACCATGCTAAATCTGCCATCGATGCCGCCACGGCGCCAGTTGACACCACCATCCTGCTAGGAGAATTATATCTACTAGGAGAATACCATGCGTTGTCACATGAAGACAAATAAACATATAGAGACATCGAATGAATGTAGGCATTTTATTTCATACAAGGTGTCGAATTTTTTGGTTTCTTCATGTTTGCGTTACCCTATATATAGAGACATTTTTTGTATATACATTACCAACGTAATACAAGTTATATATTACAAAATATATATCATTAGAAAGTTCATATGTTCTACTAATATATATTATGTTCGTCAAATTAACGATCCAGAAAATATATATCATTAGAGTATTTTTTTAATGATATAATTTTTTAGTTGTATAATTTATATTATTTTGATCAAATATATATCTAGCTTTGCTGGCTGTTACCATCATGAGGCACGCTTTCTCGCCCTATGGTGAAGTCTGCTGGCGGAGAATATCATGAAAGCCGCTATATGAGGACTATCAATGGTGTTTCGAATCCTTATGGCGATGAGGAATTAACTTGGTAATTATTGACTGAAAGTAGCGTCATCGTAAGTGAGGGGGGGGGGGGACAACATAGAAGAAGTTTAAAGTTTTATCTTTCATGGTGAAAATCATTCAAGGTCTGACATTAATTGGTTGTGCTTGGCAATGGCCTTGTTCAAGACATTGTTTTATGAGCAATGACTTTCTCTAGGGTGAAAAACTAAGATTCATGATCGGACACAACAATGTGTGTGCATTATTTCCTTCTTAGAGGCGTCGTTTTTGAAAAACTGGACTTGTGGTGATGTCTTGGTGATGTTAGTACTGCTACTACAAGAAACAAATCATTATTTTTTGGTTGTGTGTATCAGTAATGCTGCTAAGGTAATACGTTATTGTAGAGGTTATGTGTAATTAGTACCTTCATGATATTAATATATGCTCTTTGTTGAAAAATTTGAAGGCCAAGTTTGAAGGGCAAGCGCTAGTTGTTATTGAAATGGACACACAAAATACTTGCATTCACAACACACGTGCATGAACAATAATGACAAACAAACAGAAAGTAAGTGACAATTCTTAACACAAGTGCATGTACTTGCTTGTTTATCTGTCTCTGTTATATTTTCACTAATATTTGTCACTTGTTTGTAGTGATTAATCAAAGCAATGTCGGAGATTTTTGTCAGACTAGGTTCTTTGTTAGGTATCTCTGACAGAATTTTAACCATCTTTTCAAGGCAGTGGCGGATCTAAGATTTTACTAAAGGGTATGCCACATCAAAAAAAAATTGCCCATATTTTAGTAAAATACATTAAGTTTAATAGATCAATGAATTTTGTAAAAAAATGGGTACAAAGCAATAAATAGCATGAAATGCAAGTATTGATCTTATAAGACGGCAGGCGGCGCCGGTGCCAGGGGCAATTTCACAGTTCTTGAATTACTACGAAGAACAAGAAAAGTTGGCACCATGCATTCTCAGATGACAAAAGCAATGGCAAGGATAACACCTAGAAGTAGCTGGTGTCGTATTTAGAAACTATGTCGGTCTAGGAGAGCAAACTGCACTTAGAAGTTGAATGTTGAAAATAAAGCCGAACATGAATAAGGTTCGTAGTAGGTCAGTCAGACTCCACCGTTTGAGAAGAATAAGAAATGAGAAATAAGAATCATGTCGTTGTATACATCCCTGTAAATCAATCAGTAATAAGAAATCAAGAAAGGCAAGGATATGAGCATTTGGCTAGCAAGCATATTAGGTGTGTGGTAGAACCCCGAAGGTCCAGCTCGCTCCCCTCGGTCGCCTCCTCCAGGCGACAGGGGAGCCAAAACCTAGCCCTCCCGCCGCCGCCACCTAGACCCCGGCCCTCTCCCTCGTCGTCTCCCGAGGCAGCCGGCGGCGAAGCCGTCCGCCGCCGATGAAGGGGGCGGCGAGGTTCTATGCCTCTCGGGATCTCGCGCGGCCGCCTCGGAGGGAAGACGTCGCGCCGGACCCCGGAGGTCGTCGCCGTCCTGTGCCTCTCGCTGTGGCGTCGCGCCCTCGGCCGCCTCCTGCTGTTCGCCGCCCGTCGGCTGCGTCATGGACGGCCGCGCTCAAGCGAGCGTCGGTGCGGTTGCTGCCGGCGGCGCTCAAGCGAGCGTCAGGTCGCGGTCGCGCTCAAGCGAGCGGGCGACTTCAGTCCGGCGCCGGGGGAGCGGCCTCGGGATGCGGCGGCTGCGGCCTGCGGTGGCTGTGCGCGGCCTCAGCGGGCGTCGGCGTGCTGGTGGGGGCTTCTGGCTGGGCGACGGGGTCGGCAGGCGCGGGCGCGCTGCGTTCTTCTCGCGCTTGGCGGCACGGGCCCGGATCTGGGCCCCGCGGGCCGTGGACTTTGCGTGGTGGCGCGAGGCATGCTCCGGTTCTGCGCGTAGTCGCGCAAGCGCGCTGGCGGCCAGGGATCCCTCATCCCTGGCGCGGTGGAGGCGTCGGGGACGCTGCGGGCGGCCGATCTGGGCCTTGCGGGCCCATGGCGTGGCCCCCCGACGACGCGGCGGCTGGGGACCAGACCTTTGACGGCTCCCGTCCCGATCTGGTGCTCCGGCAGTTGTTTGAAGCAGAGTGTGGTGCTGGTTTTGGCTGCTGCGTCTGGTGGTCGGCAGCGAGGTCACATGCTTTGGTGGCTGCGGTCCTTCAACCCGAGCTTCAAGCGAGCTCGATGGCGGAGATGGCATGCCAGGCGAAAGCTTTGCACCTATCCTGAGTAGGTGCCGATGACGACGGTGCCCACGGGAGCCGTACTCCTTCTTGAAGGCGTCTTCGTGAGCTACATCTCCTGCTGTCGCGGGTGTCTGGTGTCCTCCTGGTGAAAACCTGAGCTCCTCGTGAGCGGGCGACGGCGACAGTTATGCCGCTACCTTCTTGAAGGCGCCGCCTTTGGAGGCCTCGACACTTGTGGTGTGGTAGGTTTGCATCAACTAGGCATGGTTGCCTTGCGGCCGAAGATGGTGGACGCCGGGGCGGCGGCTCCGGACGGTGGATGGTGCGTCGAGGCGGCGGCCTCGAACGGCCTTGCAACTACCGGCGCATGGGGTGTGTTTGTGGTCTAACAAGGCATGGGTGGCCTGCTCGTGCTACGTGGGTAGCGAGTCCGTCGGCCCGGTTGGCGCGATCGGATGGTCGGTCTGACTGGCATGTCGGGGCGGCGGCCCCGGATCTTTTGGCGCGACGTTCGTGGTCTGCGGATGGTCGTCTAGTGTAGCCTGGGCTACGAGGTGTCTAGTCCGTGCGGCGTTGCGGCTCGAAACCGAGCAGGGGAAGCCGGAGTGGCGGCTCCGGGCGCGGATGTGTTTGTTTTGTGCAATGGTGGCTTTGTGTCGTGTGGGCGACGAGGCTCTGTTGTTTGTGCGGTTTTTCGACCCTTTTTTTCCTCAAAAATGGGGTCATTCTGTACGGTTTTTGGGCTCGGTTTTCCTCATAAACTGGGTCAACCGGTCGTCTTGACCTTCTCCTCTATTGCGATGAATATAACAGTTCTCCTGTTGTTATTCAAAAAAAAAAAAATTAGGTGTGTGCGTTGTGTGATCCACGGCCAAAGTAGTAGAGCTTGCAGTAGGTTCGGTCCTCAGCCAAAAGCATCATCTAGAAATTCACCAGGCAAGGAGCTAGCGTAGTTTGCTAATCAGTCACTTCACGTACTTGAGCGTAGAACCAACTTGGGTGAGACATACGTACATTCGAGCATGTAGAGGTAGGCTGTATACGTCTGGACTGGGTATGCCAGTGCTTCAAGGAGAAGTCCCCCAAAACACAGCCGTGGAAGATTGCTACAAAAACAGTTACGCTGTTTCGGCTTTGACAGATAACCCATAGTCGAGGAATGCAGCTTTTATTTGAGCTGGGAAGATGGGCAAGTTTATGCTTGGGCTAATCTCGGCTACAGTAGAGCCCATATGCCTCCTTATATGCTTTTCAATATTGTCAGCCCATAGTTGCCTAGCCGAAAGTTTGAAGACATCAAGCCCAGTTTAATTTCCTCCAGTCTGTCGCTTTCAGTTCTTTAGCACAGTCCAAACTAGGGTAGCAGGCCAGATTATCAGTATGAATCGAGTGGTTCTTCTGCTCGTCTTTTGTCCGGTCGTCAGGCCTCCCTTCTACTCGCCTTCCCTCTCCGGCTCTTGCCTGCTCACAGTCGGAAGTAATTTAGACTACTGTTATGTATATAACACTAGGCTAACTAGAAACTTAATTTGGCACATGGAAACATATGCTCCTGCCACTGGAAAAAATATTTTAAAATGTTAAAAAATATTTGAATAAAAAAATTTGCGCTTACATATCAATATTCTGCGTGCGTACATCAAGTTTTGTGAAAAAATCTACATTTTTTGTGACTTGTGTGAAAAACACAAAAACAAAAAAGCGTCATGTAGTAATATAGAGGTAGCATCATAGATAAGTAAATTAATTAGAATGTAGACTCATTGTGTCGTAAAAAAATATAATGTTAAAGTAACTAGCTATGTTACTTAATTTTTTTCTTATTAATTTATTACCACATCGGTCTAAATTACCGCTGAAATTACTTGCACTACGACTAATCAGCTAACGCAGCATGGGGGCACCAGCTGACAGCTGAATGCCTCCTCGTTGGTAAGACAGCAAGGTGATATTCAATTCTCTGCGAGTATTGAGTGAACTGTGAATTGTTTGCGAGCGGACCGCGTCAGGGGACGAGGCGAGCTCCGCCTCCCCTGAGCAACGGCGAAGGCCGTCGAGTCTGGTGACCCTGGGAGGGTTCATCGAGCGGGCGGAGGCGCTGGGGGGTGCCCTGCGTCACCGGCGGAGATCGGCGTTTGCCCCTGGCGGCAAGGGCTCGCGATTCTCCGCACCGACGCGCGCCTCGCCCCGTTTCCGGCGTCTGGGAGATGACCGGAGCCGGTGGAGCCCGACGGCGCGTGGGGGTGGCTTCGGGCTGCTGGAGCGACGGGCGGTGGCGGCCTCGCCGGAGGCCCTGCTGCCGCCGCCGACGCCGGTTTGCCGGCCACGGGAAAGCTCCTGTGCGGCGGTTTGCCCCATCGCGGGTCCGGGGCTGGGAGGGCCCGCACCTGGGCCGCTTGGTGGGCTGCTGATGGGCTGCGGCCTACATGTTGGGGATCATCCCCTCCTGCAGATCAGGGAGACTTGGGAAGAGGATTTGGGCCTATTCCCCGCGCTGGGCTCTGAGGCTGTTGACAAAGGATTAATTTGTCAATGCCTACAGATTGTAGACTAGGGTTTTGCTAGAAGTAGAGGGCAAGTAGATCTCGAAGGTTTCAGCTGAAAAGTACTCGACGATTGTAAAACTAGGGTTACGTTAACAGTAGATTCGATCCTTTCTTTGTCCCTCGACTCCCCCTTATATAGAGGGTGGAGCCGAGGGTTTCGTAATACACAAGTTACGAGTTCGGGTGGGTTTCGTATCCAACCCGTAAGATTACAAATCTCTATCTTTCCTAATACAAACTATCTTTCCTTAACACTAAGTGGGCTTCCGAGTCTTCTTATTCTTCGAATCTTGGGCCTTTAGTAAACCCCGGGTACCATCTTTGGCAGGCCCATTGGGGATATGTCAGTAGCCCCGAGATTTTCTTGAATCGAAGAATCAGGGAAAATCTCCAACTTTACTCATTACATAATCTTTCGATATGCAAATGCTATTTTGTACAGGGATAACGGTAATTGGGGCTAGTTCATCTGACGGATCAGGTACTAGTTAACTGCTCTAGTGGCAATCCGCAAAAACCTACTTCAAGATCACGTCCCTGGACATGATCTTGGGATACTTGTGTAAACTTCTACAGGTGCCGCTTAAGGTCTTACCATTCTGTCGAGTCCCAGTCATATTTTATCGGGTACCTAACGCGTCCGTTAGGATTTTTCTTCGTATCTGTGATACGGAAAAAAGTAATCCGCCGTCGGAGACGGTGCCACGCCGCTGAACGGATCTGGGTCTTACCTTCGCAAAGTTTTGCGGCATTCAGAGATTTATTCGCGACTTTTAGCGCTCTGAGAATATATTGTCGAGTGCTTTTTCGGTTGATGGAATAGCACATTTTATCGAGTCATATTTGATGACTTATTTTGTCTTCCCGATGGGAGTATATGTAGAGTTATCTGTGTAACTCGAAATATACTCACTTCTACTTCTTTATTTTAATATAAATTCATCGGGCACGCGAACAGCGTTCGATGGGAGTAGCCCCGGCTACAGCCAAGAACTTGTGCTTGGGTGTAGGCTCCACAGATAGTATCATTTGCCGCTATATTTATAATCCTTGTCGATATTTTTATATTTATCGGGTGCGCGACCAGCGCTCCCGATGGGAGTAGCTCCAGAGGCTATGAACAAATGCTTGCATTTGGTCATAGGCTCTCGCCATTTCTATCTTGTCATACTCGAAGTTTTCTTTTTTTCCAAAGTAGCCCCCGAGCGTTTGAGCAAAAACTTGTATTTGATCAAAGGTTCTCGAAATAATCTTGCGTTGTCGATAATCTCTCCAAGCTTCATAGTCGAGCTTTTCTTTTACCTTGATGACGTCGTTGCTGATGATAGCCACGATTTCTGTTTTGGAAACATGCGAGAACCGCTCCTCTCACTGCCTTGTGGGTCCAAATTCCTCATCGATTGACACGTCGTGCAAGTGGGGGACACATGTTCTCCACTTTTTCTGGCACACGTTCCGTAACCTCTTCAATGTTAAAATACTTTTTTACCCTTGTATTCACGTGGTTATCATCTACCACACCTCTTTTCCATCCAACGGTCCAACGTTTCGCCGCACCCCTATATAAGATCTTCTTCTTCCTCCTCGAGCACTTCTGCTCACGCCGTTCTCCCCTCTGCAAAATCTTCTCCTGCGCCCCACAACTCCTTGAGCTCATTGTTGATGCCAAGCTGCACTCCTGCGCCATTGTTGATGCCACCGCGTCGGTTGATCAAGCACAGCACGCCTGAATCATCAATGGCCGCCGCAGATCTGGGGACCGCGGAATGGGAAAGGTCCAAGATCACCAACCAAGACATCAATCTCTTGAAGAAGCTGGGGATTAGCAAGAAACCCAAGGCGGTGTGCTTCCCTAGTGAAGAAAGCTACCCAACCCCTCCAATGGGGTATCGGGTAAGTTTCGTCGATCATCTCATCCGCGGTCTTTCCGCCCCCATTCATCCTTTTCTCAGGATTGCTTTTTGTGTACGGTCTTCAACTTCACCATCTTACTCCTAACTCAATCCTCCATATCTCTATTTTCATCACCCTCTGTGAGGCCTTCCTTGGTGTCCAGCCTAACGGGCATTATGGAAGCGCATTTTCTTCTGTCGCCGTAATGGCTCTCCCAATGTCGCCTATAATATAGGCGGCGTTGTTATTTCCGTTCGCTCCACGATCAATTACTTCGACGTCAAACTCCCGATTCAGTTCAAGGGTGGCGCAAAAGTGGTTGTATATTCGGGAAGAGAACCATGGATGTGCTTGACAATATCCCTCCTTTCGATGGTGCCGAGAAAATCCTTCCCGCCGTTCTTGGGATGCGAAGCTACCGAGGAGGAAAAAGCTTCGAGAGAGGCCTTGATGACTCGCATCCATGAGTTGCAGAATACTCGTGGCAAAGAGGTGTCAGTATCCAAATTAACGTATTTCCTTAGAACAGTGCAGCCTCTTCGAGGCTCGCAAAAACCCTCTACGGAATTATCTTTGGCGATGAAGACACAGATCGCTTGTCGACAAATCTGGAAGTCAAGGACTTGGAAAGGCTTGTCCGAAAATTCTCGTCCCTCAACAAAAAAGATCCTATCCCTTCCTCTTGTCGTGTAAAACCATATAGCGCCACCAATGCGCTTCCTAAGGTAAACATTGTCGCTTAATTTGTTATTGCCTTGCTATTTTTGTTGTAACTCCTTTTTGACATCTTCCTTTATTTTTATATAGAACCATCCAAATCTTGTGTCGCTTACTCCCCTTCCTGAAGGTGGAGAAGTCGAAGAAAGGACCGTTATCTCCGACGATAACCAAGATGCCCCCTCTTTTGCTAATGAACCCGCAGATTCTCAAAAATCTGCGGGATCTGATGAAAAGGAGGCTGCCTCTGAAGCCGCATCGGCACAATCTCCTCCTCCTTTGTTTCTCCAAAGAACAAAAGGAAAAGGAATGATGTCGAAGATTCCGGCACCTCCAAACCCGAAGAAGATGTTCCTTCACGCCAGAAGGCAGCTTATGATCCATATCTTGAGACCGTCATCAGTTCGTAAGTTCCCTTTCTCTCTTTTTTATTTCACTTGAAGATTTTTGTCTATCTTGCTTTTTATGTTGCCAACATTTAATCGTAGTGATGATGAAGAAGAAGTACCAACTTCTAATGTGGCTGCTCGAACAGTACGTCACATACAGTCGCCTCGAGACGCCGGTTGAAGGAGAGGAAACTTCGCCTCCTCAACAAAATGTCGGCGCTGCTACACCTCCTTCAAGCCCCCTTGTCCCTTCACCAAAAAGGGCAAGGATTGTGACAATCCCGGAGCCTACTCTCCAATTCAGTAGCTCCTCTAACCCTCTCTTGGATGATGTAAGTTTTTATTTTACTTTTCTTTGTCTATATTTCCTCTGTTTGCTTCTGTGTGCCCTCATGTTTTGGCCATATCGACATGTTCTTTATCTGTCTTTTTTTAACAGCCTATGATGAAGGATCTTTTTCGTATCGGTGCTCAATTCATTGGGTACCGTGATTATGCCAGCAAAACTGAAGGTAATGCCTGGCTGCTTTCTTTTTTGCTCCTGTTTTCTTACTCCTTTGTTGTCGATACTTTTAACTGATTTCAACTTTCTTGGCAGAAAAACTGGCGGAAGTCAACTTGCTCAAAAATTAGAGCAAAGTGAAGAAGCTCGTAGAGAAGCCGAGTCGGATCTTTGTTCAAGCTAGCGAGAAAGGCGACAAAGCCAAGGCCGATCTTCTTTGTGTCGAAGATCTTAGGAAGCGACTTCACGATGCCGAAACTTCGCTAAGCGAGCATATAACTTCACAATCTGCTCGTGAAGAAGCGATCCTTAAGCGTTTAAGGACGCAAAATCGTCGTTTTGTCAGTAAGTATCTGAGCCACTTCATATCCTTTGAACTCTTTTTTTTTCTGCACTCATTTGTTGATCGGGGATTTTTTTTTATTTTGACAGATAACACCTCTCAAGAATTTGAACTTGAAGATCCCGACAATGATCCTCTCCTTGACGTCGTTTCGTTCCTTGAATTTCATGGGACAGAAGCACGCGAGGGCATTGATCAGGCTAGGACAGGGCTATCTCGACTCTTCCCCTACTTCTTCCCGAAGAAAGAGGAACCCGCAACTTTCCTTGCTCTTGCCAAGTGCTTTAATCCACCAGAAGATCTTGGGCTAAAGATGCGCCAAGAAAATTTGAAGGTCGCTGTTGAAAGCACTTGTTGCCTTGGTCGTGATAGTCAACAAACTATCGTGGGCGAAAGTGGGCGACACGGAACAGATAGAGCAGACGAAATGGCGATCGTTGATCAAGGCGGCAAAGCCCAACTCAAAGAAAATCATGTCTTATTTCGGGATCAAGCCATCTTCGACTCCTAGTTCATCAAAGCCGGAGGTCTAGTTGAATGCCCCTTTGCTTTTTGTTTTTAGTTTACCTCCTTCTTTTGGCACTGTCGCCATAGTGTTCTTGGCAATGACTGCTTCAGTGGGTCTCTAGATGTCCTTCCTTTGTAATAGACATGTATATATTATGAGAATGAATGAAAATCTATCTTTTCCTCAACGATTGATGTCGAAATTTATTTTTTAGTTAATTTTTGACAACTATACGTCAACTCCCGGTCCTTCCGAAGTTTTTCCTTCGTCTTCTTCGAAGAAAACCCCTGTTGCTGTTAAATTTGTTGAAGATTCTGCGAGTAAAGATTCAAGAACTTCGACAACAACTTCAATCCATGAAGAGGCAATCCCTTATGCTCATGGAACAGTCTCGAAAATCTTCGAGAGGGAGAAAACTGCGCTCCAACAAGCTCAAGATGCCATAACTGAAAAGGATGCCGCCGTTGCTGAAGCTGCTGCAGCTACATCCCGTGAAAATTTTATGCTTGAACTGTTGACAGATGCTAGCTTGGATATGGCAGGTATGCTTCATTGTCGTGTTTTTTCCTTTTCCTCCTTGCTTGTCTCCTCGCTTCTTGCTGATTCTTTCGAAAAATAGGTTCTTTTTTGGATGCTGCTACTGAAGATGAGCGTGTCGAGGCTCGGTCCAATGTACTTCTTCGGCTTGCCGAGACTCATGGTTCAAGTTTTTGGGGCACGCTGAGCGAACTTGCCAGATTGTTAGGTTTCGGGATCGTGCACTCCGGGTTCGCGATTATCTCGACCTGTACGGGACTCTGTCTCTGGTCTATGGCACTATGTTTCCTCGGAACAAGATGCAGACTCTTCTGCTTTAATGGACAAATTTCGGATGCTCCTCGAATCCACGGCTTTGTGCGGGCCCAATTGGCTGCCGGCACGGTTGCTATGATTATGATAAAGATCGCTACCGAGTTAGACGTGGGGCAGATTGTTCCAAAGTGCTTGGCCAAGATGGCGAAGAGAAAAAGAACTTCGGCAAGTATGATGATGTTGTTACTCCTGTTGAAGATATGATGGATGAACTTCTTCGGATGGATGCCGAATTCTTCGTGAAGGGCAGCTACGCGAGCATAGCACTCGTCTGTAAATAATGAGCGATTGACAATAGACAACATACTGGGGAATCCCTGAAGACAAGCTGCTCCAATAATTGTATCTTGTGTATATATTTTGTATTGTAAAGTCACTATGTTTTTATTTTCAACGCCAAGCCCCCGGGCGTTTTGATGGCAGTATTTTTGTTTTATAGTGCGAGGTTACCCAAGGCAAAATAAATACTGTATTGTTTTTGTGGGTATGAGCCCCCGAGCTTTATGTTGACCGCTGTTTGTCGATATATTTTTATTTTGGCGAGGTATTTCATACCAAGGCGAGATATTGTCGCGAATTGTATTTTGTTGGCACCATATATATATATATATATATATATATATATATATATATATTGTATCTTTGTGGGGGGAAGCCCGTGTCGAAAAGATATATAATTCCATATCTTTATTGCAGCACCGCAAGCCCGCCTCATTAAAAACCTTTCTCGGCCCCACTCGGTGCCCCGAAAAAGGAAAAGAGTGCGTCTGAAAACTCGCGGGCGTTTCAGTACATTGTATGTTTACAAAGGAGACTATATTTCGACATTTAGGCGTAAAAAGCGCACGTTCCAAGGATTTGGCTCGGCAATCCTGTCTTCTTGTCTTTGATTCTGTATGCTCCTCCTTCGATTACTTCTGTGATGTAAGGTCCTAGCCATGGTGACTCAAGTTTTTCATGACTTTTTTGGTTGAGTCGCAAAACCAGGTCACCAACTTGGAAGGATCTTGGCCGCAATCGTCGACTGTGGTAAATTTTCAGGTCTGATGATTTGGCAACTCGTGACAGGACTTCGTCTCGAGCTTCATCAAGTGCGTCAACATCATCCTCCAAAGCTTTTCTCGAAGTTTCTTCATCATATTCTGTAACTCTCGGAGAATCATGCTCTATTTCTATCGGCGGGACTGCCTCGGCTCCATGGACTAGAAAGAACGGCGTCTCCTGTGCCGTATTTGGTGTTGTTCGAATACTCCACAACACACTTGGCAGCTCCTCCGGCCAAGTATGCCGAGCTTTCCAATGGTCCTAACGGGCTTTTTGATACCGTTGCAAATGATGCCATTGGCCTTCTCGACTTGACCGTTGGTCTGTGGATGTGCACAGACGCAAAACTTAATTTGATACCCACTAGCAATATGCCTTGAACTCCTTGGATGTAAAATTGCTGCCGTTATCTGACAATGCTGTGAGGGACTCCAAATCTGAAGACGATGCTTTTCACAAACTTGATCGTCGACGCGCCATCCGGTGAATTTATCGGCTTTGCTTCTATCCACTTAGTAAATTTGTTGACAGCAACGAGCATATACTCATATCCTCCTGGCGAAGCTTTGTGTAGTTTTCCCACCATGTCGAGACCCCATTGAGCAAAGGGCCAAGACAGTGGGATTGGCATAAGTTACGCTGCGAGTGAGGTTTTGCCGCGAATCTTTGACACGCATCACAGGTTCGCACTATTTCCTCGCGTCCTCGATTCTTTGTTAGCCAATAAAATCCTGCTCGAAGACTTTGGCGCAATAGCTCGGCTGCTCGCGTGATGCTGCATATTCCTTCGTGTACGTCTTTTAGGATGATCCTTCCTTCTTCGGGTGTGACACACCGCACGAGATACTTCGTTTGTACAACTCCCCTTTTACTACGGTGAAAGCTTTTGATCTTCTAATTATCCGCCTTGCTTCAACTGGTCGTCGGGTATTGTTTTCCTTAGGATGTATGATATATAGGCCTGCATCCATGGAATTTGCACCATCATGACTAGCTCCTGTTCCTCTTGTTCTTCTACTGAGTCTTTGGTGGTACTAGCAGATTTCTCTTTTTTCTCCTTCTTTATTTTCGCTGGCTTTGTTGATCTCTCGCTTATTTCTTCCCAAAACACGCCTGGGGGGATCGCGAGACATTGTGACCCGATGTTTGCAAGAACATCGGCTTCATTGTTACTTAGCCTGCTGATGTGGTTTACCTCGCATCCATCAAACAATTTCTCCAGCTCATTGTACACCTCCTTGTATGCTATCATACTTTCGTTGACTGCATCACATTGGTTCATAACTTGCTGTGCCACCAATTGTGAGTCGCCGAAGATTTTCAATCGGGTTGCGCCGCAAGCCTTCGCCATCTTCATCCCGTGTATGAGAGCTTCATATTCTGCTTCGTTGTTAGACGCGTTTGGGAACGTCATCCGTAAAACATATTTCAACTTGTCGCCTTCGGTGATACCAATATCACACCTGCTCCAGCACCTTCCAACCTTTTGGACCCGTCGAAGTTCATGGTCCAAGTTCTCGATAAATCTGGAGGCCCCGTGTTTGTAGCTCCATCCACTCTGCAATGAAATCTGGTAGAACCTGCGATTTTATTGCCTTTCTTTCATACGTGATGTCCAGGGGAAAGTTCTATTCCCCAAAGGGAGACACGACCCGTAGCTTCTGGGTTGTTCAATATGTTTGACAAAGGAGCTTCATAGACCACTATTATCGGGTGCGCCGAGAAATAGTGTCGCAGTTTTCTTGCTGTCGTGAATACTCCATATGCCGTTTCTGGTATTGCGGATACGATGTTTTGAGGGCGTGCCGATGAAATATCTGGCCTCTGAACTCCATGGAGCTTTCCTTCTTCTTCTCTCTCAACTACTAGGGCTGTGCTGACCACGAGGTGTGGCTGCAATGTATAGGAGGAGAGGTTCTTTCTCTTTAGGCGCCACCAAGATTGGTGGTGTCGAGATTGTGCGTTTGAGATTTTGAAAGCTCTCAGCTTCCTCGTTCCATTGAAATTTCTCCCCTGTTTGATCAATGCATAGAACGGCAACGCCTTTTCTCCTAACTTTGGCGACGAATCTGCTTAAAGCTGCGACTCGCCCCGTCGTTGTTGTATTTCTTTCAACTTTGTTGGCTTTCTCATAGTGATGATGGCCTGTATTTTTCGGGGTTAGCTTCAATCCCTCTTGCTGATACTAGGAACCCGAAGTTCTCCTGCGGGAACTCCAAAAGAGCACTTTGTCGGGTTCAGCTTGAGCAGAACTTGTCGAGGTTGTCGAAGGTTTCCTTCAAATCTTCGATCGAGTCGACCCCTTCTTTGATGTTATCACGACATCGTCAATGTAGACTTGCACATTTTTTCCAATCTGTGTTGCTAGGCATACATCATCCAGCGATATGTTGCTCCTACGTTTTTCAAACCAAAGGGCATTGTTTTGTAGCAAAACACGTAAGGTGTTATGAACGCTGTCTTGGCTTCATCTTCTTCTTAATCTGATCTGGTTATAACCGGACGCGTCCTAAAAGGAAAGATGTTCGCATCCTGCCGTGGAGTCGATGATTTGATCGATCCTTGGGAGGGGAAAGTGATCCTTAGGACAATGTTTATTGACACACGTAAAGTCGACACACATGCGAAGGACTTTTGTGTGTTTCTTCGGCACCATCACTGGGTTAGATACCCACGTGGCTTGTAGATATTTCTTTAATAAAACCAGCATCTTTGAGTCGATCTATTTCGATAACATAGCTTTGCGGTTGGGTTAGAAACGCCGCAAAGGTTGCTTGTTGGTCTCGCGAGAGGATCCAAATTGAGGTGGTGCTCGGCAAGTTCGGGTACTCCTGGCATGTCAGTTGGACACCATGCGAAGATTTTCTAGTGCTCATGGAGGAACTCGACGAGCGCGCTTTCCTATGCGATATCCATGTTTGTTGCAATGGATGTCGTTTTCTTTGGGTCTGTCGGGTGGATCTGTACCTCTTTTGAATCCTTGGTTGTGTTAAAAGTTGGCTCCTTAGAAGACCTCCCTACTTGGCAGCACATCCGGTGAACCTTGGCGCCATATATTCCTTGCATCCCGAAAGTTTCGAGTCGATGAAAATCCTTGTCGCATTTATCGAGATAACGCGAAACTTCCTTTGATTGTGATAGGTCCCTTGGGCCCGGGCAACCTCCACAACAGTCGTATAGTGTGTACTGCCATGAACAGCGCTGGTCGTCCCAACAGAGCGTGATATTGCGACGGGAAATCCACAACTTCGAATTCCAAATTCTCTATTCTGTAATTTTCTCGGGTTCCAAACTGAACGTCGAGATTGATCTTGCCCAACGGATAACTTGGCTTCTCTGGTGTGATCCCATGGAAACGTGTGTCAGTTGGTTTCAAGTTCAGGATATGTTCATCTTCCTCAATGTATCTGCATACATAAGGTTTAAGCTGCTGCCGCCATCTATGAAAACTCTCGACACATCAAATCCAGCAATTACTGCGGGTAAGATGAGTGCCGATTGTCCTGGTCGAGGAACTTGCTGCGGATGATCCGTGATTGTAAAGCCAATGTCTTGCCCTGACCAATTTAAGTACTCAGTTGGTGGAGGCATCTTTTGCCATGAACACTTGTCGTGAGATTACCTTCTGTGCCCTATTGGATGGCCTGGCTTTCGAATCATCGAGACCGCGCCGTTAGAATTAGGATCAACATATGGAGGTGGGTGTGGTGCTGCCGCTATTGAGCTGGTGTCGATTTTCGTTCGTGATTGCGGGAGGAGGTGGGAGGTGGATCTCGCTCCTTGGCCCCTGGGGTTTTGTTCATGGCTTGGGCATTTGCAATTCCTGCAGCTCGCAACATTGCACGAAAATTTCGGCAGTCGGAGATGTCTGATTGCCTCTTTCCGTTGTTGTCGAGATAAAAGTGCATTTGACACGGGCCGTTCATCATCTCCTCGGGGACACGTAAGGTCTTTGAAACCTTGGTCCACTATTTTGCTGTTGCCCGGAATCACCTCTATTGTCGCCTTGTTGCTCATTACTCCTTTGATAGTCATCTCGACTATTCCCTCCAGGATTTCCCCGCCCGATATATGGCCGGAGCGTCGTTGTTGTAGAACTGGCGAGAAAATCGCCTTCTATTTTGATAATTTCGACCACGATCCTCTTCGGGCGACCTGTGTCGCTTGTTGTATATTGCGTCTTCTCCATCTGCCCACTTAGCTATCTCCATTAGTGCTTGATATGGTCTTAGTTAGTTCTCCCTAAATCCTCGACGAAATCTCCTCGCGAATTCCTGAAACGCATCTATTGCTCTCTCGTCAGATATATCCTGCCGAGTTTTTTATAATGTTCCACCGCTGTATATATTTTCTCATCGACTCATCATGTTTCTGTCGACACGCCCTCAATTCTTCCAATGATGCAGGTTTTTTGCAGGTGGATCGAAATTTTTTCACGAAGATATCCTCAAAATTATCCCAGCTGTCGATGGAGCCTGGGGGGAGTTTCTTTATCCAAGATCTTGCGGCACCACTCAAGTGAACTTGGATACTTTGCATAGCTGTTGCTCTGGTTCCTCCTACCAGCTTCACCATCTCGAGATAATCCACGAGCCGATCCTCGGGATCCTGTTCGAATTTCTTGAAATTCTCGGGTAACTTGAACCCTTTTGGGGTCTTTCGAACTCTTCTCGTAAAGCACGGGAGTCCACACATATCTTCGTCGGCAACTTCGGTGAGTGGACGTTCTCTTCTTTCTTGTCGCGCTCTATCCACCCTTACTTGAACTGCTGTGTCTCTTGCTCCACTTGTTCTCGGTGGATCTTGAACCGTTGTAGTGGGTCGTGGACTATTTTGCCTAGGATTTCCTTCGGGAGGCGTGGCTCCAAATGCTGTTCCCATAACTCCTACTCCAGCCATTGCCATGTTGAACAATGGTTCTCTCGGGTCCCCAGGAGGTGGTGGGGCGAGGATGTAGCTTGCATTGCCATGTAGCCTGCTGGCGTTTCGGGATGATATTTCCCCTTGTATCAATCGTCATGAAAGACATGTCGAGATTTTGAATTATGTTTCCCCTCTCTTCTTGGGTATATTTTGCAGCCGAGATCTCGATCTCCTTCGAGCCTCTCTATGGCTATCTGCCGAAGTTTCCGATTGTCGATGAGCTCTGCTCGGCCTTTCTGACGTGAAGCTGCCTCTTTTCTCCTATTCAAGGATGATGTCTGTTTTTCCAACTCTCTACTTATCGAGCAAGTCTATATTGATATGCTTGTAGTTCTTGTAGTAGTGGTGGT
Source organism: Lolium multiflorum (assembly GCA_030979885.1). Taxonomy (NCBI): domain Eukaryota; kingdom Viridiplantae; phylum Streptophyta; class Magnoliopsida; order Poales; family Poaceae; genus Lolium; species Lolium multiflorum. The sequence continues at coordinate 284,041,303 of CM061750.1, forward strand.
CATTGGTTCTGAACCATCCATGGCTCTTGCAGCCCTATCCCACGCTGCGGAGTTGGACTTTTGCGCGAGTTGAAGACCCAACATATTTAGTGCCTAAGCCTTTTAAGATCAGCGGGATCGATGTATGGATTTCCCAAATCATCGAAAGCCTCGATGTTTGGTTCCGATCGGCCTGCCTCTTCTATTGCATAGATCTGATGGTATTTTGCGTATTGATTTTTGTCGGGATTGGTGACACCATCATATAGATTGGTGAAGACCTTTCCGATGGCTGCAGACTTGTCGATGAAGTTGAAGCTGTCGATCTGTCGGAATCGCTGCTTATAAAGGAGTCCGGACGACTCGAAAGATGTGTTGAAGATCTTGGTGAGCTTTCCGTTTGCCTTGGTGTCGATGAAGCGTGGCGACGAAAACTCCTCGTCACTCGGCAAAAGAGAATCGATCGCTGAAAATTCCGACGAGATCGGAACTTCAAGACGATAGGATCCTTCTTTGTTGACGCCAAATCGGAATTCTCCGAACGTCATGACGATGGGCTCCTCCAGATAGGCACATGCATCCATACGGGAGGACGGGTGAGGAATAAAATCGACTAGATCAGTTTTTCCTGGTTACCTCGATCCATCGCATTGCTTGCTACCGACGAAGTCGACGATTCTGGACGTGCCATCGAGATCAGCTCCTTGCAACCTCTAATTCCCACAGACGGCGCCAATTGACAAAGGATTAATTTGTCAATGCCTACAGGTGTAGACTAGGGTTTTGCTAGAAGTAGAGGCAAGTAGATCTCGAAGGTTTCAGCCGAAAAGTACTCGACGATTGTAAAACTAGGGTTACGTTAACAATGAGATTCGATCCTTTCTTTGTCCCTCGACTCCCCTTATATAGAGGGTGGAGCAGGGGTTTTAATACACAAGTTACGAGTTCGGGTGGGTTTCGTATCCAACCCGTAAGATTACAAATCTCTATCTTTCCTAATAAAAACTATCTTTCCTTAACACTAAGTGGGCTTCCGAGTCTTCTTATTCTTCGAATCTTGGGCCTTTAGTAAACCCCGGGTACCATCTTTGGCAGGCCCATTGGGGATGCCTATGTCAGCTGTTTCTGGGCCTTCCGTGGGCGGGGCAGCGGTGGCCCAGCCAACGCCCTCTATTTGGCTGTGGATGCCTCGGGGATGCACCACTCCATCTCTAGGTTTCCCAGCAAGAGCGAGTGAGGTCCGGCGGCGCTCGTCTCGCCCACACAGATCCCTCTCTCGCATCCATCCCCCTCCACCTCTCGTGCGTTCCTTTGCGGAGGTGGTGGTGAACGGGGCGCGGACGAGCATGGGGGAGCGCGGCGGAGGCGGGGACGGGCGGTACAAGAGGCGCTACGACGGCTACGACGAGGAGGCATGGCGGCGGGACGGCGGGAGACGGCAGCAGGAGGAGCCAAGGCAGAGGTACCAGGAACCAAGGTACCTTGACCAGGGCCCGGGGGACTGGGGTCCGCCGCCGCCATGGTACGAAGAAGAGCAGCAGAGGAAGATGAAAGCAGATGCGGCCAAGGCAAGGAACAAGGTGGCCGCCAACCGCGGCGGGGGCCAATGCAGCGGTGGACATGGCGTCCCAGCCAAAGCCAAAGGGGCGGCTAAGGGGTCGGCCATCCCAGCGAAGGCGAAGGGCAAGAACAAGGTCTCCGACAAGGGGCCGGCGGCGGGGGAATGCTTCCGATGCGGTCAAGAGGGGCACTTCCAGGCGGACTGCCCCAATGACCCTCTCTGTGTTCTTTGCAGCAGGGCCGGCCACATCTCGGCCAACTTCCCGACGCGAGGACGGCAACTGATGCTGCAGACCATGGGGCACGCTATCTCGGGAGGGGGCTTCTACAACATTGATGTGGACCCTCTGCCAGACCAGCCCACATGCGACATCTTTGAAGCCATCATCCATTTCCCGGCAAAGGCGCTGTCGGTGGTGCAGCTGTCCGATGAGCTCAAGGCGCTGGTTGATGAGCTGTGGGACTGGCAGGTGACCCGACTCTCCGAGACGGAGTTCTCGGTCCGCTTTCCGTCGAGGGCGACGCTGCGGATGAGTACTGGCAGCGGGAAGCTGTACCTACCGTTGAGCCAGTGCGACACCAACATTCGGGAAGCCTTCACCGACCCCAAACCGGCCAAAGCGCTGCCGTCGGTGTGGGTGCGGCTGGCAGGGGTGCCAAGAGTTGTCATGACCAGGGAGAGGCTCATGGCTTGCATGACCATGGTGGGGCGTCCAGTTGACGTCGACGAGTTGTCTCTAAAGAAGTGGAAGACAGAGCCTATACGCATGCGGTTCCAGTGCCGCTACCCTGAGCGCATCAAGGGCACGGTGCAGCTCTTCGTCAATGGCGAGCCTTTCACCATTGGGGTCCAGGCAGAACTGGGTGGGGCCGGCGGCGGTGGGGACGGTGGACCGCCCAATCCCCCGGCGCCGCGCGACGATGGTGAGGATGACGAGGACTCGGAGGAAAGAAGCTCGGACATGGAGGCGTGGAACAAACATCGCAAGAATGGCAAGAGCAAAGCCGCGCCTCAGGCCAGCTCCCAACTCGGCAGGGGTGCGGGCGGGGCTTCTCTGGCAGGCCTGGGTGGCTCGAGCAGCGCGCCTCAAGCGCGTCGCCCTGCAGTTGATGGCCTGGATCAATACGGCTCTAATCTCTCCCTGCTCCCGGACCTATGTGCGCTGCGCAAGGAGCTGTCTCCTTCCATCAAGGAGATATCCAAGGCCATGGAGATGGAGCAGACGCGGCTGGAGCCTGAAGCTTCGATCCTGTCTGGGGAGACCATGTCGCAGGTCACGGACCCGGTTGGGTCTTGGCTGCTGGATAGCCCGTGTGGCGACCACAGGGCACAGGTGGGCCTCTCCCTGCCTACCCAGGGGAACCATGCCATCGCTGTGGCCTCTCCTGAACCTATGGCTGGGCTGGTCAATGAGGCGCCAACTCCGCTTGCGGATGACGCCCTGCTGAAGGAGGCGACGGCGGCGGTGTCCATGGCGAAGGGGAAGAGGACCAAGGTGGTGACAGTGGGGATCACGAAGACCCAAACCCAGCTGAGCACGAGGAACGCGGGAGCTGCATCGCACATCCCGGCGCTGGAGAAGGCACAGCGGCGTACGGCGTAGAAGAATCTGGACTCAGGTAACTTCTCAGCCCTCGACGCCTACCCCGACTCTCATTTGTCGTCCGTGGTTAAGGATAGTTGCTTAGTTTTTACTCCGAGTGCGGGCACCCCTTTGGAGGCTCTCTCGCTCATTAGAGCCAAGGAGAAGGCCCAGGCAGCTCTGGCGGAAGCGGCGTTCCGCAAGTCGCAGACGGCGGAAGCCGCGGCCAGGGAGGCCGAGAGCGCAGCCAGGGAGGCGGCTCTCCAGGTTGAGGTACTCGATGCGGCCCCTGTGGGGGGGCGTCGGACACACCTATCGGTCAGGCTCTTGGTGTTGAGGATGCTAGGGAGGCACAGGACACCAGGGGCGCTGGGGTGAGCTCCTTGTCAACACCCGGATTTTTAAGTCCGGATGCCTATTATGTCATACATCGCAGGCCAAGTAGTTGCGAGTCATAATATATCACAGTCATCAATTACAAAATAATGTCTTACAATTTGGACTCACATGATCCATATTACATGAATAGTTGATCTATTGATCAACGAACTGATCAACGAGCAAACATAAGTTCATAGCGGAAGCGTAAAGATAAAGGGACTCTATAGTCCACAGGCCAACGCTTGACGTCAGCAGACTCCTAGTTGTTGTAGACCTCCTGCTGACCGTCCTCTTCGTACTGCTGCTCCTCTTCATAGTCTGGCCATTTGAATAGCCAGGGACACAGCCGTGAGTACTTTAAGTACTCGCAAACTAATACTAGTGTAAGTGCTAGCAATACTAGAAAGGGGGTGCTAAGCTCTAGTTTCTTTGCATAAAGCCAATTTTAGTTCACAATTATTTGCTAAAGACTTATTCATGTGCTAACTAACTCAAGTGGGAACATTAGTGTCATTCCCACAACTCTGTTGGGTTTCAATAAACAAGTCACCATTCACCATTCATTTTATCAACATTGTCAAGATCTAACACTGGAAACTGTATGGCCTTTCCAACCGTCCGTAACCGTGGACACGGCTATTCGAATAGGTTTACACTCGCAGAGGTTGCACACTTGTGCCACAACATTTGATTTCATCCGTCGGGATAACCCGAATCATCGTAACAGGACGCGGATCATCAACCATAACCTTTCATTTACTAACCCTAGCATGAGCACCTCTCCCCATGAGCTTGGCCTCCAGTGAAGACAACCATCACTGGGAACTGCACAGGGCTTGGCCATACAATTCACCTCAATTCACATCATTTCTCAACAATGGAGGCAGCCTCGGCATAACCCCTATGATGTATGTTCAGAGGGAACCCATACTAAGATACATAAACTTCTAGTTAAGCCCTTACCCATAATCAGGTGTGGGGGTACTCAAGAATTGGAAAGGTATCGCATCCAACCCAATATTAGTTTTTAATCAAAAATCACTATCTTCTCTTGGTCATATTCACCTTCAAAATTCATTCCATAGTTTTCATCATCATCATTTCACCACACATGTTCCCATCTAGAGTAGTCATTTTTAATTTAGCACTAGCATCTAGGTATGAGGGGTGCTAAGTACTTTGCTTTGCTTCTAGGCTAACTTTGATACTCTTGTACTAATCTAACATTAACCCCATTGAATCATGAATCAAAAAGTACTTTGATAAAACAACGGTAAATAAAGCTTGGAAATAAAACTAGGCTCATGAACATAAAGTAAAATGGGTAATGCCTTGCTCATGGTGAGCTTGACACTTTGCAAGAGTATTATCTTGCCTTGGTTGGGGAATTGATCAAAGTGGTCTTCTTCTCCTTGGAAGTAGACCTCCTCCTCCTCTTGATACTCCTCGGTACTAGCGTCTAAAATACGAATACGGGGTACACAATCATCACACCAAACTTATTTACTAAACTAAGCACACACATGATTTACACAACTTAAACTAGTATCACCCATTACTATTAAGTTGGTGGATGTGTTTTTCTTATTTAAGAAAAATAATTTCCTCTCATATTAACTTAGGTGTTATTTTTATTTATTTAGAGAAATAATTTCCCCTCATTATCCTATTAAGATTTAATTTATCTCATGAATACTATATGACCTAGGTTGACCAAAGTCAACCTCTTCATACTTATCATTTACGAAAATGATTTAAATGAGGTGTAGCACCTCATATAATTTAATCCTAGCATGGTAAATATTTAATATCATAAACAAACCATATGAGACCTATATGACCAGAGTCTCTACCTCATTTTGGATTGTTCATGACAAGATTTAAATGAGAGAAATAATCCCATATGATTTATTAATATTTTTGGACAATATCTTTGACTAGAATTAGCCATATAGTCCTTTAATTAAACTAGGCCATGATTATTCAAAGTAAGCATGGCATATTTTTGTAAAAACAGTTAGTACAAGTGTAATGTGATTTATAGGAGTTGTAATTAACTTAAAAGCAGTTGTGGTTGATTTTTAATAATTTTTCTAAGGCAGAAAAGTCACTGCCTTGTTTATTTTCTCACTTTAATTCTATAATAGATCTAGGTTTCGAACCAGTGGCATTGTGTAGCTAAAATCCTAAGCTTTCCAAATATATAAAATTTGTAAAATTTGGTTGGGTGGATTTTCTCCTATTTAATTTTGAATACAGCACGAGAGAGTATTTAATTAGATTCGAAAATTCAGGTTTGAATTTGGTGGGCTTAGGCGGGAAGGGTGGTTGGGCTGCACAGGGAAAAGAAGTGGGCCGGCCCAGTACTGCGTCCAGCGCAGCGGGCCGCCTGACAGCATGGGGTCCGCGCGTCAGTGGGTGGTGGTCAGCGAAGCGGTACGGGGACGTAACAGCCGTGCGATTAGGCGATAGATCGACGGCCCAGAGGGGTCGTCGTCTCCGGCGAGAGATGAACTTACTGGCGGCGGAGGTAGGGGTCGGAGCGGCCGTCGGAGCTCCGGCGAGCGTCGGAGTGGTGCGCGGCGACGTGGTCGACGACGAGGATCACCCTGGTAGCAGCGGCGCGTCCTGGGGTGGCCTCCTTCTCCGGCGAACTCCGTGTACTGGCGGCGGCGGCGACCTTGCAATTGAGGCCGTGGGGTGGCTAATCGGACGAATTGAGGGGTCGAGGAGAAGCTGGGAGATGAGAGGAAGCTGTGAGCATGCTTGGATTGAGGAGAGGGGCGCTCCTTTTATAGGCGCGGGATGTGGCCGTGGAGCTGGGATGAAGTCATCCATGGCGTCGGCGGTAGGGGGCACAGGGGTACTGGTGATGACGCTCGCGTGCAGGCGACGTCATGGCGGTGCTGTGGAGCTTCATTGCGGAGAAAACGATGCACTAGCGCGCTCGTGAGCTTGAAGGGAGCGGGCAGTGCCGTGGCGGGTCTCGTCGACGGTGACGATGGCCACAGCGTTCCCGCGGCCCATCGGCCATGTCCTGGCGTTCCCTGGTGGCCTGGCGCGTCTACTGGCGAGCGGTGGTGGCAAGTGGAGGCGTGGTGCGTCGGGGCTTCGTCATGCTCTGGCGTGCCCGTGGCGTTCGCCGTGCGCGCTCTGTCGCGTGCGTGCACGTCACTGGCACGTCTGGGCGCGGCTCGGTCCGGTCAATGTGGTGCGAGATTTCGTCGAGGCTGGAGTCTGGCACGACCAGGAGAGTGAGAGGGAGCTAATGGACAAGGTGGTTCAGGGTGGAGGTGACCAGAGAGGAGGGTGGCATGGTGGTGCATGACATGCCACGGCATGGGCTGGTTTTGGTCGTGGTGACCAAGGTCCAGTGCTTGCAGGGGCTTGGACTGATGATGGGAGGTTGATGACCCACAAGTATAGGGGGTGTATCGTAGTATCTTCGATAAGTAAGAATGTCGATCCCAACGAGGAGCAGAAGGTGTTGACAAGCAGTTTCGATGAAGGATTCACTGTAAATGCTCACATACAAGTATTCAAGGGGTTTTGATATTGCAGATAAATAAAATACAAGTAAATAAAATGCGAGAGAAATAATTGCAGCGAGTGGCCCAATCCTTTTAGCACAAAGGACAAGCCGGTTTGTTTACTTATAAAGACCAAACGTTCTTGAGGACACACGGGGATTTTAGTCTAGTGCTTTCGCTTCATACGACTAATTAATCTTCATTGTTTTGATAAGTGTTGTGTGGGTGAACCTATGCTAATGCACCGCCCTTCCTAGGACTAATACATACTTGTGATTATACCCCTTGCAAGCATCCGCAACTGAAAGTAATTAAGATAAATCTAACCACAGCCTTAAACTCTGAGATCCTGCGATCCCTCTTGCATCGATATACCAACGGGGGCTCAGGTTTCTGTCACTCCGGCAACCCCGCAATCAGCAACCGAATACAAGATGCACTCCCCTAGGCCCATAAATGGTGAAGTATCGTGTAGTCGACGTTCACACGACACCACTAGAAGAATGACACCACAACTTAAATATCATAACATTGAATATTACTCAACCATAGTTCACTACTAACATTTAGACCTCACCCATGTCCTCAAGAACTAAACGAACTACTCACGAGACATCATATGGAATACAATCAGAGGTGATATGATGATGAATAACAATCTGAACATAAACCTTGGTTCAATGGTTCCACTCAATAGCATCAATAACAAGTAGAAATTAACACCGGGAGAGTTTCCCCTATCAAACAATCAAGATCCAACCCAAATCGTTACAGCGGTGACGAGGTGCAGCGGTGGTGATGGCGGTGTAGATGGTGGAGATGATGATGATGATGATGGAGATGATGTCCAGCTCGATGACGATGGCGATGGCGTCGATTTCCCCCTCCGGGAGGGAATTTCCCCGCGGATTCCTGCCAGCCGGAGAGCTCTTTTCTCTCGGTGTTCTCCGCCCCCGAGAGGCGGTGTAACTCTTCGCGAGGTACCCTCTGGCTTAGGTTTTCGGGACGAAGCGATGCGCGAAGAAAAGGAGGCGAAAGGGCTGTGGGGCCCCCACACAACAAGGTGGCGCGGCAGGCCATGGGCGCGCCGCCCTGTTGTCTGGGCCCACCTTGGTCCAGCTGGCTCCCCCTTCGGCTTCCTTCGTCATCGGAAAAATAGGAATTTACGTGTAATTTCCTTCCACGGTTGATCTTCCGAAATATTGCGTTTGACGGTGCTTTTTCCAGCAGAATCCTGGCTCTGGTGCTTGATCCTCCAATGATGATGAAACATGCAAAATAGATGAAATAACATAAGTATTGTGTCCCAATATGAAATATATCAATGAATAACAGAAAATTATGATACGAAATAGTGATGCAAATTGGACGTATCAACTCCCCCAAGCTTAGACCTCGCTTGTCCCCAAGCGAAACTGAGCTCGATAAACAAGACCACATGTTTATGGAGTGAAGAGTCGATAAATAAAATACGGACAAGAAGCATCATATTGATTCACACAAGACATTCTAGTAGACATTCTCTTCATATAACTCAACTTGAAATAAGTAAAGAGAGATCACAAATAAAGGTGCATAGGAAATCATAGATGGTTATGGCAAACTTTGTTCTTGGTCAGAGAACTACTAACAGATTGTTCTTATTTAATAAGCAAAGCTTTCATATTAGAATCTATATAGCAGGGCTTTCGTTCTCAATCATACAATCTTCTCATAATCATTGATAACTTTCAAAGTCATATTCATTCAGATAAAATTTGTACTACACAAGAAAGTATAAAGGACATAATTAGCTCAATCATAGCATAAATGGTTGGTTCACAACAACTCAATTGCTTGCTTAAGACAGAGGGAAATAGGCTTACTGACCCAACATAAAAGTAAAAGATAGGCCCTTCGCAGAGGGAAGCAGGGATTAAATCATGTGCTAGAGCTTTTCAAGTTTTGAAATCATATAAAGAGCATAAAAGTAAGATTTTGAGAGGTGTTTGTTGTTGTCAACGAATGGAGCACTCTAACCCCCTTGCCAAACGAACCTTCCAAGAGCGGCTCCCATGAGGGACGGCACATCTCTACCAGCAAGGTAGATCATCCCCCTTCTCTTTTGTTTACACATGTATTTTAGTTTTATTATGGATGACACTCCCCCAACCTTGGCTTTCTCAATCCATGGCTAACCGAATCCTCGGGTGCCTTCCAACATTCACATACCATGGAGGAGTGTCTATTGCAAAATTAAGTTGCTTACGATAAATCAGGGCAAAACATGTGAAGAGAATTATTAATGAAAGTTATTAATTGGGGCTGGGAACCCCGTTGCCAGCTCTTATTGCAAAATTATTGGATAAGCGGATGTGCCACTAGTCCATTGGTGAAAGTCCGCACAACAAGATTGAAAGATAAAACAGTCCTCATGAGCTATAAAACATTGACACAAATAAGGAGTAGTATAGTTTGAATTATTTAAAGGTAGCACATGAAGTATTTACTTGGAATGGCAAAAAATACCATGTAGTAGGTAGGTATGGTGGACTCAAATGGCATGAGTTTGGTCTAATGTTATGGATGTATGAGAAGCATTCCCTCTCAATACAGGTCTTTGGCTAGCAAGGTTTGATAGCAAGCATAAAGGTTGAGGGAAACAAACAAATATACATATGATAGAAACAATCATGCAACTTTCTCATAAGCACAAGCAATTTTAACTTCAGAATACTAAACTCATTAGCATAGAGATAATAGAGTAATATATCTAAGTGTATTTCTCTCTTCTATTTAAACATCAAGATGTTGTTGCTATTGACCAATGCTAAGTTTGCCAAAACCAAATAGATTTACTTGATGCTCCCAAAGTGATATCAATACTAATGTCAAGAGTAATCATATAATGGAGATTGCAAACTAAAATAAGGTGTGCAAAAAGTAAATGATAAGACTTATCATTAATATTCCATAACGATAACTCACACCAACGGATACATAGATAACCAACCTAGAGAGATACTTCCACATTGCATACTATTCCATAAGATAACTTCCCTACTCATGATATAACACTACTTGATAGTAAAAGACAAAGGTAGTGATGATGTGATACCGCGGCACTCCCCAAGCTTGGAACAAACCAAGGGGATGCCAATACCGATGATGAATTACTCCTTCGGTGATGATGGTGATGGATTCTTCTCGACAAGCTTCTTAACAAGCTCCTTTAAATCTTCAATCTCATAGGTGAGGTTGCGAATCAGCTCGAGTTGTGCTCAACGCGGCTCATAATCATGTCAGGTGGTGAGTCCCAACTCCTAGAGTTATTTCCCCATCCTTCAGCTTCAGATTTCATCTCTCCTGCAATGTTAGAACAATCTATATCCCAACCACTTGGCAACACTACCTTGGGGGTTCTTTCAGTTTGACGATCGTAGATTAGGTTGCGGAAAGGGCGGTAATTGCCCGGAGAAGATGTCCTTGGAGCCAAGTAATGACGTGGAACCGCTCCTCCGGTAGCGATTCGTGCACTCCTCTTGGTGTTGGATGGATTTGATATCACGCCAATGCTTGCAATGGTGGCACGCTGGTGTACTCGCGGAACCTCCTCCACTTCTTCCTCATCCTCACTCGCGACTTCTTCCTTCAGTTCCGGGTCTTGAATATCTTCCTCCAAAGGTCCCTTGTCCTTGTTGTTGGAGACCATGGTGCTTCTAGATCAAAACAAATCTGGCAAAACAGCTCGAAACAAAACACGACGAGAAAACGATATACGGACCTCCAGGGGTCCGGGGATTATATAGCAAATATTTTTACAATAAAAGGAAGGTTCCAGGTCGAACAAGAGTCGGAGGGGGACAACGAGGCGGTGCCCTCATAGGCGGCGCGGCCAGGAGGGCCCGCGCCGGCCTATGGGGGCACGCCCTCGTGCGTCTCCTTCACTCCGTTTTTTCATATTTTCCAAAAACAGCAGAAATATTGTTCGGAAAGCTAAACGCGGACTTTTATTACCTGTACTGTTACCTATTCAAAGTCGAGTTCTGGCGGACTGTCAATTTGTCCTTTGATGAAAGCCTCCGGTGTTTCCACTTGAATAATATCAACATCAACATTATAAGAATCACCGAGATATAATGCTTGAGTCTTTGTCCATTCACCACTTGCATAGCATTGCCTTGGAGAGAGCTAATTTTAATTGCTCCTGAACGATACACCTCCTCAACAACATATGGTCCTTCCCATTTCGAGAGTAATTTCCCTGCAAAGAATCTGAGACGAGACCGATACAATAGGACTTTATCCCCAATATTAAACTCTCTTTTGATGATCCTTCTATCATGCCATTTCTTAACTTTTTCTTTAAAGAGTTTAGCATTTTCATAAGCTTCACTTCTCCATTCATCTAGAGAACTTAATTGCAGCAACCTCTTATTACCGGCTAGTTTCGGATCTTTATTTAGTTCTCTAACAGCCCAATAAGCTTTGTGCTCTAGTTCTAAAGGTAAATGACAAGCTTTTCCATAAACCATTTTATAAGGTGACATACCCATGGGATTTTTATAAGCAGTTCTATAAGCCCATAGTGCTTCCTTCAATTTGCTAGCCCAATTCTTTCTAGATTTATTAACGGTCTTTCCCAAAATAGATTTAATCTCTCTATTTGATAATTCTACTTGACCACTAGTTTGAGGGTGATAAGCGGAAGCAATTCTATGATTAATACCATACTTAGCAAGAGTTTTTCTAAAACCTCCATGAATAAAATGAGAACCTCCATCAGTCATAATATATCTAGGTACTCCAAATCTAGGAAAAATAATATCTAAAAGCATTTTTAAAGAGGTCTCACCATCAACACTTTTTGTGGGTATAGCTTCTACCCATTTGGTAACATAATCAACAGCGACAAGTATATGAGTGTTACCTTCTGAAGAAGGGAAAGGACCCATGAAGTCGAATCCCTAACAATCGAATGGTTCAATAACAAGAGTATAATTCATAGGCATTTCATTGCGTCTAGAGATATTACCAACTCTTTGACATTCATCACAAGATAAGATAAACTTCCTTGCATCTTTGAAAAGTGTTGGCCAATAAAAACCTGATTGTAGAACCTTTTGTGCGGTTCTATCTTCGGCGTGATGTCCTCCATAAACACTACCATGACATTTACTCAATATCTCCTGTTGTTCATATTCAGGAACACATCTTCGCATAATACCATCTACTCCTTCTTTATATAAATGTGGGTCATCCCAAAAATAATGCCTCAAGTCATAAAAGAATTTCCTCCTTTGCTGAGCTGAAAAGGTTGGAGGCAAATACTTGGAAACAATAAAGTTAGCATAATCAGCATACCAAGGGCTCTCTCGCGAGCTCACCTTTATTACAGCCAATTGTTCATTTGGAAAACTATCATTAACAGGAACAGGATCATAAGCAATATTTTCCAATCTAGACAAATTATCAGCAACAGGATTATCAGCACCTTTCCTATCTATAATATGTAAATCAAATTCTTGCAAAAGAAGTACCCATCTAATAAGCCTTGGCTTAGCATCTTTCTTTGTCATAAGGTATCTAATTGCAGCATGATCAGTATGAATCATGACTTTTGAATCAACAATATAGGGTCTAAACTTGTCACAAGCAAAGACTACAGCTAACAATTCCTTTTCGGTTGTAGCATAATTTCTTTGAGCAGCATCAAGAGTCTTACTAGCATAATGAATAACATTTAATTTTTTATCTACTCGCTGTCCAAGAACAGCACCTACAGCAAAATCACTAGCATCACACATAATTTCAAAAGGCAAATTCCAATCAGGAGGTTCAACTACAGGAGCAGTTGTTAAGGCTTTCTTTAGAGTTTCAAAAGCTTCCTTACAATCATCATAAAAAACAAAAGGTACATCTTTTTGAAGAAGATTAGTAAGAGGCTTTGAAATTTTAGAGAAATCTTTAATAAATCTCCTAAAACCAGCATGACAAAGAACACTACGAATACCTTTAACATCCCTCGGATAGGGCATCTTCTCAATTGCTTCAACTTTAGCTCTATCGACTTCAATACCTCTCTCGGAAATTTTATGTCCCAATACAATTCCTTCATTAACCATAAAGTGGCATTTCTCCCAATTAAGAACAAGGTTAGTTTCTTCACATCTCTGCAAAACTTTATCGAGGTTTCGCAAGCAATTATCAAAAGAATTCCCATAGACAGAAAAATCATCCATGAACACCTCTACAATACTCTCGCAAAAGCCATGAAAAATAGCGGACATGCATCTTTGAAAAGTAGCAGGAGCATTACATAAACCAAAAGGCATACGCCTATAAGCATAAGTTCCATAAGGACAAGTGAACGTGGTTTTCTCTTGATCTTTAGCTTTAACAGCAATGTGAAAACCCAGAATAACCATCAAGAAAACAAAAGTGAGTATTTTTAGATAACCTTTCTAGCATTTGATCAATAAAGGGTAAAGGGTAATGATCTTTCTTAGTAACTTTATTAACTTTTCGAAAATCAATGCACATTCTATACCCTACAACTACTCTTTGAGGGATGAGCTCATCATTATCATTAGGCACAACAGTCATTCCTCCTTTCTTAGGAACACAATGCACAGGACTAACCCATCTACTATCAGCAATAGGATATATAATACCAGCTTCAAGAAGTTTTAATACCTCATTCCTTACCACCTCCTTCATCTTCGGAATTAGACGACGCTGATGTTCAACAACATGCTTTGCATCATCTTCCATATTGATAGCATGTTGGCAAATAGAAGGAGAAATCCCTTTCAAATCATCAAGAGTGTAGCCAATAGCTCCTCGGTGTTTCTTCAATATTTCCAATAACCTTTCTTCCTCAATCTCTGAAAGCTTAGAACTAATAATAACAGGATATATTTTCTTATCATCAATATGAGCATATTTAAGATTATCGGGTAAAGGCTTTAAATCAAAAACAGGATCTTCCTTTGGTGGCGGTGTTGTACCCAAATCTTCCACCGGTAAATCATGCTTGAGAATAGGTTGGCGAAGAAAAATTTCCTCAAGCTCATCTCTTTCTTTCCTAAAAACTTCACTCTCGCTATTCTCCAAATGTTGCTGCAAAGGATTATTAGGAACAAGAACAATAGATGCACCTCCATCCATTTTAAAATCATCACTAGGCAAATCAACTTTATAAGGAGTTTTGGTAAATTTAGAGAAGTTAAACTCATAAGATTCACCAGCAAATTTAGTCAAAATTTTCTCTTTCTTGCAATCTATAATAGCTCCACAAGTATTTAGAAAAGGTCTACCAAAAATTATAGGACAATAATCACTAGCAACAGAACCAAGTACCAAAAAGTCAGCAGGATATTTAATCTTACCACATAGAACTTCCACATCTCGAACAATACCAATTGGAGAAATAGTTTCTCTATTAGCCAGCTGAATAACCACATCAATATCTTCAAGTTCACAAGAATCAATTTCGTGCATAATCTCCGTGTAAAGCTCAAAAGGAATAGCACTAACACTTGCACCAATATCACATAAACCATAATAGCAATGATCACCAATTCTAACAGATAGCATAGGAACACTAACTTGTTTGGGTTTATTAGGATGTGAAACAATATTAGAAGCATCTTCACGAAAATAATATGACCATCCTCCACATTTTCAGTCACAAGATCTTTAACTATTGCAACAGCAGGTTCAATTTTAATTTGTTCTTCGGGTTCTATAGGTTTCTTTTCACTTTTATTAACCGCACTAGATATGACAGAGTACTCCTTCATTTTAGCAGGGAAAGGAGTTTTTTCAATATAAGCTTCAGGAATAACATGATCAACAGTTTCAATCACTACACATTTGTTTAGATGAATCAATTTTATCTTTATACGGTTCATGATACCTATCAAAATTCTTCTTAGGCAATTCATAATGAGAGGCAAAAGCTTTGTAAAGATTTGCAACAACTTGGGAATCAAGACCATATGTAGCACTCATATTACGAAATTTATCGGTATCCATAAAAGTTTCAATGCATTTATAATCATAAATTATACCTGATTCTCTATCTTTGTCGTTCTCCCATCCAGTATTTTCTGGATCCGATCAAGAAGGTCCCTTTTAAACTCTTCTTTGTTGCGTGTAAATGATCCAGAACAAGAAGTATCCAGCAAGGTCTTGTCTTGAAAAGAAAGTCTTGCATAGAAATTATCAATAATAACATTACCAGGAAGCTCATGAATGGGGCATTTGAGCATTAAAGACTTCAATCTCCCCCAAGCTTGGGCAATACTTTCTCCATCATGAGGCCAGAAATTATATATGCGGTTCCGGTCTTTGTGAATTTCACTTGGAGGATAAAATTTGGAATAAAATAAAGGCACAATGTCCTCCCAATCAAGAGAATCACCATTCTTCAGCAATTTATACCAATGCGCCGCTTTACCAGACAGCGATATAGAGAATAGTTTCTTTCTAACTTCATTCATAGCAATACCTTCACATTTGAATAACCCGCATAATTCATGCAAAAACAGTAAATGATCACCAGGATGGACAGTTCCATCCCCTTCATAGCGTTATCCATAACACGTTCAATAATTTTCATAGGTATTTTATATGGTATCACTTCCTCACCTGGCGCTTCATCCACTACCGTTGCAGTAGTAGTAGATTTCCCAAATAGAAATTGAAGAAGATCTCTCCATAATGACTTATAGCAGCAGGCAGAAATAAATCAGCACAAACAGTAAAGTTTTCCTTACCAATTCCACTTACCAATAGCGCTTCACTCCCCGGCAACGGCGCCAGAAAATAGTCTTGATGACCCACAAGTATAGGGGTGTATCGTAGTATCTTCGATAAGTAAGAATGTCGATCCCAACGAGGAGCAGAAGGTGTTGACAAGCGGTTTCGATGAAGGATTCACTGTAAATGCTCACAGAGACAAGTATTCAAGGGGTTTTGATATTGCAGATAAATAAAATACAAGTAAATAAAATGCGAGAGAAATAATTGCAGCGAGTGGCCCAATCCTTTTTAGCACAAAGGACAAGCTGGTTTGTTTACTTATAAAGACCAAACGTTCTTGAGGACACACGGGGATTTTAGTCTAGTGCTTTCGCTTCATAGAGCTAATTAATATTCATTGTTTTGATAAGTGTTGTGTGGGTGAACCTATGCTAATGCACCGCCTTCCTAGGACTAATACATACTTGTGATTATACCCCTTGCAAGCATCCGCAAATACAAGAAAGTAATTAAGATAAATCTAACCACATCCTTAAACTCTGAGATCCTGCGATCCCTCTTGCATCGATATACCAACGGGGCTCAGGTTTCTGTCACTCCGGCAACCCCGCAATTAGCAACCGAATACAAGATGCACTCCCCTAGGCCCATAAATGGTGAAGTATCGTGTAGTCGACGTTCACACGACACCACTAGAAGAATGACACCACAACTTAAATATCATAACATTGAATATTACTCAACCATAGTTCACTACTAACATTTAGACCTCACCCATGTCCTCAAGAACTAAACGAACTACTCATGAGACATCATATGGAATACAATCAGAGGTGATATGATGATGAATAACAATCTGAACATAAACCTTGGTTCAATGGTTCCACTCAATAGCATCAATAACAAGTAGAAATTAACACCGAGAGAGTTTCCCCTATCAAACAATCAAGATCCAACCCAAATCGTTACAGCGGTGACGAGGTGCAGCGGTGGTGATGGCGGTGTAGATGGTGGAGATGATGATGATGATGATGATGGAGATGATGTCCAGCTCGATGGCGATGGCGATGGCGTCGATTTCCCCCCCAGGGAGGAATTTCCCGGCGGATTCCTGCGCGGAGAGCTCTTTTCTCTCCGGTGTTCTCCGCCCCGCAGAGGCGGCTGTAACTCTTCGCGAGGTACCCTCGTGGCTTAGGTTTCGGGAAGAGGAGTACGCGAAGAAAAGGAGGCGAAAGGGGCTGGGGCCCCCACACAACAAGGTGGCGCGGCCAGGCCATGGGCGCGCCGCTGTTGTCTGGGCCCACCTTGGGTCCAGCTGGCTCCCCCTTCGGCTTCCTTCGTCATTGGAAAAATAGGAATTTACGTGTAATTTCCTTCTACAGTTGATCTTCCAAAATATTGCGTTCTGACGGTGCTTTTTCCAGCAGAATCCTGGCTCTGGTGCTTGATCCTCCAATGATGATGAAACATGCAAAATAGATGAAATAACATAAGTATTGTGTCCCAATATGAAATATATCAATGAATAACAGCAAATTATGATACAAAATAGTGATGCAAATTGGACGTATCAGAGGTGTGCTGGAGTTCCAGGGGTGCAGTGAAGGGTCAGAGTGGACTTGGTCCAATGTGAAAATGCAGCATGGGCTTCAAACTTTACCCTGCCTTCCAAGTGTTTGATGTAATGCCCGCAAGAGAAATAAATTTGAATTTTGAAAATATTTTTAGTGGAGTGAAATCATATATTAAATGGAGTATATTGGTGGTGGTGGTGGTCAAAATGGAATTGAAATGCAAAATCCCAATTTGCATATGATCTTCACTTTGTTTAAAAGTCTCCACTTTGCTTGTTTGTCATTTGAAATAGGGACAGAATTTGGGGGTTGTGTTTTTGAGCAAAGTTGTTCTCCTTGATGTTGTCTTGGATGAGGTGCAAAGAATTGGTCAAGTGTAGAAGTGAAATCTCACAAACCAGGGGCTCAAAGTGAGCATCAGGCTAAAATTGCCCCATATAACCATAATCACATGTGAGCTCATATTTGCTTCAAATTTGATTTGAATGGAGTTTGATTGTTTCCAAAGTTGTTAATATGTGTTTAGTATCCATTTACACCCAATGGTGCAAACCAAAATGGTCTATATCAAAGATTTGTAAAAATGGCCTAAGCCTTATGTGTGTGTTGAAATTGATTTTTATATTTTCATTCCTCTTTTCTTTTTCTTTGTATTTAGATGATCAAGAGATCATGGTGAGTGGTTTAGAGCAAAGTGAACACATAAGCAAGCATCATGCAATGTGAAAATGCAGCATGGGCTTCAAACTTTACCCTGCCTTCCAAGTGTTTGATGTAATGCCCGCAAGAGAAATAAATTTGAATTTTGAAAATATTTTTAGTGGAGTGAAATCATATATTAAATGGAGTATATTGGTGGTGGTGGTGGTCAAAATGGAATTGAAATGCAAAATCCCAATTTGCATATGATCTTCACTTTGTTTAAAAGTCTCCACTTTGCTTGTTTGTCATTTGAAATAGGGACAGAATTTGGGGGTTGTGTTTTTGAGCAAAGTTGTTCTCCTTGATGTTGTCTTGGATGAGGTGCAAAGAATTGGTCAAGTGTAGAAGTGAAATCTCACAAACCAGGGGCTGAAAGTGAGCATCAGGCTAAAATTGTCCCATATAACCATAATCACATGTGAGCTTATATTTGCTTCAAATTTGATTTGAATGGAGTTTGATTGTTTCCAAAGTTGTTAATATGTGTTTGGTATCCATTTACACCCAATGGTGTAGACCAAAATGGTCTATATCAAAGATTTGTAAAAATGGCCTAAGCCTTATGTGTGTGTTGAAATTGATTTTTATATTTTCATTCCTATTTTCTTTTTCTTTGTATTTAGATGATCAAGAGATCATGGTGAGTGGTTTAGAGCAAAGTGAACACATAAGCAAGCATCATGGCAATTGCACACTCAAAATAAATAATAAGGTGATCTATATGCATAGCCATATATGATGAGAAAAGTTTTTGTTGACTCTAATTTTTGGGTTCTTAGAATCTCTCTCTTGTTTCTTTCTTGAAAACTTGGGATGTTACAAACCCTTCCCCCTTACAAAAGATCTCGTCCCGAGATCGAGAGAAAACTAGGTACTAAAGAGATCTGGGTATTCCTTCTTCATATCCTCTTCGCGTTCCCAAGTGGCTTCTTCTTCGGTGTGATTGCTCCTTTGAATCTTCAGAATTTGATACTCCTGGTGCGGGTGGTTCGTATGCTTCTTCCGGGATGCGAATAGGCACTTCGCGATACATCAAGTCCGTGTTGATATCCACTGATCGGTGATCTATATTCTTGAATACTTCGGTCTTCTCCGGTACTTCCAAGCATTGCCTGAGCAGTGAGATGTGAAACACATTGTGCACAGCCGCCATTTCTTCGGGTAGTTCCAGTTGATAAGACACTTCTCCTCGGTGACTCAGAACTTTGAAGGGTCCAACATATCGGGGCACGAGCTTTCCTTTCAGCTGGAATCTCTGCATTCCTTTGAGGGGTGACACCTTGAGGTAAACAAAATCTCCAATCTCGAAGGTCATCTCTCGACGTCTCTTGTCGGCGTAGCTCTTCTGTCTTGATTGCGCAGTCTTGAGGTACTCGCGGATCTTGTGCACCTTCTCTTCGGCTTCTCGAAGAACATCGGTCCAAAGACTTGGCTTTCTCCGACTTCCAACCAGTTCGGAGGGTACGACACTTCCTTCGTACGGGGCTTCAAAGAGGCCATCGTAAGCGGCTTGATAATTTGTTGTTGTATGTGCGAAAGGTAGGCGGTCTTCCCATTTGGATCCATATTCCGTACACGAGGCTCTCAACATATCTTCCGAGAGTTTGACTCTCTCGTCTGTCCATCGGTCTGTGGGTGATAAGCGGTGCGAAGTTCGGACGGGTTCCTAGTCCTTCATGCACATTCTGCCAGAATCTTGAGGTGAATTGTGATCCTCTATCTGACACAATTGATTTCGGGGTTCCGTGCAGGGCGACTATTCTTGAGATGTATAACTCAGCTAGCTTTGGGCCTTGGTTTTGACAGGGATGAAATATGCAACCTTGGTCAACCTATCGATGACTACCCAGATGGAGTCATTTCCTCTGCTAGATTTGGGCAATCCTGTGATAAATTCCATACCGACAGAATCCCATTTCCACTCGAAATCGTAAGGGTTGCAACAATCCGGGTCGTTGGTGTGCCTTGACTCGTTGGATATCACACTTGGCGATGTAACTTCCTATCTCTCGCTTCATTCCGTGCCACCAGAATTGTTCCTTCAGGTCTTGGTACATCTTGGTTCCTCCGGGGTGAATGGAATACAGGGTGTCGTGAGCTTCCTTCAATATGACTTGCTTCAATTCTGAATCGACGGTACACACAGGCGACCGTTGTACCAAAGTACTCCTTCTTCATCTATGGTGAATCCTGGTGCCTTTCCGACAGTTATCTGACTCTTGATTCCGTCAATGCTGGCATTTCCCTTCTGGGCTTCTTTGATTTGTCTAATCAAAGTAGGCTGCTCTATGCTGGCTAGGTATCCTTCACTAACTAGCTCCATTCTGAATTTCAAACTATTGGTATAGGCTAGGCTGTTCTTCTACTATCATGGAGTTTGCTGACACGGAGTCTACTCGGGCATCACTTCTACCACATTGGCCTTGCCGGGGTGATAGTGGATTTCCATATCATAATCCTTGATTAACTCTAACCATCTTCTTTGTCTCATATTCAGCTCCTTCTGTGTGAAGATATACTTCAGGCTCTTGTGATCAGAAAAGATCTCGCATCTATTACCCATGAGGTAATGACGCCAAACTTTCAGGGCTAACACTACGGCTGCAAGTTCGAGGTCATGGGTTGGATAGTTCTGCTCATGCTGCTTTAGTTGCCGGGACAGATATGATATCACTTTGCCTTCTTGCATCAACACACATCCAAGACCAATCTTGGATGCATCACAGTAGACGTCAAAGGGCTTGGTGATATCCGGCATGATCAATATTGGGGCTGTGGTTAATCTGCTCTTGAGCTGTTGGAAACTTTCTTCACATTTGGCAGTCCATTCAAACTTCTTATCCTTCTAGCGAGTTGAGTCATGGGTCGGGCTATGCTGGAAAATCCTTCAACGAATCGGCGGTAATATCCCGCTAATCCGAGAAATGCGCGGACCTTACGAGTGGTTGGGCTTTCCATTCCGTGCACGGCGGTCTTGATCTTGGCGGGATCTACGGCAATTCCTCCTGCAGACAAGATATGTCCCAGGAATCCTACTTCCTTCAAACAAAACTCGCACTTGCTGAACTTGGCATACAACTTGTGTTGCCTAAGGGTTTCTAGGATAACTTCTAGGTGTTGCTTATGTTCCTCTTCTGTTTTGGAATAGATAAGGATGTCGTCGATGAAGACAATGGCAAACTTATCCAAAAAGTTCATGAAGATCTTGTTCATGAGGTTCATGAAATAGGAGGGGGCATTGGTATCCAAATGACATGACATTATACTCATACAGTCCATATCTGGTGGTGAAAGCAGTCTTTGGGATATCCGTTGCACGGATCTTTAGCTGATGGTAACCAGTCCTAAGGTCAATCTTGGAGAATACTGTGGCACCGGCCAGCTAGTCAAACAGGTCTTCTATCTTTGGCAAGGGGTATTTGTTTTTGATGGTGACATTGTTCAGTTTACGATAATCCGTACATAACCGATTGGCACCATCCTTCTTATCCACAAATAAAACTGGTGATTGATGACCCACAAGTATAGGGGGTGTATCGTAGTATCTTCGATAAGTAAGAATGTCGATCCCAACGAGGAGCAGAAGGTGTGGACAAGTAGTTTCGATGAAGGATTCACTGTAAATGCTCACAGACAAGTATTCAAGGGGTTTTGATGTAATAGATGAATAAAGTACGAGTAAGTAAAATGCGAGAGAAATAATTGCAGCGAGTGGCCCAATCCTTTTTAGCACAAAGGACAAGCCGGTTTGTTTACTTATAATGACCAAACGTTCTTGAGGACACACGGGGATTTTAGTCTAGTGCTTTCGCTTCATGTGGCTAAATAATCTTCATTGTTTTGATAAGTGTTGTGTGGGTGAACCTATGCTAATGCACCGCCCTTCCTAGGACTAATACATACTTGTGTTTATACCCCTTGCAAGCATCCGCAACTACAAGAAAGTAATTAAGATAAATCTAACCACAACCTTAAACTCTGAGATCCTGCGATCCCTCTTGCATCGATATACTAACGGGGGCTCAGGTTTCTGTCACTCCGGCACAATTAGCAACCGAATACAAGATGCACTCCCCTAGGCCCATAAATGGTGAAGTGTCGTGTAGTCGACGTTCACACGACACCACTAGAAGAATGACACCACAACTTAAGTATCATAACATTGAATATTACTCAACCATAATTCACTACTAACATTTAGACTTCACCCATGTCCTCAAGAACTAAACGAACTACTCACGAGACATCATATGGAATACAATCAGAGGTGATATGATGATGAATAACAATCTGAACATAAACCTTGGTTCTATGGTTTCACTCAATAGCATCAATAACAAGTAGAAAGTAACGGGAGAGTTTCCCCTATCAAACAATCAAGATCCAACCCAAATTGTTACAGCGGTGACGAGGTGCAGCGGTGGTGATGGCGGTGTAGATGGTGGAGATGATGATGATGATGATGGAGATGATGTCCAACTCGATGACGATGGCGATGGCGTCGATTTCCCCCTCCGGGAGGGAATTTCCCCGGCGGATTCCCGCCCGCCGGAGAGCTCTTTCTCTCTGGTGTTCTCCGCCCGCAGAGGCGGCTGTAACTCTTCGTGAGGTACCCTCCGTGGCTTAGGTTTCGGGACGAAGGGTTTCGCGAAGAAAGGAGGCGAAAGGGGCTGTGGTGCCCCCACACCACAAGGTGGCGCGGCCAGGCCATGGGCCGCGCCGGCCTGTGGTCTGGCCCCACCTTGAGCCCTCTCTGCTCCCCCTTCTGGCTTCCTTCGTCATCGGAAAAATAGGATTTTTGGTATAATTTCCTTCCACGAGTTGATCTTCCGAAATATTGTGTTCTGCGGTGCTTTTTCCAGCAGAATCCTGCCTCCGGTGCTCGATCCTCCAATAATGATGAAACATGCAAAATAGATGAAATAACATAAGTATTGTGTCCCAATATGAAATATATCAATGAATAACACAAATTATGATACAAAATAGTGATGCAAATTGGACGTATCAACTCCCCCAAGCTTAGACCTCGCTTGTCCCCAAGCGAAACTGAGCTCGATAAACAAGACCACATGTTTATGGAGTGAAGAGTCGATAAATAAAATACGGACAAGAAGCATCATATTCATTCACACAAGACATTCTAGTAAACAACTTCCTCATATAACTCATTTTGAAATAAGTAAAGAGAAATCACAAGTAAAGGTGCATAAGAAATCATAGTTGGTGATAGCAAACTTTGTTCTTGGTCAGAGAACTACTAACGGATTGTACTTCTAAGCAAAGCTTTCATATTAGAATTTATAGCTGGGCTTTCATATTCAATCATAACAATCTCCTCATAATCATTGATAACTTCAAAGTCATATTCATTCGGATAAAATTTGTACTAAACAAGAAAGTATAAAAGACATGATTAACTGAATCATAGCATAAATGGTTGGTTCACAACAACTCAATTGCTTGCTTGAGATAGAGGGAAATAGGTTTACTGACTCAACATAAAAGTAAAAGATAGGCCCTTCGCAGAGGGAAGAGGGATTAAATCATGTGCTAGAGCTTTTCAAGTTTTGAAATCATATAAAGAGCATAAAAGTAAGATTTTGAGCGGTGTTTGTTGTTGTCAACGAATGGTAGCGGGCACTCTAACCACCTTGCCAAACGAACCTTCCAAGAGCGGCTCCCATGAGGGACGGCATCTCTACCAGCAAGGTAGATCATCCCCCTTCTCTTTTGTTTACACATGTATTTTAGTTTTATTAAGGATGACACTCCCCCCAACCTTGGCTTTCTCAATCCATGGCTAACCGAATCCTCGGGTGCCTTCCAACATTCACATATCATGGAGGAGTGTCTATTGCAAAATTAAGTTGCTTACTGATAAATCAGGGCAAAACATGTGAAGAGAATTATTAATGAAAGTTATTAATTGGGGCTGGGAACCCCGTTGCCAGCTCTTATTGCAAAATTATTGGATAAGCGGATGTGCCACTAGTCCATTGGTGAAAGTCCGCCCAACAAGATTGAAAGATAAAACACCACATACTTACTCATGAGCTATAAAACATTGACACAAATAAGGAGTAGTATAGTTTGAATTATTTAAAGGTAGCACATGAAGTATTTACTTGGAATGAGAAAATACCATGTAGTAGGTAGGTATGGTGGACACAAATGGCATAGGTTTGGTCTAAGGTTATGGATGTATGAGAAGCATTCCCTCTCGATACAGGTCTTTGGCTAGCAAGGTTTGATAGCAAGCATAAAGGTTGAGGGAAACAAACAAATATACATATGATAGAACAATCATGCATCTTTCTCATAAGCACAAGCAATTTTACTTCAGAATACTAAACTCATTAGCATAGAGATAATAGAGTAATATATCTAAGTGTATTTCTCTCTTCTATTTAAACATCAGGGTGTTGTTGCTATTGACCAATGCTAAGTTTGCCAAAACCAAATAGATTTACTTGATGCTCCCAAAGTGATATCGATACTAATGTCAAGAGTAATCATATAATGGAGATTGCAAACTAAAATAAGGTGTGCAAAAAGTAAATGATAAGACTTCTCATTAATATTCCATAACTCACACCAACGGATACATAGATAACCAACTAAGAGAGATACTTCCACATTGCATACTATTTCATATGATAACTTCCCTACTCATGATATGACACTACTTGATAATAAAAGATAAAGGTAGTGATGATGTGATACCGCGGCACTCCCCCAAGCTTGGAACAAACCAAGGGGATGCCAATACCGATGATGAATTACTCCTTCGGTGGTGATGGTGATGGATTCTTCTCGACAAGCTTCTTAACAAGCTCCTTTAAATCTTCAATCTCATAGGTGAGGTTGCGAATCAGTTCCGAGTTGTGCTCAACGCGGCTCATAATCATGTCAGGTGGTGAATCCCAACTCCTAGAGTTGTTTCCCCATCTTTCAGCTTCAGATTTCATCTCTCCTGCAATGTTAGAACGATCTATATCCCAACCACTTGGCAACACTACCTTGGGGGTTCTTTCAGTTTGACGATCGTAGATTAGGTTGCGGTAAGGGCTGTAATTGCCGGAGAAGATGTCCTTGGAGCCAAGTAATGACGTGGAACCGCTCCTCCGGTAGCGATTCGTGCACTCCTCTTGGTGTTGGATGGATTTGATATCATGCCAATACTTGCAATGGTGGCACGCTGGTGTACTCGCGGAGCTTCCTCCACTTCTTCCTCATCCTCACTTGCGTCTTCTTCCTTCAGTTCCGGGTCTTGAATATCTTCCTTCAAAGGTCCCTTGTCCTTGTTGTTGGAGACCATGGTGCTTCTAGATCAAAACAAATCTGGCAGAAAACAGCTCGAAACAAAACACGACGAGAAAACGATATACGGACCTCCAGGGGTCCGGGGGATTATATAGCAAATATTTTTACGATAAAAGGAAGGTTCCAGGCCGAAAACGAGTGAAAAAGGGACGACGAGGGGCTGTCCCCATAGGTCGGCCCGGCTAGGGTGGGGCCCGCGCCGGCCTATGGGGGCACGCCCTCGTGCGTCTCCTCCACTCCGTTTCGATCCCGTAATTTTTCATATTTTCCAAAAACAGCAGAAATATTGTTCGGAAAGCTAAACGCGGACTTTTTATTACCTGTACTGTTACCTATTCAAAGTCGAGTTCTGGCGGACTGTCAATTTGTCCTTTGATGAAAGCCTCCGGTGTTTCCACTTGAATAATATCAACATCAACATTATAAGAATCACCCGAGATATAATGCTTAAGTCTTTGTCCATTCACCACTTGTGTGGCATTGCCTTGGAGAGAGCTAATTTTAATTGCTCCTGAACGATACACCTCCTCAACAACATATGGTCCTTCCCATTTCGAGAGTAATTTCCCTGCAAAGAATCTGAGACGAGACCGATACAAAAGGACTTTATCCCCAATATTAAACTCTCTTTTGATAATCCTTCTATCATGCCACTTCTTAACTTTTTCTTTAAAGAGTTTAGCATTTTCATAAGCTTCACTTCTCCATTCATCTAGAGAACTTAATTGCAGCAACCTCTTATTACCGGCTAGTTTCGGATCTTTATTTAGTTCTCTAACAGCCCAATAAGCTTTGTGCTCTAGTTCTAAAGGTAAATGACAAGCTTTTCCATAAACCATTTTATAAGGTGACATTCCCATGGGATTTTTATAAGCAGTTCTATAAGCCCATAGTGCTTCCTTCAATTTGCTAGCCCAATTCTTTCTAGATTTATTAACGGTCTTTCCCAAAATAGATTTAATCTCTCTATTTGATAATTCTACTTGACCACTAGTTTGAGGGTGATAAGCGGAAGCAATTCTATGATTAATACCATACTTAGCAAGAGTTTTTCTAAAACCTCCATGAATAAAATGAGAACCTCCATCAGTCATAATATATCTAGGTACTCCAAATCTAGGAAAAATAATATCTAAAAGCATTTTTAAAGAGGTCTCACCATCAACACTTTTTGTAGGTATAGCTTCTACCCATTTAGTAACATAATCAACAGCGACAAGTATATGAGTGTTACCTTCTGAAGAAGGGAAAGGACCCATGAAGTCGAATCCCCAACAATCGAATGGTTCAATAACAGTATAATTCATAGGCATTTCATTGCGTCTAGAGATATTACCAACTCTTTGACATTCATCACAAGATAAGATAAACTTCCTTGCATCTTTGAAAAGTGTTGGCCAATAAAAACCTGATTGTAGAACCTTTTGCGCGGTTCTATCTCCAGCATGATGTCCTCCATAAACACTACCATGACATTTACTCAATATCTCCTGTTGTTCATATTCAGGAACACATCTTCGCATAATACCATCTACTCCTTCTTTATATAAGTGTGGGTCATCCCAAAAATAATGCCTCAAGTCATAAAAGAATTTCCTCCTTTGCTGAGCTGAAAAGGTTGGAGGCAAATACTTCGAAACAATAAAGTTAGCATAATCTGCATACCAAGGGCTCTCTCGCGAGCTCACCTTTATTACAGCCAATTGTTCATTTGGAAAACTATCATTAACAGGAACAGGATCATAAGCAATATTTTCCAATCTAGACAAATTATCAGCAACAGGATTATCAGCACCTTTCCTATCTATAATATGTAAATCAAATTCTTGCAACAGAAGTACCCACCTAATAAGCCTTGGCTTAGCATCTTTCTTTGTCATAAGGTATCTAATTGCAGCATGATCAGTATGAAT
The DNA here is from genome assembly GCA_030979885.1 of Lolium multiflorum. Classification (NCBI taxonomy): domain Eukaryota; kingdom Viridiplantae; phylum Streptophyta; class Magnoliopsida; order Poales; family Poaceae; genus Lolium; species Lolium multiflorum. The sequence goes on from CM061750.1 coordinate 284,068,599, forward strand.
CGTAACTTTCGAATCAACAATATAGGATCTAAACTTGTCACAAGCAAAGACTACAGCTAACAATTCCTTTTCAGTTGTAGCATAATTTCTTTGAGCAACATCAAGAGTCTTACTAGCATAATGAATAACATTTAATTTTTTATCTACTCGCTGTCCAAGAACAGCGCCTACAGCAAAATCACTAGCATCACACATAATTTCAAAAGGCAAATTCCAATCAGGAGGTTCAACTACAGGAGCAGTTGTTAAGGCTTTCTTTAGAGTTTCAAAAGCTTCCTTACAATCATCATAAAAAACAAAAGGTACATCTTTTTGAAGAAGATTAGTAAGAGGCTTTGAAATTTTAGAGAAATCTTTAATAAATCTCCTATAAAACCCAGCATGACCAAGAACACTACGAATACCTTTAACATCCCTCGGATAGGGCATCTTCTCAATTGCTTCAACTTTAGCTCTATCAACTTCAATACCTCTCTCGGAAATTTTATGTCCCAATACAATTCCTTCATTAACCATAAAGTGGCATTTCTCCCAATTAAGAACAAGGTTAGTTTCTTCACATCTCTGCAAAACTTTATCGAGGTTTCGCAAGCAATTATCAAAAGAATTCCCATAGACAGAAAAATCATCCATGAACACCTCTACAATACTTTCGCAAAAACCATGAAAAATAGCAGACATGCATCTTTGAAAAGTAGCAGGAGCATTACATAAACCAAAAGGCATACGCCTATAAGCATAAGTCCCATAAGGACAAGTAAACGTGGTTTTCTCTTGATCTTTAGCTTTAACAGCAATTTGTGAAAACCCAGAATAACCATCAAGAAAGCAAAAATGAGTATTTTTAGATAACCTTTCTAGCATGGGATTTCTATTTCGTGCCACAAGGGAATTAGTTGTACTCGGTTTCCCCAGTCCTTAGTTTTTCCTCAGTTTTACCCAAACGTTTGTCTGAACCGCAGAAGGAGCTCGGACGGAAGGAATCCGTTAAGTTGACCGTTCCGTGCTGACGAGTGGGGTCGTGTCGTTTGTGGGGTCGCGTCGTGTGGGACCGCGTCGTGTGGGGCTGGTAGGAAGGGACCGCGTGGGACAGGACGAGGCCGTGTTTGTGGGGCCGTAGCGTGTAGGGCCGTAGCGTGTGGAGCCGTGTGGGTCCGGGACGGGGGCACGAGTGGTTTCTGTCTCTTTCGCCCAGATTAGCAGTTTTCAATGTACCTTTTTCCTCTCTATCGCTCGATCTCATTCATATTTGATAGCCCAAATTGGTAGCAAATCTAGAGAAGCTTCTCCTTCTGTTTTTTAACGCCATTCATTTCTTTATGCCTTCGTTTTTACCCAATCAGGTAGGAAATCTAGGGCACAAATCCAGAGAGAAAATATAGGATAAGCTGCATACAGCAACCAACATAGCATAGATATATTCAGGACAGATCCAAATGTAGTACCGATAGATCCAACATAAGCTACATTTTACATGAATTTAATCTGCTCTACAGATAGAGCAGTCACATACAGAGAGTGCAGTAGGCACGTTCAACGCCTCCAGGTGGCGCGTGTGACTCGCTTGGAGGTTGCGCAGGTGAATCCCAAGTGCTTTGTGTTTGGCCATGTACGCATGCACGTTCACGGTACTTCCAACTCTAGCGCCATGGCTGCCAATGGATTCAGCATGGTTCAGCAGGGTGTTGAAGTTGGTGTCGAAGAGCCTCCTGTTGCAGAAGGGGCACTTGTAAATGCCTTGAGCAAAGGGGCGACCGTATTGGCCGGACTGCAGCCTCCTGAGGACGTGACGAGTCTTGGTGTGGAAGGACTCGTCGTCGCTGTCGACGTCGCTGCTCTCGACCTGTCACGTAGCACCAAAGATCGTGCAAAAAACACGGAGTCAATTGCAACGATGATTGAACAGAGAGTGAACAAAAAATCATGCATGATAATATGGGCTCGAAAAAAAGAGGTAGCCTCAGTTACATTGGACACACTTATATCCAGGATTTGAGTAAGTAAACCAAAGATCATGCACAACAAATTTGTACACACCAATTGTTTACTGACCAAACCCTGAATCAATTTAGGGATGCCCAAATATTCATCATCATCGGCACAAATCTGAAACAAAAGCAAATCACAAACACTAATAACGCAAGATCTAACACAAAAGGATCGAACTAGGAACAGACGAACAGTAATAACGCAAGATCTAACACAAAAGGATTGAACTAGGAACAGACGAACAGTAATAACGCAAGATCTAACAAAAAGGATTGAACTAGGAAGAGACGAACAGTAATAACGCAAGATCTAACACAAAAGGATTGAACTAGGAACAGACGAACCGTAATAACGCTAGATCTAACACAAAATGATTGAAATGAGATAAGAACAAGGGAACAAAGGGTTACCTCCGGCTCGTAGTCGACGATGGTGGTGTCGTAGGGGTTCTTCGGCGCGTCGTACTGCACTGGTTCGTACGGGTCCCAATGGACGGGGGCCTGGACGGGGGCGGCGGCCGATGCGCCGGCTGCTACGTTGGAAGCAGCGACAGGCCTGGACGGGGGCGGCGGCCGATGCGCCGGCTGCTACGTTGGAAGCGGCGACAGGGGCCGGGACGGGCGGCGGCCGATGCGCCGGCTGCTACGTTGGAAGCAGCGACAGGGGCCTGGACGGGGGCGGCGGCCGATGCGCCGGCTGCTACGTTGGAAGCAGCGACAGGGGCCTGGACGGGGGCGGCGGCCGCCGCCGACAATGGGCATCTCATTCTTCTCCATCGCCGGCGGTTTTCTTCGGGGTTTTTCTTCGGTTGTGGAGAAGATGATGGGACAGGAGAGGCGGTTGCAGTGAGCCAGTGAGAACGTGCGTCGAGGGAGAGAAAGAGGGGCTCTATAAAGACGAAGGTGGCGTGTACCGCAACACGCGTCCGCTATGCACGGCTGCAGCGTGCACCGCTACACGAGTCTAACCCTGGGACGTTTGGTGTACTCAGTTATAACCTCGGGCCTTATACAGAAATTTTATCTGTACTCAGTTTTCCCCTCGAGGACTTAGACCGGCAAGTGCAATATACTCAGTTTTACCCTCAAGTAGCTGGTCAACAGAGAGTCAACAAATGAGATTAACATAGCTAATTGAGTCATTTCATGCGCAAAAAAATCCAAAAAAATAAAAACATAGTGGCAACTACTCATGGAGTCTTCCTACGCAACCTGCCACCTAGAAAACCTTAACAAACATATATAAATCAAGTTTTACCACAAATTGCCACTTCTCAGAATCACTAGTGTAGCTATGAAGATGCATGGTTTTCCACCCAAACCCCTTTGCAAAACATCTTTCCCAAAACATAGTTTGTCTAAATGATGCCATAATTGTCACACTCATGTATATTTGAATTGCAAATAATTTGATGTAGCCCAATATGAATTATATTGTACAAAACACACATTTTTCATTTTGTAATTCTTTTGTTTGAATCCCTTAGTCTATTTACTATTTATGTGCCCTTGGATTCTTAGTACTACTCAGTTTTGCCCTCAAGTACTGTCACAAATGCTCTGAGAAGCCCAAACTTATCCTGATTGGTTGAGCCGTTGTCACACGGATCGACTCCACGAACCGTTGATCCACTGATCTAACGGGCAGTATACCCCTATCCGTCTCTTCGTGGCAACCTCTCTCTCTCTCTCTCTCTCTCTCTCTCTCTCTCTCTCTCTCTCGTGCCACCATCTCTCTCTCTCTCTGTCGGTGGAGAATAAACATGAGGAACATAGTTTGGGATATAGTATTGGTATTTTGAAACGGCCTAAAAGTGGTATAATTTTGGTATAAACATGAGGCATACATATTTGCGGATTTCGGGGATTGCATTATTTGTCACCCCTCTAACAATTATCAACTATCTTTAGCTTTCCTTTTCTTTTAGGGAATATAGTTTGGGATATAGTATTGGTATTTTGAAACGGCCTAAAAGTGGTATAATTTTGTTATAAACATGAGGCATACATTTTTGCGGATTTCGGCGATTGCATTATTTGTCACCCCTCTAACAATTATCAACTATCTTTAGCTTTCCTTTTCTTTTAGGGAATATAGTTTGGGATATGGTATTGGTATTTTGGAAAGGCCTAAAAGTGGTATAATTTTGGTATAAACATGAGGCATACATATTTGCGGATTTCGGGGATTGCATTATTTGTCACCCCTCTAACAATTATCAACTATCTTTAGCTTTCCTTTTCTTTTAGGGAATATAGTTTGGGATATAGTATTGGTATTTTGAAACGGCCTAAAAGTGGTATAATTTTGTTATAAACATGAGGCATACATTTTTGCGGATTTCGGCGATTGCATTATTTGTCACCCCTCTAACAATTATCAACTATCTTTAGCTGTCCTTTTCTTTTAGGGAATATAGTTTGGGATATGGTATTGGTATTTTGGAAAGGCCTAAAAGTGGTATAATTTTGGTATAAACATGAGGCATACATATTTGCGGATTTCGGGGATTGCATTATTTGTCACCCCTCTAACAATTATCAACTATCTTTAGCTTTCCTTTTCTTTTAGGGAATATAGTTGGTAATTTCGGTGAATGCACACACTAACTTTGAAAACAACTACAAGTACATGTAACTGAATAATGGATTTGTAACAAGGTATCCCTTGTAACAACTTCTAGCGCCTGGTGAGCAATGATAAGAATCCGATCGTAATTATACAACAAAAAAAACAACCAGCCATCATATTAGCTTGCTTCTTCAACTCGATCAGCTGCCTTAACTGCTTGTTCATTTTCTTCAGTTCTCCCTTCACTTCCACCAGTTCTGCATTGGGAGCATTAGGCATAATCGGAAGGTCCCTAATCGGAACGGCTCCTCTCTCCGCCGCATTCTCTACAGCAAGTCCCCCCCTCCCAAATTGCGCCCCCCAATAGCGCCAATTGATTCCTGCAACTGAAGCCTCGAACGTACACATCGATCCACTCGAAATGCCTGCATTTCTTCAAGATCTGAAAACAACAACGTGAACCCTAAATCCCAAATTCGAGGGAATAACAAGAAAATCGAGAGAAAACAGAGAAATTGGAGCGAGATCTAACCTTATCCCCCTCTCTATATGGCAAGCTCTCGCATGCAACGAACTCACGTCCACGGTTGCCGTTCTCGTCCGTCTTACAGATCGACCGCTTCAGAGGCTCCTGGCGTGGGCAGTCAGGGCATCTTGTCAAAGGCACGGGTCCATACTGCGGCCATGAAGAACGGGAGGTCGAAGAGAAACTAGACATCACCCGCGTGCCGGAGAAGGGCTGCCGCTGGCGGAGAAGAAGAACAATGGGGCGCGGAGAAAGAAAGGGGAAGCAATGGCACGTGCACGGGCACGGGGCTAGCTCGGGCTCCCATTTTGCAACGGTCACCTGGGTAAGCTGTGGGTCCGGCGCGCTAACGTGGACAAGTTGTGGGTCCCACGATGATCTGGATAAGTGGAGACGTGTCCACTGCGGGGCACCAACAGCGGCCCCACTTGCCAGCACCAACCAACGTCAACTAAACGGGATTCCTTCCGTCCGAGCTCTTTCTGCGGGTTATAGACAAGGGGGGGAAAACTGAGGAAAAACTAAGGATCTGGGGAAAACTGAGTACAACTAAGGAGCCGAGGGCACGAAAATAGAAATCCCTTCTAGCATTTGATCAATAAAGGGTAAAGGGTAATGATCTTTCTTAGTAACTTTATTAACTTTTTGAAAATCAATGCACATTCTATACCCTACAACTACTCTTTGAGGAATAAGCTCATCATTATCATTAGGCACAACAGTCATTCCTCCTTTCTTAGGAACACAATGCACAGGACTAACCCATCTACTATCAGCAATAGGATATATAATACCAGCTTCAAGAAGTTTTAATACCTCGTTCCTTACCACCTCTTTCATCTTCGGAATTAGACGACGTTGATGTTCAACAACAGGCTTTGCATCATCTTCCATATTGATAGCATGTTGGCAAATAGAAGGAGAAATCCCCTTCAAATCATCAAGAGTATAGCCAATAGCTCCTCGGTGTTTCTTCAATATTTCCAATAACCTTTCTTCCTCAATCTCTGAAAGCTTAGAACTAATAATAACAGGATATATTTTCTTATCATCAATATGAGCATATTTAAGATTATCAGGTAAAGGCTTTAAATCAAAAACAGGATCTTCCTTTGGTGGCGGTGTTGTACCCAAATCTTCCACCGGTAAATCATGCTTGAGAATAGGTTGGCGAAGAAAATTTCCTCAAGCTCATCTCTTTCTTTCCTAAACTTTCGCTATTCTCCAAATGTTGCTGCAAAGGATTATTAGGAACAAGAACAATAGATGCACACTGCTCCATTTTAAAATCATTACTAGGCAAGTCAGCTTTATAAGGAGTTTTAGTGAATTTAGAAAAGTTAAATTCATAAGGTTCACCAGCAAATTTAGTCAAAATTTTCTCTTTCTTACAATCTATAATAGCTCCACAAGTATTTAGAAAAGGTCTACCAAAAATGATAGGACAATGATCACTAGCAGCAGAACCAAGTACCAAAAAGTCAGCGAGGATATTTAATCTTACCACATAGAACTTCCACATCTCGAACAATACCAATTGGAGAAATAGTTTCTCTATTAGCCAGCTGAATAACCACATCAATATCTTCAAGTTCACAAGAATCAATTTCGTGCATAATCTCCGTGTAAAGCTCATAAGGAATAGCACTAACACTTGCACCAATATCACATAAACCATAATAGCAATGATCACCAATTCTAACAGATAGCATAGGAACACTAACTTGTTTGGGTTTATTAGGATGTGAAACAATATTAGAAGCATCTTCACAGAAAATAATATGACCATCCTCCACATTTTCAGTCACAAGATCTTTAACTATAGCAACAGCAGGTTCAATTTTAATTTGTTCTTCAGGTTCTTTAGGTTTCTTTTCACTTTTATTAACCGCACTAGATATGACAGAGTACTCCTTCATTTTAGCAGGGAAAGGAGTTTCTTCAATATAAACTTCAGGAATAACATTATCAACAGTTTCAATCACTACACATTTGTTTACAGATGAATCTACGTTATCTTTATATGGTTCATGATACTTATCAAAATTCTTCTTAGGAAATTCATAATGAGAGGCAAAAGCTTTATAAAGATTTGCAACAACTTGGGAATCAAGACCATATGTAGCACTCATATTACGAAATTTATCAGTATCCATAAAAGCTTCAATGCATTTATAATCATAAATTATACCTGATTCTCTATCCTTGTCGTTCTCCCATCCTTCAGTATTTTCTTGGATCCGATCAAGAAGGTCCCTTTTAAACTCTTCTTTGTTGCGTGTAAATGATCCAGAACAAGAAGTATCCAGCAAGGTCTTGTCTTGAAAAGAAAGTATTGCATAGAAATTATCAATAATAACATTACCAGGAAGCTCATGAATAGGCATTTGAGCATTAAAGACTTCAATCTCCCCCAAGCTTGGGCAATACTCTCTCCATCATGAGGCCAGAAATTATATATGCGGTTCCGATCTTTGTGAATTTCACTTGGAGGATAAAATTTGGAATAAAATAAAGGCACAATGTCCTCCCAATCAAGAGAATCACCATTCTTCAGCAATTTATACCAGTGCGCCGCTTTACCAGACAGCGATATAGTGAATAGTTTCTTTCTAACTTCATTCATAGCAATACGCACATTTGAATAACCCGCATAATTCATGCAAAAAGTAAATGATCACCAGGATGGACGGTTCCATCCCCTTCATAGCGGTTATCCATAACACGTTCAATAATTTTCATAGGTATTTTATATGGTATCACTTCCTCACCTGGCGCCTCATCCACTACCGTTGCAGTAGTAGTAGATTTCCCAAATAGAAATTGAAGAGATGATCTCTCCATAATGACTTATAGCAGCAGGCAGAAATAAAATCAGCACAAGTAAAGTTTTCCTTACCAATTCCACTTACCAATAGCGCTTCACTCCCCGGCAACGGCGCCAGAAAATAGTCTTGATGACCCACAAGTATAGGGGGTGTATCGTAGTATCTTCGATAAGTAAGAATGTCGATCCCAACGAGGAGCAGAAGGTGTTGACAAGTAGTTTCGATGAAGGATTCACTGTAAATGCTCACAAACAAGTATTCAAGGGGTTTTGATGTAATAGATGAATAAAGTACGAGTAAGTAAAATGCGAGAGAAATAATTGCAGCGGGCCCAATCCTTTTTAGCACAAAGGACAAGCCGGTTTGTTTACTTATAATGACCAAACGTTCTTGAGGACACACGGGGATTTTAGTCTAGTGCTTTCGCTTCATGTGGCTAAATAATCTTCATTGTTTTGATAAGTGTCGTGTGGGTGAACCTATGCTAATGCACCGCCCTTCCTAGGACTAATACATACTTGTGATTATACCCCTTGCAAGCATCCGCAACTACAAAGTAATTAAGATAAATCTAACCACATTAAACTCCGAGATCCTGCGATCCCTCTTGCATCGATATACTAACGGGGGCTCAGGTTTCTGTCACTCCGGCAACCCCGCAATTAGCAACCGAATACAAGATGCACTCCCCTAGGCCCATAAATGGTGAAGTGTCGTGTAGTCGACGTTCACACGACACCACTAGAAGAATGACACCACAACTTAAGTATCATAACATTGAATATTACTCAACCATAATTCACTACTAACATTAAGACTTCACCCATGTCCTCAAGAACTAAACGAACTACTCACGAGACATCATATGGAATAAAATCAGAGGTGATATGATGAATAACAATCTGAACATAAACCTTGGTTCAATGGTTTCACTCAATAGCATCAATAACAAGTAGAAAGTAACACCAGGAGAGTTTCCCCTATCAAACAATCAAGATCCAACCCAAATTGTTACAGCGGTGACGAGGTGCAGCGGTGGTGTTGGCGGTGTAGATGGTGGAGATGATGATGATGATGATGGAGATGATGTCCAGCTCGATGACGATGGCGATGGCGTCGATTTCCCCCTCCGGGAGGGAATTTCCCCGGATTCCTGCCCGCGGAGAGCTCTTTTCTCTATGGTGTTCTCCGCCCCGCAGAGGCGGCTGTAACTCTTCGTGAGGTACCCTCTGTGGCTTAGGTTTTGGGACGAAGGGTTTCACGAAGAAAAGGAGGCGAAAGGGGCTGTGGGGCCCCCACACCACAAGGTGGCGCGCCAGGCCATGGGCCGTCTGGCCTGGTGCAGCCCCACCTTGAGCCCTCTCTGCTCCCCCTTCGGCTTCCTTCGTCATCTTGAAAAATAGGATTTTTGGTATAATTTCCTTCCACTGTTGATCTTCCGAAATATTGTGTTCTGACGGTGCTTTTCCCAGAATCCAGGCTCCGGTGCTCGATCCTCCAATAAAGATGAAACATGCAAAATAGATGAAATAACATAAGTATTGTGTCCCAATATGAAATATATCAATGAATAACAGCAAATTATGATACAAAATAGTGATGCAAATTGGACGTATCAGTGATCTCCAAGGCGACGCACTTGGTCGAATCAGACCTTTGTGTAACATGTCATCCAGTTGCTTCTTCAGCTCCACTAATTCTGCCGGGTTCATGCTATAGGCTCTCTGGGCTATAGGTCCTGTTCCGGGAATTAACTCGATGATAAACTCGATATCGATCTGGGGCATACCGGGTAGATCATCAGGAAACACATCAGTATCGACGACGACCCTGATCTGATCCAAGTTTGGTTTGGCTAAACTCTGGTTGCGGGTGAATTTTAAGGTAGTTTTCGGACACATGTTCTATTTTTATTCCGGTGCTACTAGTCATGGTAATGGCCTTCTTGGCGCAATCTATCAATCCATGATGTTTCGCCATCCAATCCATACCCAGTACTACTTCCAATCCTTTTGTTCCCAGAACAATCAAGTTTGCATAAAAATCTATTTCATGAATTCTGATGGGTACTTCTTTGCAAAATTTTCTAGCTTTAGTTGTTGATCCAGGTATTTGAACTATCATGACATGTTTCAAGCTGATTGGTTGAATCTTACTAGTGCACACAAAATCTTCGTAACAAATGAATGCGATGCTCTGAATCAAACAACACTCTTGCTGGTATTGAGTTAACGAGAGAACATACCCAGCACCACGTCTGGTGCTTCCTGGGCTTCCTCGGCGTTCATGTGGTAGAGGCCTCCACGGTTGTTCGGGTTGTTGGGGGCGAACTTCTTGCCGGTGGAGACACGGCGTTGCTGCTGAGCAGGTGCAGAGGTGTTGCCGGCGAGCTTGGCCAGCCTTTTGGGGCACTCATTGGAGTAGTGTCCACCACTCCACATTCATAGCAGGTGATTGTGGCCTTGTCCTTGGTTGCCACGGGGATGGCGTTGCTTCTTGTCCTTGGTGCAGTGTTGGTGTTGTTGTTGGTGTTGTTGTTGCTGTTGGGGGCTCTCGGCGGAGCGCGGTTGAAGTTGTTGTTGTGGTGCACATAGGAGTTGTTGTTGTGGTGGGGGCCTCCTGGCCTTGGATTTCCTCCACTCCGGTTCTGAAAATCGGGGCGCGACATTGGTTCTGGGGCTTGTTGTTTACTGGGGGCAAAACCACCGCTTGAGCTAGGGCGATCGGTGGGGTATTGCTAGGCCCGCTTTGGTGCATCATGCGGCGCGTGCGGTTCTCATTTGCCTGGTGCAGTTGCCTTCCATCTGAATGGCGAGTCCACTAGGGCTTAAGGTCGGCAAAGGGGATGTTGACTAGTCTTGTCTGCATCTCGTCGTGCGGGCCGTTCAGAAATCTCTCCTTCCTTTTCTCATTGGTGTCGGTTTCATCGGGCGTACCTTGACGGGGTGAGGAACTGTCGCGGTATTCTACCACCGACATCCGTCCTTGCTTCAGTTCACGGAATTCATCCCTCATCTTCTTGATCAAACCTGGCGGTACATGATACTTGCTGAACTTGAGCTTGAAGTCAGCCCAAGTCATCATCTGTCCTGCGTTCATGGCACGGGTGCTGGTCCACCAAGCTCTTGCTGGTCCTGCGAGATAGTGCGTAGCAAACAACACCTTCTCATTCTCATCAACTCCGGCTACTTCCAAGTTGTTTTCCATGGTTTGCAGCCAATCATCTGCATCTAGGGGCTCTACAGTCTTGCTGAAGACAGGTGGGTTGGTGTTTTGGAAATTTTTGAGTTTGGACCCTGGATGATCATGGTTCCCATGGCCATGCTGGTTGTTGGCTAGTTGTTGCAGTGCTGCTATGCTGGCTTGACGTTCAGCTCTGTCAGTCTCCCTGTCTTCCATCAGGGTCTGTAGCAGTTGCATCATAGCATCCGGGTTCGCGTTACGATGCGGACGAGCCATCTGAACAGGTAGATAGATCATGAGATGAGAGGGAATTTTCTATGGCTTATTTTTGGGGTATGTTTTAAAACTTAAACTTGAAGTCTTTTGATGATGCACAAACACACAAACATTCATTCATATCAAACAACACACATTACAAACTAACACACTAAGGGTTTTAAGAACCCTTCTTCTCCAAGCTACGATACATGGGGCGGGATATAACTCACACCTACATAAGTGAAGCTAGTGCAACTACTCCTCAACATCGACGTCCACATCGATGGGGATGATCTCATCCTCGGCGGCCTCCAGGAACTCGTAGTCCACCTCCTCGGGGTCCTCGTCCTCCTCGAAGTCGTCGTCGTCACTCAGGAAGGCTCCTCCTCCCTGAAGGTCGATGCCTCCATCGTCATCCTCAATCTCTCTCAGCTGGTCCTCCTGGGCCTTGACAGTGATCTCCAAGGCTGCTATCTTGGCGCGAAGGCGCACTATGGTAGCATCCTTCTTGGCACGCTGCAAGCGGAGTGACTTGCGGTCCCGGTTGAGCATCCTGATGGCCTCACCATGCTGAGTCAGTGCAAAGTGAGTCTGGTTCGCATAACCACGGGAGTTATCCAGCTCCTTCTGGGTCTGGTACAACATGTAGTCCAGATGGTCCACATGGTGCCTCAGCTGGGGGTGCATCGGTACCTGCATGGGTACTCCAAGGGCATCATGCCTTGCATGGTGAGCAAAGCGAGACGCGAGCACAGCTACCACGTTCTGTCCGCACAGACGCGCAAGTCCCTCCTGAAGGGCACGAGCGAGTCCGTCCAGCCAGCTGCTTTCCCTGAAGGAAAAGAGGATCCTCTCAGAAGTGGGAGGCTCCACCTTGCCCCTCAAGTCAGCGGTGATAATCCACTGAAGCTCCCCTCCGTGCTGGTCGTTGACCTCGACTCCGTGAAACTCGGGGTGGGGGCGTCCAAGAGAGTCCGACAGACCGTCAAGGTCCCTCTCGAAGATCAAGTCCCCGCCGTTCCCGAGCTGGTAAAACTTCACGTTAGCCGGCTCCATCTGAAAGGGAATTGGATGAGTAAGTTAGAGAGTGAGCAAGTGTGTCAAAATTTTAAGTACTTTTATAAGGAAGAGCATGACATATTATTTTTGTAAAGATCTCAAGGAAAAGAGGGGTATAATCTTTTTTGCAAATATTCATTTCCTTTGTTTTTGTGAAACTAACTTTGTCAGAACGTCCATTCTAAATTAGGGTCTCCTAAGGTCAAACAATGGCTCTGATACCAACTTGTCAACACCTGGATTTTTAAGTCCGGATGCCTATTATGTCATACATCGCAATCCCAGGAATATTGTTGTTGCGAGGCATAATATATAGTTAAGTATCACAGTCATCATTCATTACAAACCATAATGTCTTACAATTTGGACTCACATGATCCATATTACACGAATAGTTGATCTGTTGATCAACGAACTGATCAACGAGCAAACATAAGTTCATAGCGGAAGCGTAAAGATAAAGGGACTCTATGGTCCACAGGCCAACGCTTGACGTCGGCACTCCTAGTTGTTGTAGACCTCCGCTGACCGTCCTCTTTGTACTGCTGCTCCTCTTCATAGTCTGGCCATTTGAATAGCCAGGGACACAGCCGTGAGTACTTTAAGTACTCGCAAACTAACACTAGTGTAGGTGCTAGCAATACTAGAAAGGGGGTGCTAAGCTCTAGTTTCTTTGCATAAAGCCAATTTTAGTTCACAATTATTTGCTAAAGACTTATTCATGTGCTAACTAACTCAAGTGGGAACATTAGTGTCATTCCCACAACTCTGTTGTGTTTCAATAAACAAGTCACCATTCACCATTCATTTTATCAACATTTTCAAGATCTAACACTGGAAACTGTATGGCCTTTCCAACCGTCGTAACCGTGGACACGGCTATTCGAATAGGTTTACACTCTGCAGAGGTTGCACACTTGTGCCACAACATTTGATTTCATCCGTCGGGATAACCCCGAATCATCGTAACACAGTACGCGGATCATCAACCATAACCTTTCATTTACTAACCCTAGCATGAGCACCTCTCCCCATGAGCTTGGCCTCCCAGTGAAGACCAACTGTCAACCTGGGAACTGCACTGGGCTTGGCCGTACAATTCACCTCAATTCACATCATTTCTCAACAACGGAGGCAGCCTCAGCATAACCCCTATGATGTGTGTTCAGAGGGAACCCATACTAAGATACATAAACTTCTAGTTAAGCCCTTACCCATAATCAGGTATTGTGGGGGTACTCAAGAATTGGAAAGGTATCGCATCCAACCCAATATTAGTTTTTAATCAAAAATCACTATCTTCTCTTGGTCATATTCACCTTCAAAATTCATTCCATAGTTTTCATCATCATCATTTCACCACACATGTTCCCATCTAGAGTAGTCATTTTTAATTTAGCACTAGCATCTAGGTATGAGGGGTGCTAAGTACTTTGCTTTGCTTCTAGGCTAACTTTGATACTCTTGTACTAATCTAACATTAACCCCATTGAATCATGAATCAAAAAGTACTTTGATAAAACAACGGTAAATAAAGCTTGGAAATAAAACTGGGAAGTAGGCTCATGAACATAAAGTAAAATGGGTAATGCCTTGCTCATGGTGAGCTTGCACTTTGCAAGAGTATTATCTTGCCTTGGTTGGGAATTGATCAAAGTGGTCTTCTTCTCCTTGGAAGTAGACCTCCTCCTCCTCTTGATACTCCTCGGTACTAGCGTCTAAAATACGAATACGGGGTACACAATCATCACACCAAACTTATTTACTAAACTAAGCACACACATGATTTACACAACTTAAACTAGCATCACCCATTACTATTAAGTTGGTGGATGTGTTTTTCTTATTTAAGAAAAATAATTTCCTCTCATATTAACTTAGGTGTTATTTTTATTAATTTAGAGAAATAATTTCCCCTCATTATCCTATTAAGATTTAATTTCGCTCATGAATACTATATGAACTAGGTTGACCAAAGTCAACCTCTTCATACTTATCATTTAAGAAAATGATTTAAATGAGGTGTAGCACCTCATACAATTTAATCCTAGCATGGTAAATATTTAATATCATCAACAAACCATATGAGACCTATATGACCAGATTTTCTACCTCATTTTGGATTGTTCATGACAAGATTTAAATGAGAGAAATAATCCCATATGATTTATTAATATTTTTGGACAATATCTTTGACTAGAATTAGCCATATAGTCCTTTAATTAAACTAGGCCATGATTATTCAAAGTAAGCATGGCATATTTTTGTAAAAACAATTAGTACAAGTGTAATGTGATTTATAGGAGTTGGAATTAACTTAAAAGCAGTTGTGGTTGATTTTTAAATTTTTTTCTAAGGCAGAAAAGTCCCTGCCTTGTTTATTTTCTCACTTTAATTCTATAACAGATCTAGGGTTCAAACCAGTGGCATTGTGTAGCTAAAATCCTAAGCTTTCCAAATATATAAAATTTGTAAAATTTGGTTGGGTGGATTTTCTCCTATTTAATTTTGAATACAGCACGAGAGAGTATTTAATTAGATTTGAAAATTCAGTTTTGAATTTGGTGGGCTTAGGCGGGAAGGGTGGTTGGGCTGCACAGGGAAAAGAAGTGGGCCGGCCCAGTACTGCGTCCAGCGCAGCGGGCCGCCTGACAGCGTGGGGTCCGCGCGTCAGTGGGTGGTGGCCAGCGAAGCGGTACGGGGAATAACACCGTGCGATTAGGCGATAGATCGACGGCCAAGGGTCGTCATCTCCGGAGAGATGAACTTGGCGGCGGAAGGGGTCGGAGCGGCCGTCGGAGCTCCGGCGAGCGTCGGAGTGGTGCGCGGCGACGTGGTCGACGATGAGGATCACCCTGGTAGCAGCGGCGCGTCCTGGGGTGGCCTCCTTCTCCGGCGAACTCCGTGTACTGGCGGCGGCGACGACCTTGCAATTGAGGCCGTGGGGTGGCTAATCGGACGAATTGAGGGGTCGAGGAGAAGCTGGGAGATGAGTGGAAGCTGTGAGCGTGCTTGGATTGAGGAGAGGGGCGCTCCTTTTATAGGCGCGGGAGGTGGCCGTGGAGCTGGGATGAAGTCATCCATGGCGTCGGCGGTAGGGGGGCGCAGGGGTACTGGTGATGACGCTCGCGTGCAGGCGACGTCATGGCGGTGCTGTGGAGCTTGATTGCGGGGAAAACGATGCACTGGCGCGCTCGTGAGCTTGACGGGAGCGGGCAGTGCCGTGGCGGGTCTCGTCGACGGTGGCCACAGCGTTCCCGCGGCCCATCGGCCATGTCCTGGTGTTCCCTGGTGGCCTGACGCGTCTACTGGCGAGCGGTGGTGGCAAGTGGAGGCGTGGTGCGTCGGGGCTTCGTCATGCTCTGGCGTGCCCGTGGCGTTCGCCGTGCGCGCTCTGTCGCGTGCGTGCACGTCACTGGCACGTCTGGGCGCGGCTCGGTCCGGTCAATTGTGGGGACCCCGGACTAGCTGTCCAAAATCCCTGTTATGTATACAGTTCACGATCCCATGATCAGTGCGCCGTGAACACATAACCGAACTGATATCAAATTACACCATCCATTACAAAGCGGAATAAGAAAATTACAACATGGTCACATGACCAATACTTACATAATAGCCTCGAAGGGCCTAACTAAACATCAGAGTAGCAACATCACTTCAGCAGCGCAGTACCCAAGTCATCTGCCATAACCCTACAGGCAACTGACTGGGAAGACGTTCCTAGCTCGCATAGACGTCGTCAACTCCTTCTTCATCTGTCGAAGTCCTCCAAGTCTGGCCAAGTAAATAGCCAGGGACAAAGCCGTGAGTACATTTGAATTGTACTCGCAAACCATCAAGAAGGTGATAACAATTCTAACTAAAGAAGACAAGAGAGGAAGAATAGTTTCTCTCATGGATAAAGCATGTGAAAGAGAAATAGTTTCTCTTGTTGATATAGCATACCGGCATCTCAAGTGATGCGGACACTATGGTGGTCCTATGACATCTCTATATCTTTGTTAAAGAAGAGTTAGCATACCACCATCTCATTTGAAGGGATTGCTAGGGAAGTCCTATGACATCTCTATATCTTTTTTAGAGAAGAGTTAGCATACCGCCATCTCATTTGAAGGGATTGCTAGGGAAGTCCTATGACATCTCTATATCTTTGTTAAAGAAGAGTTAGCATACCACCATCTCATTTGAAGGGATTGCTAGGGAAGTCCTATGACATCTCTATATCTTTGTTAAAGAAAAGTTCCTCTACATGAAACACTAGGAAGGGAGCAACCCAATTTATTTGTCCTTCCCGACCATCTCCATATGGTCGACACAACCTTTCCCGTACCCTTCCGGTACTTCAAAACAAGTTCTTTCCTTTCATTTTCCAAACCATTTTGTAAACCAAAACTCATCAGGCTAAGCAACAGCCATTCCAACCGTCCATGACCGCGGACGCGGCTATTCGAATAGATTTACTCTGCAGAGTTTGCACACTTTCCCCACAAGAACCGATAAATCCGCCGAGATCATCCCCGGTTCGTCATACTAAAGTATGCGAGTCTCGGATAATCAGTCATAGCCTTTCGCCTGTCTCCCTTGTCATGAGTCCTTCCCTGCGGGCTTACCCCTTCCCGGCACCGGCAGCATACCTCCTTTTGAGCGTATCTCCGGCGCCATGACAGAAGACCCTCAGTAATCGTCCGGCTGCAAGTTAATGCAGTGTATTGCCTCCTTCAGAGCGCAACCCGGTGTCAGAGGTCATCGTGACCCTCCTAGAGAGTGGTGAAGGTATCTCATGTCAACTTCAACAAACTACGGACTAAGCCCGTGCCCACTTTGGATATTGTGGTTGCGCTAGTTAATTGTCATGGGTGAGTACTTAGGCGCCAAAGTTTTCATAAAACCCAACCTTTTTCATATCCTCATCATTTTTACCAAATCCTTTCCTTTCATAAATTCTCACTTGGGGAAAACATCATGCCCAAGGTTTTATCAAAAACTTTTACAACAAGGTAAAACCTTGAGGGGTTCCCAACCTAAAGTTTCATGAGCTGAACTACTATTGCACTACGGCCGAGATGAGAGTCATCACGCCATAGAGGGGTATAAAGGTGTAGTGGAGTGAATCATACTTGCTTATGGTAAGCATGTATTATGACAACACAAGGAGGAATATACTCTCAGATTTGTGGTGGTAACTATACAACTTAGATAGTGGAGTATTACTATCCAACATACTCTCCAATAGGGTACACGGCATACTCCTCTCAATTGGAGAATACACCAAGATCATGACATAGACACCTCTATACTACAAAGGGGGTGGGTGTGATGTAAGTTATTTTCTTGAGATTATGCATGCTCAAGTTGGGCATACATGATAACCAATGGGAGTAGCACGGCCATGATGCCATGTATCCCATAATCACAAGACAAAGGTGGAGTATCACCACTAGGGAGTACCCCACTTGGAAACACACATAGATGACATAAATAGAGAGAATAACACACATAGAATTCAAGGTGCTTTGGACATCAACAAATGACATCCAACTAGACACCAAAACAGAGATCAAAAGATGGCTTGCCTTGGCTTATTTGTCCCTGGACTTCTTCAACTTCATCAATATAAGAATCCCGTCAATATAAATAAAATCCTTGTCCGAACCACTTCTTCTTCTTCTCCGGAATTGTTCGCATCTATCGTCGGAAAATATAAAAGGAACACAATCAAACATATTGCACCAACAAAACAACAAGCAACAAGCATCAATCAAAGACTAACCACTCTTATACGGCTAACATATTAAAGACTTATAGATACTACAAAGCAACTAAAAGAGAACCCATTTTATTTACCTAGTAAGGGTATGAGAGTATCACCACTTAGCAATTGCCTCTCTCGGTTATCACCATGGTATGAACCAAACATCCCCTGGTAGATAACATCATAAAGAGGACAAGAGCATTAGTTTGACATCAAATACATTCACATTATATTTTGAAACATTTTTGGAAAAGCGGGAAATCATTCTCTCTATTTTGTAAAGCTTACACAACACTACACAAGAATAGGAAGCAAATGATATGCCCCACCATTTGAAAACTTAAGCAAAACAAAAGAGCTAATGTTAAATTGCAGAGGTTTTGTTTTGCAATCATAAAACAAAGGTTGCCCATTTCTAATAAAAAGAGTTGGTCAAGGGTTCTAAATAAACCGAAAAGTTTTGCTTCAACAATGCATGTCACACATATACATTACTAACAGTAACAAATATGCATGAACAGAGACTAATACTATTTTTCCTAGATGGCCAGTACTAATACAAGACTAACCCAATTGGAATCACCCCAAAATATTAAACCTACAATTTTAGGAATTTCTTTGAATCTGGCTGTACAGAAAACAAGATCTGTAAGCCATAAATCGTAGAAAAATACTAAAAATATAAGATCACTGGCATTTGAAACATATTTAACCATGGATGCACACACAATTGGATTTGGGTTCAAATTGTTTCAGAAACTCTCACAAATGGATTGACAAGATTACTGCATGTCTATACCATTTGCTTTACCTCTGGAGTTACAGAACAGATAAATGTTTGAAACTTGTTTGAGAAGATTAAGAAAACAATCAGTAGTCCTACAGAATTGGAATCACTCAATTAGGTTCAAAAATGGATTTTTGGGGATTTAAAAGCTAACAGCCATGTCTGCAGAGCACCCAGAACAAGTTTAATTCACCACAAATCGTACATAAATCATAAAAATATGAGGTCAGTTGCATCTGAAAGGTATTGAAAATATGGTTCTTACCCAATTTGTTTCATTCAAAAATTCGTTCCCAAGCTCCTGGTTTAATTCGACAAAGCCAGATCTGTCCAGATCTTGATCTGTGAACCATTTCAGTTTTAGGAGGTCATTCGATGTGAAACCAACGCCAAAATGAAGGTACTGAAGAGGGCTTTCACCCACAGTTGAGTTTGCTCAAAAAGGTTTTGTAAAACGGAACAAATCTAACAAACAGTGAATCTGCATGTTTCCAGAACTTTATTTACCAGGGAGAATCGGTAACGAATTTGAGGATGAGACCAACGCCAAGTTGTAGATCTTTTTGATATCTATCTGTGGAACTTTGAATCACTCGATTTGGATCTGCACACGAGATTTGGTGGATTTTACAAGTTCGTACCAGAATCTGAAACAGCAAGATAGCAGAAATTACTGCAAGGATTTGGACGAACTTTGCTCAAGAACTTCAGATCTGAGGATGGGTGAAGCTTCTCCATGCTTGGACCAACATGCACCTGCATCAAGATCCAATCTTAGCAATGGAGGAAGAAGAAGAGGTGAGGAAATCAGCTAGGGTTAGGGGAAAAGAGAGAGAGAGAGAGAGAGAGAGAGAGAGAGAGAGAGAGATGCTCTCATGGTGAGGATGAGCTTGAGGGAGGAGGGAGCTGCATCAAGGAGCTCTTTCCATGGCCATGGCCGGCCATGGTTGCTAGGAGGAGCAGCAGCTCGTGGGGAGAGGTAGGAGAGGGGTGTGAGAGAGTGGAGGAAGGAGTGGAGTGTCAAAAATGAGAAGCAAATGAAGAGGGGGTGGCCAGCTATGGGGTTTTTATAGAGGGAGAGAGTGGTGGCAGCCCTCTCATTGATTGGTGGAGGTGGGTGGCTGGCTTGGGGAAGAGATATTTGACCCAATCTGAATTTATTTGTGGCATTGGGAAGGGACAAAAGAGGAGAGGCTTCCCAAGGTGAAATAATTATGTGTGAGAGAGAGAGATGGAGAGGCATGATGCATGTGTGCCATGCATGGCATGGCCGGCCAATTTTATGGCCATGCACATGTGATCATTTAGAGAGTATTGCCACACATGCATGACACCCAAGTTTGAGTGTCTCACATTTTGCAAAAATGGTGGCCTAAAGAGATATAGAATTTTAGGCAAAGAGATAACAATGCACAAGGGTGCTAAAGTAGATGGTGGTGATGGTGGTTTAGACAATGGTAGAGCAAGGCTACAAGATATGGTGAGTGAAGTATCCATATACTCACAAGGATGAATATGGTGACATAAATCATCAATTTATGAGGTCAAGGTGAGGATGGAAATGAGTAGAGGAGTGAGATGGCATGATGAATTATAAGTTGTTCTACAAATAAGAGGTCAATTGGGAGTGGTTTGAAAGTATCAAATGATCATCCATTTGATCCAGAATTGGAGGATGAAGGAACATAATGGGTAGATCAGAGATGTACACAAGATGTGCAAGAGTTGTTATTTGAAATAGAACTTGTTTGAAAAGTATTTGAAACACCTCAATTGTCTAGGGGACAATTGGTAATGAACTCAAGTGGAATGGAATTTGAAAATATTGAGAGAGAACTAGTTGGAACATAGGAGTTCAAAATGTTCTACTTACTTTCTCAAGTAAAGTAGAGTTTTCTCAATCTTAAAATAAACAAGAAATGGTATAAATACCATAACAAGCCTTTTTGTAAAAAGGAAAGCAAAATAGAGAGTAATGTTTTAGAAATCAGTACTTGGTAGGAATGGGATGAAAAACAAAACTCATTTCAGTTCCTTGTTTTCCTTGAAGAAATATTTTGAAAAGATTTAATAAAACTAGAAGTAGTTTTGTGATCAAAACTTGAGAAGAAAAACAATAGGTTTTTGAGAAAGAGAACTATTTTAGGGAGGAGTGTTCTCAAGGATAGATGGTGGCTACAAAATGTATCCATCATTCCCACTCTTGGTTTTGTGAAGATTAAGCTTGAATAAAAACAAGAGGTAAAAGAGGAAGAAGTGATCTGGTGCTGGAACATGGGATAGGATACCAGATCAAGTTGAATATATGAGTTGCAAGGATTGACTGAGACATGCAGGACGTGGAGGTTGAAGAGGGTGTTGCATAGATAAGATCCATGTATGGAGGCCACCTATAACAGTTGTGGTTGTTTAGATATCGACTGCCCAAGTCGGAAATTTTTAAGTAGGCATACTCATGTTGTCATCAGGAGAAGGGTTTGATGTAGTAAGAAGGAAAACAATTCTTCCTAAGCCACACATGTGTTTTATTTGGTGAGTTGCTTGTTTAACCACTAGGGGTGTTGTTCTATGAGGTAGCTCAAGACAAAACTCAACAAGCAAATCAAGACAATACATCTACCAACAGATCAAAGCAATTCATCTTAACAGACAGATCAAGGCAATTCATCTTAATTAGTCTATAGAAAAAGTTTTTGTTCCCCCCGATTTTTGAAATAAGGACAACTAATCAAGGTTGCAAAAGTTGGGGTGTTACATCAATGTGGTGTGAGATTTCGTCGAGGCTGGAGTCTGGCACGACCAGGAGAGTGAGAGGGAGCTAATGGACAAGGTGGTTCAGGGTGGAAGTGACCAGAGAGGAGGGTGGCATGGTGGTGCATGACATGCCACGGCATGGGCTGGTTTTGTCGTGGTGAGAGTCCAGTCTTGCAGGGGCTTGGACGATGATGGGAGGTGTGCTGGAGTTCCGGGGTGCAGTGGAGGGTCGAGTGGACTTGGTCCAATGTGAAAATGCAGCATGGGCTTCAAACTTTACCCTGCCTTCCAAGTGTTTGATGTAATGCCCGCAAGAGAAATAAATTTGAATTTTGAAAATATTTTTAGTGGAGTGAAATCTTATATTAAATGGAGTATATTGGTGGTGGTGGTGGTCAAAATGGAATTGAAATGCAAAATCCCAATTTGCATATGATCTTCACTTTGTTTAAAAGTCTCCACTTTGCTTGTTTGTCATTTGAAATAGGGACAGAATTTGGGGGTGTGTTTTTTAGCACAGTTGTTCTCCTTGATGTTGTCTTGGATGAGGTGCAGAGAATTGGTCAAGTGTAGAAGTGAAATCTCACAAACCAGGGGCTCAAAGTGAGCATCAGGCTAAAATTGCCCCATATAACCATAATCACATGTGAGCTCATATTTGCTTCAAATTTGATTTGAATGGAGTTTGATTGTTTCCAAAGTTGTTAATATGTGTTTAGTATCCATTTACACCCAATGGTGCAAACCAAAATGGTCTATATCAAAGATTTGTAAAAATGGCCTAAGCCTTATGTGTGTGTTGAAATTGATTTTTATATTTTCATTCCTCTTTTCTTTTTCTTTGTATTTAAATGATCAAGAGATCATGGTGAGTGGTTTAGAGCAAAGTGAACACATAAGCAAGCATCATGGCAATTGCACACTCAAAATAAATAATAAGGTGATCTATATGCATAGCCCTATATGATGAGAAAAGTTTTTGTTGACTCTAATTTTTGGGTTCTTAGAATCTCTCTCTTGTTTCTTTCTTGAAAACTTGGGATGTTACACTCCTTGAGGGGAGAGGTGGCTCGTCGCCCGGCCACTCGCAGCTTGTCGCGCGGTGCTCGCACCGTCAAGTCGACGCTCGCGGTGAAAAGGGCAAGGTGCAAAAGAATTAGTCAATGCACGCCCTGATCTACAACATACGGGGTTTCGGTCAGCAGGGGCGCCAGACCCAGCTTAGAGATTACATGTCCAAGAATAGACTTGACATTCTTGGCTTACAAGAGACGATTGATACGTCTCAAACGTATCTATAATTTCTTATGTTCCATGCCACTTTATTGATGATATCTACATGTTTTATACACATTATATGTCATTATTATGCGTTTTCCGGAACTAACCTATTGACGAGATGCCGAAAGGCCGATTCTTTTTCTGTTTTTGGTTTGAAATCCTAGTAACGAAATATTCTCGAATCGGACGAAATCACCGCCCAGGTTCTATTTTCGGAAGCTTCAGAGCACGGAGGAGGATGAGAGGGAGCCAGGGGCCCCCCACCCACACCCCGGCGCGGCCGGGGGCGCGCCCTAGGGTGTGGGCAGCCCGTGGCCCCTCCGACTCCCTCTCTTCGCCTATTTAAGCCTCCCTGACCTAAAAACCCCGACGAGACGATACGGAGGAAAACATCCAGGGCGCCGCCACATCGCGAACTCAATTCGGGGGACGAAGTCTTTGTTCCGGCACCTGCGGGCGGAATGCCCCGGAGTCATCTCGCCGTCTCCACACGCCATCTTCACCGCCTTGTCTCCATGATGAGGAGGGAGTAATTCACCCCCGGGAGGGCTCTACTAGTAGCTATGTGGTTAATCTCTCTCTCTGCTCAATACAATGATCTCATGAGCTGCTTTACATGATTGAGATCCATATGATGAGCTTTGTATCGCTACTAGTTGTGTGCTACTCATGTGATGTTATTAAAGTAGTCTATTCCTCCTCCACGTGTGTAAAGGTGATTAGTGCGTGCACCGTGTGGTTCTTGTCGTAGGCTATGATCATGATCTCTTGTAGATTGTGGAGTTAATTATCATTATGATAGTATTGATGTGATCTATTCCTCCTTCATAGTGTAATGTGGACAGTGTGCATGCTATGTTAGTTCTTGGTTTATTTTGCAATGATCTATTATGCTCTAAGGTTACTTAAACATGAATATCGAATGTTGTGGAGCTTGTTAACTCCGGCATTGAGGGTTCGTGTAATCCTACGCAACGAATGATGTTCATTATCAAACAAGAGTGTATGTAGCACATATGAGAAGAAGTTATTTATTATGCGATCAATGTTGAGAGTGTCCACTAGTGAAAGTATGATCCCTAGGCCTTGTTTCCAATACTGAAAACACCGTTTATTTACTGTTCATTTGCATGTTTACTCGCTGCCATATTTTATTCAGATTGCTATTACCACTCATATACATCCATATTACTTGTATTTCACTATCTCTTCGCGAACTAGTGCACTATACACCAAGTGTATTTGGTGTGTTGGGGACACAAGAGACTTCTTGCTTTGTGATTACAGGGTTGCTTGAGAGGGATATCTTTGACCTCTTCCTCCCTGAGTTCGATAAACCTTGGGTGATCCACTTAAGGAAACTTGCTGTGTTCTACAAACCTCTGCTCTTGGAGGCCCAACACTGTCTACAAAATAGAAGCACCCGTAGACATCAAGCACTTTTGGCGCCGTTGCCGGGAGGAAAGGTAAAGGCACTCATACTTCGGTTCCAGGTAACAGTACTACTGCGCCATTGTGTGTGTGCTCGAAGCTATTTCCTTTAGACTCTGCAATTACATCTTTGTTTCTTGTTTACACTAGTTAGGCATAATGGACAACAAAGAGCTTCTTATTCTATTTCTGATTTAAGACATGGATGGTTTGATACAAAAATTAAAAAACCTATGGAACCTTATTTATATGATAGTAGCAATGTTATTAGTATGAATGCAATTACTGCTAATGCTATGAAGAAGTCTAAGCTTGGGGCTGGTTTACATAAAAATAATCTTTTTAGCTCCTCCGCTTTGGAAGAAATATTTTGTTCTGATAATGCTTTATCTCCCATATGCGATAACTTTAATGATGCTTCTGATATTTTAAATCCACCTGCTGAAAGTATTCCGTATAAAATACCTATGAAAATTATTGAACGTGTTATGGATAACCGCTATGAAGGGGATGGAACTGTCAATCCTAGGAATCATTTATTGTTTTTGCATGAATTATGCGGGTTATTCAAGTGTGCAGGTATTTCAATGGATGAAGTTAGAAAGAAATTATTTGTTATGTCGCTATCTGGTGAAGCGGCGCATTGGTATAAACTATTGAAGGACGGGCGCTCTCTTGATTGGAAGGATATTGTGCCTCTATTTTATTCCAAGTTCTATCCTCCAAGTGAAATTCACAAAGATCGAAACCATATATATAATTTTTGGCCTCATGATGGAGAGAGTATTGCCCAAGCATGGGAGAGATTGAAGACTTTAATGCTCAAATGCCCCAATCATGAGCTTCCAGGTAATATCATCATTGATAATTTCTATGCAAGACTTTCTTTTCAAGATAAGACCTTGCTGGATACTACTTGTTCTGGATCATTCACGAGCAATAAAGAAGAGTTTAAAAGGGACCTTCTTGATCGGATTAAGGAGAACGCTGAAGATTGGGAGAACGACAAAGGTAAAGAGTCAGGTATAAATTATGATTATGAATGCATTGAAACTTTCATGGATAGTGGTAAATTTCGAAATATGAGTGCTACTTATGGTCTTGACTCTCAAGTTGCTGCAAATCTTTATAAAGCCTTTGCTTCTCATTTAGAATTGCCTAAAAAGAATTTTGATAAGTATCATGAACCTTTTAAAGAGGCTTGCATGAAGAATGACATTGTTGTTAATGATTGCAATAAGCATGCTCAAACTCCTAAGAATGCTATTTCCTATAAGCATGTTAATTTTTGTGGAATACATAGACCTTGTGGAATTAATCAAATAGAAGATGAATATTGTATCCATCACAGAAATGAAAAAACTAGAAAGTGGTCTAGAGCTCTAGATGATCTTGGAGAAAAAGTGTGTGCCCTCTATCCTTTTATTTGTGAACTTTGCCATAGAGTTGGTCATTTTAATTTTCAATGTTCCTCCAATGATAATTCAAACCCCATGAGTGCTGCAAATTTGTATTGTGATGATGAAATTATTCCTAATCAGCATGATGAACTTACCTTATTTTTGAAGTGTGAAGAGTTATCAAGAAAAATTTCTTTGTTAAATATTAACGATCTTGATATTGATGATGTCCTGCATGGTTGTCTTTCTTACTGCATTAATAATTGCCATACAAATACTTACATACAAAATATTTTAGAAGATGACACCTTGCCAAAATATGATAGGACCGCTGTGTGTTTTCAACTAATTAATGAAAAGGAGGGATCCTCCCAAGTTTCTTCTATTGTTTCTAAAAGAAAATCAGGTTATGCGGACAAGCCACCCTTCAAGCCTCTTCCTCCTAAAGAGGGGAACGAGGAGAAGGAGAAGAAGAAGAAGAAGGAGAAGAAGAAGGGAACGAAGAAGAAGAGGAAGAAGCAGAATAAAAAGAAAGAGGTAACGGCGTATCCCCGCGTGAATGAGATAACGCTAGGTAACCGTAAGTATGTTGCTCCTAATGATTATTGTGATAATGAATCTGAATACGTTGATCTTCCTATGCCCTTTACATACATTAACGATCATGATTTGAATGAGCACACTGCCTTTGATATTGAAAATCTCTTTGGTACTGATTATGAAAGTAATGATGATAGCATTATTCATGTCCCCTTAAACGATGATATTGAAAGCCCTAAGCTTGGGGATGTTGTGCTTGAAGATCCTATATTTGAGACTTCTACTTTTAGTGAAAATGATGATATTACATATTCTGGTTTAGATAATTGCTATAGAGATGTATATGACACATGTTACAATTATCCTTATGAAACTTGTCATAGTTATGATGGGCTTGCTAAAAACCATTCCCTTAGTATGCAACTTGTTTACCATGTTCAAATTCTTGATAATAATCTTGCTCCAATTACTATTAATGAGAATAACTCTTCTTATGCCAAAATTAATGATACTTCTATGCATATGAACCATGATAAGAATGTTTTAAGTGACGGGTATATTGTGGATTTCATCAATGATGCTACTGAAAGTTATTATGAGAGAGGGAAATATGGTTATATGCATCTTGATAATATTAAGTTCCCCTCTTTATGTTGAGAATCTTTAAGTTACTCGTGTTTTATCCTCTTATGCTTGTCACTTTGCTCTTCATGAATTCATTTGTGTATAAGATTCTTCTGCATAGGAAGCATGTTAGGCTTAAATGTGTTTTGAATTGCCTCTTGAAGCTCTCTTTTGCTTCAAATAATATTTCTTGCGGGTGCATCACCAAAATTGCTGAGCCCATCTTAATGGCTATAAAGAAAGAACTTCTTGGGAGATAACCCATGTGTTATTTTGCTACAGTACTTTGTTTTACATTTGTGTCTTGGAAGTTGTTTACTACTGTAGCAACCTCTCCTTATCATGTTTTTGTGCCAAGTAAAGTTTCTATGTCAAAGTTGATGTTATATTTGGGAGCGCTGCGCAGAAACAGCATTGCTGTCTGTCACGAATCTGGGCACAGTTCTCTGTAGAAAATTCGAAAAAATCTGCCAATTTACGAGCGTGATCCTCAGATATGTACGCAACTTTCATTATTTTTGAGTTTTTCCATTTGAGCAAGTCTGGTGCCATCTTTAAATTCGTCTTTACGGACTGTTCTGTTTTTGACAGATTCTGCCTTTTATTTCGCATTGCCTCTTTTGCTATGTTGGATTTATTTCTTTGATCCATTAATGTCCAGTAGCTTTATGCAATGTCCAGAAGTGAAAAGAATGTTTGTGTCACCTCTGAACATGTGAATTATTAATTATGCACTAACCCTCTAATGAGTTTGCTTGAAGTTTGGTGTGAAGGAAGTTTTCAAGGGTCAAGAGAGGAGGATGATATACTACGATCAAGAAGAACGAAAAGTCTAAGCTTGGGGATGCCCCGGTGGTTCATCCCTGCATATTTCATGAAGACTCAAGCATCTAAGCTTGGGGATGCCCAAGGCATCCCCTTCTTCATCGACAAAGTATCAGGTTCCTTCTCTTGAAACTATATTTTTATTCGGTCACATCTTATGTACTTTGGAGCGTCTGTATGTTTTTGTTTTTTTTTTGTTTGAATAAATGATTGTTTGGGAGAGAGACACGCTCCGCTGGTTCGTATGAACACATGTGTTCTTAGCTTTTAATTTTCATGGCGAAGGTTGAAACTGCTTCGTTAATTGTTATATGGTTGGAAACGGAAATGCTACATGTAGTAATTGGTATAATATCTTGAATAATGTGATACTTGGCAATTGTTGTGCTCATATAGATCTTGTTTAAGCTCTTGCATCATGTACCTAGTACCCATTAATGAATAATTACATAGAGCTTGTTAAAATTTGGTTTGCATGATTGGTCTCTCTAAGTCTAGATATTTTCTGGTTGAGGTGTTTGAACAACAAGGACAATGTAAAGTCTTATAATGCTTACAATATGTTTATATGTGAGTCTTGCTGCACCATTTCATACTTGAGTTTGCTTCAAATAACCTTGCTAGCCTAAACCTTGTATCTAGAGGGAATACTTCTCATGCATCCAAATACTTGAGCCAATATTCATGCCATTTGTGTCCACCATACCTACCTACTACATGGTATTTCTCCGCCATTCCAAAGTAAATTTCTTGAGTGCTACCTTTAAACAAATTCAAAAGTTATTACCTCTTATTTGTGTCAATGTTTTATAGCTCATGATGAAGTATGTGGTGTTTATCTTTCAATCTTGTTGGGCAACTTTCACCAATGGACTAGTGGCTTCATCCGCTTATCCAATAATTTTGCAAAAGAGCTGGCAATGGGATTCCAGTCCCAAATTAATTAACAAAAATAGACACTCCTCCATGGTATGTGATTGTTGGACGGCACCCGAAGGATTCGGTTAGCCATGGCTTGAGAAAGCAAAGGTGGGGAGGAGTGTCATCATAATAAAACTAAAATAAAAGGGCACTCCTTCATGGTATAGATTGTTGGCAGCACCCGAGGATTCGGTTAGCCATGGTTTGTGAAAGAAAAGTTGGAAGGAGTGCCACCCAAAAATAAAATAAAATGGGAGCCGCTCTTTGAAGGTTTGTCGGCAAGGGGGTTAGAGTACCCGCTACCATTCGTTGACAACAACAAACACCTCTCAAAACTTTACTTTTATGCTCTCTATATGTTTTCAAAATCAAAGCTCTAGCACAAATATAGCAATCGATGCTTTCCTCTTTGAAGGACCATTCTTTTACTTTATTGTTGAGTCAGTTTACCTATTCTTTCTATCTTAGAAGCAAACACTTGTGTGAACGGTGTGCATTGATTCTTACATGTTTACCTATTGCACTTGTTATATTACTTTGTGTTGACAATTATCCATGAGATATACATGTTAAAGTTGAAAGCAACCGCTGAAACTTATATCTTCCTTTGTGTTGTTTCAAAGCTTTCTACTAAGAATTTATTGCTTATGAGTTAACTCTTATGCAAGACTTATTGATGCTTGTCTTGAAAGTATTATTCATAAAAAAGTCTTTGTTATGTGATTCATTTGTTTACTCATTATCTTCATCATTGCTTCGAATCTCTGCATTTATCTCATGTTCTTTACAATAGTATGATCAAGGTTATGATGGCATGTCACTTAAGAAATTATCATTGTTATCGTTTTACCTGCTCGGCAACTAAGCTTGGGGATGCTTGATACGTCTCAAACGTATCTATAATTTCTTATGTTCCATGCCACTTTATTGATGATATCTACATGTTTTATACATTATATGTCATTATTATGCGTTTTCCGGAACTAACCTATTGACGAGATGCCGAAAGGCCGTTGCTGTTTTTACTGCTGTTTTTGGTTTCGAAATCCTAGTAACGAAATATTCTCGGAATCGGACGAAATCACCGCCCGAGGCTCCTATTTTTCCCGGAAGCTTCCAGGAGCACCGGAGGAGGGATGAGAGGGGAGCCGAGGGGAGCCCACACACCCCGGCGCGGGCCGGGGGCGCCCCTAGGGTGTGGGCAGCCCCTACCCCTCCGACTCCCTCTCTTAGCCTATTTAAGCCTCCCTGACCTAAAAACCACAAACAGAGAGCAACTCCAGAAAACATCCAGGGCGCCGCCACATCGCGAAACTCCAATTCGGGGGACAGAAGTCTTCTGTTCCGGCACCCTGCCGGCGAGAATTGCCCCGGAGTCATCTCCACCGCCGTCTCCACCGCCATCTTCACCGCCATCGTTGTCTCCATGATGAGGAGGAGTAATTCACCCCGGGGCTGAGGGCTCTCTGGTAGCTATGTGGTTAATCTCTCTCTCTGTACTCCAATACAATGATCTCATGAGCTGCTTTACATGATTGAGATCCATATGATGAGCTTTGTATCGCTACTAGTTGTGTGCTACTCATGTGATGTTATTAAAGTAGTCTATTCCTCCTCCACGTGTGTAAAGGTGATTAGTGCGTGCACCGTGTGGTTCTTGTCGTAGGCTATGATCATGATCTCTTGTAGATTGTGGAGTTAATTATCATTATGATAGTATTGATGTGATCTATTCCTCCTTCATAGTGTAATGTGGACAGTGCGTGCGCTATGTTAGTTCTTGGTTTATTTTGCAATGATCTATTATGCTCTAAGGTTACTTAAACATGAATATCGAATGTTGTGGAGCTTGTTAACTCCGGCATTGAGGGTTCGTGTAATCCTACGCAACGAATGATGTTCATTATCAAACAAGAGTGTATGTAGCACATATGAGAAGAAGTATTTATTATGCGATCAATGTTGAGAGTGTCCACTAGTGAAAGTATGATCCCTAGGCCTTGTTTCCAATACTGAAAACACCGTTTATTTACTGTTTTGTTGCATGTTTACTCGCTGCCATATTTTATTCAGATTGCTATTACCACTCATATACATCCATATTACTTGTATTTCACTATCTCTTCGCCGAACTAGTGCACCTATACACGACAAGTGTATTTGGTGTGTTGGGGACACAAGAGACTTCTTGCTTTGTGATTACAGGGGTTGCTTGAGAGGGATATCTTTGACCTCTTCCTCCTGAGTTCGATAAACCTTGGGTGATCCACTTAAGGAAACTTGCTGCTGTTCTACAAACCTCTGCTCTTGGAGGCCCAACACTGTCTACAAGAATAGAAGCACCCGTAGACATCAACGATCAAACAAGACTTTTCTTACGCGGAGCTTCGTAGCCTTGAGTGCGGCAGCCAATTCAATTGGAGTTGGTTGCCGGCGGAGGGCCACTCAGGAGGGATGCTATTGGGCTTCCGTGATGACTGCTTTGAGGTGGGTGAATGGAGGAAGGGAACCTTCTTCATTAGCGCCTTGATCCTGCAAAGGAGCAACAACATGAAATGGTGTTTCATGCTGGTTTATGGGCCAGCGGATCACAACAGGACCAACGAGTTTCTTGAGGAACTTGAGAGGTCGGTGGCGGCTTGCCCAGTTCCAATTGTGGTTGGAGGGGACTTCAACCTCATTCGCTCTGCCGGGGACAAGAGCAATGGCAACATCTGTTGGTCTAGGGTGCGACGGTTTAACGATACTATTGCATCCCTATCCCTTCGAGAGATCCGGCGAGCAGGGGCTCACTACACGTGGACGAATAAGCAACTTGACCCCATCAGGTGCACGCTTGATAGGGTTTTTGTCGCCCCGGCCTGGGAGGCCTGCTTTCCGCTCTGCTCGCTGACGGCGATCACTCGGATTGGCTCCGACCACTGCCCCTTACTCCTCTCTAGTGGAGAGGGGCTACGAAGCCGTCCCTCGCGGTTTTTCTTCCAAACCTGGTGGCTCCAGGTGAATGGTTTTGGGGAACTATTCAAGGGCAAGCTGGCAAGCTTCCTCACCTACTTTGGTCCACACCGAGGTAGCATTGAGGTTTGGCAGTGTGTGGCGAGACACTCGCGCCAATTTCTAAAAGGCTGGGGGGCCAACTTAGGCAAGGAGAAGAGGGTTCACAGGGAAAACCTCCTCTCCCAGGTGGAGAATCTCGACAAGGAAGCTGATACAGTTGGCCTTGATGAGGAAGGATGGGCGCTTCGATACCACCTGGAGGATCAACTCCTACAACTTGACAAGTTGGATGAGGAGTATTGGCGCCAGCGCAGCCGGTTGAATTGGACCCTCAAGGGTGACTCCAATACGGCCTTCTTCCATGCAATTGCGAATGGGAGAAGAAGGAAGTGCCAGATCCCGCGCCTTCTCTCTGACCAGGGGGAAATTGAGGGGCAGCAGGCTCTGACGGCGCATATCTACCAGTTCTACCAGGGCTTGATGGGAGCCACCGGGGAGGTCAGGGCTTTCTCCCTGGCGCCCAACCTTTGGCCTGCGGCTCAACGGGTCTCGGACGAGGAGAACTGGTGTCTGGAGCTTACCTTCACATTGGAGGACCTAGATGAGGTTCTCCTAAGCATGAAGGTGAATTCTGCTCCCGGCCCTGATGGGCTTCCGGTGGTTTTCTTCCAGCGGTTCTGGGAAATCCTAAAGAAACCCATCCTTCATATGCTGAACGACTTTGCCCTGGGGAGGGTTGACGTCGCTAGGCTTAACTACGGGATCATCTCCCTCATACCGAAGGTGAAGGGAGCTGACACGATCAAACAGTTTAGACCTATCGCCTTGATCAATGTTATCTTTAAATTCATCGCGAAAGCTTACGCCATCCGCTTAGCTGCTATAGCTCATAGGACGATTGATCGCAGCCAAACGGCCTTTATAAAAGGCAGGAGCCTGCATGAGGGCGTGCTGGCCCTGCATGAGATCACCCATGAGCTCAGGGTGAAGAAACTTCCAGGTCTGCTCCTCAAACTCGACTTTGAGAAGGCCTACGACCGTGTGAATTGGGACTTCCTTCAGGAGGTCCTACTGAGAAAGGGCTTCTCGGCCACGGTGGTTCATAGGTTGATGCAGTTGGTCCGGGGTGGACAGACCGCGATCAACGTGAACGGGGAGATTGGCCCTTTCTTCCGCAATGCACGGGGCGTGCGACAAGGGGATCCCCTCTCCCCTATCCTCTTCGACTTCTTGGTCGATGCGCTGGCGGCCATGCTGGCAAGGGCTAGGGAGGCTGGACACATCCGGGGGGTTGTTCCGCACCTTATTCCGGGGGTGTGACTCATCTCCAATATGCAGATGACACTTTGGTTCTTATTGAGCCTTCCGATCTGGGGATCGCGAACCTCAAACTCCTCCTTCTCTATTTTGAGAACATGTCGGGTTTGAAGATAAACTTTGACAAGAGCGAGGTTATGCTGACAGGGGTCACTGAGGGAGAGAGGTCTCGCCTGGCGAATTTGCTCAATTGCCGCTTGGGAAAGTTCCCCATGCGATACCTCGGCTTGCCGGTGAGCGATGCCCCTCTTCGGGTGGCTGACTGGGGCTTCCTCCCCGACAAGGTGGGTCATAGGGTTGACCCATGGCAAGGTCTCTTCTTGTCCTCGGCTGGGAGGCTGGAGCTTACCAACTCCTGTCTCTCGAGCCTACCTTTGTTTGCGATGGGCATATACTTGCTCCATGACACCACTCACAGTGCCATGGACAAACATAGGTGCCGCTTCTTTTGGGAAGGAGTGGGGGACAAGCGGAAGTACCACATGGTGGATTGGGCCTCGGTGTGCAAGCCTAAGGCTTTTGGGGGATTGGGGATCCTGAACACCAGGCTCATGAACATCGCCCTTATACTTACGTGGATCTGGAAGATCTACCAAGGCGGTACGGGTCTATGGGCGGACCTAATTAACGCGAAATATCTGCAGGGTAGGGAACTTTTCTCGCGAGCCGTCCCCACCAAGGGCTCCCAATTCTGGAATGCCTTACAAAAGATCAAGTGGCATTTCAAATTAGGAGCCAAACACAAAGTCAATAATGGGCTGCCGCACCTATTTCTGGCTGGACTGGTGGACAGGGTCGGGACCTCTGTCGGCTCGCTTCCCGCGGATCTTTAGCTGCTGCGACCAACCTTTTGTTACGGTGCACGCGGCGAGAACCATGGAGGGAACTCCGGGGGAATGGCGCTTGCGCTTTAGACGGTAGTCTAGCTTAGCTGAGAGAGTTGTGTGGGACAACCTATGCCGTGAGGTTCAGGCGCTCCCGGTTTCGGACTTGCCGGACGAGGTGTCACGGTCCTTGGAACCATCTGGCACCTTCTCCACCAAGTCGGTGTACTTTGGACTGACGCAAGGGGCAATAGTCACTCACTTCAAGGAGGTTTGGCAGACTCGAGTGCCTCCCAGGATTAAAGTCTTCCTCTGGCAGCTTATCCGGAGTAGACTTCCCTCTAGCGATCAGGTGGCTAGACGGCGAGGCCCCTCTAATGGCCTTTGCAGCCTTTGTGGGGAACCAGAGGATTGCAACCACATCTTCTTTGCATGTCACTTGGTAAGGTTTATGTGGGCAGGAGCTCCTGGGTACTTCTTGGAATCCAGCAGGGGCTGGGGATTTCATTGCGCTCGCGCAAGGGTTACCGGGCCCCCTTCGTAGGATAGCATGGTTTACGTTTGCGGCTCAATGCTGGGCTTTATGGAATATACGTAACAAGCTTACTATTGAAGGGACTTTGATTGGGCACCCTGCTGATGCTCTCTTTCATATGTCACGACACATGCGTGCTGGGAGGGTGTTGGTCAGACCGAGGGACAGGCGCTGCCGGACGAGGTGTCTGCGCGAGGTCAGGAGGCTACATGCAAGAGCTAGGACCTGAGCTTCTACTTGCTATCTATCAGACTATCTATTCGCCCCGCTTCAGGGTTATGTATGTTGGTTATGTGTGTCAGTTGTATCGAATGATGTTGGTTATCGTCGCTTTATTTATAAAGCTGGGCCAAGGGCCTTCTCTTTAACTGTGAATTGTATCCGGTGACCCCTAAATCGCCACTATTCTATCTTCGATGCTCCGTATCGTATAAGCTTATTAATTCACACCGAGTTGTGTTACTGAACCTTATATATAATTTGGTACTATAGTAGAATAGAATTATCTATGCATTATCCCTCCCTTCTCGTCAACACTCATAATTCTCTCTTGTAACTAATACACTTAGTTTTAAGCGGTCAGTTCTTGGCGTAGTGGTGTTCTCTACTCGGCTCTTTTGTCTTGGGTGTAGAGTGGGTCTGGTCTTGTGGCAAAAGTGGGTGTTGCTGTATGATTTTCATCCAGTTTTTCGCTTATTAACTAGACATATTTCTGTTTAACTAATGGATAAGACAAAACCTTTGTTTAAAAAATTTAAGCGTTTAAAATTGTGTAACTGTGGATAGTACCAAAATGTCACCTACTCCGTCTAGGAAGTAGAAACGGAAGGAGTAGAGTATGTGATTCTACATAAATGCCACCCACGTAAAGTTTATACAACTAGAGTAGACACATCATTAGAGGGTCTCGTTTGAATGGGTGGACTAGAGACGGGGTGGTAGATACACTGATAATTGGCGCTCTTGCAGACTTGGCGTGGAAGGCGCACGCCCTAAACCGCGCCTAGTGGCTGCTAAGGCGCACACGCTTGAGCCTACATGAGATGAGCTTCGCACGCCGTCCGGTATAGTAGTCCGGCGGCACGGGAGATCACGGATCGAGCGCACCGTCGCACGTGTGTCCATCGCGCGCTGCATGCCGTGGATCTTCTCAGGGACATGGCCATGTATTTACTCTGCTGCTAATCCTAGTAGATTTGTTGTGACTGGTAGTGTACTATGTGTGGCCTTGAGCCGAGCAGAGAGGATGATGATCAGAGGTGGGAGGGAGGGCGGTGCATGATGGGAAACAAAAGAGGAGACATTATTGTGGTGTTACACGACTAAGTAATTGAGGTTCCTTAGTGCTTTTAAGGGCATCTCCAACCGAGTGACCCAAACGGACGCGCTGAGCGTCTGTTTTTGGCCGTTTGGGTGGCCCAGCGGACATCTGGATAGCGGCCCACGTCCGCGTGTTCGTTTGGGTCACACGCTGCGCCCAACGCGCGGACGCAGCGCATATGTAATAAAAAAACAAAATGAAAATAAAAAAGGAAAACAACAAAAATAAATTTAAACTAGTGGTTTATTAAACTTAGCCCTATTTTGGGTAATTTTTACACAAAAGAAAGCCCCTATATGGGCTTTAAATCCAAAGAAAAGCAAACTAGCGGGGTTTGCGAGCACGGTGGCCGCCGGTAGTACTACTCCCAGTAGTACTCGTCGTCATCGTCGATGAGGACGACGCCCCCCGGCGGCGACGCGCTGTTCCGGCTCGAAACGCCGGAGGGCTTCGGGGACTCCGGCCAGGGCGACCACTGCGCCCTTTCCCAGGCAGAGTGCAGGTCCGGAGGGCTTGCCGGCCTACGCAGCCGTGCCCTCCGCGCGGACTCCCTTGCGGAGCTGCTCCTCCGATGCGGCCTGCGCTCCGCCTCCGGCGAGAGCGCGCCGCGCTCCCTCCTCCCGGAGCGCCGCCCGGCGCCCTCCTCCGCCGGCGCGCCATCTCGAGGAAGGCCCACGCCTCCGCTGGCGTCCTCCAGGGCCTTCCTGGCCTTCTCCAGCGCGGAGCGCGAGCGCCCGGCGAGGTGCGGCCATTTGGCCAGCTCGTCGAGGTCGCGCTGCTCGCGGGACGCCGCGGCGCCGCCGCAGCCCGGGTCGTCCTCCTCGGGGCTAGGCGGGGCTGGGGCTCATCATGTAGAGGCCGCCGGGGCGGCCAGCCCGCCTGCAAGTGTGCGCGGCTGCGCGCGGGCCGCAGCCGTCGCGACGTGAACACGTGTGCCGGCGTGCATCGTGCTCCACCTCGAACCACAAGTCCCGATTGGACTTGCGTCGCCGACGCGGTGCTCCGAGGTCCCCGGCAGCTGCGCGCGGCGCCTCGGCCGGAGCCCGGGATGGGCGGCACCGGAACCCGATCTGGGCTCAGGTGCCAGCCGTGGGGGAGGTGCACGTCCCCCCACGGCATTGGGACACCGGCGTCCCAGAACATCTGCGCCACCGCTTGCTGTGCGAGATCCGGTCCGCGCTCGGGAGGAGCCGGCGGCCCCATGGCCGCCGCCGGCGCGACTGGCCGGCTGCTGCCGTCCTCGTGGTCGTTCGCGGACGGAGGAACTCCAGCTTCGGGGCCATGGCGGCGCGGAAGCTTGAGCTCGCGCGTGTGGCCGGAGTGGAGAGTGGGGACTGGATAGGGACAGTCCCCTCTCCACATTTAATAGGACTGGGGCACCGACAGTGGGCCAGCCACGCGGACCAGGCGGACACGCGAGGACGCAGCGTGTCATCCCGCGCCACGCAAACCCGGCCCAGATTGGGTCGGGTTTGCGTCGGTTCGATGCCACGGCTTATCCGCATTTGCGTGCGGCCACGTGGGCCGCATTTTTGTCCGGCTAGACCCATCTGGGACGCATGGGATGGGTCGCCGCATTGGAGATGGCCTAAGGTATCCTTTGCCGCTCGCTACCTGTTGGGCGGGGCCTGCGACAATACATTGCGCATGGGAAGGTGGATTCCCCTCACTTTTCTTTTGTCACATCAAATTATCGTCGCTTAGGCTTTTCCACCCGGAGTCTGCTCGCAACCGACCTAGCTAGACTGAGATGTACGCTAATCTTTAGCGCATCTCCATCCTTTCACCCCTCTTTGTTGTTGTTGTGATGTTTATCTGTGTTCATGCATTTTCTTTCCAGACACAAAATCGTTCTGATGGGAGGAGCGCGTGGGGCCAGGAGATCGTTCGGGGCACGGATCAAGATGCGCCTTAATTTGGCCTGCAAC
This sequence comes from Lolium multiflorum, assembly GCA_030979885.1. Lineage (NCBI taxonomy): Eukaryota > Viridiplantae > Streptophyta > Magnoliopsida > Poales > Poaceae > Lolium > Lolium multiflorum. Next base: position 284,106,253 of record CM061750.1, read on the forward strand.
ACAGGCTAGCAAGAGCGCGATTGGTTGCCTACAAGGCTCTTTCTCGCATCCAGTGAGCCAAAATTCGCACGTTTGGAAGTCCAGCTCACACCAAAATTTTGCATGGCACGATGTTTAAAGCAGGTTAAAAGTTGGTCTGAGAGGAACCACCGAATCAACCTTTTTTTCAGGAACAGGTCCAGCAGAGTGCCGCGTCTTCTACTGTTTCGCACGCGGCGGGAAGCGCGGGAGACGAGGCGAAACCAATTAATCCGGAACCCCACTCCCTCACCGCCCAACCGGCACACTCACCTCCTCGGAAACTCCATGGCCACCGTTCCTCCTCCTCTTCCGCCTCCGCACGGCGGCCTCCCTCGAAGCGCAAGATGTCTGCACAAGAGGTCCGGGCGGCGCGCTGTCGGTGGAGTCAGCAACCTCGCGTCCGCTCTGAAGCGGCCGTCCCCCCCTCTGTTCGAGGCCTCCCGCGATGAGTGCATCGACCATGGCGGCCCCGTCGGAGATCACGGATCTCACCGGCGGATCTTCATCAACGGTGTCGCCCACTCCACAGAGCATTGCGACAGGCAAGGCTCCTGCCTACACAGGGCCTAGTCTTCCCGGGCTCCGGTGCGTCGGTCCCGCTCTCGGAGCATTTCTCTGCCATCGACAACACCCGATTTCTCCAAGGTACGCGCATAATCTCGCAGATTCAGGATTTAGGTTAGGGTATGGTCGATTTTGGCACCGCCGATGAATGTGCTATGTCCGGTGAACGGCCGGCCGGCAGTAGGGCTAAAATGCATGTGGTAGTAGGTTTCCTTCGGCAGGTGCTGCATGCGCAATCTAGATTTCCCGATTTAGGACTTGCTTTAGTGTTAGAAACGGTTGCACATCCCAAATTGGGAAATTGGCACAAAACTTGCATTTCTCTTTTGTCTGATGTGCTTGAACATTTGTCTTATGTGCTAGTGCAATTTTCTGATGTTGTCGCAATGCTCATGCTCCTCGTACATGCACAACACCATCGCTATGCCTTAGTGTACATCATGCTTCTGGGCATGGAAAACTTGCATGGTGAACACAATGGTCGTTGCTCTTGCTCATGCTCAGGATGGTGATGAGCACAGATAGATGCATTGCCATGGTGTTGATCATGCTCCTGGTCATGGAGAACATGGTGATGAACAAAATGGTCGTGCCATTGTGTGCACCATGCTCTTGCTCATGCTCAGGATGGTGATCAACACAATGGCATACTTGTACTCGCATACATGTAGATCATTGCACTTACAGGGGGTGCCTTATATGCGTAGGTCGTGAAGCTGGAGTGCAACACCGTGGGCAGATGATGGTTCCCTCCACCAGGCTACCAGGACAACCTCGTCCTCAACAGGTGGACGAGCGCTCTGAAGTCGGTGGTGCCTGGTAGGGTGGAGGATGTGCTCATGCCACCTCCCGTCGTCGGCCGCCAGCCTAAGCTGGGGCACATCGCCAAGGCCCTCACGTCGTGGAAGTTCTACGTCCAGCTCAACACTGACGACCTGCACATGCTCGTCGTACCGCCATAGTTCCAGGAGGCGACCCGCGAGTCGATCAAGACCCCACTGCCTCGAAGTGTGCCCTTGTCTGCCTGCCGCTTCTGCAATGAGTGGATCTAGGTTAGCTACCATGGTGGGCAGGTCGTCTTCTCGCCGGGCGATGGGCATGGTTCACGACCTCCACATCATCGTCGTGGAGTTCAAGCTGCAGGCCTTCACCTTGAAGATGATCATCTACAAGGCGACCAGCTCCACCGCCAGGCTCTACACCTGCCCCGATCACAGCTAGGCTGCGGCCCTCATATATATGTTTGTTCATTTTGTCTGACTGTAGTAGTAGTGGCTTCAGAACTTCTGGGTACGAGACTAAGACTTGCGTTTGATCAAGGGGTTCTAGGGTTTATGTTGCCCTAGAACTTCCTTGATTTTGATCAAGGAACCACGGATTGCAGTCTCAAACTTCCTTGCTTTTGCTCAGGGCATCTTTCTAAGCCCTGGCTATGGTGATTAGAGGTTGTGCAGTTAGCTAATCATGTGTGTTATCTTCAATGCTTGCTAATGGCTTGGAAACGGCTAGGTAGGGGTAAGATCATCCTTTTGAAGAGGGAGGTAACAACATCCCTGCTTAGCACATAACCAAACAACCATTTCTTCTCCCCTCGGCCAACAAAGTGCACATTGTTGCCAACCAATCAGTAGGCCAAATCTGCATGCCGAAATATTTTTGGCAACCAAACGTAGTGCACAACAGGCCCATCCTTCGTTCCACCTCATACGGCATCCACAGGGCCAACTCTAGATACGGGGAAAATTCCATGCGAGCAACCAATCACGCCCCAAGTGAACCTCCCCGTATCCAGCGAACGGGAGACGCACTAGGTGTGACCCACAAGGATTTCGACAAATTTAACTTTTTTTCAAAACTACACCATGATATAAACCTATTTTTTTTTTAAAATAAAATCTAATTCTTTGTTATAGCGTCATTCACAGGGGCGCTACCCTAGACATTATAGTGTCATCCTTAGCGGCGCTACCTAGTTGCCAGCATGTCAAAAGGGTCCCACTGCATGGTTAGGTAGCGCCATCCAGAGCGGTGCTACATTGAGTATGGTAACACCATTGCAGGTGGCACTACCGCGTGGATTCCATTACCCCGCGCCGCGTCGCCCCGCCCGAGACACCCCACCCGAACCAAACCTTGTGTTCATCCCCTCTCTCCCCCCACCTCACCCCTTCTCTGTACGAGAAGGATGATGGCTCGTTTCTTCTTGAACCATGCCCTTTTCTCCGGATCCATGATGCTCAAGTAAGTCAACATGATCTGGTCTCCTTCGCAAGCAGCTTGGTCGCGGCCTCCATCCTTTGGACCTCTATGGCCTGCTTGGTGCGGTCAATGAAGGTGGTGGGGGTCGTCTCCTTCTCTCCGCCGCTTCTCGTCCCTCTTGGCCAGGGCCTCTTGTGTCTCGGCCATTATCTTCTTCAAGGTCTGGCTCAACGCGAGGTCAAACACATCACACTCTGTGGCTAGCATGCAAGTCGTTGATATAACACCAATAAAACACCGTTCCACTAGTATTACATCCCTCAGAGTGGTACAACATAAACATTTGCGGGTCCAAGGCAAGTCTATAGAATTACACACGGACTCTTTACAGAAGATCAGCACAACCTCCTACTTTACAATGAGGTAAAACTGCAAATAAACTCCAGCATAACAACTCGTAGTCTAACTTATCATGAACTCTATCTTAGAGATACTACTTGCTATGAATAGATTCTAGCTACTTAGGTGCTAGGATTAGGAGCTAGTTCCCTTCTATTGCTAATCTAGGTTTTCTCCAATTGAATGTAGTATCTGACTCTCCTGACAGGTTTTTGTCCCTTGTAGTAGCTGACTCCTTCTCCTTCGAGTTTCACCGTAGATCTTCCTTCAATGCCTTCAGATCTGCCAGGCCTCTAAGGGTGATACGAGCGACTTAGTTCATTATAGGGAAAGAGGTGTTTAATATACTAGCTACTACATGGACCAGAAAGTCGTAGGAAATGAATGTTTTTGTAAACATTTCTTCAAAAGGTTGCTTTTATTCTAAAACTATGTCCGCCGGCCTTCACCGGGTGTCTAGAACTTCACGGAGTTCCTTTCCTGCCGCGTTCGCAGTTCCCTTCCCGGAACAGGGAGTGACAGCCACAATTTGATACACTCTGGAGAGGTATGTTACTGTACCCATAAGAGAGTTTATCCTTGTTGACAATGATACGTCTCAAACGTATCTATAATTTCTTATGTTCCATGCTACTTTTATGACAATACTTGAATGTTTTATACATACTTTACAACATTGTTATACATTTTCCGGCACTAACCTATTAACAAGATGCCGAAGCCAGTTGCTGTTTTCTGCTATTTTTGGTTTAGAAATCCTAGTAAGGAAATATTCTCAGAATTGGACGAAATCAACGCCCAGGGTCCTATTTTTCCACGGTTTCCAAGACCGGAGGGATAATCTAAGTGGGGGCCAGAGGTGGCCAGACCATAAGGCGGCGCGGCCTAGGGGGCCCGCGCGGCCCTATGGTGTGGGCCCCTCGTGAGCCCCGACCTACCCCTTCCGCCTACTTAAGCCTTCGTCGCGAATACCCCAGTACCGAGGCCACGATACAGAAAACCTTCGAGACGCCGCCGCCAATCCCATCTCGGGGATTCAGGAGATCGCCTCGGCCGGGAGAGGGGAATCATCACGGAGGGGCTCTACATCATCATGCCCGCTCCTGGATTGATGAGTAGTTCATCCTTGGACTATGGGTCCATAGCAGTAGCTAGATGGTTTTCTTCTCCGCTTGTGCTATCATTGTTTACATCTTGTGAGCTGCCTAATGATGCGCGTAGATGTACATGTCCGTTGGGAACCCCAAGAGGAAGGTATGATGCGATGGCAAGTTTCTCACAAGAAGAAACCAAGGTTTAATCGACAGTAGAGTCAAGAAGCCAGCTGAAGGTTGATGGTGGCGAAATATATGCGGCGCAACACCAGGGATTCCAGCGCCGTGGAACCTGCACAACACAACCAAAGTACTTTGCCCAACGAAACAGTGAGGTTGTCAATCTCACCTGTTGCTGTAACAAATGATTAACCATATTGTGTGGAAGATGATTTTTGCAAGAAAACAGTAAAACAAGTATTGCAATAGATTGTATGCGATGTAAAGAATAGGACCGGGGTCCACAGTTCACTAGAGGTGTCTCTCCCATAAGATAAAAGCATGTTGGGTGAACAAATTACAGTCGGGCAATTGACAAATAGAAAAGGGCATAACAATGCATATACATGATATGATAAATATAGTGAGATTTAATTGGGCATTACGAAAAAGTACATAGACCGCTATCCAGCATGCATCTATGCCTAAAAAGTCCACCTTCAGGTTATCATCCGAACCCCTTCTAGTATTAAGTTGCAAGCAACAGACAATTGCATTAAGTATGGTGTGTAATGTAATCAACAACTACATCCTTGGACATAGCATCAATGTTTTATCCCTAGTGGCAACAGCACATCCACAACCTTAGAACTTTCTGTCACTGTCCCAGATTTAATGGAGGCATGAACCCACTATCGAGCATAAATACTCCCTCTTGGAGTTAAGAGCAAAAACTTGGCCAGAGCCTCTACTAATAACGGAGAGCATGCAAGATCATAAACAACACATAAGTAATAGATTGATAATCACCATAACATAGTATTCTCTATCCATCGGATCCCGACAAACACAACATATAGTATTACAGATAGATGATCTTGATCATGTTAGGCAGCTCACAAGATCCAACAATGAAGCACAATTAGGAGAAGACGACCATCTAGCTACACGCTATGGACCCATAGTCCAGGGGTGAACTACTCACTCATCACTCCGGAGGCGATCATGATGAAGAGTCCTCCGGGAGATGATTCCCCTCCGGCAGGGTGCCGGAGGCGATCTCCTGAATCCCCCGAGATGGACCCGCGGCGGCGGCGTCTCGGAAGGTTTTCCGTATCGTGGCTCTCGGTACTGAGGGTTTCGCGACGAAGACTTTAAGTAGGCGGAAGGGCAACGCGGGGGCACGAGGGCCCCACACACCAGGCCGGCGCGGCCAGGGCCCGCCGCGCCGCCCTAGTGTGGCGGGCCGTGGCCCCACTTCCTTTCCCCCTCGGTCTTCTCGGAGCTTCAAGGCAAAAGGGACCCGCGTTGATTTCGTCCAATTCCGAGAATATTTCCTTACTAGGATTTCTGAAACCAAAAACAGCAGAAAAGCAATTGGCTCTCGGCATCTTGTTAATAGGTTAGTGCCAGAAAATGCGTAAATATGACATATAATGTATAAAACATGTAGATATCATCAATAATGTAGCATGGAACATAAGAAATTATCGATACGTTGGAGACGACAGCATCCCCAAGTTCTCGCTTCCCCGAGCAGGTAAACGATAACAAGGATAATTTCTGGAGTGACATGCCATCATAACCTTGATCATACTATTGTAAACATATGTAATGAATGCAGCGATCAAAACAATGGTAATGACATGAGTAAACAAATGAATCATAAAGCAAAGACTTTTCATGAATAGTACTTCAAGACAAGCATCAATAAGTCTTGCATAAGAGTTAACTCATAAAGCAATAAATCAAAGTAAAGGTGTTGAAGCAACACAAAGGAAGATTAAGTTTCAGCGGTTGCTTTCAACTTATAACATGTATATCTCATGGATAGTGTCAATATAAAGTAATATAACAAGTGCAATATGCAAGTATGTAGGAATCAATGCATAGTTCACACAAGTGTTTGCTTCTTGAGGTGGAGAGAGATAGGTAAACTGACTCAACAATAAAAGTAAAAGAAAGGTCCTTCAAAGAGGAAAGCATCGATTGCTATATTTGTGCTAGAGCTTTTATTTTGAAAACATGAAACAATTTTGTCAACGGTAGTAATAAAGCATATGAGTTATGTAAATTATATCTTACAAGTTGCAAGCCTCATGCATAGTATACTAATAGTGCCCGCACCTTGTCCTAATCAGCTTGGACTACCGGATCATCGCAATACACATGTTTCAACCAAGTGTCACAAAGGGGTACCTCCATGCCGCCTGTACAAAGGTCTAAGGAGAAAGCTCGCATTTTGGATTTCTCGCTTTTGATTATTCTCAACTTAGACATCCATACCGGGACAACATGGACAACAGATAATGGACTCCTCTTTAATGCATAAGCATGTGGCAACAATTATTATTCTCATATGAGATTGAGGATATATGTCCAAAACTGAAACTTCCACCATGATTCATGGCTTTAGTTAGCGGCCCAATGTTCTTCTCTAACAATATGCATGCTCCAACCATTAAGGTGGTAGATCTCTCTTACTTCAGACAAGACGGACATGCATAGCAACTCACATGATATTCAACAAAGAATAGTTGATGGCGTCCCCAGAAGCATGGTTATCGCACAACAAGCAACTTAATAAGAGATAAAGTGCATAAGTACATATTCAATACCACAATAGTTTTTAAGGCTATTTTGTCCCATGAGCTATATATTGCAAAGGCGAATGATGGAATTTTAAAGGTAGCACTCAAGCAATTTACTTTGGAATGGCGGAGAAATACCATGTAGTAGGTAGGTATGGTGGACACAAATGGCATAGTGGTTGGCTCAAGGATTTTGGATGCATGAGAAGTATTCCCTCTCGATACAAGGTTTAGGCTAGCAAGGTTATTTGAAGCAAACTCAAGGATGAACCGGCAGCAAAACTCACATAAAAGACATATTGTAAACATTATAAGACTCTACACCGTCTTCCTTGTTGTTCAAAACTCAATACTAGAAATTATCTAGACCTTAGAGAGACCAAATATGCAAACCAGATTTTAGCAAGCTCTATGTATTTCTTCATTAATGGGTGCAAAGTATATGATGCAAGAGCTTAAACATGAGCACAACAATTGCAAAGTATCACATTATCCAAGACATTTTAGAATTACTACATGTAGCATTTCCCGATTCCAACCATATAACAATTTAACGAAGAAATTTCAACCTTCGCCTTGAACATTATGAGTAAAGCCTAAGGACATATTTGTCCATATGAAACAGCGGAGCGTGTCTCTCTCCCACAAAGTGAATGCTAGGATCCATTTTATTCAAACAAAAACAAAAACAAAACAAACCGACGCTCCAAGTAAAGAACATAAGATGTGACTGAATAAAAATATAGTTCCAGGGGAGGAACCTGATGATGTTGTTGATGAAGAAGGGATGCCTTGGGCATCCCCAAGCTTAGACGCTTGAGTCTTCTTAAAATATGCAGGGATGAACCACGGGGGCATCCCCAAGCTTAGAGCTTTCACTCCTCTTGATCATAGTATATCATACTCCTCTCTTGACCCTTGAAAACTTCATTCACACCAAACTTCAAGCAAACTCATTAGAGGGTTAGTGCACAATTAAAAATTCACATATTCAGAGGTGACACAATCATTCTTAACACTTCTGGACATTGCACAAAGCTACTGGACATTAATGGATCAAAGGAATTCATCCAACATAGCAAATACGGCAATGCGAAATAAAAGGCAGAATCTGTCAAAACAGAACAGTCCGTAAACGAACCTGAAAGGGGCACTAGACTTGCTCAAATGGAAAAACTCAAAACTAATGAAAGTTGCGTACATATCTGAGGATCACGCTCGTAATTGTGCAGATTTTTTCGAATTTTTTACAGAGACTTATGCCAGAATTCGTGACAGACAGCAATGCTGTTTGCGCAGCGATCCCAAATATAACATCAACTTTAGCATAGAAACTTTACTTGGCACAAAAACATGATAAGGAGAGGTTGCTACAGTAGTAAACAACTTCAAGACTCAACAAAACAAAAATTGCTGTAGTAAAAACATGGGTTGTCTCCGCTTTCTTTAACGCCTTTCAGCTAGGCGCGAAAGTGCAAATCAAGTAACATCAAGAGTAGAAGCATCAACATCATAACTTGTTCTAATAATAGAATCAAAAGGTAACTTCATTCTCTTTCTAGGGAAGTGTTCCATACCTTTCTTGAGAGGAAATTGATATCTAATATTACCTTCCTTCATATCAATGGTAGCACCAATTCGAAGAAAAGGTCTTCCCAACATAATAGGACAAGATGCATTGCATTCGATATCCAAGACAACAAAATCAACGGGACAAGGTTATTGTTAACCGTATGCACATTATCAATCCTCCCCAAAGGTTTCTTTTTAACATTATCGGCAAGATTAACATCCAAATAACAATTCTTCAATGGTGGCATAACATATATTGCACTACATAAAGCACATATTCAAAGTCATTACATTCAAAGTCATTTTATTTTAATGATGGGCTCCCAACCATCTTCTAACTTTCTAGGAATAGAAGTTTCAAGTTTTAGTTTCTCTTCTCTAGCTTTTATGAGAGCATTTGTAATATGTTTTGTAAAGGCCAAATTTATAGCACTAGCATTAGGACTTTTAGCAAGTTTTTGTAAGAACTTTATAACTTCAGAGATGTGGCAATCATCAAAATCTAAATCATTATGAGCTACAGCAATGGGATCATTGTCCCCAAGGTTGGAAAAAATTTCAGCAGTTTTATCACAAGCAGTTTCAGCAGTTTTAGCAATTTCAGGCAGTTTTGTACGCTTTGCACTAGGAGTAGAAACATTGCCAACACCAATTATTTTACCATTGATAGTAGGAGGTGCAGCAACATGTGAATCATTATCATTACTAATGGTGGTAATAGTCCAAACTTTAGCTATATTATTCTCTTTAGCTAGTTTTTCATTTTCTTCTCTATCCCACCTAGCACGCAATTCAGCCATTAATCTTATATTCTCATTAATTCTAACTTGGATGGCATTTGCTGTAGTAGTAATCTTATTATCAATATCCTCATTAGGCATAACTTTCAATTTTAATAGATCAACATCAGAGGCAAGTCTATCAACTCTAGAAGCAATAATATCAATTTTATCAAGCTTTTCCTCAACAGATTTGTTAAAAGCAGTTTGTGTACTAATAAATTCTTTAAGCATAGCTTCAAGACCAGGGGTACACTCCTATTATTGTTGTAAGAATTCCCATAAGAATTACCATAACCATTACCATTAGCAGAAGGATATGGCCTATAGTTATTACCAGAGTTGTTCCTATAAGCATTGTTGTTGAAATTATTATTTTTAATGAAATTCACATCAACATTTTCTTCTTGAGCAACCAATGAAGCTAAAGGAACATTATTTGGATCAACATTAGATCTACCATTCACAAGCATAGACATAATCACATCAATCTTATCACTCAAGGAAGAGGTTTCTTCAACAGAATTTACCTTCTTACCTTGTGGAGCTCTTTCCGTGTGCCATTCAGAGTAATTTATCATCATATCATCAAGAAGCTTTGTAGCCGCCCCCAAAGTGATGGACATAAAGGTACCTCCAGCAGCTGAATCCAATAAATTCCGCGAAGAAAAATTTAGTCCTGCATAGAAGGTTTGGATGATCATCCAAGTAGTCAGTCCATGGGTTGGGCAATTCTTTACCAAAGATTTCATTCTCTCCCATGCTTGAGCAACATGTTCAGTATCTAATTGCTTAAAATTCATTATGCTACTTCTCAAAGATATAATTTTAGCGGGAGGATAATATCTACCAATAAAAGCATCCTTACATTTAGTCCATGAATCAATACTATTCTTAGGCAAAGATAGCAACCAATCTTTAGCTCTTCCTCTTAATGAGAAAGGAAACAATTTCAATTTAATAATATCACCATCTACATCCTTATACTTTTGCATTTCACAAAGTTCAACAAAATTATTAAGATGGGCAGCAGCATCATCAGAACTAACACCAGAAAATTGCTCTCTCATAACAAGGTTCAGTAAAGCAGGTTTAATTTCAAAGAATTCTGCTGTAGTAGCAGGTGGAGCAATAGGTGTGCATAAGAAATCATTATTATTTGTGTTTGTGAAGTCACACAACTTAGTATTTTCAGGTATTCATTTTAGCAACAGTAAATAAAGCAAACTAGATAAAGTAAATGCAAGTAACTAATTTTTTTTGTGTTTTTGATATAGAGAACAAGACAGTAAATAAAGTAAAACTAGCAACTAATTTTTTTGTGTTTTGTTTAGGTGCAGCAAACAAAGTAGTAAATAAAATAAAGCAAGACAAAAACAAAGTAAAGAGATTGGGAAGTGGAGACTCCCCTTGCAGCGTGTCTTGATCTCCCCGGCAACGGCGCCAGAAATTTACTTGCTGGCGTGTAGTTGACGTGGGAGTTAGAAATCTTTGTGGTGTAACTTTTCTTCAGATCCCCGGCAACGGCGCCAGAAATTTAGCTTGATACGCGTAGATGCACACGTCCGTTGGGAACCCCAAGAGGAAGGTATGATGCGCACAGTGGCAAGTTTCCCTCAGTAAGAAACCAAGGTTTAATCGGACCAGTAGGAGTCAAGAAGCACGTTGAAGGTTGATGGTGGCGAAATATGATGCGGCGCAACACCAGGGATTCCGGCGCCAACGTGGAACCTGCACAACACAACCAAAGTACTTTGCCCCAACGAAACAGTGAGGTTGTCAATCTCACCGGCTTGCTGTAACAAAGGATTAACCGTATTGTGTGGAAGATGATTGTTTGCGAAGAAAACAGTAAAACAAGTATTGCAGTAGATTGTATGCGATGTAAAGAATAGGACCGGGTCCACAGTTCACTAGAGGTGTCTCTCCCATAAGATAAAAGCATGTTGGGTGAACAAATTACAGTCGGGCAATTGACAAATAGAAAAGGGCATAACAATGCATATACATGATATGATAAATATAGTGAGATTTAATTGGGCATTACGACAAAGTACATAGACCGCTATCCAGCATGCATCTATGCCTAAAAAGTCCACCTTCAGTTATCATCCGAACCCCTTCCGTATTAAGTTGCAAGCAACAGAATTGCATTAAGTATGGTGCGTAATGTAATCAACAACTACATCCTTAGACATAGCATCAATGTTTTATCCCTAGTGGCAACATCACATCACAACCTTAGAACTTTCACTGTCCCAGATGAAGGAGGCATGACTATCGAGCATAAATACTCCCTCTTGGAGTTAAGAGCAAAAACTTGGCCAGAGCCTCTACTAATAACGGAGAGCATGCAAGATCATAAACAACACATAAGTAATAGATTGATAATCACCATAACATAGTATTCTCTATCCATCGGATCCCGACAAACACAACATATAGTATTACAGATAGATGATCTTGATCATGTTAGGCAGCTCACAAGATCCAACAATGAAGCACAATTAGGAGAAGACGACCATCTAGCTACTGCTATGGACCCATAGTCCAGGGGTGAACTACTCACTCATCACTCCGGAGGCGATCATGGCGATGAAGAGTCCTCCGGGAGATGATTCCCCTCTCCGGCAGGGTGCCGGAGGCGATCTCCTGAATCCCCGAGATGGGATTCGGCGGCGTCTCTGGAAGGTTTTCCGTATCGTGGCTCTCGGTACGGGGGTTTCGCGACGAAGACTTTAAGTAGGCGGAAGGGCAACGCGGGGGCCACACGAGGGCCCCACACACCAGGCCGGCGCGGGCCTGGGCCGCGCCGCCCTAGTGTGGCGGCGCCTCGTGGCCCCACTTCCTTTCCCCTCGGTCTTCTGGAAGCTTCGTGCAAAAATAGGACCCTGGGCGTTGATTTCGTCCAATTCCGAGAATATTTCCTTACTAGGATTTCTGAAACCAAAAGCAGAAAACAGCAACTGGCTCTTCGGCATCTTGTTAATAGGTTAGTGCCAGAAAATGCGTAAATATGACATATAATGTGTATAAAACATGTAGATATCATCAATAATGTAGCATGGAACATAATAAATTATCGATACGTTGGAGACGTATCACCTAACATGATCAAGATCATCTATTTGTAATGCTACATGTTGTGTTTGGTGGGATCCGATGAATCTAGAATACTATGTTAAGTTGATTATCAATCTATCATATATGTGTTGTTTATGTTTTTGCATGCTCTCCGTTGCTAGTAGAGGCTCTGGCCAAGTTGATACTTGTAACTCCAAGAGGGAGTATTTATGCTCGATAGTGGGTTCATGCCTCCATTGAATCTGGGACAGTGACAGAAAGTTCTAAGGTTGTGGATGTGTTGTTGCTACTAGGGATAAAACATCGATGCTTTGTCTAAGGATATTTGTGTTGATTACATTACGCACCATACTTAATGCAATTATCTGTTGTTTACAACTTAATACTGGAGGGGGTGCGGATGCTAACCCGAAGGTGGATTATTTAGGCATAGATGCATGCTGGATAGCGGTCTATGTACTTTGTCGTAATGCCCTGATTAAATCACATAGTAATCATCATTGATATGTATTGAATCTTGATTTGTCAATTGCCCACCTGTAATTTGTTCACCCAGCATGTTAGTTATCTTATTGGAGAGACACCACTAGTGAACTGTGGACCCCGGTCCATTCTTTTACATCTGAATACATTCTACTGCAATTATTGTTCTTATTGTTCTTTGCAAACAAACACCATCTTCCACTCGATACGTTTAATCCTTTGTTTTCAGCAAGCCGGTGAGATTGACAACCTCATTGTTACGTTGGGGCAAAGTATCTTGATTGTGTTGTGCAGGTTCCACGTTGGCGCCGGTTTCACTGGTGTTGCGCCGCACTACACTCCTCCACCAACAACCTTCACGTGCTTCTTGGCTCCTACTGGTTCGATAACCTTGGTTTCTTTCTGAGGGAAAACTTGCCGCTGTGCGCATCATACCTTCCTCTTGGGGTTCCCAACGGACGTGTACATCTACGCGCATCAAGCAACTTTTTCTGGCGCCGTTGCCGGAGATCAAGACACGCTGCAAGGGGAGTCTCCACATCCAATCTCTTTACTTTGTTTTTGTCTTGCTTTACTTTACTTTATTTACTGTCTTGTTTGCTTCATATTAAAAACACAAAAATTAGTTACTTTACTTTCTGCCTTATTTACTTGCTCTATATCAAAACACAAAAAAATTAGTTACTTGTCTTTATTCTACTTGCTTAGTTTATTTTATTACTGCTATAATGGGTACTCCTGAAAATACTAAGTTGTGTGATTTCACTAGCACAAATAATAATGATTTTATATGTACTCCTATTGCTCCACCTGCTACTACAACAGAATTCTATGAAATTAAACCTGCTTTACTGAATCTTGTTATGAGAGAGCAATTTTCTGGTGTTAGTACTGATGATGCTGCTGCCCATCTTAATAATTTTGTTGAACTTTGTGAAATGCAAAAGTATAAGGATATAGATGGTGATATTATAAAACTGAAATTGTTTCCTTTCTCATTAAGAGGAAGAGCTAAAGATTGGTTGCTTTCTTTGCCTAAAAATAGTATTGATTCATGGACTAAATGTAAAGATGCTTTTATTAGTAAATATTATCCTCCTGCTAAGATTATATCTTTGAGAAGTAGCATTATGAACTTTAAACAATTTGATAATGAACATGTTGCTCAAGCATGGGAGAGAATGAAATCTTTGGTAAAGAATTGCCCAACCCATGGACTGACTACTTGGATGATCATCCAAACCTTTTATGCATGATTGAATTTTTCCTCGAGGAACCTATTGGATTCAGCTGCTGGAGGTACTTTTATGTCCATCACCCTGGGCGCCGCAACTAAACTACTTGATGATATGATGATCAATTACTCTGAATGGCACACTGAAAGAACTCCTCAAGGTAAGAAGGTAAATTCTGTTGAAGAAACCTCTTCTTTGGGTGATAAGATTGATGCTATTATGTCTATGCTTGCAAATGGTAGATCTCATATTGATCCTAATAATGTTCCTTTAGCTTCATTGGTTGCTCAAGAAGAAAATGTTGATGTGAATTTCATTAAGAGTAATAATTTCAACAACAATGCTTATAGGAATAATTATGGTAACAACAACTATAGGCCATATCCTTCTAATAATGGTAATGGTTATGGTAATTCTTATGGTAATTCTTACAACAATAATAAGAGTGTACCCTCTGGTCTTGAAGTCATGCTTAAAGAATTTATTAGTACACAAACTGCTTTTAATAAAACTGTTGAAGAAAAGCTTGGTAAAATTGATATTCTTGCTTCTAAGGTTGATAGTCTTGCTCTTGATGTTGATCTTTTAAAACTGAAAGTTATGCCTGAGGAAGTTAAAGATGCTAGGTTTGCTAAAACAAATGCCATCCAAGTTCGAATTAATGATAATATTAGAATGTTGGCTGAATTGCATGCTAGGTGGGATAGAGAAGAAAAAGAAAAACTTGCTAAAGAAAATAATGTAGCTAAAGTATGGACTATTACCACCACTAGTAATGTTGATTCTTCACATGTTGCTACACCTCCTACTATCAATGGTAAAATAATTGGTGTTGGCAATGTTTCTACTCCTAGTACAAAGCGTGCAAAATTGCCTGAAACTGCTGAAACTGCTTGTGATAAAACTGCTGAAATTTTTCAAAATATTGGTGACAATGATTCCATTGCTGTAGAACATAATGGTTTAGATTTTGATGATTTTCATATTACTGAAGTTATAAAGTTCTTACAAAAACTTGCTAGAAGTCCTAATGCTAGTGCTATAAATTTAGCCTTTACAAAACATATTACAAATGCTCTCATTAAAGCTAGGGAAGAGAAATTAAAACTTGAAGCTTCTATTCCTAGGAAGTTAGAAGATGGTTGGGAGCCCATCATTAAAATGAAATTCAATGATTTTGAATGTAATGCTTTATGTGATCTTGGTGCAAGTATTTCTGTTATGCCTAAGAAAATTTATGATATGCTTGACTTGCCACCATTGAAGAATTGTTATTTGGATGTTAATCTTGCTGATAATGTTAAAAAGAAACCTTTGGGGAGGATTGATAATGTTCGCATTACGGTTAACAATAACCTTGTCCCCGTTGATTTTGTTGTCTTGGATATTGAATGCAATGCATCTTGTCCTATTGTGTTGGGAAGACCTTTTCTTCGAACTGTTGGTGTTGTTATTGATATGAAGGAAGGTAATATTAAATATCAATTTCCTCTCAAGAAAGGTATGGAACACTTCCCTAGAAATAGAATGAAGTTGCCTTTTGATTCTATTATTAGAACAAGCTATGATGTTGATGCTTCTTCTCTTGATGTTACTTGATTTGCACTTTCTGCGCCTAGCTGAAAGGCGTTAAAGAAAAGCACTTCTTGGAAGATAACCCAAGTTTCATTTTATTTACTGTATTGTTGACTCTTGGAAGTTGTTTACTACTGTAGCAACCTCTCCTTATCATGTTTTTGTGCCAAGTAAAGTCTCTATGTTAAAGTTGATGCTAGATTTGGATCGCTGCGCAGAAACAGCATTGCTGTCTGTCACGAATTCGCATAGATCTCTCTGTAGGAGAGTCAAAAAAATCTGAAAATTTACGAGCGTGATCCTCATATATGTACGCAACTTTCATTAGTTTTGAGTTTTTCCGTTTGAGCAAGTTAAGTGCCCCTGCAATTCGTCTTTACGGACTGTTCTGTTTTTGACAGATTCTCTGCATTGCCGCTTTTGCTATGTTGAATGAGTTTCTTTGTTCCATTAACTTTCAGAAGTTTTGTGCAATGTCCAGAAGTGTTAAGAATGATTGTGTCACCTCTGAATATGTGAATTTTTGATTATGCACTAACCCTCTAATGAGTTTGCTTGAAGTTTGGTGTGGAGGAAGTTTTCAAGGGTCAAGAGAAGAGGATGATATACTATGATCAAGAAGAGTGAAAGGTCTAAGCTTGGGGATGCCCCGGTGGTTCATCCCTGCATATTTTAAGAAGACTCAAGCATCTAAGCTTGGGGATGCCCAAGGCATCCCCTTCTTCATCGACAACTTATCAGGTCACTTCTAGTGAAACTATATTTTTATTCCATCACATCTTATGTTCTTTACTTGGAGCGTCTGTTTGCTTTTATTTTTGTTTTGGTTTGAATAAAGTTGGATCCCACCATCCTTATATTGGAGATATTACGCTCCGCTTTTTCATATGGAACACTTGTGTTCTTAATTGTGCTTTAATGTTCATGGCGAAGGCTGAAATTGCTTCGTTAAATTGCTATTTGGTTGGAATCAGAAAATGCTGCATATGGTTTGGAATAACTTGGCAATTGTTTGAGCTCTCATAGATCATGTTTAAGATCTTGCATCATGTAGTTTAATCTATTAATGGAGAACTACCGTAGAGCTTGTTTAATTTGGTTTGCATGATTGGTCTCTCTAAGTCTAGATATTTTCTGTAAAGTGTTTGAACAACAAGGAAGACAGTGTAGAGCCTTATAATGCTTGCAATATGTTCTTGTGTAAGTTTTGTTGTACCTGTTCATACTTGTGTTTGTTTCAAACAACCTTGCTAGCCCAAACCTTGTACTGAGAGGAAATGCTTCTCGTGCATCCAAACACCTTGAGCCAAAACCCATGCCATTTGTGTCCACCATATCTACCTACTATGTGGTATTTTTCTGCCATTCCAAAGTAAATTACTTGAGTGCTACCTTTAAAATTTCATTCCTTTATCTTTGCAATATATAGCTCATGGGACAAATAGCTTAAAAACTATTGTGGTGATGAATATGTAGTTATGTGTCTTAATTCTTATAAGTTGCTTGTTGAGCGGTAACCATGTTTCTGGGGACGCCATCAACTTTTTACCTTTGTTGGATATCATGTGAGATGCTATGCATGTTCGTCTTGTCTGAAGTAAGTGCGATTTCATGATCAAATGGTTTGAGTATGCATATGTTAGAGAAGAACATTGGGCCGCTAACTAAAGCCATGTATCATGGTGGAAGTTTCAGTTTGGACATACAACCTCAATCTCTTATGAGAATATTATTTGTTGTTGAATGCTTAAGCATTAAAAGAGGAGTCCATTATCTGTTGTCTATGTTGTCCCGGTATGGATGTCTAAGTTGAGAATAATCAAAAGCGAGAAATCCAATGCGTGCTTTCTCCTTAGACCTTTGTACAGGCGGCATAGAGGTACCCCTTTGTGACACTTGGTTGAAACATATGTCATGCAATGATAATCCGTGTTATCCGAGCTGATTAGGACAAGGTGCGAGCACTATTAGTACTCTATGCATGAGACTTGCAACTTGTAGGAAGTATTATGCATAGCACATATGAATTATTACTACCGTTGACAAAATTGTTTCTATGTTTTCAAAACAAAAGCTCTAGCACAAAAATAGTAATCCATGCTTCCCTCTGCGAAGGGCCATTCTTTTACTTTATGTTGAGTCAGTTTACCCACTTCTTTCTATCTTAGAAGCAAACACTTGTGTTAACTGTGTGCATTGATTCTTACATGTTTACTTATTGCACTTGTTATATTACTCTATGTTGACAAATATCCATGAGATATACATGTTACAAGTTGAAAGCAATTGCTGAAACTTAATCATCCTTTGTGTTGCTTCAATGCATTCTACTTTGAATTTATTGCTTATGAGTTAGCTCTTATGCAAGTCTTATTGATGCTTGTCTTGAAAGTACTATTCATGAAAAGTTTTGCTATATGATTCATTTGTTTAGTCATTATCTTTGTTAGCAATCTTTTGCTTCAGATCACTCCATTCATCTCATATGCTTTACAATAATGTTGATCAAGATTATGTTGGTAGCATGTCACTTCAGAAATTATTTGTGTTATCGTTTACCTACTCGAGGGCGAGTAGGAACTAAGCTTGGGGATGCTTGATACGTCTCAAACGTATCTATAATTTCTTATGTTCCATGCTACTTTTATGACAATACTTGAATGTTTTATACATACTTTACAACATTATTATACATTTTCCCGCACTAACCTATTAACAAGATGCCGAAGCGCCGTTTTGTTTTCTGCTGTTTTTGGTTTCAGAAATCCTAGTAAGGAAATATTCTCGGATTTGGACGAAATCAACGCCCAGGGTCCTATTTTTCCACGAAGCTTCCAAGACCCGGAGGGATAACGAAGTGGGGCCACGAGGTGGCCATACCATAAGGCGGCGCGGCCAGGGAGGGGCCCGCGCAGCCCTATGGTGTGGGCCCCTCGTGAGCCCCCCTGACCTACCCTTCCGCCTACTTAAAGCCTTCGTCGCGAATACCCCTGATCGAGAGCCACGATACGGAAAACCTTCCAGAGACGCCGCCGCCGCCAATCCCATCTCGGGGATTCAGGAGATCGCCTCCGGCACCCTGCCGGAGAGGGGAATCATCACCGGAGGGGCTCTACATCATCATGCCCACCTCCGGATTGATGCGTGAGTAGTTCATCCTTGGACTATGGGTCCATAGCAGTAGCTAGATGGTTGTCTTCTCCGCTTGTGCTATCATTGTTTAGATCTTGTGAGCTGCCTAACATGATCAAGATCATCTATTTGTAATGCTACATGTTGTGTTTGGTGGGATCCGATGAATCTAGAATACTATGTTAAGTTGATTATCAATCTATCATATATGTGTTGTTTATGTTCTTGCATGCTCTCCGTTGCTAGTAGAGGCTCTTGCCAAGTTGATACTTGTAACTCCAATAGGGAGTATTTATGCTCGATAGTGGGTTCATGCCTCCATTGAATCTGGGATGTGAGAAAGTTCTAAGGTTGTGGATGTGCTGTTGCTACTAGGGATAAAACATCGATGCTTTGTCTAAAGATATTTGTGTTGATTACATTACGCACCATACTTAATGCAATTATCTGTTGTTTACAACTTAATACTGGAGGGGGTGCGGATGCTAACCCGAAGGTGGATTATTTAGGCATAGATGCATGCTGGATAGCGGTCTATGTACTTTGTCGTAATGCCATGATTAAATCACATAGTAATCATCATTGATATGTATTGAATCTTGATTTGTCAATTGCCCACCTGTAATTTGTTCACCCAGCATGTTAGTTATCTTATTGGAGAGACACCACTAGTGAACTATGGACCCCGGTCCATTCTTTTACATTTGAATACATTCTACTGCAATTATTGTTCTTATTGTTCTTTGCAAACAAACACCATCTTCCACTCGATACGTTTAATCCTTTGTTTTCAGCAAGCCGGTGAGATTGACAACCTGTTGCCTGCCAAAACCCACCGGCGAGCAGCGACGGGCAACACGGAGAGCCGGGAGGCTCCCAGGACTGCTGGTGGGCCCTGGTCCCTCGGGCGACGGCCCGCAATGCTCCGGCACACGTCCTGGCTATTGCAAGGGCGTGCCACCTGACCTATACCTGGTCAGGAAGGTGTTGGATTGCTTCAATTAGTTTCCTGCATGGCAGACACGTAAACATTAAATGAGCCTCGATCGGCTCTCAGGTTACCCTGTGAATCGGCTCAAAGAGCCGATTAACCCATGGTTCATAATGGATCTACAATAACATGGGGATCCTGCTTTATCAATACTAAGCTAAATTGATCCACGACAGTTTAGGGTTTTCACCGCATAACCGGAACATCCTACGCGTAGTTGAGCCTGGCAGATACGAAAGATAACAGAAAACTAATCCTAGAAGAGGCCTAAAAACCAACACGGAGTCGATTCCTGAAACATCCCTTCTAGGATCGGCAAACCGTACCTTACGCACTACCGGATCGTTCAACCCGTTTGCAAGGCCTAACCATACGGATATCAAACTAATCCTCGAAGAACAAGGAACAACTATAACAGATCGAATCTACTAAATAAAGATGAAGCAAGATGCTGCCCTTACACCTAAGATAGGTGTAAAGGCAGCTAGATATTCAGGGGCAGCACAACTAAGCAAGCATATCAGAAAAGCATCGATGCAAGCCCCAAAACATCTATGATAAATGTTGCTCGCCATCAACAAGGCTTCAGTACGAGCAACACAAACAACGAATAAACAGATACTGCCTAGATCGCAAGATGCGATCTAGGCAGCATGACGCTTACCCGGAAGAAACCCTCGAAACAAGGGGTGGCGATGCGCCTGGATTGTGTTTGTTGTGAACGTGATCGTCCTCCTTTCTCAATAACCCTAGATACATATTTATAGTCCGTGGACTTTCTATCTTTGGAATAAACCTAACTGTGTACGAACCAAACTCTATCTCTTAATTCTAAACTAAAATGCGATCTACCATAATGTACAGATACACGGGCAATCTAGCCCAAATCCTCGTACGAGGCCGATTCAGATTTCTTCCATGTATATCCTTCAAGCCCATCTCCATCGCGGCCCATCTCCTGATTTGGCCAAAATCTGGTGATAACACATGCCCCCTGGTTTTGGCAATAATAATTCCAAAACCACTCTGTTTTTCTTCATCGGGTCACGTGTTGCAGAGCAGAACCGTTACAGCGCCCTTTCATCATGATGCCTTGCCCTCTCAACTTCTCAGTACTGCACGATTTGATAGTTTTGGCACCGCATCATCGAAACGGCCACAGCATTGAATCACCCTTCACTATATCCCCTTTATTTAAACTCAACCGAGCAGTTCGCCTCTTCACTCCCTGCCCGCACTAGCCATCGGCAAAACCCTCTTCGCCATGGATTCCTCTTCGCCTCCTCGGCCTCTCCTTCCAATCCTCCTCCTCCAGCGAGCTGGAGCGGAGTTCAACCTGACGGCGGCGAGGCTCTCGCCCACTGTGGTGGGACGCGAGGGATTGGGACTCCTCCGTCGAGTCGGAGGAGGACAAGCCCTTGACCGACGGGGAAGACGACCTCCAATTCCTCGACGGGGAGTTGGAGGAGGAGAGCGACGACGACCTCTTCTCATGGGACGCGGATCTCTCCTCCGACGAGGAGGAAGAGGAAGCGGAGAGACTCCTCCGAAGAGTACCCGCCGGCGAACGCTTCCGCGCCGGGTCGGACGACGACGAGGAAGATGAAGCCCCGCCGACGGCTTCAACAAAAGCCGACGAAGACGTCGCCACAGCAGCCAGCGCGCGCGACAGCGAGGATGGCGACGACGAGGGCAGCGACGGCCCTTAGATTAGGGACTAGTATAGGGCTAGTAGTGGTGCATTAGGCACTAGATGATCCTTTTGAGAGCAATCGGCTCTTCCTTGTAAAATCCCTCTTTTAATCAATGAAGAATGTTCCTCCAATTTGATTTTCCGATTGTCTAAGTAAGTCAACGCACCAAGAACCGATAGCGACGCATCGGTCTTTCACCATCAAACGCCCATAAGGCCAAACTCAATTACCAAATTAGACAAGTTCAAGCAGATATTCCCCAAATTCAGACAGAATCTGATATATGCTCATAATATTTTGTACCTCTAGAGTCGATGGCTGCGCATCGGTTGTTTTATTCTAAAGTCGATGTCTGTGCATCGGCTGTACTTCATGCATCGGCTGTTTCCCCAAATTTTTTTTTACTGGCCGATTTCATGCATCGGCCCCCATATTTCACTGTCCATCATCCCACATACTTGGGAAATACTTCTTGAGATGCTGGCCATTGACAGCCACTGGGAACTTCACACCGTTCAGCTCCTCGAGCATGTATGCATTACCCTTTAAAACTTGGTCGACCCTGTACGGCCCGTGCCAATTTGGAGACCATTTACCATACGCTGCATCCTTAGTTCCCAATGGCAATACAGCTTCCCATACCAGATCACCAACGTGGAACTCCTTTGGTCTCACCTTCTTATTATATGCACGAGCTACCTTGGCTTTGTTCTCTTTAATTTTCTCAAGCGACCACAGTCTAAGTTCCGTTACATCCTCAATGCTATCACTCATCAGGGCTGCATATTCTTCAGTTGTTAAATCATTCTGAAACGTAACACGTCTCGACCCAGCCGTGATTTCCCAGGGCAATACGGCTTCTTGTCCATAGACCAGATGATATGGCGAGGTTTTGATCGCTCCATGACATGACATGCGGTAAGCCCACAAAGCCTCTGACAATACCTCGTGCCAACGTCTAGGGTGCTCGTCGATTTTCCTCTTAATCAGCTTGATAAGGCTCTTGTTGGACGCTTCAGCTTGCCCATTTGCTTGAGCATAGTATGGAGACGATCGGATCAGCTTAATTCCCATGTCCTCACAGAACTTTCTGAACTCATGAGACACGAAGACCGAACCTCCATCGGTCGTGATAGTCTGGGGAATCCCGAACCTATGAATGACATGTTCTTTCACAAAATTGATAACATCTTTCGATGCCACTGACTTCATAGGGACGGCCTCCACCCATTTAGTGAAATAATCTGTAATGGCCAGAACCCACACATGGCCTTTGCTCGATGGAGGATTGATTTTGCCGATCATATCCATGCCCCAACCTCGAAATGGCCAAGGCTTGATGATGGGGTTCATTGCTGATGCGGGTACCATCTGAATGCTCCCAAACTTCTGACATGCTTGACACCCTTTATAGTACTTAAAACAGTCCTCAAGCATGGTGGGCCAATAAAACCCTGATCGCCTGATCAACCATTTCATCTTATGAGCCGATTGGTGAGTTCCACAGGCACCTTCATGTACCTCGTGTAAGAGCCGATTCGACTCGGCTGGTCCCAAACATTTGAGAAGTAACCCTTCCAAAGTCCTGTAGAACATGTCATCCCCAATAAGGACATACTTCATGGCCTTGTATCTTATCCGTTTAGGTGCCCCCCGAGCCGAATCTTTCAAGTAATTGAAGATATCGGCTCTCCAATCATCCGGCTCCATGAACTGTACCTGGACATCGGCTCCATCCGCTACGTCCTTGTAGCCTGACGCCATCTGCGCGAGATCGTTTGCTTCGGTATTTTGAGACCTCGGGATCCAATTGAAGTTTATGTACTTAAATTGTGTCATCAGCTCACGGCATTGCATCCATAATGGGAAGAGCGACTCGCTCTCACATTTGTATTCCTCCGTGAGTTGGGAAATCACCAATTTGGAGTCTCCAAAAAGTTCCACCGCTCTGCCCCGGCTTCCAATAGCAACTCCATTCCCTTGCATATTGCTTCATACTCAGCGACATTGTTGGTGCAAGGGGTAGGTAGCCTGATGGAGAAGGAATATGTTGCCCCCCGAGGCGACACGAGTAGAACGCCGATGCCGCAACCATCATCACAAACCGATCCATCGAAAAACATGGCCCATGCACGCACAGACAGTGCTGCTATATCAGTGTTGATTCGTTCAGCAATAAGATCGGCCAACGCCTGTCCCTTGACTGCTTTCGCAGGCTGATACCGGATATCAAATTCCGATAATGCAAACATCCATTTACCGAGTCGGCCTTTCAACACAGGAGCCGACAGCATATGTTTGATGACATCTGATTTGCAGATGACGACAATCTCCGCAGTCCACAAGATGTGGTGAAGCTTGGTGCAGGTAAAAAATAGGCAGAGGCACAACTTCTCGATCTCAGGTACCTTGTTTCTGCATCCAACATCTTCTGGTGAGGTAGAACACGACTTTCTCCAGGCCATCATAAACTTGCACCACCACTGAAGCAATGGAAGTGTCAGCTGACAAGTATATATAGAATGGCATGTCTGTCAACCAACACGGGTGGCTTCGTTAGATACTCTTTGATGTCGTCAAACGCTCGCTGTTGCTCTGCCCCCCAGCGAAACTCCTCATCAGACTTAATTTTTACCAATCCCATGAACGGCTCAATTCGTCCTGACAGGTTGGAGATGAACCTTCTGACGAAGTTGATTTTGCCGATGAGACGCTGGAGTTCCTTCTTCGTGGTAGGTGGCTTCATTGTTCGCACTGCCTCCTGACTTTTCAGGCCGATCTCAATTCCGCGTTCATGAACCAAGAAACCCAAGAATTGACCGGCCGTTACACCAAAAGCACACTTCTTTGGATTCATTCTTAGCCCGAATTTTCTAGTTCGGTCCAGGACGTGTCGCAAATCCTCCAAGTGTCCTTCCACTGAAACAGACTTGACTACCACGTCATCAATGTAAATCTCCACCAATTTGCCGATCAGATCATGAAAGATGTAATTCATGGCTCTTTGGTATGTTGCGCCGGCATTTTTCAGTCCAAATGTCATGACTACATATTCAAACAAGCCCACCGATCCTGGTACTCTGAATGCGGTCTTGTGTATATCTTCTGGAGCCATGAAAATTTGGTTGTAACCGGCATTGCCATCCATGAAACTTAAAACCTTATGACCAGCAGCCGCATTGATCAATGTCTCTGCTACTGGCATTGGATACTCATCCTTTGGAGTGGCACTATTGAGATTCCGAAAATCTATGGCGACGCGCCATCGGCCATCCTTTTTCTCCACAGGTACGATACTAGAAATCCACTCAGCATACCTGCATGGCCTGATGAACCCGGCGTTCAACATTTTCTCGATCTCTTTCTTGACTTCTTCTAAAATTTCGGCCTTCATCTGTCGTGCTCTCTGCTGGAACGGCCGAAATCCTTTCTTCAGAGGGAGTCGATGCTCAATGATGCTCCTGTCTAACCCAGGCATCTCTGTGTAATCCCATGCAAAACAATCTGGGTACTCCTTTAACAAAGCTATCATCGGGCCCCTCAGATGCGGATCTAACTTTTTGCTGATAAATGTTGGTCGTGGCTTATCCCCAGGACCAATGTCAATCTCTTCTAGCTCATCAGCCGATGTAAACCCATATCCTAGCTTTCCGTCGCCTGCTAGATCGATGCTGAACACAGGCAAAACGTATGGTGAGGATAATTTTGGCCGATTGCTGGAATCGGCCTCCTTTTCAATTGCATTGCACAATGAAGGTTTACAACTTATCTGTGCTCTACTACGGGAGGTGGTCTCCCTACTACGACTACGTGACATGCTTGAGGTGAGATCATTGCTTTTTATTTTTTGGGGCCGATCGCAGGGATCGGCCTTGCCACGTACGTCCATTGACTTTGGTCTTGCTACTCTGTCAGGCCGGTGGATAAGACCAGCCTCACCCCGTTTTTTGTAGCTTCGATGCGCTCACAGCCGTCCAAACTGACTCCAGAGATCGGCTCTTGATCGTCTGCGTCCCAAATATTCATGCCAGCTATTGAGATCTCGATCGAGTCATCTGCATGAACGACCTCCACTTCATCTCCATCCCACTGTATCAGGCATTGGTGCATTGTGGATGGAATGCAGCAGTTGGCGTGAATCCAATCCCTCCCTAGCAGGACAGCGTAGGTGCTTTTGCTGTCGACGATGAAGAATGATGTAGGGATGGTTTTTCGGCCCACGGTTAGATCCACGTTCAGAACGCCTTGCGTTTCTGATGCTTGGCCGTTGAAGTCGCTTAGTGTGACGTTGGTTTTGATCAGATCTGCGTTAGAGCGTCCCAAACGCCGTAGCATGGAGTATGGCATTATATTGACTGCCGCTCCCGTGTCAACCAACATCTTGCCGACAGGCTGCCCGTTGATATAACCTCTTAGGTACAGGGCCTTCAAATGTTTGTAGCTCCTCTCTCGTGGCTTTTCAAAGATAACTGGCCGTGGCCGCAGTCAAACTGGCTACTGGCACTTCTTCGGTTCTTGGAGCACAAAACTCCGACGGAAGTATGAACACCATGTTTGTGCCAGCCGATGCCTTCGCATCGGCTTTCTTGTTTGGGGCGCCACTCTTTCTTCTGTGGACGACTGTCTCCAACGTTTGCTGAATTTTCACGGCCAGATCGGGCCGAGCTTTCCTCAACGTGTACAGGTACTGCGCCTCGGCTTCCTCCAAGTTACGTAGCCGCTGAACCCTACGCTTTTGGGAGTGGCTGAGTCCATCAGGGCACCACCTTGGCCGGTGGTATCTATCTTCTTCTTCATCTTCTGACTCCTCGAGATCTTCCCCGAGATGACTCAGCTCCTGTTATGAGATGGGAGAGGTCCTAGAACAAACAAACGTCTCCCGTGTCCTTCTTCTGCTGTCTACATTCGGGGCAGTTGTCGATCTGGGGCAATCGGCTCATTCCCGAATCCCAGCAGTGCTTAAAGAAAGGACAATCCCAGTGTCTGTCCATGTCTTCCTGCTCTCTTGACTTCCCCTTAGCGCGGCGCTCATAACCTTCGTCGTCTCTATCATATCGACGATATTTTCTGTTGTCTGCATCAGACCGACGATATCGTTTGTCATCTATATCATGCCGCCGACGTCGGTCGTACTGATGCTCATATTTGTTAAGGAGGTGCGCAGAGTGGTCGTTGATACCGCACGCTCCTCACTTGCTCCTCGGTGACGTATCTCCTATCATATCGGGCCGGTCGCGGCCGGCCTCCTCCTTTTCCTTGTCACGGGAGTGTCCGATTTCTTCTTTATCTTGCCATGGCGGTCTACAGGTCCTGCCATGTTAACATGGAATGAGAAACCCTGGTGCCTCGCGCGTGATCGAGTTCCACCATGTTGACACCAGGGAATGGATGCGTGTCCACTTTCATGGCAAACTGACCGAGGATCAAACGGCCTTGTTCTATCGCCGATTGGATCTGCCGACGCAACTCTTTGCAGTCATTGGTGACATGGGTGAACGAGTGATGCCACTTGCAGTATGGTCTCCCATTCATCTCTTGCGCCGTAGGGATTTTATGGCCTTCGGGTAACTTCAGCTGTTTCTCCTTAAGCAATAAATCGAATATCTGCTCAGCTTTGCTTATATCGAAGTCGAACCCTTTTGCAGGCCCTTGTGGTTTCACCCATTTGCAGGACACGGGTACTGCCGAGCCCATTCAGCTACAGCTACCTCCTGGTCTTCAGAGTCTTCAACGTCTTCTGTCGACCAGGCCGATCGGGCGCTTGAACTTATCTTGGTACAATTCTGGGTGGCGCTGCTCATACAATGTTAATTGGACCAATGCGCCAGAATTGTAGTCCACCTGGAAAGTTAGATCCTTGAATGGTGCTGCGAGGCCTACCACGCCAGATCGACTGCTTCTTTCTCAGAAACGAGCCGAATAACATCGGTTCTTGACAGTCCTGAAACGCTGAATGTATTCCGACACCGCTTTCCCGCTTCGCCGCACCGCGCCAGATCGGCAATGCCAGCCTCGGTAGCTTCTGAGTGATATTGCACATGAAACTGCTCTTCCAGTTGCTTCCACGTCCGGACTGAATCTGGTGGCAACGAGGTGTACCACCCAAAAGCTGGTCCTGTGAGAGATTGCGCAAAGAACCTTACGCGTAACGGGTCTGATGCTGAAATCATGCCCAACTGTGCCAAATATCGGCTCACATGCTCAATTGAGCTGGACCCTTCTGATCCATTGAACTTTGAGAACTCAGGGAGCCGATACTTGGGTGGCAGCGGAATCAAATCATATTCGTTGGGGTACGGCTTGGAATAGCCGATTGTTCTCCTCTTTGGCAGGATGCCGAACTGGTCTCTCAAGATTGTACTGATTTGTTCCATGGTATGAGCTGCAGGGGCTGAGCTTTCATGACTCGTTCCGGTGGCATATTTAGCTAGCCACGCCTGTTTATCGGCGTCTGCTCCAGAGATCCCTCCTGCTGCAATCTGGTTTGCGCGCCAAGTTATTGCAGTCCGGCACGTATGTGCAGACATATCCATGTGGGATTTCTTTAGGCGGCTCATACAGGAATTGGCAATTGCCAGGATCGCCTCCCACCTTATAGATGACGTATGCCGGTGAACCCTGTGGCTCTGGAGCGGCAAGCGCGAATGGCAGCTGCGGTGTGGTCTGGAACGGTATTTCTCCCTGGTGAGTCCCTAGGGCAGGTCCTGACGGAGAGTACTGATGCTTCATGATTTCCTGAACCACGCGCACCGCAATGCGCTCAAAAGAGTTCACCAGGCTCTCAGAATGACGGTGTATAGAATGAGCCACCATATAATTAACTTCCTGGCGCAGCCCTGGTGCGCTCTTCGAAGGGAGACAGTCTACCCATCGAGAACGCCTTCAGTGAGAATCCCTTCCACCTGATGCCATGTGAATGGGTCCTCTCGAAAGAGCCGATGAGATCGGCTTCGATAAGAGCCTTGACCTCATCATATTTCTTCTTGTGATCATCAGGCAGCTCCTCGTATGTGATCGGTGCGTCCGCCATCTCAGTACGAGATGTTACGCTGTTGTCGTAGAATGTCCCACCGGGCGTGCCAATGTGTTGCCTGCCAAAACCCACCGAGCAGGCAACACGGAGAGCCGGGAGGCTCCCAGGACTGCTGGTGGGCCCTGGTCCCTCGGGCGACGGCCCGCAATGCTCCGGCACACGTCCTGGCTATTGCAAGGGCATGCCACCTGACCTATACCTGGTCAGGAAGGTGTTGGATTGCTTCAATTAGTTTCCTGCATGGCAGACACGTAAACATTAAATGAGCCTCGATCGGCTCTCAGGTTACCCTGTGAATCGGCTCAAAGAGCCGATTAACCCATGGTTCATAATGGATCTACAATAACATGGGGATCCTGCTTTATCAATACTAAGCTAAATCAATCTACGACAGTTTAGGGTTTTCACCGCATAACCGGAACATCCTACGCGTAGTTGAGCCTGGCAGATACGAAAGATAACAGAAAACTAATCCTAGAAGAGGCCTAAAAACCAACACGGAGTCGATTCCCGGAACATCCCTTCTTGGATCGGCAAACCGTACCTTACGCACTACTGGATCGTTCAACCCGTTTGCAAGGCCTAACCATACGGATATCAAACTAATCCTCGAAGAACAAGGAACAACTATAACAGATCGAATCTACTAAATAAAGATGAAGCAAGATGCTGCCCTTACACCTAAGATAGGTGTAAAGGCAGCTAGATATTCAGGGGCAGCACAACTAAGCAAGCATATCAGAAAAGCATCGATGCAAGCCCCAAAACATCTATGATAAACAGTGTTACTCGCCATCAACAAGGCTTCAGTACGAGCAACACAAAACAACGAATAAACAGATACTGCCTAGATCGCAAGATGCGATCTAGGCAGCATGACGCTTACCCGGAAGAAACCCTCGAAACAAGGGGTGGCGATGCGCCTGGATTGTGTTTGTTGTGAACGTGATCGTCCTCCTTTCTCAATAACCCTAGATACATATTTATAGTCCGTGGACTTTCTATCTTTGGAATAAACCTAACTGTGTACGAACCAAACTCTATCTCTTAATTCTAAACTAAAATGCGATCTACCATAATGTACAGATACACGGGCAATCTAGCCCAAATCCTCGTACGAGGCCGATTCAGAAACACATTATATGTATATCCTTCAAGCCCATCTCCATCGCGGCCCATCTTCTGATTTGGCCAAAATCTGGTGATAACACAACCTCAGTGTTACGTTGGGGCAAAGTATCTTGATTGTGTTGTGCAGGTTCCACGTTGGCGCCGGTTTCACTGGTGTTGCACACTACACTCCTCCACCAACAACCTTCACGTGCTTCTTGGCTCCTACTGGTTCGATAACCTTGGTTTCTTTCTGAGGGAAAAACTTGCCGATGTGTGCATCATACCTTCCTCTTGGGGTTCCCAACGGACGTGTACATCTACGCGCATCACACAACCAAGTCACGTGCTCGTCCACACTTCCTTGGTATGGGGTCAGGTATAAGATTCTAGCCAATCATTGTGCCTTCCTGTGACCTCGCATACCCACCCGTTTGTTGTAGCCATGCTGAGTATAGATACCGACTTCACCTTGGTCGATTACCCCTCGGCGCATGACACTCAGACACACCCTACAACCCCTCATAGATACACCAAACCGTGGGAACAATACGGGGCTCCGCCTGCCAGTCACAACCGGACTCCGGTAAGGTGTACCTATTGATATGCGAGAGGAAAAGAACATGTGACTACTCCATCCCACTCCAGATCTTATGGTAAACACGACTATTACGGTGCAAGAATCACTGGACGACATTTGTTGTTAAGTCCTAGGTGAGTAACCCAATGCAATGGAACCTCCACCAAACTCATACCATGGTTCCATTGCCACCACGTACTCATATTCATAATTGTAAAAGTAATACTTTGCTTTTAAATGCAAGAGTGATAAGTATAGTACTTTGCAAGTATTTTGATAAAAATAATCAAGGTGACATGATCACGTGATGAACTTGCCTAGTTGACTGCAAGATTATGCAGGCAACATCTTCGAAGCGTGATAACTCTAAATTATGAAATAGCATCATTTTCTGGTAAGGACAATGTTTAAAGGATTGACAAATATGCTATAATGCTTAAGTATGAGATGCAATCGCTCTAAGCATAACCACCCCGATGATTTAGGTTTTTAGTAAGTTGTAATGATTTCTTAAGAGTGTGTTGCCCTTTTAGAGTGGTTTCTCAAACAAGATTCTAATTAAGCTTCTGGTTAACCTTACGTTACTAAAGAGTTGTATAACCAAACATAACAATGTGGTAACATACAAGGCTAATAGTTGATATAATACTAATATGTGAAGAATACCGGTTAGTGTTAGGTCCTACAAAGCATGGTAAATGATTATTTGTTATGTACTTGAAAAGAATAACTTTTGAAGAACATATTTCTAAATGAATGATACATAATTCCAATAAGAGCCGTTTGCTCCTAGGTTTATGATGATTTCTAGTTGAGTTTTCTAAGTGCGTATTAGATGAATCTTATTAACAAACTTGAGTTCCTAGTTATCTATTAGTTGCATGGTTTAGTTAAGCATGAGCATATTAATTAATTTAGTATACATGGTTGCGCATGGTTGATGACTACCTGTTATTTACTTCAAAAGAATAACTTTTGAAGAACATGTTTCTTAAGAAATAAGAAGTATTTCAATTAAGGCTTATGGTTTCTAGGGTTTGGTACTAGATTCACTAAGTAAGGAATAGTTGGTTCCTAAACAAGATGGTTCATAAATCTTTAGTACTTATAGGTTTTAGTTGGGTATGGGTATGTGATGTAAAATACTGGACATGGTTGCTATTAGCGTGGATCACAATTGTGTGGTACTAAGCATGGATAGTTAAGGGTTATGACTTTAAGAATATGAACTAGGGTTTACATTTAAGTGTGGTCCTACTTGATCATTTGGGATTTATTAGTATGAATACTTGAAATACCAACTTATTAGTAATAAAGCTTCTATTATTTTATGAGAACATGAACATGTATTTAGTAGCTAATTATGGATCTATGATTGAAAGTGAAGGTAACATGATCACATTTTATATTTCCTAGGGTTTTGGGGTTGAAAGTAATTTAGGGTTCACATAAAATGATGGAGTTAGGGTTTTATTCCTAATAGAATTAGGGTTGCATTTGGAATTATGGAATTAGGGTTGCCTATTTGTTATATAATGTTAAATTTATGAGCATGTTGAAGTTAACAAGCCAAAATTTAGCTCAGGTTTATAATAGTTTTAACATTTTTCTCATTTTTATCATTTAAGGAAAATGGTAAATAAGGTAAATACAATTTAGGGTTTTAAATACCAATAATGATAATGCTAATGTTAATAGGATAAAATAAAATTACTTTTGGTGCTTTATTTGATTCCTAAATGATTATTACTTATTCTAGAATTTTTATTAATTACTGAATTTTCTTGGAATTTAGAATAAAAGAAAAGACTTAAATAATAAGTAAAAAATAATAATTTTTTATTTTTATTTAAAATTTAAGGTTACATTTTTAGTTGATAAATTTTATTTTTCTGAGTTTTTTGATATCTTATGTATATTTTTATGAGTTGAAATGAATTTGATATGGTTTTCCAAAGTTTCAACCAATTTCTAGAATTAGAAATAGATAGAAATCACTACTTGTACTCGGGTTGGACCTAACCCTAGTCACAGACAGGTGGGTCCATTGACCTGTCAATTGCCATCCAGACATTGACTAGTCAAAAGTTGGTTGGGCCTCATCTGCCACGGTGGCATCGCCGGCGGCTCAACTCCGGCGAGCTAGTGCACGGTGGCGATGCCGTTTTACGGCCTCTCAGGATGTGCTACTAGGTGTTTTCGAATCCCCTCGGTGTCCTGAACAAGATGGTTGTATCGTCACTTCCAAAAGATCACCGGAGATAGCTCCGACGAGCATCTCCGTGGCGGCTCTCTCCGTACAATTCGCTAATACTAGCTACGGTTGATGATTTGATGAGATAATGGATGCTACAGGAGCGCAATCATACCCTGAGTCTTCCAAGGTGGTCTGCAACGATGATGGTGGTCGGCGACGACGACAAGGTCAGGTTTTCCGTCGAACCCGAGCGAAAGGGAACGGAAAAATTCACCCTCTTCCTTGCTCCTGTTGATGCTCTACTTGCGCATAGATGATCCTCTCGTCGAGAAGCTTCTCGTCAACCTTTCCATGGGATCCAGGAAGACCTCCAGCAATGGCGGTGGCAAGAACTCCGGCGACCTAACACAGAGAATCGTGAGAGATTGAGAGGGGAGTGAAGGGTTTGAGTGGGCGACGAAGATCAAGGACTTCATGGGCGCTTCTCTCAGTGAATTTATACAACGAGGCCAGCTTGGAAACCACGGCGATACGCCAGGGACGGTCGGGATAGAGCGGACACTACGATTAGGGTTTCAGGTGCAAATCTCTGCGTCTTTGGATAGGCTCGGACTCTGCGGGACTTGTATGCGTTTTTGAGCTGGTCACTGGCGTCCGTACCGGTCAAGAACGGTGTCCGACGAAGTCGGTCACGACGTCGTGCTGGCATCGATGCGCTAGAGAAGAAAATGAGGATGACGACCTCCTCTCCGCGCGTGTGTTTTAACGAAGAGTTGGGCCTGGCTGACTCGTGGTTGCGGGCTGTGACGGGCTGGTTCGAGCTGCTTGGCGGGCTCCTCGGTGACGTAAGCTTCTCCTCTCCTCTCTTTTCCATTTTTTATTTCTGTTTTAAATTTTCTCATTTTAACTAAAATTTGAATTCTATTATGTTTTCAGATTTTTGGCCTTTTTAGATTCTACTAAAATTTAATAGAGATGGTCAATTTTTCTGACACAAAATAGAGATGGTCAATAGGTGCTTAAATATTTATTAGATATATTAGTATTGTTGAATGTTGATTATAACTTGATAACTAAATACGTATGTTAAAAGTGATAATTCCAATTTATTATTCTTTTGGAGTTCAAATTATTCTGATAGGATTTATACCATCACCAAGTGATAAGTAAAGGTTTTATTTTGTATTCCCTTTGTAAAGAAATAATTTACAAAGCTAATATTAGTATTTGGTTTCTTATTTGAGAATAGGATCTTATGAGCATGATTTCATGTGCTTATGTATTTCTAAGGGCTTGTAATTTAGTTTCGGGTTATTCCATAATTAATAATAGGGATTTCTATTTTCGTGCCTCTGGTTCGTTAGTTGTACTTAGTTTTCCCCAGTCCTTAGTTTTTCCTCAGTTTTCTCCTCATCTAGTTTTAAACACGCACAAGTGCTAGAACAACCGGTAGCCGTCAGGTCAGAGGCCTTGACCGTTAGTCTGACCGGGTGGGGCCGCACAGGGGCAGCTCCTCCCTGACCGTCTCGTGCTGACGGGTAGGGTCAGGAGACACGTCGGAGCAGCCATCCATCTATCGCTGACGTGTGGGCCGTTTTATTTCATGATTTTATACGCGGTGCTGCCAATGACAAATGGGGCCGCTCTATAGGGCTGCCGCAGCCAATGACCAGTGGGGTCGTATATTTTTCAGGAAAAGACATATATTGCCGCTCTGTGGGGCTGCCGCAGCCAATGACCAGTGGGGTCGTCTATTTATTTAGAGAAAATCATATATTGCCGCTCTGTGGGGCCTCCGCAGCCAATGACCAGTGGGGTCGTCTATTTTTCAGGAAAAGACATATATTGCCGCTCTGTGGGGCTGCCGCAGCCAATGACCAGTGGGGTCGTCTATTTATTTAGAGAAAATCATATATTGCCGCTCTGTGGGGCCTCCGCAGCCAATGACCAGTGGGGTCGTCTATTTTTCAGGAAAAGACATATATTGCCGCTCTGTGGGGCTGCCGCAGCCAATGACCAGTGGGGTCGTCTATTTATTTAGAGAATATCATAGAGAGAAGCAACAAGTTCGCTAATTAATTATTCTTAAGCTAGACCCATCATTAGTCACCGGAGAACCGCTGGCAGCTCGTTCCCCACCGTCGGACGGAGCAGCCATCGCCGGCGCCTCGTCGCGCCGCCGGCTCTGTCCCCCGGCGGCGTCGGACGAACTGCGGCGCTGCACGTCAACCACGGCTCCAGCACTTGTTTCGTCCGCACGCATTGTACCCACCGCAGGAAAGTCCGCCGCAAGCAGATCCGCCGCCCACGACGACCGGGATTTGTTCCGCGCACCAATTGGTAGTATAGCTTGGTAAGACCTCCGCTTCTGCCTCCCCCGCCCCCTAATCGATTCGGTTCCCGTAATTTATTGGAGTTTGCAGGTACGAAATAGTCCTCAATGTCTCGTCGTAGCGGGTACACCGGCGAGGGTGGGGATTCGATCATGTCGTGGCCACGTTCTACTTCTCCTACCTCGTCGGAAGTGCAGGTATCTAGCTTCAGCTCTCTGTACTACCGTTGAATTTGAAGTGCCGCCATGGCCTGTTGGAGTGATTTCAGTTGTTCTTTTTTCCATTATTGTTACAGTTAGCCAGGCAAGCCGATGATCCATGGTACATTGCATACCAAGATGAATCAACCCAGTGGTGTAGCCAGAGGATGGATTTGGAGGAGAAGGTGGCCAATTTAGGTGATGAATTGGCCCGTAAAAACCTGATGATATTCGAGCTGAAGCGTACTGTGGAGGAAGAAAAGAAGAATTCAGAGCTTATTCGCAAGGAGAAGTTGAGAGTTGAGACAGATCTTGCCGTATTTGATCAAGTGGTAGAAAATCTAGAACATGAACTTCAAGTGATGGGAGAGGAGAAAAGTAGATTCATCTGGGCAGTTTTATTAGGTGTCATCCCTGTCCTAGCAGTTATGTGGTTCTGGTAGACGATTTAGTATAGAATTGTTATTCAGTAGATGGCTCTAACCACTGTATTTTGTTGTGGCTCTAAGCACTGTATTTTGGCGTACAATTTCCTAGTTGTGCTAAGTAATGCGCACGATAATTTTAGCATGCATGAACATTTTATAAAAGTGAAGGGATCCCAAAAGTGAAAGCATGTACCAGCCTCCGGATCAAATACATATCAATATCTTCCCAATCAAGTTGGGATAGAATTCAAATCATACATACGGATGTACATGGACACATCAAGAACGTGGAGAAGCTTTTTTTGAGACGGAGGTAGTAGTTCGAACAATTTTATCCCAATTGGAAATTGAAAAATACAAATTTATCATAATTTATCCCAATTTGCGGCGTCGAACACGGCCGCGCAGCGATGGGCAAGAAAGGCCGGGACGACGGGCGGCTGAGGGGTGGTCATCTGCGCCATCCGTTGAAGCGATGTTATCGGCGATGGCTTCAATGTTCGTGGCATCGATGACCACTGTCGGAACCGCCGCTGTCTTGGTGTACTTCATCAGCGACGGATCTGCGGAGGGCTGGATCGGCGGCTTTGCAGCGCGGTTGTAGACGATGGCTTCAATCGTCTTGGCATCGATTCGCACTCTCGGCACCGGAAGTGAGACATCAACAGGCTCCGACATTGAAGGCTGGGTCTGCGCCGTCGAAGCGATGTTGTAGGCGATGGCTTCAATGTTCGTGGCATCGATGACCACTGTCGGCACCGCCGCTGTCTTGGTGTCCTTCATCAGCAACGGATCTGAGGAGGGCAACGGAAGTGAGACATCAACAGGCTCCGACATTGAATGCTGGATCTGCGCCGTCGAAGCGATGTTGTAGGCGATGGCTTCAATGTTCGTGGCATCGATGACCACTGTCGGCACGGCCGCCGTCTTGGTGTTCTTCATCATTCAACAGATCTGAGAAGAGAAACGAAAGTGAGACAGAGAGAGACATTTCAACTATTTCTGACGGTTAGATCCTCACCGGCACTCTTAGATCCACGGCGCACGCACGGTTAGATGCACGCGTTAGATCACGCCGCACGCACGGTTAGATCCGCGCCGCCGCACGCACGGTTAGATCCGCGCCGCCGCACGCTGATACGCGTAGATGCATGATACGTCTCCAACGTATCGATAATTTCTTATGTTCCATGCTACTTTATTGATGATACCTACATGTTTTATGCACATTATATGTCATATTTATGCATTTTCTGGAACTAACCTATTAACAAGATGCCGAAGAGCCAGTTGCTGTTTTCTGTTTTTGGTTTCAGAAATCCTAGTAAGGAAATATTCTCGGAATTGGACGAAACTTTCGCCAGGGTCCTATTTTTGCACGAAGCTTCCAGAAGACCAAGAGATAACGAAGTGGGGCCACGAGGCAGCTGGGGACAGGGCGGCGCGGCCCAAGCCCTGCCGCGCGGCCCTACCCCCTGGGCTCCTCGTGTGGCCCCCGCGTTGACCTTCCGCCTACTTAAAGTCTCCGTCGCGAAACCCCGGACCGAGAGCCACGATACGGAAAACCTTCCAGAGACGCGCCGCCGCGAATCCCATCTCGGGGATTCAGGAGATCGCCTCCGGCACCCTGCCGGAGAGGGATTCATCTCCGGAGGACTCTACACCGCCATGGTCGCCTCCGGAGTGATGAGTGAGTAGTTCACCCCTGGACCATGGGTCCATAGCAGTAGCTAGATGGTCGTCTTCTCCTTGTTGTGCTTCATTGTTGGATCTTGTGAGCTGCCTAACATGATCAAGATCATCTATATGTAATACTATATGTTGTGTTTGTCGGGATCCGATGGATAGAGAGTACTATGATTATGGTGATTATCAATCTATTGTTTATGTGTTGTTTATGATCTTGCATGCTCTCCGTTATTAGTAGAGGCTCTGGCCAAGTTTGTACTCTTAACTCCAAGAGGGAGTATTTATGCTCGATAGTGGGTTCATGCCTCCATTAAATCTGGGACAGTGACAGAAAGTTCTAAGGTTGTGGATGTGCTGTTGCCACTAGGGATAAAACATTGATTCTATGTCTAAGGATGTAGTTGTTGATTACATTACGCACCATACTTAATGCAATTGTCTGTTGCTTAGCAACTTAATACTGAATGGGGTTCGGATGATAACCCGAAGGTGGACTTTTTAGGCATAGATGCAGTTGGATGGCGGTCTATGTACTTTGTCGTAATGCCCAATTAAATCTCACTATATTTATCATATCATGTATATGCATTGTTATGCCTTTCTCTATTTGTCAATTGCCCGACTGTAATTTGTTCACCCAACATGCTTTTATCTTATGGGAGAGACACCTCTAGTGAACTGTGGACCCCGGTCCTATTCTTTACATAGCATACAATCTACTGCAAATTGTGTTTTACTGTTTTCTTTGCAAACATCTTCCACTCGATACGTTTAATCCTTTGTTACAGCAAGCCGGTGAGATTGACAACCTCACTGTTTCGTTGGGGCAAAGTACTTTGGTTTTGTTGTGCAGATTCCACGTTGGCGCCGGAATCTCTGGTGTTGCGCCGCATCACATTTCGCGACCATCAACCTTCAACGTGCTTCTTGGCTCCTACTGGTTCGATTAAACCTTGGTTTCATACCGAGGGAAACTTGCTTCTATACGCATCATACCTTCCACTTGGGGTTCCCAACGGACGTGTGCATCTACGCGTATCAAGCTAAATTTCTGGCGCCGTTGCCGGGAGATCAAGACACGCTGCAAGGGAGTCTCCACTTCTCAATCTCTTTACTTTGTTTTTGTCTTGCTTTATTTTATTTACTACTTTGTTTGCTGCACCTAAATAAAACACACAAAAATTAGTTACTTGTTTTACTTTATTTACTGTCTTGCTCTCTATATCAAAAACACAAAAAAATAGTTACTTGCATTTACTTTATCTAGTTTGTTTTATTTACCGTTGCTAAAATGAATACCCCTGAAAATACTAAGTTGTGTGACTTCACAAATGCAAATAATAATGATTTCCTATGCACACCTATTGCTCCACCTGCTACTACAGCAGAATTCTTTGAAATTAAACCTGCTTTACTAAATCTGGTTATGAGAGATCAATTTTCTGGTGCTAGTTCTGATGATGCTGCTGCCCATCTCAATAATTTTGTTGAACTTTGTGAAATGCAAAAGTATAAAGATGTAGATGGTGATATTATTAAATTGAAAGTGTTTCCTTTCTCATTAAGAGGAAGAGCTAAAGATTGGTTGCTATCTTTGCCTAAGAATAGTATTGATTCATGGACTAAATGTAAGGATGCTTTTATTGGTAGATATTATCCTCCCGCTAAAATTATATCTTTGAGAAGTAGCATAATGAATTTTAAGCAATTAGATACTGAACATGTTGCTCAAGCATGGGAGAGAATGAAAACTTTGGTAAAGAATTGCCCAACCCATGGACTGACTACTTGGATGATCATCCAAACCTTCTATGCAGGACTAAATTTTTCTTCGCGGAATTTATTGGATTCAGCTGCTGGAGGTACCTTTATGTCCATCACATTGGGGGCGGCTACAAAACTTCTTGATGATATGATGATAAATTACTCTGAATGGCACACGGAAAGAGCTCCACAAGGTAAGAAGGTAAATTCTGTTGAAGAAACCTCTTCCTTGAGTGATAAGATTGATGTGATTATGTCTATGCTTGTGAATGGTAGATCTAATGTTGATCCAAATAATGTTCCTTTAGCTTCATTGGTTGCTCAAGAAGAAAATGTTGATGTGAATTTCATTAAAAATAATAATTTCAACAACAATGCTTATAGGAACAACTCTGGTAATAACTATAGGCCATATCCTTCTGCTAATGGTAATGGTTATGGTAATTCTTATGGGAATTCTTACAACAATAATAGGAATGTACCCTCTGGTCTTGAAGCCATGCTTAAAGAATTTATTAGTACACAAACTGCTTTTAACAAATCTGTTGAGGAAAAGCTTGATAAAATTGATACTATTGCTTCTAGAGTTGATAGGCTTGCCTCTGATGTTAATCTTTTAAAATTGAAAGTTATGCCTAATAATGATATTGATAATAAGATTACTACTACAGAAAATGCCATCCAAGTTAGAATTAATGAGAATATAAGATTAATGGCTGAACTGCGTGCTAGGTGGGATAGAGAAGAAAATGAAAAACTAGCTAAAGAGAATAATGTAGCTAAAGTTTGGACTATTACCACCACTAGTAATGCTAATTCTCCACATGTTGCTGCACCTCCTACTATCAATGGTAAAATAATTGGTGTTGGCAATGTTTCTACTCCTAGTGCAAAGCGAACAAAACTGCCTGAAATTGCTAAAACTGCTGAAACTGCTTGTGATAAAACTGCTGAAATTTTTTCCAACAACTTTGGGAACAATGATCCCATTGCTGTAGCTCATAATGATTTAGATTTTGATGATTGCCACATCTCTGAAGTTATAAAGTTCTTACAAAAACTTGCTAAAAGTCCTAATGCTAGTGCTATAAATTTAGCCTTTACAAAACATATTACAAATGCTCTCATAAAAGCTAGAGAAGAGAAACTAAAACTTGAAACTTCTATTCCTAGAAAGCTAGAAGATGGTTGGGAGCCCATCATTAAAATGAAATTCAATGACTTTGAATGTAATGCTTTATGTGATCTTGGTGCAAGTATTTCTGTTATGCCTAAAAAGATTTATGATATGCTTGACTTGCCACCATTGAAGAATTGTTATTTGGATGTTAATCTTGCCGATAATGTTAAAAAGAAACCTTTGGGGAGGATTGATAATGTGCATATTACGGTTAACAATAACCTTGTCCCCGTTGATTTTGTTGTTTTGGATATCGAATGCAATGCATCTTGTCCTATTGTGTTGGGAAGACCTTTTCTTCGAACCGTTGGTGCTGTTATTGATATGAGGGAAGGTAATATTAAATATCAATTTCCTCTCAAGAAAGGTATGGAACACTTCCCTAGAAAGAGAATGAAGTTGCCTTTTGATTCTATTATTAGAACAAGTTATGATGTTGATGCTTCATCTCTCGATGTTACTTGATTTGCACTTTCTGCGCCTAGCTGAAAGGCGTTAAAGAAAAGCGCTTATGGGAGACAACCCATGTTTTTACCTACAGCAATTTTTTGTTTTGTTGAGTCTTGGAAGTTGTTTACTACTGTAGCAACCTCTCCTTATCATGTTTTTGTGCCAAGTAAAGTTTCTATGTTAAAGTTGATGTTATATTTGGGATCGCTGCGCAGAAACAGCATTGCTGTCTGTCACGAATCTGGGCACAGTCCTCTGTAGAAAATTCGAAAAAATCTGCCAATTTACGAGCGTGATCCTCAGATATGTACGCAACTTTCATTAGTTTTGAGTTTTTCCATTTGAGCAAGTCTGGTGCCAGCTTTAAATTCGTCTTTACGGACTGTTCTGTTTTTGACAGATTCTGCCTTTTATTTTGCATTGCCTCTTTTGCTATGTTGGATTTATTTCTTTGATCCACTAATGTCCAGTAGCTTTATGCAATGTCCAGAAGTGTAAAGAATGATTGTGTCACCTCTGAATGTGTGAATTATTAATTGTGCACTAACCCTCTAATGAGTTTGCTTGAAGTTTGGTGTGAAGGAAGTTTTCAAGGGTCAAGAGAGGAGAATGATATACTATGATCAAGAGGAGTGAAAGCTCTAAGCTTGGGGATGCCCCCGTGGTTCATCCCTGCATATTCTAAGAAGACTCAAGCGTCTAAGCTTGGGGATTCCCAAGGCATCCCCTTCTTCATCGACAACATCATCAGGTTCCTCCCCTGAAACTATATTTTTATTCAATCACATCTTGTGTTCTTTACTTGGAGCGTCGGTTTGTTTTTGTTTTTGTTTTTGTTTGAATAAGATGGATCCTAGCATTCACTTTGTGGGAGAGAGACACGCTCCGCTGTTGCATATGGACACATGTGTCCTTAGGCTTTACTCATAATGTTCAAGGCGAAGTTTCTTCTTCGTTAAATTGTTATATGGTTGGAATTGGAAAATGCTACATGTAGTAATTCTAAAATGTCTTGGATAATGTGATACTTGGCAATTGTTGTGCTCATGTTTAAGCTCTTGCATCATATGCTTTGCACCCATTAATGAAGAAATACATAGAGCTTGCTAAAATTTGATTTGCATATTTGGTCTCTCTAAGGTCTAGATAATATCTAGTATTGAGTTTTGAACAACAAGGAAGACGGTGTAGAGTCTTATAATGTTTACAATATGTCTTTTATGTGAGTTTTGCTGCACCGGTTCATCCTTGAGTTTGCTTCAAATAACCTTGCTAGCCTAAACCTTGTATCGAGAGGGAATACTTCTCATGCATCCAAAATCCTTGAGCCAACTACTATGCCATTTGTGTCCACCATACCTACCTACTACATGGTATTTCTCCGCCATTCCAAAGTAAATTGCTTGAGTGCTACCTTTAAAATTCCATCATTCACCTTTGCAATATATAGCTCATGGGACAAAATAGCCTTAAAAACTATCGTAGTATTGAATATGTACTTATGCACTTTATCTTTTATTAAGTTGCTTGTTGTGCGATAACCATGCTTCTGGGGAACGCCATCAACTATTGTTGAATATCATGTGAGTTGCTATGCATGTCCGTCTTGTCTGAAGGATCTATCATTTTAGTGGTTGGAGCATGCAAAATTGTTAGAGAAGAACATTGGGCCGCTAACTAAAGCCATGAATCATGGTGGAAGTTTCAGTTTTGGACATATATCCTCAATCTCATATGAGAATAATAATCATTGCTACATGCTTATGCATTTAAGAGGAGTCCATTATCTGTTGTCCATGTTGTCCCGGTATGGATGTCTAAGTTGAGAATAATCAAAAGCGAGAAATCCAAAATGCGAGCATTCTCCTTAGACCTTTGTACAGGCGGCATGGAGGTACCCCTTTGTGACACTTGGTTGAAACATGGCATGCGAAGATCCGGTAGTCCAAGCTAAGTAGGACGAGGTGCGGGCACTATTAGTATACTATGCATGAGGCTTGCAACTTGTAAGATATAATTTACATAACTCATATGCTTTATTACTACCGTTGACAAAATTGTTTCATGTTTTCAAAATAAAAGCTCTAGCACAAATACAGCAATCGATGCTTTCCTCTTTGAAGGACCTTTCTTTTACTTTTAATGTTGAGTCAGTTTACCTATCTCCTTCCACCTTAAGAAGCAAACACTTGTGTGAACTGTGCATTGATTCCTACATACTTGCATATTGCACTTGTTATATTACTTTATGTTGACAATATCCATGAGATATACATGTTATAAGTTGAAAGCAACCGCTGAAACTTAATCTTCCTTTGTGTTGCTTCAACACCTTTACTTTGATTTATTGCTTTATGAGTTAACTCTTATGCAAGACTTATTGATGCTTGTCTTGAAGTACTATTCATGAAAAGTCTTTGTCATATGATTCACTTGTTTACTCATGTCATTACCTTTGTTTTGATCGCTGCATTCATTACATATGTTTACAAATAGTATGATCAAGATTATGATGGCATGTCACTTCAGAAATTATCTTTGTTATCGTTTTACCTGCTCGGGACGAGCAGAACTAAGCTTGGGGATGCTGATACGTCTCCAACGTATCGATAATTTCTTATGTTCCATGCTACTTTATTGATGATACCTACATGTTTTATGCACATTATATGTCATATTTATGCATTTTCTGAACTAACCTATTAACAAGATGCCGAAGCGCCAGTTGTTTTCTTGTTTTTGGTTTCAGAAATCCTAGTAAGGAAATATTCTCGGAATTGGACGAAACTTTCGCCCAGGGTCCTATTTTTGCACGAAGCTTCCAGAAGACCGAAGAGATAACGTAGTGGGGCCACGAGGCAGCCAGGGGACAGGGCGGCGCGGCCCAAGCCCTGGCCGCGCGGCCCTACCCCCTGGGCTCCTCGTGTGGCCCCCGCGTTGACCTTCCGCCTACTTAAAGTCTCCGTCGCGAAACCCCCAGTACCGAGAGCCACGATACGGAAAACCTTCCAGACACTACAAGAAAAGTTGCCATGGCCGACGAAGTTGAAGTCGCGCCGTGGTTGCTGGTGTACCATGGCCGACGATTTTGGTCCCTCCGTGGTGCATGTCAAAACTTTTTTTTTCGTTTTTGAGGCCACCTAGCCCGACGAAAGCGGCCAAAACGTGGCGTATGGTGGCCCGGGACGTGGTGCATCTCGAAATCTCGGGTTCGCCGGCCGAGTCAACGCAAATCCGCACCGCCGAGGGATGTAGGGCCCAGATGGCAGCCTCTCTGGCATTGTTTTTTTCTACATCGCGCCATCTCGTTCAACGTTCTCCGATCGAGCCGTTTACGATGCAGGATCATGGGTCCCGCATGTCATCCTCTATGAACCAAAATTCTTTCTATTCTTGGATTTTTTGACCCCCTGATTTCTGGCTACTTCCTTTTTCTTTTGATCCCTTGCCGCCTTGGAAACGTTGAGACCGCTGCTGCTAAATGGGACCCGCATGTCATCCTCTATGTGCAATCAACTTTCTTTTCTTGGAGTTTTTTGGCACCTCAAATTTGGTCACTTGCCTTTTTCTTTCGATCCCCTGCCGCCTCTCAAACGGTGATACCGCTGCTGCTAAATGGGACCCGCATGTCATCCTCTATGTACTATAAAACTTTCTTTTCCTGGATTATTTTTGGCACCTCAAATTTGGTCACTTGCCTTTTTCTTTCGATCCCCTGCCGCCTCTCAAACGGTGATACCGCTGCTGCTAAATGGGACCCGCATGTCATCCTCTATGTACTATAAAACTTTCTTTTCCTGGATTATTTTTGGCACCTCATATTTGGTCACTTACCTTTTTCTTTCAATCCCCCGCCGCCTCTCAAACGGTGATACCGCTGCTGCTAAATGGGACCCGCATGTCATCCTCTATGTACTATAAAACTTTCTTTTCTTGGATTATTTTTGGCACCTCATATTTGGTCACTTGCCTTTTTCTTTCGATCCCCTGCCGCCTCTCAAACGGTGATACCGCTGCTGCTAAATGGGACCCGCATGTCATCCTCTATGTACTATAAAACTTTCTTTTCTTGGATTTTTTGGCACCTCATATTTGGTCACTTGACTTTTTCTTTTGATCCCCTGCCGCCTCTCAAACGTTGATACCGCTGCTGCTAAATGGGACCCGCATGTCATCCTCTATGTACTATAAAACTTTCTTTTCTTGGATTTTTTTTGGCACCTCATATTTGGTCACTTGACTTTTTCTTTCGATCCCCTGCTGCCTCTCAAACGGTGATACCGCTGCTGCTAAATGGGACCCGCATGTCATCCTCTATGTACTATAAAACTTTCTTTTCTTGGATTTTTTTGGCACCTCATATTTCGTCACTTGACTTTTTCTTTCGATCACCTGCTGCCTCTCAA
This sequence comes from Lolium multiflorum, assembly GCA_030979885.1. Classification (NCBI taxonomy): domain Eukaryota; kingdom Viridiplantae; phylum Streptophyta; class Magnoliopsida; order Poales; family Poaceae; genus Lolium; species Lolium multiflorum. The sequence continues at coordinate 284,151,195 of CM061750.1, forward strand.
ACAGTGATACCGCTGCTGCTAAATGGGACCCGCATGTCATCCTCTATGTACTATAAAACTTTCTTTTCTTGAATTATTTTTGGCTCCTCATATTTTTTCACTTGCCTTTTTCTTTCGATCCCCTGCCGCCTCTCAAACGGTGATACCGCTGCTGCTAAATGGGACCCGCATGTCATCCTCTATGTACTATAAAACTTTCTTTTCTTGAATTATTTTTGGCTCCTGATATTTTTTCACTTGCCTTTTTCTTTCGATCTCATGCCACGTTTGAAACGTTGAGGAACCTGCTAGCTCATGGGACCCGCATGTCATCCTCTATGTACTATAAAAGTTCATTTTCTTGGTTTTTTTTCACCATCTGATTTTTGGCAATTTCTTTTTTTCTTTTGATCCCCTGCCGCCTCTCAAACGCTGATACCGCTGCTGCTAAATGGGACCCGCATGTCATCCTCTATGTACTATAAAACTTTCTTTTCTTGAATTATTTTTGGCTCCTCATATTTGGTCACTTGCCTTTTTCTTTCGATCTCATGCCAAGTTTGAAACGTTGAGGAACCTGCTGGCTCATGGGACCCGCATGTCATCCTCTATGTACTATAAAAGTTTATTTTCTTTATTTTTTTCACCCTCTGATTTTTGGCTATTTCCTTTTTCTTTTGATCCCCTGCCGCCTTGGAAACGTATGGTAAGCTGCTGACTCATGGGACCCGCATGTCATCCTCTATGTACAATCAACTTTCTTTTTCTTTTGATCTCAAGCCGCATTTGAAACGCTGAGACCGCTGCTGCTAAATGGGACCCGCATGTCATCCTCTACGTACAATAAAGTTTCTTTTCTTGGATTATCTTTGGCTCCTGATATTTTGTCACTTGCCTTTTTCTTTCGATCTCATGCCGCCTTTGAAACGTTGAGTAAGCTGCTGGCTCATGGGTCCCGCATGTCATCCTCTACGAACAATAAAAGTTTCCTTTCTTGGAGTTATTTTTTACCCCTAATTTCTGGCTATTTGCCTTTTTCTTTTGATCTCCTGCCCCTTTGAAACGATGAGGACGTTGTTGGCAGGTCGGTCCCACATGTCATCCTCTATGAACAATAAAAGTTTCCTTTGATGGATTTATTTTGAACCCCTCATTAATTTCTGGATATTTCCCCTGCCGCCTTGGAATCGTTGAGGATGCTGCTGCCTCATGGGTCCCGCATGTCATCCTCTCAGAACGGTAAATGTTTATTTTCTTGGATTTTGTTGACCAAACGATTTTTGGCTTATTTTTTCTTTCGATCACCTGCAGCCTTTAAAACGTTGAGGACGCCGCTGGCTCACGGGTCCCACATGTCAACCTCTATGAACAATAAACGCTGAGGATGCTGCTGCCTCATGGGTCCCGCATGTCATCCTCTCAGAACGAAAATGTTTCTTTTCTTGGATTTTTTACCAACAGATTTTTGGTTTATTTTTTCTTTCCATCCCCTGCCGCCTTTAAAACGTTGACGACGCTGTTGGCTCATGGGTCCCCGATGTCAGCCTCCCCGTACAAGAAACATATGATATCTTGATTATTTTGCAGACAATAAACAATGTATTGCGCTCTGAGCTATTTCAAACGGATAATTAAATCTTTATTTTTACATAAACAAACTTATATGTTGAATCTCCTTGTTTTTTTGTCTTTGCGAAGCATAGGACTTTCCTGTTTTTTTAGAAAATTCGGAACTTTCCTGTTTTGGAGTGGGCTGAAATTGTACGAGTCAAAAGGCCAAGCAGGATAGTTCGAAGGCCCAGATGTCCAGATGCAGCCCAATTGAAATCTTTCTTCTTGGATTTTTTTCACCCCCTGATTTCTGGCTACTTCATTTTTCTTTTGGTCCTGTGCCGCCTTGGAAACGTTGAGACCGCTGCTGCAAAATGGGACCCGCATGTCATCCTCTACGTACAATAAAATTTCTTTTCTTGGATTATTTTTGGCTCCTGATATTTGGTCACTTGCCTTTTTCTTTCGATCCCGTGCAGCCTCTCAAACGGTGATACCGCTGCTGCAAAATGGGACCCGCATGTCATCCTCTACGTACAATAAACTTTCTTTTCTTGGATTATTTTTGGCTCCTGATATTTGGTCACTTGCCTTTTTTCTTTCGATCTCATGCCACGTTTGAAACTTTGAGGAACCTGCTGGCTCGTGGGACCCGCATGTCATCCTCTATGTGCTATAAAAGTTTATTTTCTATGGTTTTTTTTCACTCTCTGATTTTTGTCTATTTCCTTTTTCTTTTGATGCCCTGCCGCCTTGGAAACGTTGAGTAAGCTGCTTACACATGGGACCCGCATGTCATCCTCTATGTACAATCAAGTTTCTTTTCTTGAATTATTTTTGGCTCCTGATATTTCGTCACTTGCCTTTTTCTTTCGATCTCATGCCACGTTTGAAACGTTGAGGAACCTGCTGGCTCATGGGACCCGCATGTCATCCTCTATGTGCTATAAAACTTTCCTTTGTTGGATTTTTTTTCACCCTCTGATTTTTGGCTTGCCTTTTTCTTTTGATCCCCTGCCCCCTTTGAAACGTTGAGTAAGCTGCTGGCTCAAGGGACCCGCATGTCATCCACTATGTACTATAAAACTTTCTTTTCTTGGATTTTTTTGGCACCTCATATTTGGTCACTTGCCTTTTTCTTTCGATCTGATACGTCTCCAACGTATCGATAATTTCTTATGTTCCATGCTACTTTATTGATGATACCTACATGTTTTATGCACATTATATGTCATATTTATGCATTTTCGAACTAACCTATTAACAAGATGCCGAAGTGCCTTTCTGTTGTTTTTGGTTTCAGAAATCCTAGTAACGAAATATTCTCGAATTGGACGAAATCAACGCCCAGGTTCCTATTTTGCCCTAAGCATCCAGACACCCGAGAGCCGCGAGGGGGGCCCTGGCCCAGATGACATGGTGGCGCGGCCCAGGCCCGGCCGCGCCACCCTATGGTGTGGTCGCCTGACCCCCTGCGCCGCCTCTTCGCCTATATAAGCCCTCGCATCGAAACCCTTACGGAAAAAGCCACGATACGAGAAACCTTCCAGAGCCGCCGTCATCGCGAAGCCAAGATCTGGGGACAGGAGTCTCTGTTCGCCCCCGCCGAGCGGGGAAGTGCCCCCGGAAGGCTCCTCCATCAACACCGCTGCCATCTCCACCGCCATCTTCATCACCGCTGCTGCTCCCATGAGGAGGGAGTAGTTCTCCATCGAGGCTCGGGGCTGTACCGGTAGCTATGTGGTTAATCTCTCTCCTATGTACTTCAATACAATGATCTCATGAGCTGCTTTACATGATTGAGATTCATATGAGTTTGTATCACAATTTATCTATGTGCTACTCTAGCAAAGTTATTAAAGTAGTTTTATTCCTCCTGCATGTGTGCAAAGGTGACAGTGCGTGCACCGTGTTAGTACTTGGTTTATGCTATGATCATGATCTCTTGTAGATTGCGAAGTTAACTATTGCTATGATAATATTGATGTGATCTATTCCTCCTACATATGCATGAAGGTGACAGTGTGCATGCTATGCTAGTACTTGGTTTAGTCGTTTTGATCTATCTTACACTTAAGGTTACTTAAACATGAGCATTATTGTGGAGCTTGTTAACTCCGGCATTGAGGGTTCGTGTAATCCTACGCAATGTGTTCATCATCCAACAAAAGTGTAGAGTATGCATTTATCTATTCTGTTATGTGATCAATGTTGAGAGTGTCCACTAGTGAAAGTCTATTCCCTAGGCCTTGTTCCTAAATACTGCTATCACTGCTTGTTTACTGTTTTACTGTGTTACTACTGCTGCAATACTACCACCATCAACTACACGCCAGCAAGCTATTTTCTGGCACCGTTGCTACTGCTTATACATATTCATACCACCTGTATTTCACTATCTCTTCGCCGAACTAGTGCACCTATTTGGTGTGTTGGGGACACAAGAGACTTCTTGCTTTGTGGTTGCAGGGTTGCATGAGAGGGATATCTTTGACCTCTTCCTCCCTGAGTTCGATAAACCTTGGGTGATCCACTTAAGGGAAACTTGCTGCTGTTCTACAAACCTCTGCACTTGGAGGCCCAACACTGTCTACAGGAAAGGAGGGGGAACGTAGACATCAAGCACTTTTCTGGCGCCGTTGCCGGGGAGGAAAGGTAAAAGGTACTCACACTCCGGATCTCGGCTACTAAGCTATTTTCCGGCGCCGTTGTAAGTACTCGAAGCTATTTCCTTTAGACTCTGCAATTGCGACATTTGGTTTCTTGTTTACACTAGTTAGGCATAATGGAAAACAACAAAAATATGAGAGATCTTTATGAACTTTATCTTGAATTAGGACATGATGTGTTTGAAGAGAGAATTAAAAAACCCATGGAACTTTATATGCATGATAATGGGAATGTTATTAGTATGAATGCTTTGAACACCATTGTTGCTAATGCTATGGAAAATTCTAAGCTTGGGGAAGCTGGCTTTGATGAGCATGATATTTTTAGTCCCCCAAGCATTGAGGAGAAAATTTACTTTGATGATACTTTGCCTCCCATTTATGATGATTATAATGATAGTAGTCTTTTGTTACCACCTGTTATGGAGGATAAATTTGATTATGATTACAATATACCTCCTATATTTGATAGCTACTTTGTTGAATTTGCTCCCACTACAACTAATAAAATTGATTATGCTTATGTTGGGAGTAGTAATTATTTTATGCATGAGACTCATGATAAGAATGCTTTATGTGATAGTTATATTGTTGAGTTTGCTCATGATGCTACTGAAAGTTATTATGAGAGAGGAAAATATGGTTGTAGAAATTTTCATGTTACTAAAACACCTCTCTATGTGCTGAAATTTTTGAAGCTACACTTGTTTTATCTTCCTATGCTTGTTACTTTGCTCTTCATGAACTTGTTTATTTACAAGATTCCTTTGCATAGGAAGCATGTTAGGCTCAAATGTGTTTTGAATTGCCTCTTGATGCTCTCTTTTGCCTCAAATACTATTTCTTGCGAGTGCATCATTAAAACTGCTGAGCCCATCTTAATGGCTATAAAGAAAGAACTTCTTGGGAGATAACCCATGTGTTTATTTTACTACAGCAATTTTTGTTTTGTTGAGTCTTGGAAGTTGTTTACTACTGTAGCAACCTCTCCTTATCATGTTTTTGTGCCAAGTAAAGTTTCTATGTCAAAGTTGATGTTATATTTGGGATCGCTGCGCAGAAACAGCATTGCTGTCTGTCACGAATCTGGGCACAGTTCTCTGTAGAAAATTCGAAAAAATCTGCCAATTTACGAGCGTGATCCTCAGATATGTACGCAACTTTCATTAGTTTTGAGTTTTTCCATTTGAGCAAGTCTGGTGCCAGATTTAAATTCGTCTTTACGGACTGTTCTGTTTTTGACAGATTCTGCCTTTTATTTCGCATTGCCGCTTTTGTTAAGTTGAATGAGTTTCTTTGTTCCATTAACTTTCAGAAGTTTTGTGCAATGTCCAGAAGTGTTAAGAATGATTGTGTCACCTCTGAACATGTGAATTTTTGATTATGCACTAACCCTCTAATGAGTTTGCTTGAAGTTTGGTGTGAAGGAAGTTTTCAAGGGTCAATAGAAGAGGGTGATATAATGTGATCGAGAAGAGTGAAAGGTCTAAGCTTGGGGATGCCCCGGTGGTTCATCCCTGCATATTTCAAGAAGACTCAAGCATCTAAGCTTGGGGATGCCCAAGGCATCCCCTTCTTCATCGACAAAGTATCAGGTTTCTTCTAGTGAAACTATATTTTTATTCAATCACATCTTATGTACTTTACTTGGAGCGTCTGTGTGTGCTTTTATTTTTGTTTTGTTATCTTAGTTCTCTGAATAAGTTCATCCTTGTGTGGGAGAGAGACACGCTCCGCTGGTTCGTATGAACACATGTGTTCTTAGCTCATAATATTCATGGCGAAGTTTCTTCTTCGTTAAATTGTTATATGGTTGGAATTGGAAAATGCTACATGTAGTAATTGGTAAAATGTCTTGGATAATGTGATACTTGGCAATTGTTGTGCTCATGTTTAAGCTCTTGCATCATATACTTTGCACCTATTAGTGAAGAAATACATAGAGCTTGCTAAAATTTGGTTTGCATAATTGGTCTCTCTAAGGTCTAGATAATTTCTAGTATTGAGTTTTGAACAACAAGGAAGACGGTGTAGAGTCTTATAATGTTTACAATGTGTCTTTTATGTGAGTTTTGCTGCACCGGTTCATCCTTGAGTTTGCTTCAAATAACCTTGCTAGCCTAAACCTTGTATCGAGAGGGAATACTTCTCATGCATCCAAATACTTGAGCCAATATTCATGCCATTTGTGTCCACCATACCTACCTACTACATGGTATTTTCTGCCATTCCAAAGTAAATTGCTTGAGTGCTACCTTTAAACAATTCAAAATTTATTACCTCTGATTTGTGTCAATGTTTTATAGCTCATGAGGAAGTATGTGGTGTTTATCTTTCAATCTTGTTGGGCAACTTTCACCAATGGACTAGTGGCTTCATCCGCTTATCCAATAATTTTGCAAAAAGAGCTGGCAATGGGATTCCCAGTCCCAAATTAATTAACAAAAATAGACACTCCTCCATGGTATGTGATTGTTGGACGGCACCCGAAGGATTCGGTTAGCCATGGCTTGAGAAAGCAAAGGTGGGGAGGAGTGTCATCATAATAAAACTAAAATAAAAAGGCACTCCTTCATGGTATGAGATTGTTGGCAGGCACCCGAGGATTCGGTTAGCCATGGTTTGTGAAAGAAAGGTTGGAAGGAGTGCCACCCAAAAACAAAATAAAATGGGAGCCGCTCTTTGAAGGTTTGCCTGGCAAGGGGGTTAGAGTGCCCATTACCATTCGTTGACAACAACAAACACCTCTCAAAACTTTACTTTTATGCTCTCTATATGTTTTCAAAATCAAAGCTCTAGCACAAATATAGCAATCGATGCTTTCCTCTTTGAAGGACCTTTCTTTTACTTTTATTGTTGAGTCAGTTTACCTATCTCCTTCCACCTAAGAAGCAAACACTTGTGTGAACTGTGCATTGATTCCTACATACTTGCATATTGCACTTGTTATATTACTTTATGTTGACAATATCCATGAGATATACATGTTAAGTTGAAAGCAACCGCTGAAACTTCATCTTCCTTTGTGTTGCTTCAATGCCTCTACTTTGAATTATTGCTTTATGAGTTAACTCTTATGCAAGACTTATTGATGCTTGTCTTGAAGTACTATTCATGAAAAGTCTTTGCTTTATGATTCAGTTGTTTACTCATGACATTACCTTTGTTTTGATCGCTGCATTCATTACATATGTTTACAATATGATCAAGATTATGATGGCATGTCACTTAAGAAATTATCTTTGTTATCGTTTTACCTGCTCGGGACGAGCAGAACTAAGCTTGGGGATGCCAACGTATCGATAATTTCTTATGTTCCATGCTACTTTATTGATGATACCTACATGTTTTATGCACATTATATGTCATATTTATGCATTTTCTGGAACTAACCTATTAACAAGATGCCGAAGTGCCAGTTCCTGTTTTCTGCTGTTTTTGGTTTTAAATCCTAGTAACGAAATATTCTCGGAATTGGACGAAATCAACGCCTGTGTTCCTATTTTGCCCGGAAGCATCCAACACCCGAGAGGCCGAGGGGGCCCCGGTGGGCCCAGATGACATGGTGGCGCCCAGGCCCTGGCCGCGCCACCCTATGGTGTGGTCGCCCCTTTGACCCTCCTGCGCCGCCTCTTCGCCTATATAAAGCCCCTGCATCGAAAACCCTTACGAAAAAAGCCACGATACGAGAAACCTTCCAGAGCCGCCGTCATCGCGAAGCCAAGATCCGGGGACAGGAGTCTCTGTTCCGCACCGCCGGAGCGGGGAAGTGCCCCCGGAAGGCTCCTCCATCAACACCGCTGCCATCTCCACCGCCATCTTCATCACCGCTGCTCTCCCATGAGGAGGGAGTAGTTCTCCATCGAGGCTCGGGGCTGTACCGGTAGCTATGTGGTTAATCTCTCTCTATGTACTTCAATACAATGATCTCATGAGCTGCTTTACATGATTGAGATTCATATGAGTTTGTATCACAATTTATCTATGTGCTACTCTAGCAAAGTTATTAAAGTAGTTTTATTCCTCCTGCATGTGTGCAAAGGTGACAGTGCGTGCACCGTGTTAGTACTTGGTTTATGCTATGATCATGATCTCTTGTAGATTGCGAAGTTAACTATTGCTATGATAATATTGATGTGATCTATTCCTCCTACATATGCATGAAGGTGACAGTGTGCATGCTATGCTAGTACTTGGTTTAGTCGTTTTGATCTATCTTACACTTAAGGTTACTTAAACATGAGCATTATTGTGGAGCTTGTTAACTCCGGCATTGAGGGTTCGTGTAATCCTACGCAATGTGTTCATCATCCAACAAAAGTGTAGAGTATGCATTTATCTATTCTGTTATGTGATCAATGTTGAGAGTGTCCACTAGTGAAAGTCTATTCCCTAGGCCTTGTTCCTAAATACTGCTATCGCTTGTTTACTGTTTTACTGTGTTACTACTGCTGCAATACTACCACCATCAACTACACGCCACCAAGCTATTTTCTGGCACCGTTGCTACTGCTTATACATATTCATACCACCTGTATTTCACTATCTCTTCGCCGAACTAGTGCACCTATTTGGTGTGTTGGGGACACAAGAGACTTCTTGCTTTGTGGTTGCAGGGTTGCATGAGAGGGATATCTTTGACCTCTTCCTCCCCGAGTTCGATAAACCTTGGGTGATCCACTTAAGGGAAACTTGCTGCTGTTCTACAAACCTCTGCACTTGGAGGCCCAACACTGTCTACAGGAAAGGAGGGGGAACGTAGACATCACCTGCCGCATCTCAAACGTTGATACAGCTGCTGCTATATGGGACCCGCATGTCATCCTCTATGTACATTCAAGTTTCTTTTCTTGGACTATTTTTGGCTCTTGATATTTGGTCACTTGCCTTTTTCTTTCGATCTCATGCCACGTTTGAAACGTTGAGGAACCTGCTGCTAAATGGGACCCTCATGTCATCCTCTATGTCCATCAACTTTCTTTTCTTGGATTATTTTGAGCCCCTAATTTCTAGCTACTTTCTTTTTCTTTTGATCTCAAGACGCATTTGAAACATTGAGACCGCTGCTGCAAAATGGGACCCGCATGTCATCCTCTATGTACAATAAATCTTGGATTATTTTTGGCTCCTGATATTTGGTCACTTGCCTTTTTCTTTTGATCACCTGCCGCCTTTGAAACGTTGAGGATTCTGCTGCTCATGGGTCCCGCATGTCATCCTCTACGAACAATAAAAGTTTCCTTTCTTGGAGTTATTTTTTACCCCTAATTTCTGGATATTTGCCTTTTTCTTTTGATCCCCTGCCCCCTTTGAAACGATGAGGACGCTGTTGGCAGGTCGGTCCCACATGTCATCCTCTATGAACAATAAAAGTTTCCTTTGGTGGATTTATTTTTGACCCCTAATTAATTTCTGGTTATTTCCTTTTTTTCTTTTGATCCCCTGCCGCTTCTCAAACGGTGATACCGCTGATGCTAAATGGGACCCGCATGTCATCCTCTATGTACTATAAAACTTTCTTTTCTTGGATTTTTTTGGCACCTCATATTTGGTCACTTGCCTTTTTCTTTCGATCGCCTGCCGCCTCTCAAACGTTGATACCGCTGCTGCTAAATGGGACCCGCATGTCATCCTCTATGTACAATAAAGTTTCTTTTCTTGGATTATCTTTGGCTCCTGATATTTGGTCACTTGCCTTTTTCTTTCGATCTCATGCCGACTTTGAAACGTTGAGGCTGCTGGCTCATGGGTGCCGCATGTCATCCTCTATGAACAATAAAAGTTGGGGATGTCTATTTGTCAGCTGACTGATTTTCAATTCAGCGTAAGTCAGTTTTTCTTCAAATTATAAGACGGCACATGGCATAGGCAAAAATCAGTCAAGCCCATAAAAAAAGAATTTTACCAAGCCTTGTATGTGGGCTAAATCCCTATAATTAGCAACAGACAAACAAGTTGCAAACAGAAAAAAAAATCCATAATACATGATTTAAAGACCTTAAAACGTTGTTTGGCGAAAATTACATGTTTTGTATTATGTAAACATAGTTGTAATGGACTGTAAACTGTGAGATGGGGAAACTGAAAGAAAATCGTCTACATGATTTGAAAGTAAAATTACAGACTTGTTTGCCTAATTTTACATGTTCCAAATCATGTAAATACCAGTGTAATGGACTGTAATTCGTCATATACAAATTTACACAAAAAGTTCAGTAAATATCTATCCGCTGACTTAGTCATGCACGCGTTTTACATCCAAAACCTCCCCACACAAACGTGTGCAGCTATAGCAGATGGCTAAGTACGGTACACAGTGGCTCAGAGAAACACGTGCAAGTCCACAATCGCGATGCCTAATTGGTTGGACAGAAATTCGACTGATGGCCAAAAAAGAATAAGTCGACTGTTTCTTAGCAAATCCTAAAAGTTTCCTTTGTTGGATTTATTTTTTACCCTCTGATTTTCGGCTATTTCCTTTTTCTTTTGATCCCCTGCCGCCTTAGAATAGTTGAGGATGCTGCTGCCTCATGGGTCCCGCATGTCATCCCCTCAGAAAGGTAATTGTTTCTTTTCTTGGTTTTGTTTACCAACTGATTTTTGGCTTATTTTTTCTTTCGATCTCCTGCCGCCTTGAAAACGTTGACGACGCTGCTGGCTCATGGGTCCCCAATGTCAGCCTCCCCGTACTGCAAATCCTCTTTATGCAAAGGTTGAGGATGCTGCTGCCTCAAGGGTCCCGCATGTCATCCTCTTAGAACGATAAATGTTTATTTTCTTGGATTTTTACCAACTGATTTTTGGTTTATTTTTTCTTTCGATCCCCTGCCGCCTTTAAAACGTTGACGACGCTGCTGGCTCATGGGTCCCACATGTCAGCCTCCCCGTACAAGAAACATGTGATATCTTGATTATTTTGCAGACAATAAACAGTGTATTTCGCTCTGAGCTATTTCAAAGGGATAAATTAAATCTTTGTTTTTACATAAACAAACTTATATGTTGAATCTCCTTGTTTTTTGTTTTTGCCAAGCATAGGACTTTCCTGTTTTGGAGTGGGCTTAAATTGTACGAGTCAAAAGGCTTCCAGCACGATAGTTCGAAGGCCCAGATGTCCAGATGCAGCCCAATTGAAATCTTTCTTTTCATGGATTTTTTGACACCCTGATTTCTGGCTACTTCCTTTTTCTTTTGATCCTGTGCCGCCTGGAAACTATGAGACCGCTATTGCAAAATGGGACCCACATGTCATCCTCTATGTACAATAAAAGTTTCTTTTCGTGGATTATTTTTGGCTCCTGATATTTGGTCACTTGCCTTTTTTCTTTCGATCCCGTGCAAAATGGGACCCGCATGTCGTCCTCTATTTACAAAAGAAGTTTCCTTTCTTGGAGTTATTTTTTACCCTAATTTGTGGCTACTTCATTTTTTTTTGATTCCCTGCCGCCTTTGAAACGTTGAGGACTCTGCTGGCTCATGGGCCCCACATGTCAGCCTCTGTGAACAATAAACCTTTCCTCTGTGAACACTAGCATTGACGAACTGAATGTGAACATGCGTTACAGGCTTTTTTTAGTAAATTTTGTCAACCAATTGCTAGCTTCTGTAAATATCACTAGTAGTACATACATCGCGAAAGCATTAGAATATTAGACCATGTTCACAAGAATAACATCAAGTCTGAACTACATTAACAGAGTGATAAAATATATTGTTCAGACCAGTACAAAATATAGGGAGTTAAACTAACACTATGCAGAAATTGGCCCTTCTCTTGCATATATCCCTCTAGCAAAGGGATCAACCACTGACAAGTCATGTACCAACCAGCTAAGAACACCGTCCGAGCTGAACTTATCTAAGGATGGTAAATATCCAAACTGAAAATCAACATCTCTATAAGCGGTGTTCTTCAGGTCTAGCTGCTTGAACTGGGTATCCCACCAGATCTCCTTGTGATGATATCTTACACCAAAATTCATTACTTTGAGCATTCTAGTGTTCTGTATAAAGAACCTGGAGACAATAACATCATTTCTCCTTCCTCGGTAGTCAGAAATCGAAATTTCTTTGAGGTGGAGATCAAGGCATTCAATGGGACAGGCTGGCTCATTATGCAGCACATGAACCTTATTGCCGGTTCTATAAAACTGCAAAGAAGTCAAATTAAGTAGTCAGTACAATAACAAAGTACTTCATAGCTATCAACTAATGAATATCTCAGGTGAGTTGAATCATGTGTTAATTGAGGACCGTGGAACAACATAATCCCCTGACACGTTCCAATTTGATAGATGCACTTTTTTACATCTGTTATTGTCATTGTAAAGTTGGGGAAAGGTTACCAACATGGGAAACTCCAATCCGCAACTAGTTGCGGGTGCACCCCATTTTTCTTTTGACACTTCCAAGTTTCCAAAAAAAATGTAAACTAAAAGTCTGGACATACATTGTGTTCTATCATGTGCTTCTGTGAAGTTTCATCCAAAAATATGATAATATGTGATCTACACAAAAAAAGAACAAATGATGTGTAAATAGTAAGTCACACTATTTACATATGTCTTCTCTTTTTTACACAGATCACATATTATCATGTGTTTATATGAAACTTCACAGATGCACAAGATACAACACATTGTATGACAAGAAGTTTAGTTTTGAACCAACATAATATAACTCCATTGTGGATGTTCTTCTAGTACAATTGTTCAACTGATCTAGGCTAATAAGTAATAACAGGTTAACTCCATGTAACTCTACAGTTTTTGCTCATAGTGGTAAACAGTTAACAACAACGAATTTACCTGGATATATAGCTTCTCCGTGCAGGGAAAGCATCTAAGAAATGCAAGTAGTTGATCCAGACGAGGGCCGTCAGATTTTAGAACCAAGTTCTTCACTGTGCACAGAGAATTTTCCAAGCTTATGGGCATCATCCTCTACAGGACAATGGTACATATGTCAAAAAAAATAACAAAAATGTGAGTTAATTCAACAAGAAGAAGGCTGTTCTACCAAAAAGTTTATGCGTCCAATAACAAGTTGGCAGCCAGGGTACGACGCAAAGCCCAACACCATCAACTTTGGTGCGTTGGCGACCTGGATTAGTAGTGGAACATCATCAACGCATATGACCAATCTCTCGAGGCAAGATGCATCCATAATTTGCACCGTGTCTAACTGAATAAGTTCGGTGGTGTTGCGTTTCCAATAGCTAGCCACACTAATTGTACGAAGATTTGGCATTTGAATGTTGAGTTGGGTGAACCCGTGGACCCCCTCAAGGTGAAGTGCCTCGAGCACAATACAGCGGGTGAACAGGCGGTCGATGTTCGTCGCCTTACAGATGTAGACGTCATAGAGCAAGAGCCTTTTGAGTTGGGGGAAAAGAAGCATGGAGTTGGCATGAATCTCGGGCAAATAGCAAGTAGAAATGCTGACAATGCGCAGCGTGGGCGCGCAGCGGAACGCGGACAGCGGGAAGGAGCGCATCACAGTTCCAGCATCGAATCTGAGGTTCTCGACGCAAGATAGGGTGCTGGACCGGAACCAGCTGTCGAGCGTGGTGTCGACCTTGCAAGTGGTTCTGAAGGGGTCGATTGACACGCTTCTGGCGGGGCCAGGGTGAGCGGCGAGGATACTGGAGACCGCGGCGATGCGTTTGTGGTTTTGCTTGGCGAGTTCGTCGTCGATCTCGAGGTTAAGTGGGACGGAGTGCCAGAGGTGGCGCCACCGTTTGGAGACCAAGGTTGTGCTTACAGCGGATACAGTGGGCAGGTGGGAGATGATGATGTGGAGAATCTGGTCCGGTAGGCGGCTGATGAGGTCGTTGTCGCCGACGAGGAGGTTAAGTGGGACGGAGCGCCAGAGGTGGCGCCACCGTTTGGAGAGCAATGTTGTCCTTACAGCGGATATCATGGGCAGGAGGGAGATGATGATGTGCAGCATCTCGTCGGGGAGGCGGCTGATGAGGTCGAGGCTCGACGGAGGCTCTTCCCGATCTGGCTCGACCCGCCTTCGGGAGTTGAGCGGCTCCGCCTCCATCTGACACGGCGGCGACACACGCAACGCCGCAGTCGTCTGCTGGACAGGGGAATAGGCGCAGCGGCGGTGGTGAGGACAGAAAGGTACTCGGCGGTGGATTTAGGTGGATGGCGGATGCAAGTGCGCTGGGGGTTTTTGGAGGAGACGGCAAGCGCTATGCAAGGAACTATTGCGGCGGGCGGCCAGCCGGGGTGCCTGAGGAGAGAAAGGTATACTACTAATGATGCGGTGCGGCGTTTGCGTCTCCCTTCCCCACGCGTGCAGCCTTCACATTTCACAAGACGTGCGAGTTTTTCAACAGAGATTATCAAGTGGAGAGACTTTCCCAATGCAATTGTCTCTCCACTTGATAATCACTCTTGAAAACACCGAGAAGATGGCGGTGAAGAAGACGGAGAGGCAAGGAAAAAAACAATATGAATTGAAATCAAATATAATACGGGCGTTCCTTCTCTCTCTGGTCTCTGCTGCACTTACTGCACCTGTGGTGCAGGCGTGTGACCCGAGAAGAAGCTAATGTACTGTATAGCCGTCCCTTGCACGCCGTGTAGCTGTATTTTGTCTCGTCAAATCAGCTCGGGACAGTTTCAGCAGAGAAAACATCATTTTTTCTTGCCATCATCATAATAGGCGAACATTTACCACGGGCACACGGTAGTGCACATCCAACTTGTACTACTCAATCCTCCATATGCTGCACAAACCACCACTTTAACTTTTTCTTCGCAGTTTTCATGATTTTTAGCAGTTTCCACCATGTGGTGGTCTAATCTGTTGCAATTTTTACCACTTGGTCATCTGATCAGTTATTTTGTCATGTCGATAGCAAAATCAACAAGTGGATGCCAACTTTTTTGAAGGGCTACTCTCTAAAACACAGTTTGCATTATGGCATGTTTGGTATTTTCCCTAGGTAGTACTACATCCTAAAAAAAATTGACTACATGCTTTTATTTGCCTATTTTAAGCACCTTTTACCATGATTTCAAATTTAGGTCAAACTCACGGGGGCCATAGGATGCACGGCATTTATTTGGCAATTGTTTCAGTATGGCCAACTAGTTAGGCCTCCTTTGGTTCATAGGAAATGGAAAGTATAGGAAAAGGAAAATCATAGAATTGGGATGTCATGTCTACTTCAATCCTATGGGAATCGTGCTCCTTTGATTCATATGATTGTCATAGGAATTATGTTGGATTCGGTTCTTATGGGAAAAATTCCTATACAAGTCATTTGATTCATAGGAACTATTCATATAGGAATCTTGTAGTGCAAATCTTATAGGAAAAAAACCATTAGCTAATACCTCATGGAAAAGTTCCTTTGCCACAATCAAAGACACATCATGTTCCTATAGGATTCAACTTGGCATAACATTCCAATCATGCACCTTTCATATTCCTACGCCCTCCATATTCCTTTGAATAAAAGGAGCCCGAAGTTTATTTGATTGTAGCAAAGGAATTTTCCATGTATCGACAGTTTGACATGGTATTTTAATAACCAATCAAGAAGGCATGCAAACGTACTTAAAAACACACATGGTGCCAAAATCGGTGAAAGGGAATATTCTCAAGAACATAGGTAGGTCATGTTTGGCATTGTTCCTAGGTATTTCATCACAAATGATGAATCCATGATAAATTACTAACATTCGGAAGTTTGCCATGGTTCTAGCATTAACCAACTCACCTCTCACTTCGGAAGAGAGCCATGCGAACTCCAAGATGGATTCTGTCAAAAAAAAAACTCCAACATGCATGGTGCCAAAATCTGGTAAGTTCTTCTAAAAAATATTTTGGTGTGCCATGTTTGGTATTTTGATATATATGTAGATTACTTACATCACAAACAACTACTCAATGCTTTCGTTTGCCATATGGGTGTTACGTACTTGGATGCAACGCATATGTTTGGTCATTTTTTGGGGGGTACCACACATTTAGTGCACATCACGTATATATAGTTTCCCCTTTTTTAATTGTACTTCGTGTACTTCGCGTTGAAATTTCAAATTATATGGAAATGAGCCCAGAACTAATTTAATATATGGTCACAAACCGAAATAATTCGTGAAATTTTGAAATGTCCATCCTACCATATCAACCACATGAAAAAATTGCATTGGCGGCAATCTGCCACTACAAATTTTAACCATTTCACGCAAAACACTCATGTAGTAATTTGTTCCCTTCTAGCACTTCATAAATCTCCCCGGTCTTGTTTGAAAAGGAGCCCCCGTCCGAAGAGTCCCTGTTTATAACTAAAACTAATTATTTCAGTACCGCATAAATTGCAATTACCATTAGATAAACAAGATTAAGATAGAGCATGTACCACCTGTCAATTACCGGTTCGCAATCTCCATATGCTCGCAATGATCGGTTCCACATTATACTTGGTCGAATTCAATTAAACATACAAGTACATCATGCCGAAGTTTTGTTCTAGGACATGGACACGTTCAAACTAATCACGGTAATAGATGATACAACATCGCACACATAAATAGACGACATGTCTAAAATCATACATTTTTTGAACACAGAAATGTCCCGAAGGACCTCGCGACACTGCTTTTATATTATGATGACGGTGGGATTACAGACTGCAAGCTAGGAGGACCCTCCAAGTAAAAGGAAACTACAGACAAGACATCCAAAAGTACAAAAAGAACTCTAGTTCTAGAAAAGGAAACTCCATCCGGTCCTTCTCCACCGAGCTCAGATTAGCCTCAAAGCGTGATCATCTTCTCCATCGAGACCGGCAAGATCAACCACCTACCGTCTCGTTGGCGCATGCGGGCACGTCGCCTCATGTTGAAAGTATTCGAGCAAGTCGCCGCTCATGTCGCAACCATCGTTGCTGCAATCCACCTTAAACAAGGAGGCAAATCTACTTAAATCCTCATCCTCTTCGTAGATGCCGTCGCAGTTCGGGCACACGAGACTGGGTAGGTTTCTTAAGCAGCTTCCGCATGCAATGTGATGTCCCTCCCCCATGCGAATGCACTGCTTAATACAAGGAAATTTACATGACTGTTGGCCCAAAGAAAAATATAGTTGGGTGGAACCTAGTGAAGAAAGTACTAACCCGTTATAGTGGACGTCGTGCGATTTGAGAGCACAAACCGCAGATGAACGTTCTTCTCACCACATTCTTTTCCATAACACATTCACGGGAAAAGTACATGCTTTCAGATGGAGGACTTTCACCTTGGAAGACGCCCTGGCATCCCGGGCACGCGCCACCGGGCAGGTTCCTAGCGCAGCTGTCGCATGCAACCTTCTTGCACGAACAGCACTGCTTAATACAAGGAAATTAACACGACTGTTAGCCCAAATTAAAATACATCTTGATGAACCTAGTGAAGAAAGTACTAACCCACCAAAATGGAGGTTGTGCGGATTGAGAGCACAAACCGTAGGTGAGCAGTCTTCTCAAATTAGCATCGTCGACAAAAGCTCGATCTAAAGCTACCAGGGGGAACCTCCATGCCCAACGATTCTAAATGGGAATATGAATTTAGAGGATGTGAAGGAGATAGGGATAGAGGGTCGTAGTCTTCGACTTGTATAGTATATATAGGGGAGGGAATTGCAGATTCCACCAAGGAACGAGATCCAGTAACTTCACTGGCGACTTGTACGTGAGTCATTCGATCAAGATCCAACGCACATGGTTGATCCAAATTTTAAACTTAAAATTAAACTCAATTTTCAAATGAAGTAAAACTTTACCAGAATACTTAAGAAAGATATATATCTTACTGTAATGTTTTCGATTTTTTTCGAGCAACTTAAAATGTGACTACAAATTCTGGATCAACTGTGTCCGTTGGATCTTGATCCGATGGCTCATGTACGTAAAGTTGCATTTTGGAGTAAGTAAAGTCACTGGCCTCAAGTTCCACCACCTCATACTTCGTATGTTGCACAAAAACACCATTTGGAAGGATATTTTGCGGTTTCCACCATGTACTGCTCCAATCTGTTGTGATTTCACCACTTAATCTTCTAATCAACCAATTATACTGGTAAATATTCTCTTACTTTGCATCTCAAACATTTCCCTGACTTTGAGTCCCTGCGCGCTAGTACACTCAATAAAGACAGAGAGAGAGGAGAGACGCTGAGGAGGACTTTGAGTTCTAGTACCTCACCTGCCCGGAATAAGTACGCTGGCAGCCTGACCTGCCCTAAGTACGTCCGGTCAAATCGATGCCTTGCCTTGCACGCCGTCTGCGCGCATCCATGTCTTCCCGATGAAATTGTCAGTCCAAAAAAATCGGAAATTTAATTCGGCTATTGGGCGGATATGCTACCTCGACCCAAAAAAACATATTTTTAATTTTCAAAAAATTCTAACAAAAAAATCCGCATGTACTTCTCGATAATCTATGTGTGTTCGTGTAGTTTCGTGAAAAGCCGATATTTTTTGTGGTTGATGTAAACAGCTTTATTTTTAGCAATAAATTTTATCTTTTTTACATAGCCCAAACGACAATTTAGTTTTTTATGGAAAGACTTTATGCGCTCTTAGCATGTGAAGATGAAAAGATTAATTTTTTGTTTGGATTTTTTTTACATTTCAAAATATATAGATGTTGCAGTTCAAACTAAAGGGAGCATACGCAACCAGGAGCCAAAACATCCTCCCCCAAAAAATATGATTTGTTTTCTATTTGCGACGCTTCCGCGATGCCTATCACATGTCTGTATAGCCGCAGCTAGCACCATCGAGCACGCCCCAATGCTCTGTGTGTTGTCTTGTCAATTCAATGGTCAAGGTAATCTGACCAAAAGATACGTCTTGGAGTACGCGTGCGCCTTATTCCTTGAAATGGAGGTAGTACTTTATATTTGGCCCAAATGTGAAAAGTGTTACTCCTCCTATTCTAGTATACCATACTACGTATTACTCAAAACAAGTTCGAAGTTATGTCAAGTATGACTAGTGCAAATAAACCCTCTGGCATTAAGAGTATGAGAAGTTCGGATCATGATGAACAAGTTAATCTTCAAAACGTACAGCTATGTCAAGTATGACTAGTGCAAATAAACCCTCTGGCATTAAGAGAAACATCAAATAGTACAAAACACCTGAAAAAAAACGAAATTACAACAAAATCCTAGAGATGCCCTTCGTCTTCAACCTCCAGACCATGTCGACGACACCATGGCCGACACTAATCCAACCCAGGAAGCCAGAATCCTAGGATAAGCAAGCTCGGAAGGTAGGTGGCCACGGAAGCTCTAGCACGTACCAATTCAGCACGCGCGAGGGCCCGCCCAGCATCTCAATCGGCACGGTGTGAAGCCAGTCCTCGTCTCGAGCTCTCTCGAAGCGTGAGAGCTCGCCGGATTCTCTGTCGAGAGCAAGAATGAAGTTTCCGAGCCCACCGAACACGTACCACTGGAAGAAACGGGCGTTGCACCCCACAAAGAGGATATCCGACCGGCCTGTGTGCGTGGCGTGGAGAGGCACGATGGCGCCGGAGGAGGTCCAAGCGTGGCCACCAGGGCCAGGCGAGAACACGCAGGTCTTGCAGATGCCGTCATGATAGATCAGGCACGTCACCCTGTAATTTGACAGACTGATGCGCGCCGCAGCGTCCTCGCCATGGAGGGCGGCGCCCAGGAACAAGCTTACGAATGTTGTGTGCGAAACAGCAGGGGGTGGAGGGACCGTCACGTACTGACCTGCCAGGGGATCGCAGACGACGAGACGTGAAGGCTGCTCGAAAGGCTTTCCGTGTTCGGTGTGGTCGAAGTCCGCAAGGAGTAGGAGGCCGCCCCGAGAGTCGGCGAGCTCCAAACTGAGGTCGCCGTTTGGCGCCCGTGGGAGGAAGTCGAGCGCGAGATTATTTGCGGCGACCCCGGCCCAACATGACGAGGAAGAGGGAACGAAGTGGGGCAGCAAGCCAGACGGCCGATAGTGACAATGGGAGAAGCTGATGTGGTAGTGGCCGGCGACTATGGAGGATGGCGCGCCGTGGCGAGCGGAGAGGACACGGAAGTCCTCCGCCGCGATGACCTTGCGCCAGCTCCTGCAGGCGAACGCGGCGCGGACGAGATCCAGAGGCGAGGTGAGGCGCAGGAACACCAGCCCGAGAAGTTCATCCGGGATGGCGTCACCCTTGTCCTCCTGCCCGGACTTCCTCTGAGCATTCTTCCAGCGGGGGCGGCTGTGCCCCATCTCCGGCTGGACCTAGCTCGCGTACGGGGGCGAGGTGTGCTGTAGGGAGGAAGCTAGGGAAGTAGCGAGGCGGCCGGCTTGGTAGAGACTAGAGGAGTTAAGGAGGAGACTTATGTACTGAAAAAGTTCCGTGGAATCAAATTCCTATATTGGTTAATTACATGCAAGGATGAGCAGAGTAGTTGGTTGTGTAATTGAAACGAGATTACGAGCTTGATCCCCACACACGAACCACATCGTAAAGCTTCATGAAAGAAAAATAGGAAAACAACAAAATTGTGTGGCACAACAGTTGCTTTCTCCAAGTTCCTATAGAGGGAGTACTATGTACATATTCAAACTAGACAAATCATGTATCTACCCCCTAACCCCTAAAACTCAGTCTTATGAAATCTAGCATAAAGAGATCGAAGTCGTTTTGGGTTTCAAACATGGAAATTTCAAGAACATCCCAAAAGCTTCATTTTAGAGTGACTAAGAAGGATCCATGCTTACCTTTTCATTTTCATGTTTTAAACTTGTTTAAATCATGGTCAAACCTAGGATTTGACCAAGATTCAAATGGGCCTAAAAAATCAGAAAAAATCAAAAGAATGAACAACCAAAGCACAT
This sequence comes from Lolium multiflorum, assembly GCA_030979885.1. Taxonomy (NCBI): domain Eukaryota; kingdom Viridiplantae; phylum Streptophyta; class Magnoliopsida; order Poales; family Poaceae; genus Lolium; species Lolium multiflorum. The sequence goes on from CM061750.1 coordinate 284,172,252, forward strand.
ATATAGCATTCTTATGTCATGGTAAAACCTAGGATTTGACCAAGATATGATTCAAATGCGCAGAAAATTAAAAAAATCAGAAAAATGAAAAACCAAAGTACATAGTCTTCTTATGTCATATAGTAAGCATATTCAAGTTGATAAACAAAAGGTTTGGACATATTCAAACCATACAAATCATGTATCTATATATACCCCCTAACCCTAAACTTTGTCTTATGAAGTCAAGCATGAAGAGAGAAGGTTTTGGGTTTCAAACATGGAAATTTCAAAAACCTCCCAAAAACTTCATTTTAGAGTGACTGAGAAGGTTACATGCTTCCCTTTTCATTTTCATGTTTTAAACTTGTTTAAATTAGCTTGGTCAAACCTAGGATTTCATGAAGATACAAATGGGTGGGCACAATGTTCAAAAAAATCAGAAAAATGAAAAACCAAATCACATAGTCTTCTTATGTCATATCGTAAGCAATCAAGTTGATAAACAAGGTCTAGATATATCCAAACCAGACAAATCATGTATCTACCCCCTTTCGATCTTATGAAGTCTAGCATGAAGGGAAGTCGTTTTGGGTTTCAAACATTGAAATTTCAAGAACATCCCAAAAGCTTCATTTTAGAGTGACTAAGAAGGATACAGACTTCCCTTTTCATTTTCATGTTTTAAACTTGTTTAAATCTTGGTCAAACCAATGATTTGACCAAGATTCAAATGGCCCTAAAAATTCAGAAAAAAATCAAAAGAATGAAAAACCAAAGCACATAGCATTCTTAGATATGTCATATGTATAGTAAGCATTCAAGTTGATAAACAAGGTCTAGACATATATATTCAAACCAGAAAAATCATGTATATATCTACCCCTAAAATCCTATATAATTAAACTCAGTCAATCATGAAGAGAAGTGGTTTTGGGTTTCAAACATGGAAATTTCAAGAACCTCCCAAAAGCTTCATTTTAGAGTGACTAAGAAGGATCCAGGCTTACTTATTCGTTTTCACGTGTTAAACTTGTCTAAATCTTGGTCAAACCTAGGATTTGACCAAGATATGATTCAAATGTGCAGAAAATTAAAAAAATCAGAAAAATGAAAAACCAAAGTACATAGTCTTCTTATGTCATATAGTAAGCATATTCAAGTTGATAAACAAGGTTTGGACATATTCAAACCATACAAATCATGTATCTATACCCCTAACCCTAAACTTTGTCTTATGAAGTCAAGCATGAAGAGAAGTGGTTTTGGGTTTCAAACATGGAAATTTCAAAAACCTCCCAAAAACTTCATTTTAGAGTGACTGAGAAGGTTACATGTTTCCCTTTTCGTTTTCATGTTTTAAACTTGTTTAAATTATCTTGGTAAAACCTAGGATTTCATGAAGATACAAATGGGTGGGCACAATATTCAAAAAAATCAGAAAATTGAAAAACCAAATCACATTGTCTTCTTATGTCATATCGTAAGCATTCAAGTTGATAAATTAACAAGGTCTAGATATATCCAAACCAGACAAATCATGTATCTACCCCCTGTCGATCTTATGAAGTCTAGCATGAAGGGAAGTCGTTTTCGGTTTCAAACATGGAAATTTCAAGAACATCCCAAAAGCTTCCATTTTAGAGTTACTAAAAGAAGGATATACAGACTTCCCTTTTTCATTTTCATGTTTTAAACTTGTTTAAATCCTTGTCAAACCAAAGATTTTGACCAAGATTCAAATGGGCATAAAAATTTAGAAAAAAAATCAAAAGAGAATGAAAAACCAAAGCACATAGCATTCTTATATATGTCATATGTATAGTAAGCATTCAAGTTGATAAACCAGGTCTAGACATATTCAAACCAGAAAAATCATGTATATATCTACCCCTAAAACCCTAAACTCTTTCTTATGAAGTCAATCATGAAGAGAAGTGGTTTTGGGTTTCAAACATGGAAATTTCAAGAACCTCCCAAAAGATTTAATTTAGAGTGACTAATAAGGATCCATGCTTACCTTTTCATTTTCACAATTTAAACTTGTTTAAATCTTTGTCAAACATATGATTTGACCAAGATTCAAATATATGGGCATAAAATTCAAAAAAAATCAGAAAAATGAAAAACAAAAGCATATAGTCTTCTTATGTCATATAGTAAGCATTCAAGTTGATAAATTAACAAGGTTTGGACATATTCAAACCATACAAATCATGTATCTACCCCTAACCCTAAACTCGGTCGATCTTATGAAGTGTAGCATGAAGAGAGGTCGTTTTGGGTTTCAAACATGGAAATTTCAAGAACATCCCAAAATGCTTCATTTTAGAGTGACTAAGAAGGATCCAGGCTTACTTATTCGTTTTCACGTGTTAATTAAACTTGTCTAATCTTGGTCAAACCTAGGATTTGACCAAGATTCAAATGCGCAGAAAATTTAAAAAATCAGAAAAATGAAAACCAAAGTACATAGTCTTCTTATGTCATATAGTAAGCATATTCAAGTTGATAAACAAGGTTTGAACCTTGATCTGTAGTAGTGGGCAAAACCCTAGTTTAACCTATTTAATTATAGATTCGTAGGTTGATTTTTCTACATTTTTATTATTACTAACCTATTTAATTATAGATTCGTAGGTTGATTTTTCTATACCTTTTTATTATTACTATGCAGCACAAGTGTGTTTGCCCGTCGAGTGAAACTCGGAGGAAGAGGGATCACTCGGAGGAAGGAGAGAAGAAGGGAGAGAATTATGGTGTCTCCCCTTTTTCGGGTGATGATGTTGACTTTTGTGCACGGTTTGTCAGTGCGCAGGAGGTGCGAGCGAGCGAGCGAGCCGAGAATGAGAGAGATTTTTTTTTTTTTTGTGAGAGGGACAACCGAAGGATCCAGAAGGACCCACAGACTTCCAATACGCATCCTGATGCGTCTTCTCTTGACAAAGAAGATGGCTGGGAGTTTGCGTACCTATTGCACGTGACTTGTGCTCACTGAAGTGTGGGACCTCACGCGTGGGCACCACACGTAAGTGACAGACCTGTTGGTGTAAAAACTCGGTTGATTATTATAGTGCATTAGAACAAAGTTTCCTATGGATTCAAGGGTAGGAAATCCAAGTTAACTCATTTACATGACATTATTTTTCTTATGTCATATAGTAAGCATTAAAGTTGATAAACAATGTCTAGACATATTCAAACCAGACAAATCATGTATCTATACCCCTAACCCCTAAACTCTGTCTTATGAAGTCAAGCATGTGAAGAGATGTGGTTTTGGGTTTCAAACATGGAAATTTCAAAAAACTCCCAAAAGCTTCATTTTAGAGTGCCTAAGAAGGATACATGCTTCCCTTTTCATTTTCATGTTTTATAAAACTTGTTTTAATTATCTTGGTCAAACCTAGGATTTGACGAAGATACAAATGGGTGGGCAAAAAATTAAAAAAATCAGAAAAATGGAAAACCAAATCACATAGTCTTCTTATGTCATATCGTAAGCAATCAAGTTGATAAACAAGGTCTAGATATATCCAAACCAGACAAATCGTGTATCTACCCCCTTTCGATCTTATGAAGTCTAGCATGAAGGGAAGTCGTTTTGGGTTTCAAACATTGAAATTTCAAGAACATCCCAAAAGCTTCATTTTAGAGTGACTAAGAAGGATACAGACTTCCCTTTTCATTTTCATGTTTTAAACTTGTTTAAATCTTGGTCAAACCAAGGATTTGACCAAGATTCAAATGGCCCTAAAAATTCAGAAAAAATCAAAAGAATGAAAAACCAAAGCACATAGCATTCTTATGTCATATGTATAGTAAGCATTCAAGTTGATAAACAAGGTCTAGACATATATATTCAAACCAGAAAAATCATGTATATATCTACCCCTAAAACCCTAATTAAACTCAGTCAATCATGAAGAGAAGTGGTTTTGGGTTTCAAACATGGAAATTTCAAGAACCTCCCAAAAGCTTCATTTTAGAGTGACTAAGAAGGATCCAGGCTTACTTATTCGTTTTCACGTGTTAAACTTGTCTAAATCTTGGTAAAACCTAGGATTTGACCAAGATATGATTCAAATGCGCAGAAAATTAAAAAAATCAGAAAAATGAAAAACCAAAGTACATAGTCTTCTTATGTCATATAGTAAGCATATTCAAGTTGATAAACAAAAGGTTTGGACATATTCAAACCATACAAATCATGTATCTATATATACCCCCTAACCCTAAACTTTGTCTTATGAAGTCAAGCATGAAGAGAGAAGTGGTTTTGGGTTTCAAACATGGAAATTTCAAAAACCTCCCAAAAACTTCATTTTAGAGTGACTGAGAAGGTTACATGCTTCCCTTTTCATTTTCATGTTTTAAACTTGTTTAAATTAGCTTGGTCAAACCTAGGATTTCATGAAGATACAAATGGGTGGGCACAATGTTCAAAAAAATCAGAAAAATGAAAAACCAAATCACATAGTCTTCTTATGTCATATCGTAAGCAATCAAGTTGATAAACAAGGTCTAGATATATCCAAACCAGACAAATCATGTATCTACCCCCTTTCGATCTTATGAAGTCTAGCATGAAGGGAAGTCGTTTTGGGTTTCAAACATTGAAATTTCAAGAACATCCCAAAAGCTTCATTTTAGAGTGACTAAGAAGGATACAGACTTCCCTTTTCATTTTCATGTTTTAAACTTGTTTAAATCTTGGTCAAACCAATGATTTGACCAAGATTCAAATGGCCCTAAAAATTCAGAAAAAAATCAAAAGAATGAAAAACCAAAGCACATAGCATTCTTAGATATGTCATATGTATAGTAAGCATTCAAGTTGATAAACAAGGTCTAGACATATATATTCAAACCAGAAAAATCATGTATATATCTACCCCTAAAATCCTATATAATTAAACTCAGTCAATCATGAAGAGAAGTGGTTTTGGGTTTCAAACATGGAAATTTCAAGAACCTCCCAAAAGCTTCATTTTAGAGTGACTAAGAAGGATCCAGGCTTACTTATTCGTTTTCACGTGTTAAACTTGTCTAAATCTTGGTCAAACCTAGGATTTGACCAAGATATGATTCAAATGTGCAGAAAATAAAAAAAGAAAAATGAAAAACCAAAGTACATAGTCTTCTTATGTCATATAGTAAGCATATTCAAGTTGATAAACAAGGTTTGGACATATTCAAACCATACAAATCATGTATCTATACCCCTAACCCTAAACTTTGTCTTATGAAGTCAAGCATGAAGAGAAGTGGTTTTGGGTTTCAAACATGGAAATTTCAAAAACCTCCCAAAAACTTCATTTTAGAGTGACTGAGAAGGTTACATGTTTCCCTTTTCGTTTTCATGTTTTAAACTTGTTTAAATTATCTTGGTAAAACCTAGGATTTCATGAAGATACAAATGGGTGGGCACAATATTCAAAAAAATCAGAAAATTGAAAAACCAAATCACATTGTCTTCTTATGTCATATCGTAAGCATTCAAGTTGATAAATTAACAAGGTCTAGATATATCCAAACCAGACAAATCATGTATCTACCCCCTGTCGATCTTATGAAGTCTAGCATGAAGGGAAGTCGTTTTCGGTTTCAAACATGGAAATTTCAAGAACATCCCAAAAGCTTCCATTTTAGAGTTACTAAAAGAAGGATATACAGACTTCCCTTTTTCATTTTCATGTTTTAAACTTGTTTAAATCCTTGTCAAACCAAAGATTTTGACCAAGATTCAAATGGGCATAAAAATTTAGAAAAAAAATCAAAAGAGAATGAAAAACCAAAGCACATAGCATTCTTATATATGTCATATGTATAGTAAGCATTCAAGTTGATAAACCAGGTCTAGACATATTCAAACCAGAAAAATCATGTATATATCTACCCCTAAAACCCTAAACTCTTTCTTATGAAGTCAATCATGAAGAGAAGTGGTTTTGGGTTTCAAACATGGAAATTTCAAGAACCTCCCAAAAGATTTAATTTAGAGTGACTAATAAGGATCCATGCTTACCTTTTCATTTTCACAATTTAAACTTGTTTAAATCTTTGTCAAACATATGATTTGACCAAGATTCAAATATATGGGCATAAAATTCAAAAAAAATCAGAAAAATGAAAAACAAAAGCATATAGTCTTCTTATGTCATATAGTAAGCATTCAAGTTGATAAATTAACAAGGTTTGGACATATTCAAACCATACAAATCATGTATCTACCCCTAACCCTAAACTCGGTCGATCTTATGAAGTGTAGCATGAAGAGAGGTCGTTTTGGGTTTCAAACATGGAAATTTCAAGAACATCCCAAAATGCTTCATTTTAGAGTGACTAAGAAGGATCCAGGCTTACTTATTCGTTTTCACGTGTTAATTAAACTTGTCTAATCTTGGTCAAACCTAGGATTTGACCAAGATTCAAATGCGCAGAAAATTTAAAAAATCAGAAAAATGAAAACCAAAGTACATAGTCTTCTTATGTCATATAGTAAGCATATTCAAGTTGATAAACAAGGTTTGAACCTTGATCTGTAGTAGTGGGCAAAACCCTAGTTTAACCTATTTAATTATAGATTCGTAGGTTGATTTTTCTACATTTTTATTATTACTAACCTATTTAATTATAGATTCGTAGGTTGATTTTTCTATACCTTTTTATTATTACTATGCAGCACAAGTGTGTTTGCCCGTCGAGTGAAACTCGGAGGAAGAGGGATCACTCGGAGGAAGGAGAGAAGAAGGGAGAGAATTATGGTGTCTCCCCTTTTTCGGGTGATGATGTTGACTTTTGTGCACGGTTTGTCAGTGCGCAGGAGGTGCGAGCGAGCGAGCGAGCGAGCGAGTCGAGCGAGGCCGAGAATGAGAGAGATTTGTTTTTTTGTGAGAGGGACAACCGAAGGATCCAGAAGGACCCACAGACTTCCAATACGCATCCTGATGCGTCTTCTCTTGACAAAGAAGATGGCTGGGAGTTTGCGTACCTATTGCACGTGACTTGTGCTCACTGAAGTGTGGGACCTCACGCGTGGGCACCACACGTAAGTGACAGACCTGTTGGTGTAAAAACTCGGTTGATTATTATAGTGCATTAGAACAAAGTTTCCTATGGATTCAAGGGTAGGAAATCCAAGTTAACTCATTTACATGACATTATTTTTCTTATGTCATATAGTAAGCATTAAAGTTGATAAACAATGTCTAGACATATTCAAACCAGACAAATCATGTATCTATACCCCTAACCCCTAAACTCTGTCTTATGAAGTCAAGCATGTGAAGAGATGTGGTTTTGGGTTTCAAACATGGAAATTTCAAAAAACTCCCAAAAGCTTCATTTTAGAGTGCCTAAGAAGGATACATGCTTCCCTTTTCATTTTCATGTTTTATAAAACTTGTTTTAATTATCTTGGTCAAACCTAGGATTTGACGAAGATACAAATGGGTGGGCAAAAAATTAAAAAAATCAGAAAAATGGAAAACCAAATCACATAGTCTTCTTATGTCATATCGTAAGCAATCAAGTTGATAAACAAGGTCTAGATATATCCAAACCAGACAAATCGTGTATCTACCCCCTTTCGATCTTATGAAGTCTAGCATGAAGGGAAGTCGTTTTGGGTTTCAAACATTGAAATTTCAAGAACATCCCAAAAGCTTCATTTTAGAGTGACTAAGAAGGATACAGACTTCCCTTTTCATTTTCATGTTTTAAACTTGTTTAAATCTTGGTCAAACCAAGGATTTGACCAAGATTCAAATGGCCCTAAAAATTCAGAAAAAAATCAAAAGAATGAAAAACCAAAGCACATAGCATTCTTATGTCATATGTATAGTAAGCATTCAAGTTGATAAACAAGGTCTAGACATATATATTCAAACCAGAAAAATCATGTATATATCTACCCCTAAAACCCTAATTAAACTCAGTCAATCATGAAGAGAAGTGGTTTTGGGTTTCAAACATGGAAATTTCAAGAACCTCCCAAAAGCTTCATTTTAGAGTGACTAAGAAGGATCCAGGCTTACTTATTCGTTTTCACGTGTTAAACTTGTCTAAATCTTGGTAAAACCTAGGATTTGACCAAGATATGATTCAAATGCGCAGAAAATTAAAAAAAATCAGAAAAATGAAAAACCAAAGTACATAGTCTTCTTATGTCATATAGTAAGCATATTCAAGTTGATAAACAAAAGGTTTGGACATATTCAAACCATACAAATCATGTATCTATATATACCCCCTAACCCTAAACTTTGTCTTATGAAGTCAAGCATGAAGAGAAGTGGTTTTGGGTTTCAAACATGGAAATTTCAAAAACCTCCCAAAAACTTCATTTTAGAGTGACTGAGAAGGTTACATGCTTCTTTTTTCATTTTCATGTTTTAAACTTGTTTAAATTAGCTTGGTCAAACCTAGGATTTCATGAAGATACAAATGGGTGGGCACAATGTTCAAAAAAATCAGAAAAATGAAAAACCAAATCACATAGTCTTCTTATGTCATATCGTAAGCAATCAAGTTGATAAACAAGGTCTAGATATATCCAAACCAGACAAATCATGTATCTACCCCCTTTCGATCTTATGAAGTCTAGCATGAAGGGAAGTCGTTTTGGGTTTCAAACATTGAAATTTCAAGAACATCCCAAAAGCTTCATTTTAGAGTGACTAAGAAGGATACAGACTTCCCTTTTCATTTTCATGTTTTAAACTTGTTTAAATCTTGGTCAAACCAATGATTTGACCAAGATTCAAATGGCCCTAAAAATTCAGAAAAAAATCAAAAGAGAATGAAAAACCAAAGCACATAGCATTCTTATATATGTCATATGTATAGTAAGCATTCAAGTTGATAAACCAGGTCTAGACATATTCAAACCAGAAAAATCATGTATATATCTACCCCTAAAACCCTAAACTCTTTCTTATGAAGTCAATCATGAAGAGAAGTGGTTTTGGGTTTCAAACATGGAAATTTCAAGAACCTCCCAAAAGATTTAATTTAGAGTGACTAATAAGGATCCATGCTTACCTTTTCATTTTCACAATTTAAACTTGTTTAAATCTTTGTCAAACATATGATTTGACCAAGATTCAAATATATGGGCATAAAATTCAAAAAAAAATCAGAAAAATGAAAAACAAAAGCATATAGTCTTCTTATGTCATATAGTAAGCATTCAAGTTGATAAATTAACAAGGTTTGGACATATTCAAACCATACAAATCATGTATCTACCCCTAACCCTAAACTCGGTCGATCTTATGAAGTGTAGCATGAAGAGAGGTCGTTTTGGGTTTCAAACATGGAAATTTCAAGAACATCCCAAAATGCTTCATTTTAGAGTGACTAAGAAGGATCCAGGCTTACTTATTCGTTTTCACGTGTTAATTAAACTTGTCTAATCTTGGTCAAACCTAGGATTTGACCAAGATTCAAATGCGCAGAAAATTTAAAAAATCAGAAAAATGAAAACCAAAGTACATAGTCTTCTTATGTCATATAGTAAGCATATTCAAGTTGATAAACAAGGTTTGAACCTTGATCTGTAGTAGTGGGCAAAACCCTAGTTTAACCTATTTAATTATAGATTCGTAGGTTGATTTTTCTACATTTTTATTATTACTAACCTATTTAATTATAGATTCGTAGGTTGATTTTTCTATACCTTTTTATTATTACTATGCAGCACAAGTGTGTTTGCCCGTCGAGTGAAACTCGGAGGAAGAGGGATCACTCGGAGGAAGGAGAGAAGAAGGGAGAGAATTATGGTGTCTCCCCTTTTTCGGGTGATGATGTTGACTTTTGTGCACGGTTTGTCAGTGCGCAGGAGGTGCGAGCGAGCGAGCGAGCGAGCGAGTCGAGCGAGGCCGAGAATGAGAGAGATTTGTTTTTTTTTGTGAGAGGGACAACCGAAGGATCCAGAAGGACCCACAGACTTCCAATACGCATCCTGATGCGTCTTCTCTTGACAAAGAAGATGGCTGGGAGTTTGCGTACCTATTGCACGTGACTTGTGCTCACTGAAGTGTGGGACCTCACGCGTGGGCACCACACGTAAGTGACAGACCTGTTGGTGTAAAAACTCGGTTGATTATTATAGTGCATTAGAACAAAGTTTCCTATGGATTCAAGGGTAGGAAATCCAAGTTAACTCATTTACATGACATTATTTTTCTTATGTCATATAGTAAGCATTAAAGTTGATAAACAATGTCTAGACATATTCAAACCAGACAAATCATGTATCTATACCCCTAACCCCTAAACTCTGTCTTATGAAGTCAAGCATGTGAAGAGATGTGGTTTTGGGTTTCAAACATGGAAATTTCAAAAAACTCCCAAAAGCTTCATTTTAGAGTGCCTAAGAAGGATACATGCTTCCCTTTTCATTTTCATGTTTTATAAAACTTGTTTTAATTATCTTGGTCAAACCTAGGATTTGACGAAGATACAAATGGGTGGGCAAAAAATTAAAAAAATCAGAAAAATGGAAAACCAAATCACATAGTCTTCTTATGTCATATCGTAAGCAATCAAGTTGATAAACAAGGTCTAGATATATCCAAACCAGACAAATCGTGTATCTACCCCCTTTCGATCTTATGAAGTCTAGCATGAAGGGAAGTCGTTTTGGGTTTCAAACATTGAAATTTCAAGAACATCCCAAAAGCTTCATTTTAGAGTGACTAAGAAGGATACAGACTTCCCTTTTCATTTTCATGTTTTAAACTTGTTTAAATCTTGGTCAAACCAAGGATTTGACCAAGATTCAAATGGCCCTAAAAATTCAGAAAAAAATCAAAAGAATGAAAAACCAAAGCACATAGCATTCTTATGTCATATGTATAGTAAGCATTCAAGTTGATAAACAAGGTCTAGACATATATATTCAAACCAGAAAAATCATGTATATATCTACCCCTAAAACCCTAATTAAACTCAGTCAATCATGAAGAGAAGTGGTTTTGGGTTTCAAACATGGAAATTTCAAGAACCTCCCAAAAGCTTCATTTTAGAGTGACTAAGAAGGATCCAGGCTTACTTATTCGTTTTCACGTGTTAAACTTGTCTAAATCTTGGTAAAACCTAGGATTTGACCAAGATATGATTCAAATGCGCAGAAAATTAAAAAAATCAGAAAAATGAAAAACCAAAGTACATAGTCTTCTTATGTCATATAGTAAGCATATTCAAGTTGATAAACAAAAGGTTTGGACATATTCAAACCATACAAATCATGTATCTATATATACCCCCTAACCCTAAACTTTGTCTTATGAAGTCAAGCATGAAGAGAGAAGTGGTTTTGGGTTTCAAACATGGAAATTTCAAAAACCTCCCAAAAACTTCATTTTAGAGTGACTGAGAAGGTTACATGCTTCCCTTTTCATTTTCATGTTTTAAACTTGTTTAAATTAGCTTGGTCAAACCTAGGATTTCATGAAGATACAAATGGGTGGGCACAATGTTCAAAAAAATCAGAAAAATGAAAAACCAAATCACATAGTCTTCTTATGTCATATCGTAAGCAATCAAGTTGATAAACAAGGTCTAGATATATCCAAACCAGACAAATCATGTATCTACCCCCTTTCGATCTTATGAAGTCTAGCATGAAGGGAAGTCGTTTTGGGTTTCAAACATTGAAATTTCAAGAACATCCCAAAAGCTTCATTTTAGAGTGACTAAGAAGGATACAGACTTCCCTTTTCATTTTCATGTTTTAAACTTGTTTAAATCTTGGTCAAACCAATGATTTGACCAAGATTCAAATGGCCCTAAAAATTCAGAAAAAAATCAAAAGAGAATGAAAAACCAAAGCACATAGCATTCTTATATATGTCATATGTATAGTAAGCATTCAAGTTGATAAACCAGGTCTAGACATATTCAAACCAGAAAAATCATGTATATATCTACCCCTAAAACCCTAAACTCTTTCTTATGAAGTCAATCATGAAGAGAAGTGGTTTTGGGTTTCAAACATGGAAATTTCAAGAACCTCCCAAAAGATTTAATTTAGAGTGACTAATAAGGATCCATGCTTACCTTTTCATTTTCACAATTTAAACTTGTTTAAATCTTTGTCAAACATATGATTTGACCAAGATTCAAATATATGGGCATAAAATTCAAAAAAAATCAGAAAAATGAAAAACAAAAGCATATAGTCTTCTTATGTCATATAGTAAGCATTCAAGTTGATAAATTAACAAGGTTTGGACATATTCAAACCATACAAATCATGTATCTACCCCTAACCCTAAACTCGGTCGATCTTATGAAGTGTAGCATGAAGAGAGGTCGTTTTGGGTTTCAAACATGGAAATTTCAAGAACATCCCAAAATGCTTCATTTTAGAGTGACTAAGAAGGATCCAGGCTTACTTATTCGTTTTCACGTGTTAATTAAACTTGTCTAATCTTGGTCAAACCTAGGATTTGACCAAGATTCAAATGCGCAGAAAATTTAAAAAATCAGAAAAATGAAAACCAAAGTACATAGTCTTCTTATGTCATATAGTAAGCATATTCAAGTTGATAAACAAGGTTTGAACCTTGATCTGTAGTAGTGGGCAAAACCCTAGTTTAACCTATTTAATTATAGATTCGTAGGTTGATTTTTCTACATTTTTATTATTACTAACCTATTTAATTATAGATTCGTAGGTTGATTTTTCTATACCTTTTTATTATTACTATGCAGCACAAGTGTGTTTGCCCGTCGAGTGAAACTCGGAGGAAGAGGGATCACTCGGAGGAAGGAGAGAAGAAGGGAGAGAATTATGGTGTCTCCCCTTTTTCGGGTGATGATGTTGACTTTTGTGCACGTTTGTCAGTGCGCAGGAGGTGCGAGCGAGCGAGCGAGCGAGCGAGTCGAGCGAGGCCGAGAATGAGAGAGATTTGTTTTTTTGTGAGAGGGACAACCGAAGGATCCAGAAGGACCCACAGACTTCCAATACGCATCCTGATGCGTCTTCTCTTGACAAAGAAGATGGCTGGGAGTTTGCGTACCTATTGCACGTGACTTGTGCTCACTGAAGTGTGGGACCTCACGCGTGGGCACCACACGTAAGTGACAGACCTGTTGGTGTAAAAACTCGGTTGATTATTATAGTGCATTAGAACAAAGTTTCCTATGGATTCAAGGGTAGGAAATCCAAGTTAACTCATTTACATGACATTATTTTTCTTATGTCATATAGTAAGCATTAAAGTTGATAAACAATGTCTAGACATATTCAAACCAGACAAATCATGTATCTATACCCCTAACCCCTAAACTCTGTCTTATGAAGTCAAGCATGTGAAGAGATGTGGTTTTGGGTTTCAAACATGGAAATTTCAAAAAACTCCCAAAAGCTTCATTTTAGAGTGCCTAAGAAGGATACATGCTTCCCTTTTCATTTTCATGTTTTATAAAACTTGTTTTAATTATCTTGGTCAAACCTAGGATTTGACGAAGATACAAATGGGTGGGCAAAAAATTAAAAAAATCAGAAAAATGGAAAACCAAATCACATAGTCTTCTTATGTCATATCGTAAGCAATCAAGTTGATAAACAAGGTCTAGATATATCCAAACCAGACAAATCGTGTATCTACCCCCTTTCGATCTTATGAAGTCTAGCATGAAGGGAAGTCGTTTTGGGTTTCAAACATTGAAATTTCAAGAACATCCCAAAAGCTTCATTTTAGAGTGACTAAGAAGGATACAGACTTCCCTTTTCATTTTCATGTTTTAAACTTGTTTAAATCTTGGTCAAACCAAGGATTTGACCAAGATTCAAATGGCCCTAAAAATTCAGAAAAAATCAAAAGAATGAAAAACCAAAGCACATAGCATTCTTATGTCATATGTATAGTAAGCATTCAAGTTGATAAACAAGGTCTAGACATATATATTCAAACCAGAAAAATCATGTATATATCTACCCCTAAAACCCTAATTAAACTCAGTCAATCATGAAGAGAAGTGGTTTTGGGTTTCAAACATGGAAATTTCAAGAACCTCCCAAAAGCTTCATTTTAGAGTGACTAAGAAGGATCCAGGCTTACTTATTCGTTTTCACGTGTTAAACTTGTCTAAATCTTGGTAAAACCTAGGATTTGACCAAGATATGATTCAAATGCGCAGAAAATTAAAAAAAATCAGAAAAATGAAAAACCAAAGTACATAGTCTTCTTATGTCATATAGTAAGCATATTCAAGTTGATAAACAAAAGGTTTGGACATATTCAAACCATACAAATCATGTATCTATATATACCCCCTAACCCTAAACTTTGTCTTATGAAGTCAAGCATGAAGAGAAGTGGTTTTGGGTTTCAAACATGGAAATTTCAAAAACCTCCCAAAAACTTCATTTTAGAGTGACTGAGAAGGTTACATGCTTCCCTTTTCATTTTCATGTTTTAAACTTGTTTAAATTAGCTTGGTCAAACCTAGGATTTCATGAAGATACAAATGGGTGGGCACAATGTTCAAAAAAATCAGAAAAATGAAAAACCAAATCACATAGTCTTCTTATGTCATATCGTAAGCAATCAAGTTGATAAACAAGGTCTAGATATATCCAAACCAGACAAATCATGTATCTACCCCCTTTCGATCTTATGAAGTCTAGCATGAAGGGAAGTCGTTTTGGGTTTCAAACATTGAAATTTCAAGAACATCCCAAAAGCTTCATTTTAGAGTGACTAAGAAGGATACAGACTTCCCTTTTCATTTTCATGTTTTAAACTTGTTTAAATCTTGGTCAAACCAATGATTTGACCAAGATTCAAATGGCCCTAAAAATTCAGAAAAAAATCAAAAGAGAATGAAAAACCAAAGCACATAGCATTCTTATATATGTCATATGTATAGTAAGCATTCAAGTTGATAAACCAGGTCTAGACATATTCAAACCAGAAAAATCATGTATATATCTACCCCTAAAACCCTAAACTCTTTCTTATGAAGTCAATCATGAAGAGAAGTGGTTTTGGGTTTCAAACATGGAAATTTCAAGAACCTCCCAAAAGATTTAATTTAGAGTGACTAATAAGGATCCATGCTTACCTTTTCATTTTCACAATTTAAACTTGTTTAAATCTTTGTCAAACATATGATTTGACCAAGATTCAAATATATGGGCATAAAATTCAAAAAAAATCAGAAAAATGAAAAACAAAAGCATATAGTCTTCTTATGTCATATAGTAAGCATTCAAGTTGATAAATTAACAAGGTTTGGACATATTCAAACCATACAAATCATGTATCTACCCCTAACCCTAAACTCGGTCGATCTTATGAAGTGTAGCATGAAGAGAGGTCGTTTTGGGTTTCAAACATGGAAATTTCAAGAACATCCCAAAATGCTTCATTTTAGAGTGACTAAGAAGGATCCAGGCTTACTTATTCGTTTTCACGTGTTAATTAAACTTGTCTAATCTTGGTCAAACCTAGGATTTGACCAAGATTCAAATGCGCAGAAAATTTAAAAAATCAGAAAAATGAAAACCAAAGTACATAGTCTTCTTATGTCATATAGTAAGCATATTCAAGTTGATAAACAAGGTTTGAACCTTGATCTGTAGTAGTGGGCAAAACCCTAGTTTAACCTATTTAATTATAGATTCGTAGGTTGATTTTTCTACATTTTTATTATTACTAACCTATTTAATTATAGATTCGTAGGTTGATTTTTCTATACCTTTTTATTATTACTATGCAGCACAAGTGTGTTTGCCCGTCGAGTGAAACTCGGAGGAAGAGGGATCACTCGGAGGAAGGAGAGAAGAAGGGAGAGAATTATGGTGTCTCCCCTTTTTCGGGTGATGATGTTGACTTTTGTGCAGGGTTTGTCAGTGCGCAGGAGGTGCGAGCGAGCGAGCGAGTCGAGCGAGGCCGAGAATGAGAGAGATTTGTTTTTTTTGTGAGAGGGACAACCGAAGGATCCAGAAGGACCCACAGACTTCCAATACGCATCCTGATGCGTCTTCTCTTGACAAAGAAGATGGCTGGGAGTTTGCGTACCTATTGCACGTGACTTGTGCTCACTGAAGTGTGGGACCTCACGCGTGGGCACCACACGTAAGTGACAGACCTGTTGGTGTAAAAACTCGGTTGATTATTATAGTGCATTAGAACAAAGTTTCCTATGGATTCAAGGGTAGGAAATCCAAGTTAACTCATTTACATGACATTATTTTTCTTATGTCATATAGTAAGCATTAAAGTTGATAAACAATGTCTAGACATATTCAAACCAGACAAATCATGTATCTATACCCCTAACCCCTAAACTCTGTCTTATGAAGTCAAGCATGTGAAGAGATGTGGTTTTGGGTTTCAAACATGGAAATTTCAAAAAACTCCCAAAAGCTTCATTTTAGAGTGCCTAAGAAGGATACATGCTTCCCTTTTCATTTTCATGTTTTATAAAACTTGTTTTAATTATCTTGGTCAAACCTAGGATTTGACGAAGATACAAATGGGTGGGCAAAAAATTAAAAAAATCAGAAAAATGGAAAACCAAATCACATAGTCTTCTTATGTCATATCGTAAGCAATCAAGTTGATAAACAAGGTCTAGATATATCCAAACCAGACAAATCGTGTATCTACCCCCTTTCGATCTTATGAAGTCTAGCATGAAGGGAAGTCGTTTTGGGTTTCAAACATTGAAATTTCAAGAACATCCCAAAAGCTTCATTTTAGAGTGACTAAGAAGGATACAGACTTCCCTTTTCATTTTCATGTTTTAAACTTGTTTAAATCTTGGTCAAACCAAGGATTTGACCAAGATTCAAATGGCCCTAAAAATTCAGAAAAAAATCAAAAGAATGAAAAACCAAAGCACATAGCATTCTTATGTCATATGTATAGTAAGCATTCAAGTTGATAAACAAGGTCTAGACATATATATTCAAACCAGAAAAATCATGTATATATCTACCCCTAAAACCCTAATTAAACTCAGTCAATCATGAAGAGAAGTGGTTTTGGGTTTCAAACATGGAAATTTCAAGAACCTCCCAAAAGCTTCATTTTAGAGTGACTAAGAAGGATCCAGGCTTACTTATTCGTTTTCACGTGTTAAACTTGTCTAAATCTTGGTAAAACCTAGGATTTGACCAAGATATGATTCAAATGCGCAGAAAATTAAAAAAAATCAGAAAAATGAAAAACCAAAGTACATAGTCTTCTTATGTCATATAGTAAGCATATTCAAGTTGATAAACAAAAGGTTTGGACATATTCAAACCATACAAATCATGTATCTATATATACCCCCTAACCCTAAACTTTGTCTTATGAAGTCAAGCATGAAGAGAAGTGGTTTTGGGTTTCAAACATGGAAATTTCAAAAACCTCCCAAAAACTTCATTTTAGAGTGACTGAGAAGGTTACATGCTTCCCTTTTCATTTTCATGTTTTAAACTTGTTTAAATTAGCTTGGTCAAACCTAGGATTTCATGAAGATACAAATGGGTGGGCACAATGTTCAAAAAAATCAGAAAAATGAAAAACCAAATCACATAGTCTTCTTATGTCATATCGTAAGCAATCAAGTTGATAAACAAGGTCTAGATATATCCAAACCAGACAAATCATGTATCTACCCCCTTTCGATCTTATGAAGTCTAGCATGAAGGGAAGTCGTTTTGGGTTTCAAACATTGAAATTTCAAGAACATCCCAAAAGCTTCATTTTAGAGTGACTAAGAAGGATACAGACTTCCCTTTTCATTTTCATGTTTTAAACTTGTTTAAATCTTGGTCAAACCAATGATTTGACCAAGATTCAAATGGCCCTAAAAATTCAGAAAAAAATCAAAAGAATGAAAAACCAAAGCACATAGCATTCTTAGATATGTCATATGTATAGTAAGCATTCAAGTTGATAAACAAGGTCTAGACATATATATTCAAACCAGAAAAATCATGTATATATCTACCCCTAAAATCCTATATAATTAAACTCAGTCAATCATGAAGAGAAGTGGTTTTGGGTTTCAAACATGGAAATTTCAAGAACCTCCCAAAAGCTTCATTTTAGAGTGACTAAGAAGGATCCAGGCTTACTTATTCGTTTTCACGTGTTAAACTTGTCTAAATCTTGGTCAAACCTAGGATTTGACCAAGATATGATTCAAATGTGCAGAAAATTAAAAAAATCAGAAAAATGAAAAACCAAAGTACATAGTCTTCTTATGTCATATAGTAAGCATATTCAAGTTGATAAACAAGGTTTGGACATATTCAAACCATACAAATCATGTATCTATACCCCTAACCCTAAACTTTGTCTTATGAAGTCAAGCATGAAGAGAAGTGGTTTTGGGTTTCAAACATGGAAATTTCAAAAACCTCCCAAAAACTTCATTTTAGAGTGACTGAGAAGGTTACATGTTTCCCTTTTCGTTTTCATGTTTTAAACTTGTTTAAATTATCTTGGTAAAACCTAGGATTTCATGAAGATACAAATGGGTGGGCACAATATTCAAAAAAATCAGAAAATTGAAAAACCAAATCACATTGTCTTCTTATGTCATATCGTAAGCATTCAAGTTGATAAATTAACAAGGTCTAGATATATCCAAACCAGACAAATCATGTATCTACCCCCTGTCGATCTTATGAAGTCTAGCATGAAGGGAAGTCGTTTTCGGTTTCAAACATGGAAATTTCAAGAACATCCCAAAAGCTTCCATTTTAGAGTTACTAAAAGAAGGATATACAGACTTCCCTTTTTCATTTTCATGTTTTAAACTTGTTTAAATCCTTGTCAAACCAAAGATTTTGACCAAGATTCAAATGGGCATAAAAATTTAGAAAAAAAATCAAAAGAGAATGAAAAACCAAAGCACATAGCATTCTTATATATGTCATATGTATAGTAAGCATTCAAGTTGATAAACCAGGTCTAGACATATTCAAACCAGAAAAATCATGTATATATCTACCCCTAAAACCCTAAACTCTTTCTTATGAAGTCAATCATGAAGAGAAGTGGTTTTGGGTTTCAAACATGGAAATTTCAAGAACCTCCCAAAAGATTTAATTTAGAGTGACTAATAAGGATCCATGCTTACCTTTTCATTTTCACAATTTAAACTTGTTTAAATCTTTGTCAAACATATGATTTGACCAAGATTCAAATATATGGGCATAAAATTCAAAAAAAATCAGAAAAATGAAAAACAAAAGCATATAGTCTTCTTATGTCATATAGTAAGCATTCAAGTTGATAAATTAACAAGGTTTGGACATATTCAAACCATACAAATCATGTATCTACCCCTAACCCTAAACTCGGTCGATCTTATGAAGTGTAGCATGAAGAGAGGTCGTTTTGGGTTTCAAACATGGAAATTTCAAGAACATCCCAAAATGCTTCATTTTAGAGTGACTAAGAAGGATCCAGGCTTACTTATTCGTTTTCACGTGTTAATTAAACTTGTCTAATCTTGGTCAAACCTAGGATTTGACCAAGATTCAAATGCGCAGAAAATTTAAAAAATCAGAAAAATGAAAACCAAAGTACATAGTCTTCTTATGTCATATAGTAAGCATATTCAAGTTGATAAACAAGGTTTGAACCTTGATCTGTAGTAGTGGGCAAAACCCTAGTTTAACCTATTTAATTATAGATTCGTAGGTTGATTTTTCTACATTTTTATTATTACTAACCTATTTAATTATAGATTCGTAGGTTGATTTTTCTATACCTTTTTATTATTACTATGCAGCACAAGTGTGTTTGCCCGTCGAGTGAAACTCGGAGGAAGAGGGATCACTCGGAGGAAGGAGAGAAGAAGGGAGAGAATTATGGTGTCTCCCCTTTTTCGGGTGATGATGTTGACTTTTGTGCACGGTTTGTCAGTGCGCAGGAGGTGCGAGCGAGCGAGCGAGCGAGCCGAGCGAGGCCGAGAATGAGAGAGATTTGTTTTTTTGTGAGAGGGACAACCGAAGGATCCAGAAGGACCCACAGACTTCCAATACGCATCCTGATGCGTCTTCTCTTGACAAAGAAGATGGCTGGGAGTTTGCGTACCTATTGCACGTGACTTGTGCTCACTGAAGTGTGGGACCTCACGCACCACACGTAAGTGACAGACCTGTTGGTGTAAAAACTCGGTTGATTATTATAGTGCATTAGAACAAAGTTTCCTATGGATTCAAGGGTAGGAAATCCAAGTTAACTCATTTACATGACATTATTTTTCTTATGTCATATAGTAAGCATTAAAGTTGATAAACAATGTCTAGACATATTCAAACCAGACAAATCATGTATCTACCCCCTGTCGATCTTATGAAGCTAGCATGAAGGGAAGTTGTTTTCGGTTTCAAACATGGAAATTTCAAGAACATCCCAAAAGCTTCCATTTTAGAGTTACTAAAAGAAGGATATACAGACTTCCCTTTTTCATTTTCATGTTTTAAACTTGTTTAAATCCTTGTCAAACCAAAGATTTTGACCAAGATTCAAATGGGCATAAAAATTTAGAAAAAAAATCAAAAGAGAATGAAAAACCAAAGCACATAGCATTCTTATATATGTCATATGTATAGTAAGCATTCAAGTTGATAAACCAGGTCTAGACATATTCAAACCAGAAAAATCATGTATATATCTACCCCTAAAACCCTAAACTCTTTCTTATGAAGTCAATCATGAAGAGAAGTGGTTTTGGGTTTCAAACATGGAAATTTCAAGAACCTCCCAAAAGATTTAATTTAGAGTGACTAATAAGGATCCATGCTTACCTTTTCATTTTCACAATTTAAACTTGTTTAAATCTTTGTCAAACCTATGATTTGACCAAGATTCAAATTGGCAGAAAATTTTAAAAAATCAAAAAAATTAAAAACCAAAGTACATAGTCTTCTTATGGCATATAGTAAGCATTCAAGTTGTTAAACAAGGTCTAGACATATTCAAACCAAACAAATCATGTATCTATACCCCTAACCCCTAATTAAACTCTATATATCTTATGAAGTCAAGCATGAAGAGACGTGGTTTTTGGTTTCAAACATGGAAATTTCAAAAACCTCCCAAAATCTTCATTTTAATTAGAGTGACTAAGAAGGATACATGCTTCCCTTCTCATTTTCATGTTTTAAACTTGTTTAAATCTTGGTCAAACCTAGGATTCGACCAAGATTCAAATGGGCATAAAAATTCAGAAAAAAATCAAAAGAATGAAAAACCAAAGCACATAGCATTCTTATGTCATATATAGTAAGCTAGCATTCAAGTTGATAAACAAGGTCTAGACATATTCAAACCAGAAAAATCATGTATATATCTACCCCTAACCCTAAACTATGTCTTATGAAGTCAAGCATGAAGAGAAGTGGTTTTTGGTTTCAAACATGGAAATTTCAAAAAAAAAACTTCATTTTCGGGAGACTAAGAAGGATCCATGCTTACCATTTTATTTTCATGTTTTAAACTTGTTTAAATCTTGGTCAAACCTAGGATTTGACCAAGATTCAAATGGGCAGAAAATTAAAAAAAGTGTGTTTGCCCGTCGAGTGAAACTCGGAGGAAGAGGGATCACTCGGAAGGAGAGAAGAAGGGAGAGAATTATGGTGTCTCCCCTTTTTCGGGTGATGATGTTGACTTTTGTGCAGGGTTTGTCAGTGAGCAGGAGGTGCGAGCGAGCGAGCGAGCGAGCGAGTCGAGCGAGGCCGAGAATGAGAGAGATTTGTTTTTTTTTGTGAGAGGGACAACCGAAGGATCCAGAAGGACCCACAGACTTCCAATACGCATCTGATGCGTCTTCTCTTGACAAAGAAGATGGCTGGGAGTTTGCGTACCTATTGCACGTGACTTGTGCTCACTGAAGTGTGGGACCTCACGCGTGGGCACCACACGTAAGTGACAGACCTGTTGGTGTAAAAACTCGGTTGATTATTATAGTGCATTAGAACAAAGTTTCCTATGGATTCAAGGGTAGGAAATCCAAGTTAACTCATTTACATGACATTATTTTTCTTATGTCATATAGTAAGCATTAAAGTTGATAAACAATGTCTAGACATATTCAAACCAGACAAATCATGTATCTATACCCCTAACCCCTAAACTCTGTCTTATGAAGTCAAGCATGTGAAGAGATGTGGTTTTGGGTTTCAAACATGGAAATTTCAAAAAACTCCCAAAAGCTTCATTTTAGAGTGCCTAAGAAGGATACATGCTTCCCTTTTCATTTTCATGTTTTATAAAACTTGTTTTAATTATCTTGGTCAAACCTAGGATTTGACGAAGATACAAATGGGTGGGCAAAAAATTAAAAAAATCAGAAAAATGGAAAACCAAATCACATAGTCTTCTTATGTCATATCGTAAGCAATCAAGTTGATAAACAAGGTCTAGATATATCCAAACCAGACAAATCGTGTATCTACCCCCTTTCGATCTTATGAAGTCTAGCATGAAGGGAAGTCGTTTTGGGTTTCAAACATTGAAATTTCAAGAACATCCCAAAAGCTTCATTTTAGAGTGACTAAGAAGGATACAGACTTTTCATTTTCATGTTTTAAACTTGTTTAAATCTTGGTCAAACCAAGGATTTGACCAAGATTCAAATGGCCCTAAAAATTCAGAAAAAATCAAAAGAATGAAAAACCAGAAAAATCATGTATATATCTACCCCTAAAACCCTAATTAAACTCAGTCAATCATGAAGAGAAGTGGTTTTGGGTTTCAAACATGGAAATTTCAAGAACCTCCCAAAAGCTTCATTTTAGAGTTACTAAGAAGGATCCAGGCTTCCCTTTTCATTTTCATGTTTTAAAATTGTTTAAATTATCTTGGTCAAACCTAGGATTTCATGAAGATACAAATGGGTGGGCACAATATTCAAAAAAATCAGAAAAATGAAAAACCAAAGCACATAGTCTTCTTATGTCATATAGTTAGCATTAAAGTTGTTAAACAAGGTCTAGACATATTCAAACTAGACAAACCAAATGTATCTACACCCCCTGACCCCTAAACTCTATCTTATGAAGTCAGGCATGAAGAGAAGTGGTTTTGGGTTTCAAACATGGAATTTTCAAAAACCTCCCAAAAACTTCATTTTAGAGTGACTAAGAAGTATACATGCTTCCCTTTTCATATTCATGTTTTAAACTTGTTTAAATTATCTTGGTCAAACGACCTAGGATTTGACAAGATTCAAATGGGCATCAAAATTCAAAAAAAATCAGAAAAATGAAAACAAAAGCAAATAGTTTTCTTATGTCATATAGTAAGCATTCAAGTTGATAAACAAGGTCTAGACATATTAAAACCAGAAAAATCATGTATATATCTACCCTTAACCCTAAACTAATCTGTCGATCTTATGAAGTCAATCATGAAGAGAAGTGGTTTTGGGTTTCAAACATGGAAATTTCAAGAACCTCCCAAAGGCTTCATTTTAGAGTGACTAAGAAGGATCCAGGCTTACTTATTCGTTTTCACGTGTTAAACTTGTCTAAATCTTGGTCAAATTTAGGATTTGACCAAGATTCAAATGCGCAGAAAATTAAAAAAATCAGAAAAATGAAAAACCAAAGTACATAGTCTTCTTATGTCATATAGTAAGCATATTCAAGTTGATAAACAAGGTCTAGACATATTCAAAGTTTCAAACTAGACAAACCATGTATCTACCCCCTAACCCCTAAACTCTGTCTTATGAAGTCAAGCATGAAGAGAAGTGGTTTTGGGTTTCAAACATGGAAATTTCAAAAACCTCCCAAAAACTTCATTTTAGAGTGACTAAGAAGGATACATGCTTCCCTTTTCATTTCCATGTTTTAAACTTGTTTAAATTATCTTGGTCAAACCTAGGATTTGACAAGATTCAAATGGGCATCAAAATTCAAAAAAATCAGAAAAATGAAAAACCAAAGCAAATAGTTTTCTTATGTCATATAGTAAGAATTAAAGTTGATAAACAAGGTCTAGACATATTCAAACCAAACAAATCATGTATATATCTACCCCTAACCCTAAACTCTGTCTTATGAAGTCAAGCATGGAAATTTCAAGAACATCCCAAAAGCTTCATTTTAGAGTGACTAAGAAGGATCCATGCTTACCTTTTCATATATTTTAAACTTGTTTAAATCTTTGTCAAACCTAGGATTTGACCAAAAGATTCAAATGGGCATAAAATTCAAAAAAATCAGAAAAATGAAAAACACTACGAACAGTGAACAATACTGTTTCGCGTCCCTACAGTACACCATGTACAGTGTTGCGAGTGACCTGTGTCCTTCACGGATAGAGATCAGGTGACATGCACCTTTCGCATGTCACCTGGTGACATGCGGCTTAAATCTAAATTTAAATATTGCGTAAAAATCATGTCCCAACCTATAGCCCTCTCGATTTATAGGCCCCTGCCGCCTCTCCCCATTCACTTCACTTCTCGCTACCTCACTCCTCTCGATTTATATAGGCCCCTGCCGCCTCTCCCCATTCATCTTCAAAATCCTATAGCCCCAACCTGTACAGTGCTCGTCGGCGGCTGTACCATCCACAACCTCTGTATTAGCGCCTCCCTGCACCCCCATCTTCCGGCGATGAATCCCACGAGTGGACAAGGGGGCCTGTTAGGTGTGCGGCCCACCGTCGTAATCCCCCAGCAGCAACTACAGGACCTCGCCGCCAACTCGCACGCCCCCCTACAGCTGCTGCAGCAGGCGCATGGCGGCCTCGCCGTTGAGTCTGATGTGCCCACCAAGCGGCAGCGGATCAACGACCTCTCCGTGGGCTCAGACGTGACAGTCCTGCTGCAGCTGCAAGACAACCTCGCCGTCGCCGGGGAGTCGGTCCTCTCCAAGGAGGAGAGCTTCGAGGTCAGTGGTTAATGTAGTTTAATCATTGGTTTAAAACTAGTTAGCCCCCTACTGAGTATTATTCGGAGGGGATTTGATGCAAAATACTTCATTCACCATGTTTTGGCGTGAGTATTTGCGGCAGATCAGGACAACCTGAGAGATAGCCTGTCCTGGGGCATTATTAGTTTTTTTTTGAGGGGTTCCTCGGGCCTTATTAGTGAAGCGTCCAATTTCTATTCACGTAATCCATGCCAGCAGGCCTCAGGACTTGTAATTTTGCATTGGAATCAATCCCTCAGCCTGATCCATGCTGGAACGGGGTGGATGCCTGGAAGGAGAAGCAGCAATCGGAGCACGTATGCGGAACGACCAGAAACGCGAGAGCATAGAGGTGTTGCGGTTCCACGTCCACCCGACGTGCGCGGAAGTGTTTCCTGAGGATCCCCGCGACTCTGATCCTGTCCAATACTCTTCTGCCAAACAGATAAAATGTGTTCTTATTAAGAAAGACCCAGATATTACTCACTGAACCATGTGAAAACACGTCAACCAAACAAGGCACAAGGGATTTCTACTGCACTAATACTAGCTGCATTACCACTTTCGAACTTCAATGCAAACTTGAAACTTCACTGCAGTCTTTTTCCCCCTTTCGAACTTGAGATCCAGCCTCTCCATCGATTGATGCATAGGGCAAACTTTATTAGTTCATGTTTCGTTCTTAGTTTGAAACTTTATTACTCCAAGCTCCGGAGTACTCATATTACTACAGTATTGCAATTGAAATTTATACATATTACAATTACTATTGAAGTTAGTCTTGTACATATTACTATGAGTATTGAAGTTTAAGTCCTGCAAACTTTCGGAGTACTATATTTTTACTATTGAAGTTACACTCTTGCACTTTATTAGTATAATATCATGTGTCACACAGGGTCGCTCTGTGAATCTACCATCTAATGAAGGACGACAACATGAAGCGTCTCTGCAAGTAATCCGGCGGTCGCTCCTGGATGAGTCGCGCGAGTTGATTGACCATGCGTCCAAGCTCCGAGATGTGAACGCACATCTGGTAAACCGTGCTATGAAGCTATGGAATGAGTATGCCGTACTCTTGAATGAGCACTCATCTCTATCAAAGGAGAACTCATCTCTATCGAAGGAGAACCTCTCCATGGTAAATCAGAACGGGTCTCTAACGAAGGAGAACATCTCCATCCTAAAAGAGAACTCATCTCTGAAAAAGGAGAACATCTCCATCCTAAAAGAGAATTCATCTCTGAAAAAGGAGCACACCTACTACAAGTGGCGGAGCATGACAGGAAACAAGTAATCTTCTTCGGGTGTGAAGAAGTTGTACCCATATGTGCATGTAGAGAGGTGGAGACGGTTGCCGATGAGACAAGTGAGTAGATTGAGGAGGGCAGCCACAACCCACAACGTTTGTAGTTACAAATCTTCTATCGTAAAAGTAGTAGTATCGAAATTAATATGTATCCCTTAATATATGTGGTGTTTGGCAATATATAGTTTAACATGCAAGGACTCTGCAATGTAATTTGTATCAGTTTGATTGGCTTTCTACCCAAGTGAGCATGTGTCATATTTGTCCAAGGTTTGATTTTTGCATATTATCATATTTTGTTGAATACCATACTAAAAAATTCCATGTGCATCATTTTGATGCAGAGGCTGGGGGTCTCAACTTCCATTACGAAAAGGATTTGTCAAGACATGAAACATTGGATAAAATCTTTGACTGTACCCTGCAAGTGTGGCACCTAGAAACAATGATTAAAATTCAAAGCTGCATCTCCTACCAATACAAATGGTATATCAGACAATTTTGAAACAAATTGAATCCAACCCGAAATAAATTAAATTATATTTGGAAGAAGATATGTAGAAATACCCCTGTACAGTAGGACGCTATGTGCAATGCACG
This sequence comes from Lolium multiflorum, assembly GCA_030979885.1. Lineage (NCBI taxonomy): Eukaryota > Viridiplantae > Streptophyta > Magnoliopsida > Poales > Poaceae > Lolium > Lolium multiflorum. The sequence goes on from CM061750.1 coordinate 284,199,035, forward strand.
ACATATTGGCAAAAAATTACCCGCATGTACCAAAGGCATGGGCACCAAGATCTGATGCAAATTTGAATTCGGCCAAAGGAGGGTACTAGCAAAGATTTCGATCGTGTCAGCGATCCAGACATTCTTATGAAGTAAAGGGAATTTGATCATCTTGGTCTTGCAAGTAATGAAATGTGGGGACTCCTAAGATCGACGCCTTCAACACTGATGTTTCTTTCTATCAGAAGCTAGTGGCTGACAACTTTGATTCCTATTCGGCTGATGCAGATATCCATGAGATCATCAAGAGGATCTTGGAACATGTTGAAGCACGTGTCGACATTCTGCTCTCGTGCTTGAAGGCAGATGATTTTGATAGGGTGATGCAAAAGCCGCCATATGGTCAATAGATTGTTATTATATACAAGGATGTTTCTTGGGTCATCATCTAGATCTTTTGTTTTCTTATGTGTTAGCAGTACTTTATGGAAACTATGTTAGTATTGTCTTATACTGAATTGTTGCTATATCTGGACACCGGATGCTTATGTTCTATGACATTATGGAATGTATGGAAAAAAGATGACACCTTTTTAGCTATTCAGAAAAGGCAAAAAAACAACAACAATTTGTTTCCCACAATAAAATGAAATCTTATTGCACCTTTCCCCAAAATGTTAATGCACATTTTACCTTGGGCATTTTTGTTAAGACCCATGGTTTTTTATATAAAATGGTAGGCCATATTTTGAAGCTAGTTTTTTTTAAAAAAACATATCAAAATTCAAGCTTATCATTTTATAGCCACAAGTTCACTTTTTTTTCTTCATTTTTTCTGAAACAGGGTGGGAATCGACTGCATGCCATTCCTTGCAAACATTGGCGAATGTCGGAAATAATCTTAGATAGGGCGAACTCTAAAAGAAGAGGTAAATACCGAAATAGTCCCGAGACATTGTGATGCATGTAATTCTAACGCAATCCCAATAAACCAAAACATATTTTATTATAAGTAGAACCTATATACATACCAATTATGTGATCAATGGCAAAACTTTAGTTCTTTTGAAAATCATTTTGTAATTGGATCGATCAAGAATTTTTTCAATATCTTTTGCTCGATGCACAACTCGGAATTTATGATCTTTGTTGTCGAGCCATTTCAGGAGTCCTTTAAGTCATAGGATAGGAAAAACGTATGTACATCTTGTCTATTTGAATCCTATGGGAATATGAGTTTCTTTGATTGTACCAAAGGGATTTTTCCATGAGGGATGACCTAATGTTTTGTTCATATAGGATTTGTAGTACAAGATTCATATGGGATATGTTCCCTTTGAATATAACCAATAGTGTAGAATAATTCCCGTAGGATCTAAATCCTATAAATCAAAGGAGCCTCAGTTGTTTTCGTCACCACATATAAAATCAGCGCCAACTCAATGAGATGATAAATGTTGTCGGATGAAACATGGCGTTTCTTTCAAATATAAAGAAATATCTGAAGTCTTCAATTCTACGCGTATGATAATGAATAGCTCAAGGTTATTTTACATATACTAAGATCCATGATACATCAATCTTTTTAATGCGGAGAACGAGTCTATATATGTTTTTTGGTACCTAGTCCATGTTTTGTTTTCGAAATCGGCTCCACGCAGTGTTCACTAAAATAGGCGCAACTTTGTCATATGAAGTCCGTTTTAAGTACTCAAATATTCAGAAAAAAACACATATATATGAATGGATGGATATTCACTAAAAATCAAGGTAGGATGGCTGCCGTACCGCCCATGCTTACAAATGAGACCTTGATGGGGTCGGACCGCGTCCATTTTTTTTCGCGCATCCACCAAACCATTTCAACGAAGCGCCAAAACAGCGGCGAAAATAGCTCGGGTTGCCGCCTCCAATTTTCAAATGTTCGAATTTCCGATCTTATCCTTTCATCAAAAACGTCCCCAGCGGTTCTTCTCTTGGCCAAGGCCAATCTCACCCCAGCCATTAAAACATACCACCGGCACAGGCGCCGAATCCCACATCTCTCACGCGTCACACACCGAATCGGAGCATCTCGCCCGACGACGGCAGTGCACCACCGTCCCACCTCGCCACCACAGCCTCCTGACCAGACGCTGTAGTGTCCGAGAAGACGTTGTCAAGCAAGCCGGAGCCGCTTCCCCTACGAAGGCGCACACCGCACCATTTGTGCTCCACCGTAGCCGACGCCCACCGCGCCGGATCCTGCTCAGGGACGCCGTCCACCTCCGCCGCTGCGTCGGATCTGCTTCCCGACTCCCTGGTCTACCGCACGGTGAAATGGGTAGACCCCGCGCCCAACCGGTCCACCGCGCGAAACCAAAGCGTAAAGCCGTCCACTCCCCATGCGAAGGTTGGTGTTTAGCCGCTTCCGTTATGCATTTCATTTCCGAACATCAGTTTCGTGCGATCTGGGGTTTCAAGTTTACTTTTCCTACAATCTGTTTGGTGCTATCTGGTATGACTGTAGTAGAAGTCAAGCCTGCAGAGTGATTAGTCGACATTATTAAACTGCATGTTTATAAATCTTGTAATCATCAATTGGCATGCACAGGGAAATCATTTATTTTTGATCTACGCTTTATTCCTTTTTGAGCTATCATCTACTTGCTACTACTAATTTGCCCTTCTACTGCTCTACTCAAAGTTCCATGATAAATCTCGTTAGCATTTTTTTCTAATGCATGCTAAAGATACTGTAGTAGAGTACAAAGAGGGCCGGAGAGAAAATATAGGCATCACCAGTGAACAATCAAACACCTCTCCTGTCTCCATCGATAACAATCATTTTCTTATTCAGAACTTGATCCTACTGAACAAGAGTCTGAGGGAGACCTGAGTAAAGAGGATGCCCTTGTCAAGCACCCTACTCCACCACCCAAGGTGATTGCTCGCTCTTTTCATTGGCATTATTGTTGCATCTTCAATAACTGTGATGTATCTGTCCAACCCAGCCCAAGTTATAGCATTATCATCTGCTCAGTTAACACATAATAATAACATATGTTTCATCATGTCTTGGCTTGCTGTTCTTATGTTCCATAATCGTATCAAGCATGTATATGATTTTGTTGATTGAAGTACCGTTTATCTCTGGCAGGCATCAGGGACTTCACGTAAGGACGTTTCAAATACCAACAAGGTGAAGAACATAGTTCAACAGGAAGATCAATATCTGACAGCTCACCTAAAAATAAAAAGGGTTCAAGCTGGTCATGTCAGATCACAAACAAATGCAGTGAACAGAGTAAAAACAAGGTCTCAGACTCAGAGTCACTCTAATCTAGTTGAAAATGATGACCAGGCAAAAAAATATTGTAATGCGAAACACCAACATAAAAAGCTTCGACCTAACCCCACATCGGTTGGTCTAAAAGCTGTAGACGGAGCAAATACCAAACCACATGTTCCCCAGCCACCTGTTGCCAATCCAGTTACCCAAGAACAATTCACAGCAGACCCAGTTTCAACAGCAGGTTCTCAACACCTAACTAATCACGATCGCCCGCTGACATTTAGTCCTGCCAGAGACAACTTCTTCCTTAAAGATGATGGTGGGGCCGAATTAGGTACGTGTTCCCTTACATGCTCCGTTACATAAATACCTTGATAGCTTGATGTAATGCTTAAATTTGCAGTTCCACCACGACCAAGAAAACGAAGGGGGCCAACGACTTTGAAATCACTTAAAAATAAGATTGCCCGAATGGGAACAAGATTTCCCATCACATCAGTTATAGCAGGTATCAGAAGGCCACTGGATCCACAAGAATCATCTAATATAGCATCGATCACAGGCGTTTTTGTCAGGACTCAAATTCCTATCTTTCCATCATGGAAACAACACGTAAACACCCCTTCTCATTTTGAAGGTTTACTGCACATGTTACATGTAAGTCATTTTCGTAAACAATACCATGTTGCTCGTTCACATTCCCTCTAGCTTTCTGTTGGCTAGCTATCTAACACATGAACGGTTCCCATTGTTGTAAACAGACATGTCTTGAGTTTGATGATGACATGAAGAATGTAATCACTGTTATCAGGAGCATATTCTCTTCAGCGTTGCGCCAGGAGCGCCATAGGCTAAAGATGAGATACTTTGCTGGGAGGACTCCTAGCGATATTCCAACAACCTCTCCTATACTACAGATGACTGATGATCAATGGTGTGATCTTGTTGAGTATTGGTCTGCTCAAAAGAATTTGGTATGTTCTGTGAAGACAGTGAGACAAGATCACATTACTGATTCCTTTTTAAGCATGTGTCTCACAAGTCTTCATTTGTAGTTCATCGCTCGAAGTAACATGCGTGCTCGTAATAATGTACGTTTACAACAGCGTACAGGATCTCGTAGCTTGATTGGACACCTCTACTGTATGGTAAGGAATGTTATCTGTACAACTATATTTAAATTAGTAAATCATTTAGAATTTATAGATGCACAATATACATCGTAAATTGATGTCTCTGTTTTTTTTTTTTTTTTGAAAACTTTCAATTGTCGCATGTCGGCATGTGACGTGGTTGTGAAACTAATTTATATTTTCTCTTGCGAAAATATCAGAAGGCAAGGCAAGCATACTGTGAGAGTACAGACAGAGAGATGAGTCTACTTGAGCAATTCAAGGTGTGCCAGACGAGCAGAAATGGTTTGACTGGACATTTTGCACAGAGTGTTATTGTAAGTATTCTCTACTAATGTCAGTTATGGTTTTCAATTGTATTCAGAAATATCTTGTCATATTTGTCAAGCTTCATGCACTAGCCAACACAACCAAATGTCTGAACTGCTGGAAAGGGCTAGTACAATTCACTTATATACTTCTCAGCAATATCATGCACATTACGAATTCTACACATGGATCCATGCATATTTTTATAGTCCTGCTATTACGTGTTAGCAATAGAAGACATGTCAATATGATGTAACATGCTCTTACTAAAATGTATATGCGGTAATCAGCCATGCCAGTTTGTAGGATTATTAGAGGTAGTTCATACACATGTCTTCACATTATAATCTCTTCTCTTACACATGTGTAACAACTGAAAACTCCTCAGTCTGACATGAAAGTGGAGCTGGCAAAACCAAAGAAAGATGGTATAGAAAAAACCCAGGAAGAATGTCTGAATTCATTTTCCAAGGTACTACAATGTCATGGTATAGCCAACAACACATTCCTGCGTAATGCTGGGTTCACAACTAATTTGTCGAGGTCCAAGTCCAAGTCAAAGCCCAAGCGCAGGTTGAGGTCCAAGTCATTGTCTTTTTATGTTCTCGAGGAACTACTCAAAGAGGAACGAGCAATAGTGGCTGCACAAAGAGTAGTCATCCACCGTATAACTGCAGGATTAGAAGCAAGTCAAGCCCACCTGGGCAACATCCTGAGAAAGTGTGGGAGATGCTGAATACCACAGTGAACACTGACAGTCAAAGGTGTCCCTTGGTTGTGTGAAAGGGTTTGTGATGCTGAACTATTTTGTTGGTGCTTCTATCTGCACTTGTTATGTACCTGGTGGTTGTTTCCTTGGTGATGTGGATTAAATGAAAACTGAATGGATTGGATGCACCAATATTTAATCAAGGTTTAATCTGATTTGTAGTATTTTTTATATTGCGCTGCATGGGAAAAGTATAACTATTAGTTGGCCCATTGGTGACCATTTTCATACATTATTTTAGTTGATTGGTCCTTGTCCTTGTATCCCTGAAAGGAGGCAGTACTACAGTAAGCTACCAATTTTGCTAGTACAGTATTTTTTTAGCGCCAGCTAAATTGAAAATATCTGTCAAGCGCTACAATCTCCCGCCAATAAAATCCAAAATATTTGTACATGGGAACTGATTTTGGTTGTGATTATGACTTGATGTGACCGTATAGTAGTGTCATGCGCATGCGGGACTGGTGTTTTGAAACATAGGAGCATATGCTCCCTCCATTTTGAAATGCATCTTACACATATTTTGAATTTCAAAAAAATGAAACAAAAAATTCGCATGTACATCTTCTCGTGCTACGCCCTTAAAAAGTTGCGACTTGTCGTGTGACGTGTGTAAAAAGATAAAACACAGTACTAAAAATAATGCTTTTCACAAGATAAGTTTTCTCTTTTTTACATAGACCACAAAAAATATTGGTTTTTCGTGAAACTTGACGAACGAACATATATTATGAATATGTACATGTAAATTTTTTGCTAATTTTTTTCGACATTTTAAAATATGATTTTTTGGTAGAGGGAGCATATGCACCCGGGAGCCAAATTGAATTTCCGCATGCATATGACACTACTCTATGTTACTACCTTCATAATGCATAGTAACTTAGATGTAGTACTATCATGCATGATTGTTTTAGTTAGTATGTAGACTCATTCTATCTTGAAAAGTGTTATGGTAACATAGCTAGTTACCACAACCAGCTCTATGTTAATACTCCTTAGTTACTCCCACTATGAGTAGTCTAAGTAGCATGGTCTACCCCGGAAGTAGATCCTCTAACGTGCAATAGACAAGTCGGGTAAGCTACACCTCTCTAATTTTCCTTCTCCACATCTACATGATTACGTCTAATTTGATCTAAATTAACTTCCATAATATATGTAAGCCATATGCATTTACGATAATTAGTAACAATCAAAATTATGACTATCTTTTTTAAATATTTATACGATTTTTTATACAGTAAAAATATACAGTGGTTGCTACAGTAAATACGTACAGTATTTGTTACATTTTCCTGATTTTTCTTCTACGTTTTGCACTACTTAAGCACTGTGCTTACCTGACTTGTCATCTCTACGTTAGAGGATATGGTTCCGGTCTACCCCTGGCCTTATATTACAATCACGAGTCTATATTACTTGGACCATCTGTACAACATACTTTTGTTGCTCCTTGCAAAAAAAAAACATACATTTGTTGCGACTGGATTATTAATAAAAGCCGTGTGCATCACCACGATGCAGAGGCTGGGGTCATATCCCCTTTTCGAAGAAAAAAAATTACTTAGTCAAGCTGCAAAATCTCCTAGTACCAATCCCGAAATATTTCAGAAGGGCTTTTCAAAATTGATTTTCAAGATATATCATGATTATGCTCGTGGTAACCGATTTTCAACGTGATGATGACTTGATGTGACACTTGACCGTACTAGTACGGTCTCATATTTTTGTATTACTTGGACTATAGCCAAATTCGAAATCTCATTCCAGCGGCAAAACTTCCCGCTCGAAAAATACAAATATTTCACACGCCTCTAACTTCCCATTCTACCCTCGTAAAGATGACAACAATGTCCATGCATAAGTCGGTTGGTGGGGGGTCTACCCGTCATTTTTTTCGATCACCACCTCCCTAGCTCCGAAACTCCCCGAAAAAAAATTCATTTCCCTCACTCTCTCCTCTGAGACCACCCACCGGAACTTCCCAAGTCCCTCTCTCTCCCACCTCCACGACCACCGCACCGGAACATCCCCGCCGGACTTCCCTGGCCTACCCGAGCCCTCGCGATCCTCGTCATCCGGCTGTCTGCCGGAGCCGCTTCATCGACGCCGTCATCAACCGGACTGGATCATCCCCGCCGAACCTCGAAACCATATACTCATCCAGCAGTCTACCGCAGTCGCTTCAGCTGCGGTATCGTCCACCCCACCGGAGCCGCTTCGCCGGATCCGTCGTCCACCGCATCGGATCTTGCTCACCGACACCGCTGTGCATGAACCGGATCTGCTTCACCGGCGCCGTGCATGATCTAAACTCTTCTACTGTCGCTTTTCTATTGCTTGCCTGCAAGTTCTTGTTTAATCTTGGGGGAATCTGTTTGTGCTAACGACGCGCCGTTACGTTTTTGCAGATGAGATGAGTAACCATGAAGTGTAATGGCCGTCTCTCCAACCCCAAGTAGCACATGTAGCGTACTTCATCACCGGATCTATCAACCCCAGGAAGATCTGCTGTGACTCCCACAGAGTGCTTCTCCTAATGTAAGTCCCTTGTTTTAGCGCCATGTTCTGGGTTCAGATGCTTGTTTGTCTGAAGCTCTTTTAGTTCATTCCTAGCTATGACCGTAACATCTTGCTATTTTCTACTTCATTGCTAACTTTAAGCGATTGAACATTTTGGTTTGCATTCCCTGCTCTGTAGATGTAGCCATCATAACTTCTATCTTGCTCAGTCGTTGTTACAAAAATTATACTGTAGGTATTATAGTAACATCCTGCTATTATTTAGTTCATGGCCAATTTTAAGTAATTGCACATGTTGGTTCGCATTCCCTGCTCTATAGCTTTTGGCATCGTAACTTCTATATTTGGTTTACATTCCCTGCTCTGTAGATCTAGCCATCATAACTTTATCTTGCTCAGTCGTTGTTACAAAAATTATGGCCTGCTACTATGTTGTTTGTGCAAATTTTTTACTCCATGAACATGTTGGCTTGCATTCCCTGTACTACAGGTGATGCCATTGTTTTGTATCTAGTTCATTGTAAGCTAACAAAGTAAGGACTTAGTTTGGCATGCTATCACTCTGCTATCTAGCCTGTAGTACAAATAAACTTGTCATACTACTAGATAATAATTTTGCGTGCCATCTTGTTCTTCAAAAGCTGCATTATTGACTTGTTTCTCTGACTTGGCATGACGCTCACATATGGAAAGCTGAACATATTGGTTTGCATTCCCTCTTATACAAGTTCACAGGTGATCCCACTATATTCTGTATCTGGTCCATCCTAAGCTCCAGCATTAACTATCCTCCATGTGTTGCTCATTACAAGTTTATATCCCGAAACATCTTGATTTGCATCCCCTTCACTATAAGTTCAGGAGTATTATTTAGTTCACGGCCAAAGTGAAGTAATTGCACTTGGCACATGTTGGTTCACATTCCCTCCTCTTTAGCTTTTGCCATCGTAACTTCTATTTTTGGTTTACATTCCCTGCTCTGTAGATGTAGCCATCATAACTTCATCTTGCTCAGTCGTTGTTACAAAATTTATAGCCTGCTACTATGTTGTTCATGCCAATTTTGTACTCCCTGAACATGTTGGTTTGCATGGGACTCGACAGTAGTAAGTCTGCTGTTTCATTCTAACATGCTCTGTTATATTGGCTGTTGGTATGCGGCATGCACTCTTTGTTTGCTTATTGTGCGCATTACAATGATCTTGTTATAACGACGAAATGATGAGTTCCAAATTCTTTGGCAAACAATATTGTAGTGTCTTTGCCTTTCCATTGTTGCTGTCTTAACTTGTAATGTCTTTGTTTCAGATATAGGTGCTGCATGGACAACTTAAAAGATTGCCGGATCGCTTCATTGTATTGCTAGGTTTAATTACCATTCAATTTCTCTGGGTTCTGTAATATTTTTTCAATGCCTTGCAGCTGATGTAATATTTAGTTAGTTTTTATAGTTCTTTCGCGCATTTTTTCTTTGGTGCTTGTGGTAAGTGAGGCTATCCGACAGAAATCAATGCTGCGTAAATATTCTCAGTATCTAAATCACGAATTCCCATCCCTTAAACGGCCCATTTAAGCGAAATCACATATGTGCCTGCCCGCAAATTCCTAAAGCCCATATTATGCCGGCATATAAACAGCAACTAAACGGGCTGGCCCACTTACTTATTGGGCTGGCCCACTTACTTATTGGGCCAGCCCATTTGATTGACGGTGGACCCCACACTCTAGTTGGGCTGGCCCACTTGCTTTAAGGTGGACCCCACCCACTACTTAGTTGGGCCAGCCCAATTGCTTTTGTGGTGGACCCCACATACTAAATGGGCCGGCCTTTTAAGAGGAAAGAGGGACCTTTGTGTTTTTGGCCAGGCCCACTATCTTGTTGGGCCGGCCCACTTGCTATATGGTGGACCCCACAAACTAATTGGGCCGGCCCACCTGCTATATGGTGGACCCCACATACTAATTGGGCCGGCCCTTTAACAGGAAAGTGGGACCCACTGTGCTTTTGGCCCGGCCCACTAATTTGTTGGGCCAGCCCATTTGCTTTTGTGGTGGACCCACATATTAAATGGGCCGGCCCTTTAAGAGGAAAGTGGGACCCACTGTGTTTTTGGCCCGGCCCACTATCTTGTTGGGGCCCACTGCTATATGGTGGACCCCACATACTAATTGGGCCGGCCCTTTAACGGGAAAGTGGGACCCACTGTTTTTGGCCCGGCCCACTTGCTTCTTGGGCCGGCCCAGTTCTGTAAGGTGGACCCCACATGTTAAATGGGCCGGCCCATTTAAGTTTTGACCAGTCAACATTAGAGGTTAGGCCCGGCCCACGTAACTAATGGACCAGCCCAGCTATATAGTTGACCGGTCAAACTATGTCATCTGGCCCGGCCCGCTTAAGACGTGGCAGGCCTCCACTTGGGGTTCCCAACGGACGTGTGCATCTACACACGTCCGTTAACCCAAGTGGAAGGTATGATGCGTATAGAAGCAAGTTTCCCTCGTATGAAACCAAGGTTTAATCGAACCAGTAGGAGCCAAGAAGCACGTTGAAGGTTGATGGTGGCGAAATGTATGCGGCGCAACACCAGGGATTCCGGCGCCAACGTGGAACCTGCACAACACAAAGTAAAACAGTGAGGTTGTCAATCTCACCTTGCTGTAACAAAGGATTAACCGTATTGTGTGGAAGATGATTGTTTGCAAGAAAACAGTAAAACAAGTATTGCAGTAGATTGTATGCGATGTAAAGAATAGGACCGGGGTCCACAGTTCACTAGAGGTGTCTCTCCCATAAGATAAAAGCATGTTGGGTGAACAAATTACAGTCGGGCAATTGACAAATAGAGAAGGGCATAACAATGCATATACATGATATGATAAATATAGTGAAATTTAATAAGGGCATTACGACAAAGTACATAGACCGCCATCCAACTGCATCTATGCCTAAAAAGTCCACCTTCAGGTTATCATCCGAACCCCATTCAGTATTAAGTTGCAAAGCAACAGACAATTGCATTAAGTATGGTGCGTAATGTAATCGACAACTACATCCTTAGACATAGAATCAATGTTTTATCCCTAGTGGAAACAGCACATCACAACCTTAGAACTTTCTGTCACTGTCCCAGGTGTCAATGAAGGCATGAACCCACTATCGAGCATAAATACTCCCTCTTGGAGTTAAGAGCAAAAACTTGGCCAGAGCCTCTACTAATAACGGAGAGCATGCAAGATCATAAACAACACATAAACAATAGATTGATAATCACCATAACATAGCATTCTCTATCCATCGGATCCCGACAAACACAACATATAGAATTACAGATAGATGATCTTGATCATGTTAGGCAGCTCACAAGATCCAACAATGAAGCACAATTAGGAGAAGACGACCATCTAGCTACTGCTATGGACCCATAGTCCAGGGGTGAACTACTCACTCATCACTCCGGAGGCGACCATGGCGGTGTAGAGTCCTCCGGAGATGAATCCCCTCTCCGGCAGGTGCGGGCGATCTCCTGAATCCCCGAGATGGGATTCGCGGCGGCGTCTCTGGAAGGTTTTCCGTATCGTGGCTCTCGGTACTGGGGGTTTCGCGACGGAGGCTATTTGTAGGCGGAAGGGCAGGTCAAGGGGCAGGGGCCCACACCATAGGTCGGCGCGGCCGGGGCCGGGCCGCGCCGCCTGTGTGTCGCCACCTCGTGGCCCCACTTCGACTCTCCTTCGGTCTTCTGGAAGCTTCGTGCAAAAATAGGACCCTGGGCGTTGATTTCGTCCAATTCCGAGAATATTTCCTTACTAGGATTTCTGAAACCAAAAACAGCAGAAAACAGCAACTGGCTATTCGGCATCTTGTTAATAGGTTAGTTCCAGAAAATGCGTAAATACAACATATAATGTGCATAAAACATGTAGGTATCATCAATAAAGTAGCATGGAACATAAGAAATTATCGATACGTTGGAGACGTATCAGCATCCCCAAGCTTAGTTCTGCTCGTCCCGAGCAGGTAAAACGATAACAAAGATAATTTCTAAAGTGACATGCCATCATAATCTTGATCATACTATTTGTAAACATATGTGATGAATGCAGCGATCAAAACAATGGTAATGACATGAGTAAACAACTGAATCATAAAGCAAAGACTTTTCATGAATAGTACTTCAAGACAAGCATCAATAAGTCTTGCATAAGAGTTAACTCATAAAGCAATAAATCAAAGTAAAGGTGTTGAAACAACACAAAGGAAGATTAAGTTTCAGCGGTTGCTTTCAACTTATAACATGTATATCTCATGGATATTGTCAACATAAAGTAATATAACAAGTGCACTATGCAAGTATGTAGGAATCAATGCACAGTTCACACAAGTGTTTGCTTCTTAAGGTGGAGGAGATAGGTAAACTGACTCAATAATAAAAGTAAAAGAAAGGTCCTTCAAAGAGGAAAGCATCGATTGCTATATTTGTGCTAGAGCTTTTATTTTGAAAACATGAAACAATTTTGTCAACGGTAGTAATAAAACATATGAGTTATGTAAATTATATCTTACAAGTTGCAAGCCTCATGCATAGTGTACTAATAGTGCCCGCACCTTGTCCTACTTAGCTTGGACTACCGGATCTTCGCAATGCCATGTTTCAACCAAGTGTCACAAAGGGGTACCTCCATGCCGCCTGTACAAAGGTCTAAGGAGAAAGCTCGCATTTTGGATTTCTCACTTTTGATTATTCTCAACTTAGACATCCATACCGGGACAACATGGACAACAGATAATGGACTCCTCTTTAATGCATAAGCATGTAGCAACAATTATTATTCTCATATGAGATTGAGGATATATGTCCAAAACTGAAACTTCAACCATGATTCATGGCTTTAGTTAGCGGCCCAATGTTCTTCTCTAACAATATGCATGCTCCAACCATTAAGGTGGTAGATCCCTCTTACTTCAGACAAGACGGACATGCATAGCAACTCACATGATATTCAATAAAGAGTAATTGATGGCGTCCCCAGAAGCATGGTTATCGCACAACAAGCAACTTAATAAAAGATAAAGTGCATAAGTACATATTCAATACTACGATAGTTTTTAAGGCTATTTTGTCCCATGAGCTATATATTGCAAAGGTGAATGATGGAATTTTAAAGGTAGCACTCAAGCAATTTACTTTGGAATGGTGGAGAAATACCATGTAGTAGGTAGGTATGGTGGACACAAATGGCATAGTGGTTGGCTCAAGGATTTTGGATGCATGAGAAGTATTCCCTCTCGATACAAGGTTTAGGCTAGCAAGGTTATTTGAAGCAAACTCAAGGATGAACCGGTGCAGCAAAACTCACATAAAAGACATATTGTAAACATTATAAGACTCTACACCGTCTTCCTTGTTGTTCAAAACTCAATACTAGATATTATCTAGACCTTAGAGAGACCAAATATGCAAATCAAATTTTAGCAAGCTCTATGTATTTCTTCATTAATGGGTGCAAAGTATATGATGCAAGAGCTTAAACATGAGCACAACAATTGCCAAGTATCACATTATCCAAGACATTTTAGAATTACTACATGTAGCATTTTCCAATTCCAACCATATAACAATTTAACGAAGAAGAAACTTCGCCTTGAACATTATGAGTAAAGCCTAAGGACATATTTGTCCATATGAAACAGCGGAGCGTGTCTCTCTCCCACAAAGTGAATGCTAGGATCCATTTTATTCAAACAAAAACAAAAACGAAAACAAACCGACGCTCCAAGTAAAGAACACAAGATGTGACTGAATAAAAATATAGTTTCAGGGGAAACCTGATGATGTTGTCGATGAAGAAGGGGATGCCTTGGGCATCCCCAAGCTTAACGCTTGAGTCTTCTTAGAATATGCAGGGGTGAACCACGGGGCATCCCCAAGCTTAGAGCTTTCACTCCTCTTGATCATAGTATATCATACTCCTCTCTTGACCCTTGAAAACTTCCTTCACACCAAACTTCAAGCAAACTCATTAGAGGGTTAGTGCACAATTAATAATTCACACATTCAGAGGTGACACAATCATTCTTTACACTTCTGGACATTGCACAAAGCTACTGGACATTAGTGGATCAAAGAAATTCATCCAACATAGCAAATATGGCAATGCGAAATAAAAGGCAGAATCTGTCAAAAACAGAACAGTCCGTAAAGACGAATTTTAAAATGGCACCAGACTTGCTCAAATGGAAAAACTCAAAACTAATGAAAGTTGCTTACATATCTGAGGATCACGCTCGTAAATTGGCAGATTTTTTCGAATTTTCTACAGAGACTTGTGCCCAGATTCGTGACAGACAGCAATGCTGTTTCTGCGCAGCGATCCCAAATATAACATCAACTTTGACATAGAAACTTTACTTGGCACAAAAACATGATAATGAGAGGTTGCTACAGTAGTAAACAACTTCCAAGACTCAAATATAAAACAAAATACTGTAGTAAAAACATGGGTTGTCTCCCATAAGCGCTTTTCTTTAACGCCTTTCAGCTAGGCGCAGAAAGTGCAAATCAAGTATTATCAAGAGTAGAAGCATCAACATCACCTTGGGCTTTACCCTTACCTTTCTTGTCCTCTTTCTTACTCTTTGGCTTAGGGAATATATGGCTACCCCCGGGTGTAGAGGTGAATTTTAAGGTGCCTTCTCTCACGTCTATGACTGCTCCCAATAGTTTCAGCAGGGATCTTCCGAGTGTGATTTGTCCTGTTCCTGCGCATTCAATGACAAGGTAATCAATGGATATTGTTATCCCAAGAATGGTTGTATGCACACCCGCAGCTATCCCTTTAGGAATTATAACAGAGTTATCAATAAGAGTTATTCCTTCTCCCCCTTCAGAGAATTCCCAAAGTTTCAATGATTTATGAATACTCTTAGGCATTAGGCAAAATTCAGTCATAATATCACAATTAGCATGAAGAGTTTGATTACCTATGACAATTTTAATAGTAGGATTCCACAATGAAGGTTCAGAGTTCACTAAAACTTGATCAAGACGGTTACGAATATATCCATAATTTTCATTTAGGCGAGATGCACTTGTTTCAAGAGTGTTTAATCTATTATAAATGCTAATAAGGGCTGAATCAAAGTTATTAGCTGAATCATGTGATGCAACCAACTTTTTTATGGCATTAAAAGCTTGATCCCCATTACAATGAAGGAAATCTCCTCCCACTAGAGCATCCAAGGCATATCTATAGCGAATCATAAGACCAAAATAAAAATTACTAAGGAGCAAACTTAGAGTCATTTGAGGTTCAGTTTTACGATAAGAAGTAAAAATCCTAGACCAAGCATCTTTAAAACTTTCCTCATCCCCTTGTTTAAAAGTAAAAACTAATTCCTTAGGTGAAGAAGTAACAAGTACAGAACTAGACATGATAACAAAAGTAAACTAAATGCAAGTAACTAATTTTTTTGTGTTTTTGATATAGAGAGCAAGACAGTAAATAAAGTAAAACTAGCAACTAATTTTTTGTGTGTTTTGTTTAAGTGCAGCAAACAAAGTAGTAAATAAAATAAAGCAAGACAAAAACAAAGTAAAGAGATTGAGAAGTGGAGACTCCCCTTGCAGCGTGTCTTGATCTCCCGGCAACGGCGCCAGAAATTTAGCTTGATACGCGTAGATGCACACGTCCGTTGGGAACCCCAAGTGGAAGGTATGATGCGTATAGAAGCAAGTTTCCCTCAGTATGAAACCAAGGTTTAATCGAACCAGTAGGAGCCAAGAAGCACGTTGAAGGTTGATGGTGGCGAAATGTAGTGCGGCGCAACACCGGGGATTCCGGCGCCAACGTGGAACCTGCACAACACAACCAAAGTACTTTGCCCCAACGAAACAGTGAGGTTGTCAATCTCACCGGCTTGCTGTAACAAAGGATTAACCGTATTGTGTGGAAGATGATTGTTTGCAAGAAAACAGTAAAACAAGTATTGCAGTAGATTGTATGCGATGTAAAGAATAGGACCGGGGTCCACAGTTCACTAGAGGTGTCTCTCCCATAAGATAAAAGCATGTTGGGTGAACAAATTACAGTCGGGCAATTGACAAATAGAGAAGGGCATAACAATGCATATACATGATATGATAAATATAGTGAGATTTAATCAGGGCATTACGACAAAGTACATAGACCGCCATCCAACTGCATCTATGCCTAAAAAGTCCACCTTCAGGTTATCATCCGAACCCCATTCAGTATTAAGTTGCAAAGCAACAGACAATTGCATTAAGTATGGTGCGTAATGTAATCGACAACTACATCCTTAGACATAGAATCAATGTTTTATCCCTAGTGGCAACATCACATCACAACCTTAGAACTTTCTGTCACTGTCCCAGGTGTCAATGAAGGCATGAACCCACTATCGAGCATAAATACTCCCTCTTGGAGTTAAGAGCAAAAACTTGGCCAGAGCCTCTACTAATAACGGAGAGCATGCAAGATCATAAACAACACATAAACAATAGATTGATAATCACCATAACATAGCATTCTCTATCCATCGGATCCCGACAAACACAACATATAGAATTACAGATAGATGATCTTGATCATGTTAGGCAGCTCACAAGATCCAACAATGAAGCACAATTAGGAGAAGACGACCATCTAGCTACTGCTATGGACCCATAGTCCAGGGGTGAACTACTCACTCATCACTCCGGAGGCGACCATGGCGGTGTAGAGTCCTCCGGGAGATGAATCCCCTCTCCGGCAGGGTGCCGGAGGCGATCTCTGAATCCCCGAGATGGGATTCGGCGGCGGCGTCTGGAAGGTTTTCCGTATCGTGGCTCTCGGTATTGGGGTTTCGCGACGGAGGCTATTTGTAGGCGGAAGGGCAGGTCAAGAGGCGGCACGAGGGCCCACACCATAGGTCGGCGCGGCCGGGCACTGGCCGCCGCCCTGTGGTGTCGCCACCTCGTGGCCCCACTTCGACTCTCCTTCGGTCTTCTGGAAGCTTCGTGCAAAAATAGGACCCTGGCGTTGATTTCATCCAATTCCGAGAATATTTCCTTACTAGGATTTCTGAAACCAAAAACAGCAGAAAACAAACTAGCTCTTCGGCATCTTGTTAATAGGTTAGTTCCAGAAAATGCGTAAATACGACATATAATGTGCATAAAACATGTAGGTATCATCAATAAAGTAGCATGGAACATAAGAAATTATCGATACGTTGGAGACGTATCACACGCCGCCGCACGCACGGTTAGATCCGCGCCGCCGCGCCGCCGCACGCACGGTTAGATCCGCGCCGCCGCGACCGCCGGAGTAAGAGAGGAAATAGGAGAGAGGAAGATGCGACTGGAATATGCGACTGCCAGGGTTGGTAGGTATGTGCTCTGCTCTTCTCTCCGTATGCGTCCATCGTGGTAGAGAGAGATATACAGGCCGTCCGATCATAAATGATCGAACGGTGCAAGCGTTCGTTGAGCTTTCAACCAACCAAGATCCGTGTGACATACATCTCGACCAATCAGAGATCAGCCAGTGAGTACAAGTTAGGAAAACTGAGTAGAACTAAGAGGGGGAAAAGTGAGGAAATGTTTATCGGAAGGGCAAAACTGAGTAGGACTGAGTAAAACAAGTGGGCCCGGAGGGGAAAACTGAGTAACACTAAGTAAAACAGGGGCACCCAAATAATAAAGGGACTAAGGGAAATTGAAGCTTTTGGCATAAAAATTGTAAAATTGTGTTATTTGAACAATATATTACATTTTGGCCGACTGATATTGTTTGCAATTCAAAGATACACAAGTGTGACGAATTTGGACTCATTTGGACAAAGTTTGTAAGCATAGTGGGTATTTGGGAGGTGTATTGAGCAGAAAGCCCTGCATCTTCATATCTAGTAGCTCATGGACTAGGAAGTGGTTTTGAAGCTTTTGGCATAAAAACTTCATATCTCTATATTTCCTTTTCCATTATTATTTCTCTAGGTTGTAGGTAACATAACAAGACTCCATGGGAAGGTTCCACCATGTTTTGAATTATTTTGAATTAAACCCTAAACCCTAAAACCCTAAAACCCTAAACCCTAGAGAAAATGATAAATGTGGCTTAAATGTGGCATACAAATTGTTCATACAAATTCAAATTGTTGAACACAAAGGGATCCCCAATACAAAGGGAACCCCAAATTCAAATTGTTCATACAAATTCAAATTGTTCAACACAAAGGCATCCCCAATACAAAGGGAACCCCAATACAAATTGTTCAACACAAAGGGATCCCCAATACAAAGGGAACCCCAATACAAATTGTTCATACAAATTCAAATTAGTTGTTCAGAATAAAATCTTTCTCTTGCTCCTGGTGTGACTCGCTGGGGCCACCACCTTACTCCGGGTAACCCTACCAGGGATATTACCGGTGTCTACCTTCCTTTTGCCCTCTTTCTTGTTCTTCTTCTTCTGCGAAGCTTGTGCTTTTTCTTCTGCCATGAGCTCTTCGAAGTTAGCATCAACATGGCCTTACAACTATCGAGGCAATCTCGATAATACTGTTCACTCTCCTCTGGACTCATCGGTTGAAGCCATTCTACATCCATCTGTTCCCTCTGCTCTCGATCCATCGGTTCAATCTCCTCATGTTCAATTGCTGCTTCAATCTCCTCTGCATTTGCTGCTTCAATCTCCTCATGTTGAACTGCTGCTTCAATCTCCTCATGTTGAACTGCTGCTTCAATCTCCTCATGTTGAACTGCTGCTTCAATCTCAAGTTGAATTGCTGCTTCATTCTCCTCTGCATTTTCTGCTCCCGCCTGATCTTCCATTCCAAAAGCTGGGTCAACTCCATTTTTACAAAGCCTAGCAATGTGTCCAGGGATTCCACAACGTTTGCACTTACGTTTTCGAATCGGTGCACCACCCTCTGCACTAGCTCTGATCCTATTCTTCCTCGGCCTACCTGCCGGTCTAGTCAATACTGGAGAGTACAGTTTGAAGCCTGGATCGACTTTCATCCATTGGTCTTTTCCCAACAAGGTAGGAACATTCATAGCATATGCAGCCCTAAATTTGGCAACAGAGAAATACTCTGACACATACTGATCAACTTCACCATCTTCACCCCCTATAACACTCATGAAAAACAATGCGTGTATGCAGGGTATCCCACGGATCTGCCATCCCCTACAATGGCATGTCCTATCAACCAAACTCACTGGATACCTCCACTGCATGTTTTTACTGTCAGTGTAGGTTACCTCAGCCTCCATTCCTTTTCTGACGCATTGCATCCTCAATTGTTTTGCCCTGGCATGCAAAGACTTAATCAAAGATGGGAGCATGAGATGGCCAGCATATTTTGTGGATGCAATTCTTTGACGCAGATCGATCTTTATCATGATCATCTGCCTAATCTTATCAAATATTTGCCACAGCATAAGCCCTTTCAATGACTTGACCTTTGAATTGAAACTCTCCGCAAGGTTACTTGTTACATAGTCTACCTTGCAAATTTCATTGAATTGGCTTCTTGACCACACCCTACCATGATGTTCATCCAAGTACTCCTTCACCCCAGGTTTTTGTTTATACAACACATCCAAATGAAACAGATGCTTCCTAGAGCTGCATGTGTATGAAGCTGGCCATAGGTTGTCAGTAAAAACTTTACCCTTGAATTTCTTTGTAAAATTCTGTACCAAGTGTCGCATACATTCCCTATGCTCCACTCCAGGGAATACTGCTTCTACCGCACTCTCCAAACCTTTGCAAGCGTCTGTGTGGATAACAAGTCCTGGTGGATGACCTATAAGGTCGCGCAAATTCTGCAGAAACCAAGTCCAACTTTCCTCTGACTCAACCTCCAAAACTCCATAAGCAACAGGGAACATCCAATTATGTCCATCAACTGCAGTAGCAGCAACTAGCTGTCCTTTAAACCTGCCATGAAGAGCTGATGCATCCACGGCCAAATAAGGCCTGCAACCGTCCAAAAAGCCTTTCCAGCAAGCTTTGAAACAAACAAAAGCCCAACGAGGAGCAGAAGGTGTTGGCATTTCGATGAAGGATTCACTGTAAATGCTCACAGGCAAGTATTCGGGGGTTTTGATATTGCAGATAAATAAAGTACGAGTAAGTAAAATGCGAGAGAAATAATTGCAGTGGCCCAATCCTTTTTAGCACAAAGGACAAGCCGGTTTGTTTACTTATAATGACCAAACGTTCTCGAGGACACACGGGATTTTAGTCTAGTACTTTCGCTTCATGTAGCTAAATAATCTTCATTGTTTTGATAAGTGTTGTGTGGGTGAACCTATGCTAATGCACCGCCCTTCCTAGGACTAATACATACTTGTGATTATACCCCTTGCAAGCATCCGCAACTACAAGAAAGTAATTAAGATAAATCTAACCACAGCCTTAAACTCTGAGATCCTGCGATCCCTCCTGCATCGATATACTAACGGGGGCTCAGGTTTCTGTCACTCCGGCAACCCCGCAATTAGCAACCGAATACAAGATGCACTCCCCTAGGCCCATAAATGGTGAAGTGTCGTGTAGTCGACGTTCACACGACACCACTAGAAGAATGACACCACAACTTAAATATCATAACATTGAATATTACTCAACCATAATTCACTACTAGCATTTAGACTTCACCCATGTCCTCAAGAACTAAACGAACTACTCACGAGACATCATATGGAATACAATCAGAGGTGATATGATGATGAATAACAATCTGAACATAAACCTTGGTTCAATGGTTTCACTCAATAGCATCTACAACAAGTATAGAATAACACCGGGAGAGTTTCCCCTATCAAACAATCAAGATTTAACCCGAATTGCTACAGCGGTGACGAGGTGCAGCGGTGGTGATGGCGGTGTAGATGGTGGAGATGATGATGATGATGATGGAGATGATGTCCCGCTCGATGACGATGGCGATGGCGTCGATTTCCCCCTCCGGGAGGGAATTTCCCCGGCCCGCCGGAGAGCTCTTTTCTCTCTGGTGTTCTCCGCCCTGCGGCTGTAACCCTCGTGAGGTCCTCTCGTGGCTTAGGTTTTCGGGACGAAGGAGTACGCGAAGAAAAGGAGGCGAAAGGGGCTGTGGGGCCCCCAGAGCACAGGTGGCGCGGCCGGGCCTTGGGCCGCGCCGCCCTGTGGTCTGGGCCCACATGGCTCTTCTCTTCTCCCCCTTCTGGCTCCCTCCGTCATCTGGAAAAATAGGAATTTACGTGAAATTCCCTTCCACAGTTGATCTTCCGAAATATTGCGTTCTGACGGTGCTTTTTCCAGCAGAATCCTGGCTCCGGTGCTTGATCCTCCAATAATGATGAAACATGCAAAATAGATGAAATAACATAAGTATTGTGTCCCAATATGAAATATATCAATGAATAACAGCAAATTATGATACAAAATAGTGATGCAAATTGGACGTATCAACTCCCCCAAGCTTAGACCTCGCTTGTCCCCAAGCGAAACTGAGCTCGATAAACAAGACCACATGTTTATGGAGTGAAGAGTCGATAAATAAAATACGGACAAGAAGCATCATATTCATTCACACAAGACATTCTAGTAAACAACTTCCTCATATAACTCATCTCGAAATAAGTAAAGAGAAATCACAAGTAAAGGTGCATAAGAAATCATAATTGGTGATGGCAAACTTTGTTCTTGGTCAGAGAACTACTAACGGATTGTACTTCTAAGCAAAGCTTTCATATTAGAATTTATAGCTGAGCCTTCATATTTAAGCATAACAATCTCTTCATAATCATTGATAACTTCAAAGTCATATTCATTCAGATAAAATTGGTACTAAACAAGAAAGTATAAAAGACATGATTAACTGAATCATAGCATAAATGATTGGTTCACAACAACTCAATTGCTTGCTTGAGATAGAGGGAAATAGGTTTACTGACTCAACATAAAAGTAAAAGACAGGCCCTTCGCAGAGGGAAGCAGGGATTAAATCATGTGCTAGAGCTTTTCAAGTTTTGAAATCATATAAAGAGAATAAAAGTAAGATTTTGAGCGGTGTTTGTTGTTGTCAACGAATGGTAGCGGGCACTCTAACCCCCTTGCCAAACGAACCTTCAAAGAGCGGCTCCCATGAGGGACGGCATCTCTACCAGCAAGGTAGATCATCCCCCTTCTCTTTTGTTTACACATGTATTTTAGTTTTATTAAGGATGACACTCCCCCAACCTTGGCTTTCTCAATCCATGGCTAACCGAATCCTCGGGTGCCTTCCAACATTCTCATACCATGGAGGAGTGTCTATTGCAAAATTAAGTTGCTTACTGATAACTCAGAGCAAAACATGTGAAGAGAATTATTAATGAAAGTTATTAATTGGGGCTGGGAACCCCGTTGCCAGCTCTTATTGCAAAATTATTGGATAAGCGGATGTGCCGCTAGTCCATTGGTGAAAGTCCGCCCAACAAGATTGAAAGATGAAACACCACATACTTCCTCATGAGCTATAAAACATTGACACAAATAAGGAGTAGTAGTTTGAATAATTTAAAGGTAGCACATGAAGTATTTACTTGGAATGGCAGAAAATACCATGTAGTAGGTAGGTATGGTGGACACAAATGGCATAGGTTTGGTCTAAGGTTATGGATGTATGAGAAGCATCTCCTCTCAATACAGGTCTTTGGCTAGCAAGGTTTGATAGCAAGCATAAAGGTTGAGGGAAACAAACAAATATACATATGATAGAACAATCATGCATCTTTCTCATAAGCACAAGCAATTTTAACTTTAGAATACTAAGCATAGAGATAATAGTAATATATCTAAGTGTATTTCTCTCTTCTATTAAACATCAAGATGTTGTTGCTATTGACCAATGCTAAGTTTGCCAAAACCAAATAGATTTACTTAATGCTCCCAAAGTGATATTAATACTCATGTCAAGAGTAATCATATAATAGAGATTGCAAACTAAAATAAGGTGTGCAAAAAGTAAATGATAAGACTTCTCATTAATATTCCATAACGATAACTCACACCAACGGATACATAGATAACTAACTAAGAGAGATACTTCCACATTGCATACTATTCCATATGATAACTTCCCTACTCATGATATGACACTACTTGATAGTAAAAGATAAAGGTAATGATGTGATACCGCGGCACTCCCCCAAGCTTGGAACAAACCAAGGGGATGCCAATACCGATGATGAATTACTCCTTCGGTGATGGTGGTGATGGATTCCTCTCGCGCTTCATAAGGATCTCCTTCAGCTTCAGCTTCTCAATTTTGTAATTCTGCACCAAAACCTGAAGAGACTCATTGTTACCCGAGTGTGGCGGTGACGGCCTTGTGCTGAGGTTTGAGTAATATTCCAGCATTCTGCGAAGTCGCTGGTTCTCCTCCTGAAGTATCTCCACTTCCCTTTTGAGAGCACGATATTGATCACAAAACTCATCAGCAACCCGTATTGCTTCCTCCACACAAGGGAAAGAGTCGAGGTCCAGAGCAGGCGGAAGAGCTCCCTGCAAGTTATGAGAAAAAGAACGCCCAGTATTAACCGATCCCACCAAAATTGGCTTACTCCTCGTAGTTTCCCACTCTCCTTTTGCTGACGCTATCTTCTCCTTCTCCTTATTGATCCTCTCATCCATCTCTTCCCTCCAAGGCCCCTTGTCTTTGTTGTTGGAGACCATGGTGCTTCTAGATCAAAACAAATCTGGCAGAAAACAGCTCGAAACAAAACACGACGAGAAAACGATATTACGGACCTCCAGGGGTCCGGGGGATTATATAGCAAATATTTTTACGACAAAAGGAAGGTTCCAGGCCGAAAACGAGTGGAAACGGGACGACGAGGCGGCCAGACCATAGGTCGGCGCGGCCAGGGTGGGGCCCGCGCCGGCCTATGGTGGCACGCCCTCGTGCGTCCTTTCCACTCCGTTTCGAACTCGTAATTTTTCATATTTTCTAAAAACAGCAGAAATAATGTTCGGAAAGGTAAACGCGGACTTTTTATTACCTATACTGTTACCTATTCAAAGTCGAGTTCTGGCGGACTGTCAATTTGTCCTTTGATGAAAGCCTCCGGTGTTTCCACTTGAATAATATCAACATCAACATTATAGGAATCACCCGAGATATAATGCTTGAGTCTTTGTCCATTCACCACTTGTGTGGCATTGCCTTGGAGAGAGCTAATTTTAATTGCTCCTGAACGATACACCTCCTCAACAACATATGGTCCTTCCCACTTCGAGAGTAATTTCCCTGCAAAGAATCTGAGACGAGACCGATACAATAGAACTTGATCTCCAACATTAAATTCTCTTTTGATGATCCTTCTATCATGCCATTTCTTAACTTTTTCTTTAAAGAGTTTAGCATTTTCATAAGCTTCACTTCTCCATTCATCTAGAGAACTTAATTGCAACAACCTCTTATTACCGGCTAATTTAGGATCTTTATTTAGTTCTCTAACAGCCCAATAAGCTTTGTGCTCTAGTTCTAAAGGTAAATGACAAGCTTTTCCATAAACCATTTTATAAGGTGACATTCCCATAGGATTTTTATAAGCAGTTCTATAAGCCCATAGTGCTTCTTTCAATTTGCTAGGCCAATTCTTTCTAGATTTATTAACAGTCTTACCTAAGATAGCTTTAATCTCTCTATTTGATAATTCTACTTGACCACTAGTTTGAGGATGATAAGCAGAAGCAATTCTATGATTAATACCATACTTAGCAAGAGTTTTTCTAAAACCTCCATGAATAAAATGAGAACCTCCATCAGTCATAATATATCTAGGTACTCCAAATCTAGGAAATATAACATCTACAAGCATTTTTATAGAGGTCTCACCATCAGCACTCCTTGTAGGTATAGCTTCTACCCATTTAGTAACATAATCAACAGCGACAAGTATATGAGTGTTACCGTCTGAAGAAGGGAAAGGACCCATGAAGTCGAATCCCCAACAATCGAATGGTTCAATAACAAGAGTATAATTCATAGGCATTTCATTGCGTCTGGAGATATTACCAACTCTTTGACATTCATCACAAGATAAAATAAATTTCCTTGCATCTTTGAAGAGTGTTGGCCAATAAAAACCTGATTGTAGAACCTTTTGCGCGGTTCTATCTCCAGCGTGATGTCCTCCATAAACACTTCCATGACATTTATTCAATATCTCCTGTTGTTCATATTCAGGAACACATCTTCGCATAATACCATCCACTCCTTCTTTATATAAGTGTGGGTCATCCCAAAAATAATGCCTCAAGTCATAAAAGAATTTCCTCCTTTGCTGAGCTGAAAAGGTTGGAGGCAAATACTTCGAAACAATAAAGTTAGCATAATCTGCATACCAAGGGCTCTCTCGCGAGCTCACCTTTATTACAGCCAATTGTTCATTTGGAAAACTATCATTAACAGGAACAGGATCATAAGCAATATTTTCCAATCTAGACAAATTATCAGCAACAGGATTATCAGCACCTTTCCTATCTATAATATGTAAATCAAATTCTTGCAACAGAAGTACCCATCTAATAAGCCTTGGCTTAGCATCTTTCTTTGTCATAAGGTATCTAATTGCAGCATGATCAGTATGAATTGTGACTTTTGAATCAACAATATAGGGTCTAAACTTATCACAAGCAAAGACTACAGCTAACAATTCCTTTTCAGTTGTAGCATAATTTCTTTGAGCAGCATCAAGAGTCTTACTAGCATAATGAATAACATTTAATTTTTTATCTACCCGCTGTCCAAACAGCGCCTACAGCAAAATCACTAGCATCACACATAATTTCAAAAGGCAAATTCCAATCAGGAGGTTCGACTATAGGAGCAGTTGTTAAGGCTTTCTTTAGAGTTTCAAAAGCTTCCTTACAATCATCATCAAAAACAAAAGGTACATCTTTTTGAAGAAGATTAGTAAGAGGCTTTGAAATTTTAGAGAAATCTTTAATAAATCTCCTATAAAACCCAACATGACCAAGAACACTACGAATACCTTTAACATCCCTCGGATAGGGCATCTTCTCAATCGCTTCAACTTTAGCTCTATCAACTTCAATACCTCTCTCGGAAATTTTATGTCCCAATACAATTCCTTCATTAACCATAAAGTGGCATTTCTCCCAATTAAGAACAAGGTTAGTTTCTTCACATCTCTGCAAAACTTTATCGAGGTTTCGCAAGCAATTATCAAAAGAATTCCCATAGACAGAAAAATCATCCATGAACACCTCTACAATACTTTCGCAAAAACCATGAAAAATAGCAGACATGCATCTTTGAAAAGTAGCAGGAGCATTACACAAACCAAAAGGCATACGCCTATAAGCATAAGTTCCATAAGGACAAGTAAAAGTGGTTTTCTCTTGATCTTTAGCTTTAACAGCAATTTGTGAAAACCCAGAATATCCATCAAGAAAGCAAAAATGAGTATTTTTAGATAACCTTTCTAGCATTTGATCAATAAAGGGTAAAGGGTAATGATCTTTCTTAGTAACTTTATTAACTTTACGAAAATCAATGCACATTCTATAACCTACAACTATTCTTTGAGGAATGAGCTCATCATTATCATTAGGCACAACAGTCATTCCTCCTTTCTTAGGAACACAATGCACAGGACTAACCCATCTACTATCAGCAATAGGATATATAATACCAGCTTCAAGGAGTTTTAATACCTCGTTCCTTACCACTTCCTTCATCTTCGGAATTAGACGACGTTGATGTTCAACAACAGGCTTTGCATCTTCTTCCATATTAATAGCATGTTGGCAAATAGAAGGAGAAATCCCTTTCAAATCATCAAGAGTATAGCCAATAGCTCCTCGGTGTTTCTTCAATATTTCCAATAACCTTTCTTCCTCAATCTCTGAAAGCTTAGAACTAATAATAACAGGATATATTTTCTTATCATCAATATGAGCATATTTAAGATTATCAGGTAAAGGCTTTAAATCAAAAACAGGATCTTCCTTTGGTGGCGGTGTTGTACCCAAATCTTCCACCGGTAAATCATGCTTGAGAATAGGTTGGCGAAGAAAAATTTCCTCAAGCTCATCTCTTTCTTTCCTAAAAGCTTCACTTTCACTATTCTCCAAATGTTGCTGCAAAGGATTATTAGGAACAAGAACAATAGATGCACACTGCTCCATTTTAAAATCATTACTAGGCAAGTCAACTTTATAAGGAGTTTTGGTAAATTTAGAAAAGTTAAATTCATAAGGTTCACCAGCAAATCTAGTCAAAATTTTCTCTTTCTTACAATCTATAATAGCTCCACAAGTATTTAGAAAAGGTCTACCAAAAATGATAGGACAATGATCACTAGCAGCAGAACCAAGTACCAAAAAGTCAGCAGGATATTTAATCTTACCACATAGAACTTCCACATCTCGAACAATACCAATTGGAGAAATAGTTTCTCTATTAGCCAAATGAATAACCACATCAATATCTTCAAGTTCACAAGAACCAATTTCGTGCATAATCTCCGTGTAAAGCTCATAAGGAATAGCACTAACACTTGCACCAATATCACATAAACCATAATAGCAATGATCACCAATTCTAACAGATAGCATAGGAACACTAACTTGTTTGGATTTATTAGGATGTGAAACAATATTAGAAGCATCTTCACAGAAAATAATATGACCATCCTCCACAAGTATAGGGGATCGCAAGTCTTCGAGGAAGTATTACCCAATTTATTGATTCGACACAAGGGGAGACAAAGAATACTTGTAAGCCTTAACAGCGGAGTTGTCAATTCAGCTGCACCTGGAAACAGACTTGCTCGCAAGAGTTTATCAGTAGTAACAGTTCTATGGTAGTGGAAATAGTGAAATAACAGGTGAAATAAAGACAGCAGTAGTGATTATAGTAAACAGATTAAAATACTGTAGGCACAGGGACGGATTTAACGGGCGTTGCATGGATGAGAGAAACTCATGTAACAATCAAAGCATGGGCATTTGCAGATAATAATAAAACGGTATCCAAGTACTAATCAATCAATAGGCATGTGTTCCATATTTAGTCGTACGTGCTCGCAATGAGAAACTTGCACAACATCTTTTGTCCTACCAGCCGGTGGCAGCCGGGCCTCTAGGGAAACTACTGGATATTAAGGTACTCCTTTTAATAGAGTACCGGAGCAAAGCATTAACACTCCGTGAACACATGTGATCCTCACATCACTACCATCCCCTCCGGTTGTCCCGATTCTTGTCACTTCGGGGCCATTGGTTCCGGACAGCGACATGTGTATACAACTTATAGGTAAGATCATAAACAACGAATATCTTCATGAATCAATAACATGTTCAGATCTGAGATCATGGCACTCGGGCCCTAGTGACAAGCATTAAGCATAACAAGTTGCAACAATATCATAAAAGTGACATCTACGGATACTAGGCACTATGCCCTAACAATCTTATGACTATTACATGACCAATCTCATCCAATCCCTACCATCCCCTTCAGCCTACAGCGGGGGAATTACTCACACATGGATGGGGGAAACATTGCTGGTTGATGGAGAGGCGTTGGCGGTGATGGCGGTGAAGATCTCCTCCAATTCCCCGTCCCGGCGGAGTGCCAGAACGGAGACTTCTGGCTCCCGCGACGGAGTTTCGCGATGTGGCGGCTCTCTGGAGGGTTTCTGGCGACTTCGACTTCTCTCCGTGCGTTTTCAGGTCGAAACCAATAAGTAGTCCGAAGGGGGGCGTCGGAGGCCGGCCGAGGGGGCCACACCACATGGCCGCGCGGGCCCCCCTGGGCCGCGCCGCCATGTGGTGTGGGGCCCTCGGGCCTCCACCTCCTTTGCCCTTCTGGCTCCGTCAATATTTTGGTGAAATAGGGCCTTCTGCAAGAATTCCGAGGATTTTCCCGAAAGTTGGATTTCTGCACAAAAACGAGACACCAGAGCAGTTCTGCTGAAAACAGCGTTAGTCCGTGTTAGTTGTATCCAAAATACACAAATTAGAGGCAAAACAATAGCAAAAGTGTTCGGGAAAGTAGATACGTTTTGGACGTATCAACTCCCCCAAGCTTAGCTTATTGCTTGTCCTCAAGCAATTCAGTTAACAACTGAGCGATAAAAGAACTTTCACGAACACATTTGCTCATATGATGTATATATTCTCATGCTATGGCTAATACTTAAGCAGTTCATAATAAGATACATGCAAATAAGATCATCCAACAGCTATGTCAATCATGGAGAGGTACCAACAATTAATAATAAGCACCATGAATCATGTATATAAGCAGGATTGCAATGTTCATAAGAGAATATGATAAAGTGGTATCTCGCTTGCCTGTATTTGATCGGCAAAACATAAATGCCGAGGCACCTCTTGAGTTCATAGAAAGACTAGAAGTAGTGATTGTCAAAGGTAAAAGCATCAAAGTTATACCACAATCAATCATATTTTGAGACAAGCATATTATACTAAGAATGACAGTTGTGCTCTCAAGATAGTGCTCAAAGAAAGAATGAAGACACAACATAAAAGTAAAAGATTGACCCTTCGCAGAGGGAAGCAGGGATTAACATGCGCTAGAGCTTTTCATTTAAAGCAGAAGTAAAATTATTTTGAGAGGTGTTTGTTGTTGTCAACGAATGGTAATGGGTACTCTAACTACCTCATCAACCGGACTCACAAGAGCGGCTCCCATTTATTTATTTTTGGGTGGCACTCCTTCCAACCTTTCTTTCACAAACCATGGCTAACCGAATCCTCGGGTGCCTGCCAACAATCACATACCATGAAGGAGTGCCTTTTTATTTAAGTTTTATTATGATGATGACACTCCCCCAACCTTTGCTTACACAAGCCATGGCTAACCGAATCCTTCGGGTGCCGTCCAACAATCACAAACCATGGAGGAGTGTCTATTTAAATTAATTAATTTGGGACTGGGAATCCCATTGCCAGCTCTTTTTGCAAAATTATTGGATAAGCGGATGTGCCACTAGTCCATATGAGAGTCCGTCAAAAGTAAATGACAAGGTTGAAAGCTAAACACCACATACTTCCTCATGAGCTATGAAACATTAACACAAATTGAGAAGCATTTTGAAAGTTTTAAAGGTAGCGCATGAGAATTTACTTGGAATGGTTTGAAATGCCATGCATAGGTATTTATGGTGGACACTTTTGGAACAACTTGGTTTTCAGGTGTTTGGAAGCACGAGCGGCGTTCCCGCTCAGTACAAGTGAAGGCTAGCAAAAGACTAGGGAGCGACAAATCAAGAGAGCAGTAACTGTCATAATCATGCTTGCGGCAAAATAAATTAACGGAGGCATAAAAGTGATACAAGAACTCTGAAGCAATATAAATCATCGAGGCTTAATTGACTTTTTGTTCAGTCATATGCATGCGTGAGCATGTGCCAAGTCGATATAAATGAATTATTCAGAGGAGGATACCACAATGCCATACTTACTTATGAATAAAACAATGCAAGCAAACATCCACGACATGCTACTCATATTAATAAATTGGAACTAAACATGAGAGATCATGAACTACTAGACTTTCTCAAATGACATATACCTCACATGAACCAACTAAGCATGCTCATATGGATGAGTATATGTACAAAAATGAAAGCAAATAGAGTTCATACCAGCCTCTCACCACAATCAGATTGTCGTAGATCGTCATTATTGCCTTTTCACTTGTGTAGCTTGGATAATATGAAATGAAAACCACGCTCCAGCCACCGAAGACCATTGAACTCATGATGAACTTTACAAACCAAAGAAGAACAGCAAATATTTTTGGTGTTTTCGAATTAGAAACAAGAACGAAAGAAAACAAGCAAACAAAGCAAAATCTTTTTGGGTTTTCTTATAGCAAACTAACGATAGCAAATAAAGCAAACTAAGAGCGAGGAACCAAATAAACAAATGGTGAAGAGAAAAACAGAAATATTTTTGGTCTTTTTGTGTTTTAGGAAAGAAACAAAGCGAAAACAAAAGAATGCAAACTAACAGAAACACAGAAAAGCAGGATGACAGAAATCTGCCAAATCCTGACAGCAGTACAGAAATCGAAAATAACAAAAATCTTCCATTGCTCAGACCAAAAAGTGTTCAACTAATGAAAGTTAGATAACAACCTGGGGAACATGCTCAAAAATTGGCAACTCAAAATAACGTTCTGGCTGTGCGTACGAATTTTTTTGGTAACAGCACAGAATCTGTTTTTGGACAGCACTTCCCCAAATATCATCTCCCTCTCATTAGAAAACCACTTTAAGAGACTAAACAAGTATGTACAAGTATCCAGCAACCATAATATGCAAAGAATGAGTGATGCCGGTATACCTCCCCCAAGCTTAGGCTTTTCACTCTTCTTGATCATATATCATCCTCCTCTCTTGACCCTTGAAAACTTCCTTCACACCAAACTTCTCATAAACTTCATTAGAGGGGTTAGTACTCAAAAACTTTAATCCACCTTGGCCCTGTAGTGACACATTGCAAGAACTCAATAAAACATTAGCTACAGCTCTCCACGTCTAGAAAGCCTCACTTAAAGTCCACAAGAGACAATGCAAAAAACAGAGACAGAATCTGCCAAAACAGAACAGCCAGTAAAGACGAATTTTAAAATGGTACTTCCGTTGCTCAAATCAGAAAACTCAAAACTAATGAAAGTTGCGTACATATCTGAGGATCACGCACGTAAATTGGCAGATTTTTCTGAGTTACCTACAGAGAAATATGCCCAGATTCGTGACAGATAGAAATCTGTTTCTGCGCAGAAATCCAAATCTAGCATCAACCTTCTACTAGAGACTTTACTTGGCACAACAATGCAATAAAATAAAGATAAGGAGAGGTTGCTACAGTAGTAAAACAAATGGAGGGAGAAAGAAAGAAAGAAATGTTGTTTAGTTCTCTTATGCATTAAAATATACTTGTTAACAAGGTTGATCAAGTCTTGCTACCAAATAAATTTTATATGACATAAGAAGAAATAAACCTCAAATCAATCATGTTACCTTATATTGAATTGATATGGATCCAATCACAAGAGTTTGATATTCTTCTTTAGGCTCATATATAGGACAATCAATGGATCCCACTTTGATAGTTTTCACATTAAAAATTGTATTAACTCCATATACTTTATCAATCCTCTTGGGAAAATAGACAGTATGTTCCTTATCATCAACATTGAAAGTAACCATGCCTTTATTGCAATCAATAACAGCCCCTGCAGTATTAAGAAAGGGTCTTCCAAGAATAATGGACATATTATCATCTTCAGGCATTTCCAACACAACAAAATCAGTTAATATCAAGCAATGTTGAGTAACTTGAACAGGAACATTTTCACATAAACCAACAGGAATAGCAGTAGATTTATCAGCCATTTGCAAAGATATATCAGTTGGTATCAATTTATCTAAATCAAGTCTCTTATAAAGAGAAAAAGGCATCACACTCACACCTGCTCCCAAATCACATAGAGCAGTTCTAACATAATTATTCTTGATGGAACAAGGAATAGTCGGTATACCTGGGTCGCCCAACTTCTTTGGAATCTTACCATTGAAGGAGTAATTAGCAAGCATAGTTGAAATTTCCTCATTGGGGACTTTCCTTTTGTTAGTAACAATATCTTTCATATACTTTGAATAAGGAGGAATTTAATCACATATATCTTCTATAGGAGGTAAATTCTTCACATCTTCAGGTTTAATACCCTTCTCTTTAAGAGACTTCTTGGCTTCCCTCATATCTTCATCATTCAATTTAATCATACCCCTCTTCTTCACTATCGGTGTCGGGGTTGGTTCAGGTGTAGACCAATCATCATGATTCCGGCCTATTTTAGCCAATAATTCTTCAGCGTCGTCTGGAGTTCTTTTCCTGAAAACACAACCAGCACAACTATCCAGGTATGCCCTAGA
The DNA here is from genome assembly GCA_030979885.1 of Lolium multiflorum. Classification (NCBI taxonomy): domain Eukaryota; kingdom Viridiplantae; phylum Streptophyta; class Magnoliopsida; order Poales; family Poaceae; genus Lolium; species Lolium multiflorum. The sequence goes on from CM061750.1 coordinate 284,232,002, forward strand.
CTCAATAGTTAGTCCACTATAAAATATATCAAGTAAATCATGCTTTTCCAAATCATGGTCAGGCTGAGCTCTAATAAGAGAACAAAATCTAGCCCAAGCCTCAGGCAATTTCTCTCCATCTTCCTGATCAAAATTATAAATTCTCTGCAAAGCAGCATGTTGAGCACTAGCAGGAAAGTATTTTCGAAAGAAAACATCACGCAAGTCAGTTGGACTTTTAATAGAACCAGGAGGCAAATTATTATACCAAGTTTTAGCATCATCCTTTAATGAGAATGGAAAAATTTTAGCGACAAAATAAGTACGCATCTTGACATCATCAGAAAACACGCCACTAAGAGTAGATAACTCAGTCATGTGTTCAACAGCACTTTCTTTTTCAGTACCACAAAAGGGTGTTTTCTCAACAATAGCTATATGAGATAGATCAAGAGAAAAATCATAATCTTTATCCCTAATGTTTATAGGAGATGTGGCAAATTTAGGATCAGGAGATGGTGTATATCTAACAGCATGTTCTGCAAGCAACTTTTTAATTTTTCTTGCATCAGTAGTAGCCTTGCATTTTTCAATAAAATCATTATCAAGCTCTACATAATCTTCATCAAGATCATCACTAGAATATTCAACAGACTCAGGTGAATTAACAGGTGTAGCAGCATTAGGAGTTTCAGTATTTTCAATTTGTCTAGACTTAGCAATTGTAGCATCTAGAAAAGATCCCAATGAACCACTATCATCAAGCACAGCAGAAACATTATCAATATTATGAGAATTTTCAGATTCAGCAGAAGTACCAGCACGCGAAGCATGTGGCGGTGAAACAAGTTTATCAATCACAGATGGTGAATCAAGAGCAGCAGAGGTACTAAGAGTTGTACCTTTTCTTGTAGTGGATGGTAATATGGCGATCTTAGTATCGCGAGGTTTACCCATGATGGAGAATTTGCAGCGAACAATATCAATCCAAGTGAACTTCCAAATAAAGCTATGCTCCCCGGAAACGGCGCCAGAAAATAGTCTTGATGACCCACAAGTATAGGGGATCGCAACAGTCTTCGAGGGAAGTATTACCCAATTTATTGATTCGACACAAGGGGAGACAAAGAATACTTGTAAGCCTTAACAGCGGAGTTGTCAATTCAGCTGCACATGGAAACAGACTTGCTCGCAAGAGTTTATCAGTAGTAACAGTTCTATGGTAGTGGAAATAGTGAAATAACGCAGCGGTGAAATAAAGACAGCAGTAGTGATTATAGTAAACAGCAGGATTAAAATACTGTAGGCACAGGGACGGATTTAACGGGCGTTGCATGGATGAGAGAAACTCATGTAACAATCAAAGCATGGGCATTTGCAGATAATAATAAAACGGTATCCAAGTACTAATCAATCAATAGGCATGTGTTCCATATTTAGTCGTACGTGCTCGCAATGAGAAACTTGCACAACATCTTTTGTCCTACCAGCCGGTGGCAGCCGGGCCTCTAGGGAAACTACTGGATATTAAGGTACTCCTTTTAATAGAGTACCGGAGCAAAGCATTAACACTCCGTGAACACATGTGATCCTCACATCACTACCATCCCCTCCGGTTGTCCCGATTCTTGTCACTTCGGGGCCATTGGTTCCGGACAGCGACATGTGTATACAACTTATAGGTAAGATCATAAACAACGAATATCTTCATGAATCAATAACATGTTCAGATCTGAGATCATGGCACTCGGGCCCTAGTGACAAGCATTAAGCATAACAAGTTGCAACAATATCATAAAAGTGACATCTACGGATACTAGGCACTATGCCCTAACAATCTTATGACTATTACATGACCAATCTCATCCAATCCCTACCATCCCCTTCAGCCTACAGCGGGGGAATTACTCACACATGGATGGGGGAAACATTGCTGGTTGATGGAGAGGCGTTGGCGGTGATGGCGGTGAAGATCTCCTCCAATTCCCCGTCCCGGAGTGCCAGAACGGAGACTTCTGGCTCCCGTGACGGAGTTTCGCGATGTGGCGGCTCTCTGGAGGGTTTCTGCGACTTCGACTTCTCTCCGTGCGTTTTCGGGTCGAAACCAATAAGTAGTCCGAAGGGGGGCGTCGGAGGCCGGCCGAGGGGGCCAGACCACATGGCCGCGCGGCCCCCCCTGGGCCGCGCCATGTGGTGTGGGGCCCTCGGGCCTCCACCTCCTTTGCCCTTCTGGCTCCGTCAATATTTTGGTGAAATAGGGCCTTCTGCAAGAATTCCGAGGATTTTCCCGAAAGTTGGATTTCTGCACAAAAACGAGACACCAGAGCAGTTCTCTGAAAAGTTAGTCCGTGTTAGTTGTATCCAAAATACACAAATTAGAGGCAAAACAATAGCAAAAGTGTTCGGGAAAGTAGATACGTTTTGGAATATGACCATCCTCCACATTTTCAGTCACAAGATCTTTAACTATTGCAACAGCAGGTTCAATTTTAATTTGTTCTTCAGGTTCTCTAGGTTTCTTTTCACTTTTATTAACCGCACTAGATATGACAGAGTACTCCTTCATTTTAGCAGGGAAAGGAGTTTTTTCAATATAAGCTTCAGGAATAATATTATCAACAGTTTCAACCACTACACATTTGTTTACAGATGAATCAATTTTATCTTTATACGGTTCATGATACTTATCAAAATTCTTCTTAGGCAGTTCATAATGAGAGGCAAAAGCTCTATAAAGATTTGCAACAACTTGGGAATCAAGACCATATGTAGCACTCATATTACGAAATTTATCAGTATCCATAAAAGCTTCAATGCATTTATAATCATAAATTATACCTGATTCTCTATCTTTGTCATTCTCCCATCCTTCAGTATTTTCTTGGATCCGATCAAGAAGGTCCCTTTTAAACTCTTCATTCTTGCGTGTAAATGATCCAGAACAAGAAGTATCCAGCAAGGTCTTGTCTTGAAAAGAAAGTCTTGCATAGAAATTATCAATAATAACATTACCAGGAAGCTCATGAATGGGGCATTTGAGCATTAAAGACTTCAATCTCCCCCAAGCTTGGGCAATACTTTCTCCATCATGAGGCCAGAAATTATATATGCGGTTCCGATCTTTGTGAATTTCACTTGGAGGATAAAATTTGGAATAAAATAAAGGCACAATGTCCTCCCAATCAATAGAATCACCATTCTTCAGCAATTTATACCAGTGCGCCGCTTTACCAGACAGCGATATAGTGAATAGTTTCTTCCTAACTTCATTCATAGAAATACCTGCACATTTGAATAACCCGCATAATTCATGCAAAAACAGTAAATGATCACCAGGATGGACAGTTCCATCCCCTTCATAGCGGTTATCCATAACACGTTCAATAATTTTCATAGGTATTTTATATGGTACTACTTCCTCACCTGGCGCTTCATCCACTACCGTTGCAGTAGTAGTAGATTTCCCAAATAGAAATTGAAGAGAAGATCTCTCCATAATGACTTATAGCAGCAGGCAGAAATAAAATCAGCACAAACAGTAAATTTCCTTACCAATTCCGCTTACCAATAGCGCTTCACTCCCCGGCAACGGCGCCAGAAAATAGTCTTGATGACCCACAAGTATAGGGGGTGTATCGTAGTATCTTCGATAAGTAAGAATGTCGATCCCAACGAGGAGCAGAAGGTGTTGGCAGCAGTTTCGATGAAGGATTCACTGTAAATGCTCACAGGCAAGTATTCAGGGGGTTTTGATATTGCGGATAAATAAAGTACGAGTAAGTAAAATGCGAGAGAAATAATTGCAGCGAGTGGCCCAATCCTTTTTAGCACAAAGGACAAGCCGGTTTGTTTACTTATAATGACCAAACGTTCCTGAGGACACACGGGATTTTAGTCTAGTACTTTCGCTTCATGTAGCTAAATAATCTTCATTGTTTTGGTAAGTGTTGTGTGGGTGAACCTATGCTAATGCACCGCCCTTCCTAGGACTAATACATACTTGTGATTATACCCCTTGCAAGCATCCGCAACTACAAGAAAGTAATTAAGATAAATCTAACCACAGCCTTAAACTCTGAGATCCTGCGATCCCTCCTGCATCGATATACTAACGGGGGCTCAGGTTTCTGTCACTCCGGCAACCCCGCAATTAGCAACCGAATACAAGATGCACTCCCCTAGGCCCATAAATGGTGAAGTGTCGTGTAGTCGACGTTCACACGACACCACTAGAAGAATGACACCACAACTTAAATATCATAACATTGAATATTACTCAACCATAATTCACTACTAGCATTTAGACTTCACCCATGTCCTCAAGAACTAAACGAACTACTCACGAGACATCATATGGAATACAATCAGAGGTGATATGATGATGAATAACAATCTGAACATAAACCTTGGTTCAATGGTTTCACTCAATAGCATCTACAACAAGTATAGAATAACACCGGGAGAGTTTCCCCTATCAAACAATCAAGATTTAACCCAAATTGCTACAGCGTGACGAGGTGCAGCGGTGGTGATGGCGGTGTAGATGGTGGAGATGATGATGATGATGATGATGATGATGATGATGTCCCGCTCGATGACGATGGCGATGGCATCGATTTCCCCCTCCGGGAGGGAATTTCCTCGGCGGATTCCTGCCCGCCGGAGAGCTCTTTTCTCTCTGGTGTTCTCCGCCCCGCAGAGGCGGCTGTAACCCTTCGTGAGGTCCTCTCTGTGGCTTAGTTTTGAGACGAAGGAGTACGCGAAGAAAAGGAGGCGAAAGGGGCTGTGGGGCCCCCAGAGCACAGGGTGGCGCGGCGGGCCTTGGGCCGCGCCGCCCTGTACTGGCCCACATGGCTCTTCTCTTCTCCCCCTTCGGCTCCCTCCGTCATCTGGAAAAATAGGAATTTACGTGAAATTCCCTTCCACAGTTGATCTTCCGAAATATTGCGTTCTGACGGTGCTTTTTCCAGCAGAATCCTGGCTCCGGTGCTTGATCCTCCAATAATGATGAAACATGCAAAATAGATGAAATAACATAAGTATTGTGTCCCAATATGAAATATATCAATGAATAACAGCAAATTATGATACAAAATAGTGATGCAAATTGGACTGCAACCGTCCAAAAAGCCTTTCCAGCAAGCTTTGAAACAAACAAAAGCCCTTCTAAAACATTCCTTGTGCATTACCTTCCCGCTTTTCAATTTGTAGGGAACTGTATGCTTGTCTATCGCTACAACACTGCCTGGACTAGCCATCTCCACTTCAGCTTTGAAAGTGTAAAGCAACTGAAAGCTTTCATTCCATGGACCATTGATCTTGTCAAGAGCCATTTCCTTTGCATAGAACATCCTCATGTAAGGTACTTTCATTTTATACTTCTCAACCACCTTTTTTACGAGTGCTGTTGGACCAAGTGAAGGAGTTTCTCTCAGCCAATCTAGGATTATATCTGCCAACCACCTAGTCTTCGCTAGCTTTGTTTTCAGCTCTGGCTCTCCCCCTAGAGGTGGACACCTATGGATCTCCTTATTCTTCTTTATCTGAAACATAATGATAAGGGATGTCAGTAATAGATAACAAATTTTACACCGTGATCTAAATACACAACTGGTTGGCGTAGTACCTGAACCAAGCTGCTTCTGCGCATTGTGGATGCATGCAGCCTCCACCTACACCTTGGGTATGGGCATTTAACTGTGAACCTACCTGGCTCACTTTTAATAACCTCATAATTATTCTTAGAGAGAATGTGATATGTAGTAATTGCATTACGGCAGTCCATCATCGTTTGAAACACGGTGCCTTCTGCAAGCTGAGGATCCTCCCTGTTCCACTCAATTGTTGGCAAGTCTTCACCTTCGTAATCGGCTAAAACGAGGTTGTCATCGTTCTCATTCTTCTCTTCATCATCAGTGTCATCAAATCTGGCACCAAAAGCAATATCTTCCATGTATTGATCCTCCATTGCCTGCTTACTGCATCGATCTACCAATTCAGGAAACATCAACTCATCCTCATCATCTTGAGGAGACTGATCCTCAATGTCTGCATCGTCCTCCACATCGACCGTACGAACGATCTGGCTACCACTAGCACTGGGGACAGATGGTGCTGCTGTGGACCTACAAGGAGCGCCGCGGCGCACACTATTAGCAGAGGCAGCAGCAGTAGAGAGACATGATGCCCGACCACCTGATGATGCCCCAGCACCAGAGAGAGATGATGCCCGGCCCCTGTCCACATGGATACGAATTTTACCGAACCGGCAAGAAGCATTCAAAGCAAAAAGAATTCCCAGATCATCGTCGGAAATTAGTGGAACAAATCTTCCCTCCTTGTTGTGCAAATATTCGAAATGAACTGCGTCGCGAGGGCTCCAGGGGTACTTATCGCAGATGTTAGCTTTCAAATCCCTCAACGAGATGGTGGTTGCAACCACCGCAGGGAAGTAAAACCCATTCTTATAGCGTTTAGAATCACGCGTAAAGCTAGAATCCAGCCTAACCACCAGCCGAAAAGCCAGCGCTGGATCAATCCTATTCGAAAAGCAACGCAGTTAGTTGAGCAACAACGATTGGCGCTCAAAAACTGCCTACTGTTAATTCACATAGGCAGACGATGCTTACCCAGATGGAATCCATGCGTTAGATCCCTCCGATTCCCAATCTTCTCCGCGGCTGACGGGAAGAGTCGGTACATCAGACGGATATACAAACTCTACCGCGACAGGGGTAGATCTAGATCTGGTGGAGGCGGAGCCCTCTCCGCCTCCCGGGGGTGGTGGTGGGGGCGGGGGCGGCTCGGCGGCGGACGACGCCATAAGGTAGGAGGGCAGGACGGCGTGGCGGCGGAGGGGCGGTGTGTGAGCTCCTCCAGTATCGGGCGGAGTGGAAAGCTTTGGGTGAGCTCCTCCAGTCAACAGTCAACACAGTTCGAAAGAAACGGTCAATTCAACACCAACGCGGCTCCCTAGCCGTCACCGGTAACGGTGAAGGCCTCTGACCAGACGGCAACCCTCCCGTCGAGCGTCTACGAGGGGTTTCAAACTAGAGGGAGGGGAAAACTGAGGAAAAACTAAGGGGCTGGGGAAAACCGAGTATAACTAACGAACCAGGGGCACGAAAATAGAAATCCCTTAATAATATGCCTTCCTTAAACCTTATCTTAAAATTCTTAGGATATATCCTAGTCTCATTATGGTTAATGCATTTTCTAAGATGGTGGTCTAAATTATAAGGCACTTGTTCATTTGGTCACTTAATTCATAGGTTTTCCTTTAGTTCTAGGAATGAGTAGTTCATCATACTGATACGTCTCCAACGTATCTATAATTTCTTATGTTCCATGCTAGTTTTATGACAATACCTACATGTTTTGTTCACACTTTATGATGTTTTGATGCATTTTCCGGCACTAACCTATTAACAAGATGCAGAAGCGCCAGTTCCTATTTTTGGTTTCAGAAATCCTACACGGAAATATTCTCGGAATTGGACGAAACAAAGCCCACGGTCTTATTTTCGCGGAAGGTTCCAGAGCACCGAAGGAGAGGCAGAGAGGGGCCAAGGGGCCCCACCCCAGCGAGCGCGGAGCGGCGCTCCCTATGGGTTGGGCCCCTCGAGCGCCCTCGGCGCCCTTTCGCCTATAATCTCTCGTCGCGAAAACCCTAGTACCGAGAGCCACGATACGGAAAAAGTTCCAGAGACGCCGCCACCACCAATCCCATCTCGGGGATTCGGAGATCGCCTCCGGCACCCTGCCGGAGGGGGAATCATCACCGGAGGGCTCTACATCACGCCTGCCTCCGGACTGATGCGTGAGTAGTTCATCCTTGGACTATGGGTCCATAGCAGTAGCTAGATGGTTGTCTTCTCCTCTTGTGCTATCATGTTTAGATCTTGTGAGCTGCCTATCATGATTAGGATCATCTATTTGTAATGCTACATGTTGTGTTTGGTGGGATCCGATGAATATGAAATACTATGTCAAGTTGATTATTGATCTATCATATATGTGTTGTTTATGTTCTTGCATGCTCTCCGTTGCTAGTAGAGGCTCTGGCCAAGTTGATACTTGTAACTCCAAGAGGGAGTATTTATGCTCGATAGTGGGTTCATGCCTCCATTGAATCTGGGACAGTGACAGAAAGTTCTAAGGTTGTGGATGTGCTGTTGCCACTAGGGATAAAACATTGATGCTTTGTCTAAGGATATTTGTGTTGATTACATTACGCACCATACTTAATGCAATTGTCTGTTGTTTGCAACTTAATACTGGAGGGGTGCGGATGCTAACCTGAAGGTGGACTTTTTAGGCATAGATGCATGTTGGATGGCGGTCTATGTTCTTTGTCGTAATGCCCTGATTAAATCTCATAGTGATCATCATGATATGTATATGAATCTTTATTTTTCAATTGCCCACCTGTAATTTGTTCACCCAGCATGCTATTTATCTTATTGGAGAGACACCACTAGTGAACTGTGGACCCCGGTCCATTCTTTTACATCTGAAATACAATCTACTGCAATCATTGTTCTCTGTTGTTTTCTACAAGCAAACATCATTCTCCACACCATACGTTTAATCCTTTGTTTTCAGCAAGCCGGTGAGATTGACAACCTCACTGTTAAGTTGGGGCAAAGTATTTTGGTTGTGTTGTGCAGGTTCCACGTTGGCGCCGGAATCACTGGTGTTGCGCCGCACTACACTCCTCCACCAACAACCTTCACGTGGCCTTCATCTCCTACTGGTTCGATAAACCTTGGTTTCTTGCTGAGGGAAACTTCCTGCTGTGCTCATCATACCTTCCTCTTGGGGTTCCCAACGGGCGTGTGCTGTACCATCACAAGGAAGCTTCTACACGCTAGCACATACCATTTGGTTTTGGGTGTAGAGTTTAGTACTAGGGTTTTCCTTATGCTTACCAATTGAAGCAATAAGGAAATAAGGAGATGGTAATAGGTATTAGGTTTCCAAGAGTGTGTTGATAATATGTTGAGTGGACCAGGTTTGCTCTTCCTCACCATTGCTAGGATGATCACTTCTAGTATTACTACGTTTGCTACAAATGCTTGACTAGGCAAGATATGGATATATATCCTACATTTGTTTCACTACTTGGGATGTTAAAAATGGTCTAGGTGGTTTATTAGTGACCTCCCTATTATTGCATGTGATGGATGATATCTGATTATCATACTAGGGTTAGACTTACACTCCTATACCTCCAAAGCCTAATCTTTAAGACATGATCAACTTATTCCTCATCAGTTGTTTCCTTATCATCTTCTTTCATTTATAGGATTTTAGAGATTTGGTTTTAGGAATCCCTATTTGCTACACTGAACATTCTTTTATAGTTTCAAGTGACCATTGATGTATTCTTGTTCTATAGGGTTTAATTTTAATACTATTCTAAAGGTTCTATAATCAACACCAAATGGTGATGATTAGGGTTTTGACTTACCAAAAGTATAATTAAAAAGACTTGATTCTCATCCCCAAGATCAAGTGCTTGCTCAACTAACTTGAGTATAAAAGTTTATCTTGAGCTCCCTTTTATATAGGCAAGGATTACTCTAAGGTTTATGGTGTACTCACAAGATTTCTTTAGTTATCTAGGTTAAGGCTCCATTTGGTTCGCTAAGTTGGATTAGTCTATTCCTTACTTCATCAACTCATGGATATGGTCTTATTCCATGTGATACTAGATTATCTCACTACTCCAAGGTGAGATAGATTATATCCTAATGATTTAATTCAAGAACTGGCTAAGGTTGATAGGTATAGCTAAGGTTGATATCAATGATTTCCCTCACTTGTAATTGGCTTGAATAATAGCCTAAGTTTATGCTCCAGTGATAATATGTGATCATCAAGATCTATGGTTAGTCCTCTCCTTTCTCTGAGGTTTAACAGAGATGATGGTGGATAGACAAGGATGAAATAGTCAAGGTTTTAGAAAGAACTTGGGTGAATTCCCTTTGCATGAGTTCCAAGATTAAAGTTGAATGAATACCATGAGGTTCATGGTAGAAATATTTATTAGTTAAAGATATGGAAAAGATAAGTAAAGAATAGTTTCTCAGTTCTTTCTATTCTTTGATTTGTAGTTGAATAAACATGCATGTGTTGTTGTAAGGATTATCATGTTATGATCCTTTATAAGATTTGGTATTTGATCCTCACTTAAGGTGTTGTGTTAGTAAATAATCCATTTGATCTAACCCACAGATCAAATCATCTCTACCCAAAACAAGGTTTTAGCAAAGGTCACATTGAAGTTTATAGCGCTTGACTTGATGAGCTACTTCAATTCCATCAAGTTAAGTGAAACTTCAGTTACCGTGACAAGGTTTATTTGAAAGCGCGAAAATTCCCAGTTTTACGTGTAAACCCAATTCACCTGGGATATTACAGTCTCTCCCCCTTAAACTAAACTTCGTCCTCGAAGTTTGAACTCTCTCACGTTTCCGGAGTGTGGATCTGACTTGTGCAGACTACGACATTTCTCGAACTCCGTGGTGATCTTGTTGGATATACTGAATATATCCCTTGTCCAGATGCTTCCTGGAATCCATTAGTGTTTGTCATCAAACACTATACTTTCTTTAATTCCATGATTTCTTCCAACACTATAAGCTTGTTTCCTTTCTCATTGAAGATTCAATGATTGGGACTTCTTCTGGTGCTGCTAGTCTTAACTGAAGACTAATTTACATTACCATGGTATCAAATTGTTCTAAAAGATTTGTTTAAGGTAGGGTATTGTTTTCCCTTACTACCATAACTAATGTAATGGTACTTCGTAAGGTATTTATGATAGGAACAATATTGACGGTTTATTTCCCTAAGAATGGATTGGACTCATTCGTCCATCCAATCATGGATTATGGTTTATACCTATAACTCTCTTTTGGTTCCTTTAGGTTCCATAAAAGGAATTAATATATTGGTCTTTGATTCTGGTATGGTCAAACTTCTTCGGTCTTTGGCCTTCTTGAGCTGTATTTGGTCTATGGTATTTTCTTCGTCCAACTTCTTTATGCTTAACTTACTTGAGCTTTCGTACTTCTGAGTAAATACTACTCACTTTCTCAAGTTATAGTCCACTTCTTACTTCCTCGAGGTATGAACCTCGGCTTCTGGTCTGACACCTTCTGAAAGTACTATTCAACAAGCTTATTAAAATAAGATCGAACTTCCTATCAGTTCAGACTTTCTTCTTCTATCTTGCTCAAACTATTGAGTCCTAGTACATCGAACTCAATCTTTACTCTCCCCCTTAGAGTTTTCTTATGGTCTTCAACTCCTTTACTTCCACCCATTGGGTTCATGGTTAGAATATTGGTCTAGGTCTAGCTTATGGTTTGTTTCTTCTAGGTCTCACGAAGAATTCTTGTGGTGTATCCACACAATTGTGGATATCCAATGTGAATCCTTTGACTAAATGATTATATGTCATAGTTATTTGGCTGATAAGATTTTATTTGTTCACAACTTCTTGTTACAAATAATCCAACTATGGACTACTTGATACCAATTGTGGCTATTTGTTATCCAAAAATGGATTCTATTATAGGTTCTGATCAACTGGACGAGACATCTTCTACTTTATCTCGCATTGCCGATCCTATACCAATTGTGGTCTTCTTATATCTGCTATGATTTCATATCATCTTCCTTCTTTCAGGGTTTATTTTGCAAGAAAACCACTAGCTGACATATGAATATAGTATCCTAAGTCTTGAGGGAATAAACCCAATTTATTGATTGACACAAGGGCCAAAGAATATTTGTAAGCCTTAACAGCGGAGTTGTCAATTCAGCTGCACTGGAAACAGACTTGCTCGCAATAGTTTATCGGTAGCAACGGTTTTATAGCGATAGCATTAGTGAAATATAAGCAGCAGTGTACTAAAGACAGCAGTAGTGATTTTAGTAAACAGCAGGATTAAAATACGTAGGCATAGGGATGGATGAACGGGCGCTGCATGGATAAGATAACTCATGTAATAATCAAGACTAGGCATTTGCAGATAATAAAACAATATCCAAGTACTAAACAACCATAGGCATGTGTTCCGTATATAGTCGTGCGTGCTCGCAATGAGAAACTTGCACACCATCTTTTGTCCTACCAGCCGGTGGCAGCCGGGCCTCTAGGGAAACTACTGGTAATTAAGGTACTCCTTTTAATAGAGTACCGGAGCAAAGCATTAACACTCCATGAACACATGTGATCCTCACATCACAGCCTTCCCCTCCGGTTGTCCCAATTTCTGTCACTTTGGGGCCTCGGGTTCCGGACAGCAATATGTGTATACAACTTGCAGGTAAGATCATAAAACAATGAATATCATCATGAATCAATAACATGTTCAGATCTGAAATCATGGCACTCGGGCCCTAGTGACAAGCATTAAGCATAAAAAGTTGCAACAATATCATAAAAGTACCAACAACGGATACTAGGCACTATGCCCTAACAATCTTATGACTATTACATGACAAATCTCATCCAATCCCTACCATCCCCTTCAGCCTACAGCGGGGGAATTACTCACACATGGATGGGGGAATCATGGATGGTCGATGGAGAGGCGTCGGTGGTGATGATGGCGATGATCTCCTCCAATTCCCCGTCCCGGCAGGGTGCCAGAACGGAGTTTCTGATCCCGAGATTGAGTTTCGCGATGGCGGCGGAGTTCTGGACGTCTTCTGGAAAAGTGGTCGAACCCCCTCGCGTTTTTAGGTCAGAGGCTTTAAGTAGTCCAGAGGAGAGCGTCGGGGGGCGGCCGAGGCGCCCTCACCATAAGGCGGCGCGCCCCCCTCCTTGGCCGCGCCGGCCTATGGTGTGGGGGCCGTGGGCCTCCCCCTGGCCTGCCCTTCTGGCTCCGTATGTCTTCTATAAAAATAGGCCCTTTGCAATTATTTCCGGGGATTTTCCTGAAAGTTGATTTTCTGCACAAAAATAAGACACCAGGGCAATTCTGCTGAAAATAGCGTTAGTCTGTGTTAGTTGTATCCAAAATACACAAATTAGAGGCAAAATAATAGCAAAAGTGTTCGGGAAAGTAGATATGTTTTGGATGTATCACTGACACTATAAATGTACTATCCTAAGTGATTTCTCATGCATTCCCTCTTCCATAATGAGTATGGATCTACTTCTGCTTCTCCATATTAACCATATTTCTCTCTTTCATGCTTCTTCCATACTAAAGTACTCCTTTGTTGATGCTAGGCATCAATTTTGGTTGTACTTCCTTCAGAGTATTGTGGTTGCTTCCCACAATTTTGCTTCCTTCTTCTGATGAACCTTCATCTTGTCTTCAAATCTTCAGAATTCGTCACTTCCTCACACGAATACCATTACCCTCTAGATCTATAACATCAAGTAAGAACTTGATATTGCAACATGCACTTGCATATCAAAGTCAAACTTCATGTATGGATCTAGTCAAACAATGAAAATCCAATAAAATCCAAGAAGATTCAGCTTTGTGCTTATAATACACACCATCATAAGCCTGAATATAATAGTTGAGTAAGACATCTCTAAACGTCAGGCTGACATATGTAGTATATAACACCACATAATGTAGGTTTATATCGTGATACTTAACACGTGAATATGGCATACTAAAATTTGACTCAAATTTACCCCAATTGCATAATTGCAATGAGATAAACATGAAACAAAATGGTCTAGAATGTTTAAGGTTGGCCTAAGTAACTTCCTTTGGAAGTACTAACTTACCTTCCGTTCTGTTGAGGACTATCTCACATAATATCTATAGGTTCTAACATGGCTACTCTAAGTACATAACTATTAAAGTATAACTCATATACTTCCATATATGAGCATGGCCTCGGCCATGGAAGGCGATATTCCAAGCTTGGCGTTAGCCTCTATCTCCAAGGCCATCTCGGTGGCCAACCTAGTGGCAACTTCGGTAGCTTGATGTGCTTTCTTCGCTCGCACGACGACGCGCCGATATTTGCGCTTCTTGGTCTGTATCACCCTCGCTCACGTCAACTCCTTCTTCGACACCTTGGTCTTCCCCACGGACGATGGCGGCCCGCTTGAATTGGTTTGGCGAGGCTCTAGAGCAGCCAGGTGGCACTAGTTGGGGTGGGTACGTCGACCTCCATGGCTTGGCGCCAGGGAAATAAGAGTTTTCGGTTGGCGGAAATGGGAGTGGTTGTTGTGCCACTAGCGGAATGGTCGTGTAGGTATAGAAGGAGGACAACAAGCGAGCGCGCACCGACCAGTTTGTTATCCAAGCCTACGTATTTTGAGCCTAAATTTGATACGTGAATGCGTCGCCATGGATACAACAATCAGTTTGTGTCGAGCTTTTATGCTAGAGGTTTACCCAAGATTCTGATCGCCCAGATCAAAACGAACACTTTTAATTCGTTTGGGTTGGACTGCCCGAGATGCTCTAAGACTGCTCATAGTGGGAGTAACATAGCTAGTAACATCACATATCTTAAGGTATTTTGGTGACATGGCATGCTAATAAATAAAGAAAGAGAGTGATGTGGTAACTAGCTATATTACCATAACATCACAACATCAAGGCAAAATGAGTCTACAACATAATAAATGATGCAATGCATGAAACCACATATAAATTAGTATCCACTATAAAATTAGTAACCTAGACTAGTAACATGGCAATGGCATATGTTACTAGTCTTTATTCCCCGCTATGACCAGCCTAATACCCGGTCCGATCGACCACGCGTGGCATTGAACAAGTCAGGACGCGACACGTCGCGCCAAATCAAGAGTTCTTCTAGCTAAGCCAATGTTGGGGGGATGACCCCCGGTATGCCAAAGGCATGCCAAACCGGATGGTCTTATCCATCAAGGTACCGGTTTAATATTTATACCGGAGCTCAAAGTTAGGAATTTGGCTAAGTAAGCTAAGCCGGTATCCCCAAGAGGGGTATACCGGAACCAGGAAGGAAAGATACCGGAGCGCCGGAAGGAAGAACATGTCGGCTAGCTGGTCAAAGATTCCGTCAGGAGCTAAAAGACAAGGATGAGCTAAGCAAAGTAGCTTTAAACGAAGGCTGAAGACAAAGAAGAGGATGACGGCCAAAGAAGCCGGAGGACGTCAGCCTCCCTGTTTAAAGAAGACCCCGGTGTCATCTATGATTAAAGTAGCTTTATAAAGTATCTTTGTAAAGTAGTTTGTCTAGTCAAAGATCCCATTAGGGTTTCTTTTCCTGTAAGCCACCCTCTCCCCTATATAAGGAGAGGGGGCAGCCTCTTTCATACGCGCGTGACATTAGAGACAGAACCCTGTAACCTCAAACCCTGTTGAGATCAATAAACATGGTGATCTAGAGCGAGTTCATCCTTGTGTCTTTCTTCTTCTACCTCTGGCCTTGGCCAAGTTCTTGAGGAAAGCATCCGGAAGTTCGTCCATCTAGTCACAAACCCTCCCCCGAATCCTCTAGCGTCCATTCGGCCCCAAGATAAGCCATCCTATGGCATCTGTTTGTTCCCCACGACGACAGTTGGCGCCCACCGTGGGGCATGAAGTGGCGCTTGCTGGAGTTCATATTCGGGCGGGCATCCTCGACATCAACGGCGAGCGCACGGTGTCCGCGCTCGTGCAACGCATCTACAACATGGACTTCATCAACGATAACGCTGGCTGCTTCGCCAACGGCGGCAAGTTCCCGCAGAACGGCCGCACCATCGAGTTCGGCAGCATCCGCGTCTATTTCGGCACCGTCCCTGTGCGCCAGCGCCTCTCGCCGGTGCTGGTGGCGCCGGATCCGCCAAGATGGCTGTGTGCTGGCCGCGCCGCCGGCAGCGTGGAGGTCATGATGGCTGGTGCGGTCAACACCGGCAAGGGAGCTGTGGAGGAAGGAGATGAACGTGCGGCATCGACCCGCCCGGCAAAACCACCGCTGGAGCGTGACGCCGGCATCGCGGGAGCATCGTCAGCACCACCGGCAACACCTCTTCAAGCGGCGATGCACACGCTGGCCACGCCCATCGCGCAGAACATCGACCCGGCAAAGGCTCAGGAGGAGCTGGAGGCCACACGCAAGGCCCTGCTTACCGGTGGCGCCGACATCATCCGGGCGCAGCGCGAGCTGAACCTAACCCTACGTGAGTACAACGCTGCCCATGGCTTTGCTTCAGTTAGTGCTCATGCTGCTAGGATACCGGAAAACCGGCTTAAGGCTCGTAATCTAGATCAGGATCTGCGCAAAGAAGTTCTTGCCGGCAAGAGTGCATCTGTATCTGTAAGCATCGTAGAAAAGCCTAAGTACAGTAGTCCGGATAAAACTATAAAAGCCGCTAAAGCTGCAGTAGAGTTATGTGAATCGCTTTCCGGTGACGAGTTGGCAAAGCAGCAAGAGCGTGTAAAAGAGCTGTTGAAAACTATTGAGCAGCAAAATGCTGAGCAGCTAGCTAAGCTGAACGAGGCAGTGGCCTCAAAATCCGCGCGTTCAACAAAGAATGCCGGAAGCAAGTCCCAGGGGCAGGCATCGTCCCCTCATCCGGACAAAAGAAGGGAAAGAGAAAAGAACGCACGGCAGATGACTGTGTATGATCCAGTTCTTGCCGGAAAGCAAAAAGCCGGGCAACATGATGCCGGTAGAAAAAGCCAAGGGGCAGATCGGGGCTACGCCAAGGGAGGCTATGCCGGAAACAATCATGCCGGTAGATATGAGACCGGGCAAAATTATCGAGCCGCAAGAGTGGCATATGTGGATGAAGAAATGCCACCGCCAGGGTACCGGCAGGCAAGAGCCGCGGAACCGGAAGAATATGACGAATCAGATTCCGAGGTGGAACGAACAAGAGTCCACCGGAACCCTTTGGGGGAACGCCTGGGGGAAAGATGTTTGCCAGACCGGGATGCGAGGCACAGGTTGGACAGGGTACATCTTTCTGCAATAGTTGAATGTGAGGGACCTCCTGGCCCAAGGTGTTTTGGCCCACGAATCATGAGAGAAGAACCACCGGTACGCAATTTCCAGTTGCCCCGGGACACAAGAACGTATGATGGTACGACCAAGCCGGAAGACTGGCTGGCAGATTATGTCACAGCTGTTTATGTGGCTGGTGGTGGAGTAAACCGGCGTTGGGCGGTAAGAATCATACCGTCCTACCTCGTGGGTCCTGCGAGGATTTGGCTTAACAATTTGCCGGCAGGAAGCATTAACGGATGGTTGGACTTTGAGGAAGCATTTGTGAACAACTTCAGCAGTACTTACAAGAGGCCAAACCGGCCCCAACAACTTGCGCTGTGGGAGAACCAGACCGGGATTATCTCACCCGGTGGAACTCAATGAGAAATACATGTGAAGGAGTGATTGAGGCACAAGCCATTGCTTGGTTCAGTCAAGGATGCCGGAGAGGGTCACCTTTGTGGCAAAGGCTGCAGAGAAGCATGCCCACAACCTTGGCGGAGATGATACGTGTGGCGGATAGCTATGCATTGGGAGACCCAATGCAACCGGCTGTGCAAGCTGAGCCGGAGCAGTCGAATCCGCATCAGCAGCAATACCGGGATAACCGGAACAACAAAAGAAGGAAGATTTTCCGGATCGAAGATATGCACCGCAGCAAGTTGCTGCTGTGCAAGAAAATTTTGACGCCAGCGGCAGTCAGAGACAGAAAACCGGATCGCAGCCATGGGCGGGTCCTAAGAAGCAGTGGGTCGAGAAGAAACCCTGGGGCCAGAAAAAGAATTGGCAAGAGCCTGTGAAATACACCATGGAAGCCGCCATGGACCAACCTTGCCGGTGGCACATGATACGTCTCCAACGTATCGATAATTTCTTATGTTCCATGCCACTTTATTGATGATACCTACATGTTTTATGCACATTATATGTCGTATTTATGTTTTGGAACCTAACCTATTAACAAGATGCCGAAGTGCCGAGTTCCTGTTTTCTGCTGTTTTGGTTTCGAAATCCTAGTAACGAAATATTCTCGGAATTGGACGAAATCAACGCCGGGTTCCTATTTTTCCACGAAGCTTCCAGAACACCCGGGAAGGACCAGAGGGGGCCACGGGCCCACCGGGAGGGTGTGCGCGGCCTAGGGTTGGCCGCGCGCCTTACCACAGCCGCCTCTTCGACCCTCCGGCTGCCCTTCCGCCTATTTAAAGCCCCTGCATCGAAAACCCTTACGGGAGAAAGCCACGATACGAGAAAAGTTCCCGAGCCGCCACCATCGAAGCCAAGATCGGGGACGGAGTCTCTGTTCCGGCACCTGCCGGACGGGGAAGTGCCCGGAAGGCTTCTCCATCGACACCGCTGCCATCTCCACCGCCATCTTCATCACCGCTGCGCTCCCATGAGGAGGAGTAGTTCTCCATCGAGGCTCGGGGCTGTACCGGTAGCTATGTGGTTAATCTCTCTACTATGTACTTCAATACAATGATCTCATGAGCTGCTTTACATGATTGAGATTCATATGAGTTTTGTATCACTACTATCTATGTGCTACTCTAGTGATGTGTTATTAAAGTAGTTTTATTCCTCCTCCACGTGTGTAAAGGTGACAGTGCGTGCACCGTGTTAGTACTTGGTTTATGCTATGATCATGATCTCTTGTAGATTGCGAAGTTAACTATTGCTATGATAATATTGATGTGATCTATTCCTCCTACATATGCATGAAGGTGACAGTGTGCATGCTATGCTAGTACTTGGTTTAGTCGTTTTGATCTATCTTACACTTAAGGTTACTTAAACATGAGCATTATTGTGGAGCTTGTTAACTCCGGCATTGAGGGTTCGTGTAATCCTACGCAATGTGTTCATCATCCAACAAAAGTGTAGAGTATGCATTTATCTATTCATTATGTGATCAATGTTGAGAGTGTCCACTAGTGAAAGTGTAATCCTAGGCCTTGTTCCTAAATACTGCTAGTTACTGCTTGTTTATTGTTTTTTCTGCGTTACTACTTTGCAATACTACCACCATCAACTACACGCCAGCAAGCTATTTTGGCACCGTTACTCTGCTCATATATATTCATACCACTTGTATTTCACTATCTCTTCGCCGAACTAGTGCACCTATTTGGTGTGTTGGGGACACAAGAGACTTCTTGCTTTGTGGTTGCGGGGCATGAGAGGGATATCTTTGACCTCTTCCTCCTGAGTTCGATAAACCTTGGGTGATCCACTTAAGGAAAAACTTGCTGTTCTACAAACCTCTGCACTTGGAGGCCCAACACTACAGGAAAGGAGGGGGAACGTAGACATCAAGCACTTTTCTGGCGCGTTGCCGGGGAGGAAAGGTAAAAGGTACTCACACTCGGATCTCGGCTACTAAGCTATTTCCCGCCGTTGTAAGTACTCGAAGCTATTTCCTTTAGACTTTGCAATTGCGACATTTGGTTTCTTGTTTACACTAGTTAGGCATAATGGACAACAATGACCTTTTTATTCTATTTCCTGATTTAAGACATGGATGGTTTGATGCGAAAATTAAAAAACCCATGGAACATATTAATATGAATGCTTTGAACACCATTGTTGTTAATGCTATGGAAAATTCTAAGCTTGGGGAAGCTGGCTTTGATGAGCATGATATTTTTAGTCCCCCAAGCATTGAGGAGAAAATTTACTTTGATGATACTTTGCCTCCTATTTATGATGATTATAATGATAGTAGTCTTTTGTTACCACCTGTTATGGAGGATAAATTTGATTATGATTACAATATACCTCCTATATTTGATAGCTACTTTGTTGAATTTGCTCCCACTACAATTAATAAGAATGACTATGCTTATGTTGGGAGTAGTAATTATTTTATGCATGAGACTCATGATAAGAATGCTTTAAGTGATAGTTATATTGTTGAGTTTGCTCATGTTGCTACTGAAAGTTATTATGAGAGAGAAAATATGGTTGTAGAAATTTTCATGTTACTAAAACACCTCTCTATGTGCTGAAATTTTTGAAGCTACACTTGTTTTATCTTCCTATGCTTGTTACTTTGCTCCTCATGAACTTGTTTATTTACAAGATTCCTATTCATAGGAAGCATGTTAGACTTAAATGTGTTTTGAATTTGCCTCTTGATGCTCTCTTTTGCCTCAAATACTATTTCTTGCGAGTGCATCATTAAAACTGCTGAGCCCATCTTAATGGCTATAAAGAAAGAACTTCTTGGGAGATAACCCATGTGTTTATTTTACTACAGCAATTTTTGTTTTGTTGAGTCTTGGAAGTTGTTTACTACTGTAGCAACCTCTCCTTATCATGTTTTTGTGCCAAGTAAAGTTTCTATGTCAAAGTTGATGTTATATTTGGGATCGCTGCGCAGAAACAGCATTGCTGTCTGTCACGAATCTGGGCACAGTTCTCTGTAGAAAATTCGAAAAAATCTGCCAATTTACGAGCGTGATCCTCAGATATGTACGCAACTTTCATTAGTTTTGAGTTTTTCCATTTGAGCAAGTCTGGTGCCAGATTTAAATTCGTCTTTACGGACTGTTCTGTTTTTGACAGATTCTGCCTTTTATTTCGCATTGCCGCTTTTGTTAAGTTGAATGAGTTTCTTTGTTCCATTAACTTTCAGAAGCTTTGTGCAATGTCCAGAAGTGTTAAGAATGATTGTGTCACCTCTGAACATGTGAATTTTTGATTATGCACTAACCCTCTAATGAGTTTGCTTGAAGTTTGGTGTGAAGGAAGTTTTCAAGGGTCAATAGAAGAGGGTGATATAATGTGATCGAGAAGAGTGAAAGGTCTAAGCTTGGGGATGCCCCGGTGGTTCATCCCTGCATATTTTAAGAAGACTCAAGCATCTAAGCTTGGGGATGCCCAAGGCATCCCCTTCTTCATCGACAACTTATCAGGTTTCTTCTAGTGAAACTATATTTTTATTCGGTCACATCTTATGTTCTTTACTTGGAGCGTCTGTGCTTTTATTTTTGTTTTTGTTTTGTTATTTTCATTCTCTGAATAAGTTCATCCTTGTGTGGGAGAGAGACACGCTCCGCTGGTTCGTATGAACACATGTGTTCTTAGCTCATAATATTCATGGCGAAGTTTCCTCTTCGTTAAATTGTTATATGGTTGGAATTGGAAAATGCTACATGTAGTAATTGGTAAAATGTCTTGGGTAATGTAATACTTGGCAATTGTTGTGCTCATGTTTAAGCTCTTGCATCATATACTTTGCACCTATTAATGAAGAAATACATAGAGCTTGCTAAAATTTGGTTTGCATAATTGGTCTCTCTAAGGTCTAGATAATTTCTAGTATTGAGTTTGAACAACAAGGAAGACGGTGTAGAGTCTTATAATGTTTACAATATGTCTTCTATGTGAGTTTTGCTGCACCGGTTCATCCTTGTGTTTGTTTCAAATAACCTTGCTAGCCTAAACCTTGTATCGAGAGGGAATACTTCTCATGCATCCAAATACTTGAGCCAATATTCATGCCATTTGTGTCCACCATACCTACCTACTACATGGTATTTCTCCGCCATTCCAAAGTAAATTGCTTGAGTGCTACCTTTAAACAATTCAAAAGTTATTACCTCTGATTTGTGTCAATGTTTTATAGCTCATGAGGAAGTATGTGGTGTTTTATCTTTCGATCTTGTCATTTACTTTTGACAGACTTTCACAATGGACTAGTGGCTCATCCGCTTATCCAATAATTTTGCAAAAAGAGCTGGCAATGGGGTTCCCAGCCTCAATTAATTAACTTGCATTAATAATTCTCTTCACATGTTTTGCTCTGATTCATCAGTAAGCAACTTAATTTTGCAAATAGACACTCCTCCATGGTATGTGAATGTTGGAAGGCACCCGAGGATTCGGTTAGCCATGGCTTGTGTAAGCAAAAGGTTGGGAGGAGTGTCATCCATAAATAAAGAAAAACTAAACTAAAGTACATGTGTAAACAAAAGAGAAGAGGATGATCTACCTTGCTGGTAGAGATAACGTCCTTCATGGGAGCCGCTCTTGAAAGTCTGGTTGATGAGGTAGTTAGAGTGCCCACTACCATTCGTTGACAACAACAAACACCTCTCAAAACTTTACTTTTATACTCTCTTTATGTTTTCAAAATCAAAGCTCTAGCACAAATATAGCAATCAATGCTTCCCTCTGCGAAGGGCCATTCTTTTACTTTTTATGTTGAGTCAGTTCACCTATTTCTCTCCACCTCAAGAAGCAAACACTTGTGTGAATTGTGCATTGATTCCTACATACTTGCATATTGCACTTGTTATATTACTCTATGTTGACAATTATCCATGAGATATACATGTTACAAGTTGAAAGCAACCGCTGAAACTTAATCTTCCATTGTGTTGCTTCAATACCTCTACTTTGAATTATTGCTTTATGAGTTAACTTTTATGCAAGACTTATTGATGCTTGTCTTGAAGTACTATTCATGAAAAGTCTTTGCTTTATGATTCAGTTGTTTACTCATGTCATTACCATTGTTTTGATCGCTGCATTCATCTCATATGCTTACAATAGTATGATCAAGGTTATGATGGCATGTCACTTAAGAAATTATCTTTGTTATCGTTTTACCTGCTCGGGACGAGCGAACTAAGCTTGGGATGCTGATACGTCTCCAACGTATCGATAATTTCTTATGTTCCATGCCACTTTATTGATGATACCTACATGTTTTATGCACATTATATGTCGTATTTATGCGTTTTACGGAACTAACCTATTAACAAGATGCCGAAGTGCCGTTCCTGTTTCTGTTTTTGGTTTCAGAAATCCTAGTAACGAAATATTCTCGGAATTGGAAAATCAACGCCCAGGTTCCTATTTTTCCACGAAGCTTCCAGAACACCCGGGAAGGACCAGGAGGGGGCCACAGGCCCACCAGGAGGGTGGCCGCGCGGCCTAGGGTTGGCCCGCGCCGCCTTACCCCCTGGCCGCCTCTTCGACCCTACGAGGCTGCCCTTCCGCCTGTTAAAGCCCACACGCCAGCCCTTACGGGAGAAAGCCACGATACGAGAAAAGTTCCAGAGCCGCCACCATCGCGAAGCCAAGATGCGGGGACGGAGTCTCGTTCCGGCACCTGCCGGACGGGGAGAGTGCCCCCCGGAAGGCTTCTCCATCGACACCGCTGCCATCTCCACCGCCATCTTCATCACCGCTGCTGCTCCCATGAGGAGGGAGTAGTTCTCCATCGAGGCTCGGGGCTGTACCGGTAGCTATGTGGTTAATCTCTCTACTATGTACTTCAATACAATGATCTCATGAGCTGCTTTACATGATTGAGATTCATATGAGTTTTGTATCACTACTATCTATGTGCTACTCTAGTGATGTGTTATTAAAGTAGTTTTATTCCTCCTCCACGTGTGTAAAGGTGACAGTGCGTGCACCGTGTTAGTACTTGGTTTATGCTATGATCATGATCTCTTGTAGATTGCGAAGTTAACTATTGCTATGATAATATTGATGTGATCTATTCCTCCTACATATGCATGAAGGTGACAGTGTGCATGCTATGCTAGTACTTGGTTTAGTCGTTTTGATCTATCTTACACTTAAGGTTACTTAAACATGAGCATTATTGTGGAGCTTGTTAACTCCGGCATTGAGGGTTCGTGTAATCCTACGCAATGTGTTCATCATCCAACAAAAGTGTAGAGTATGCATTTATCTATTCTGTTATGTGATCAATGTTGAGAGTGTCCACTAGTGAAAGTGTAATCCCTAGGCCTTGTTCCTAAATACTGCTGAGTTACTACGCTTGTTTCTTGTTTCTTTTACTCTTTGCTGCAATACCACCATCAACTACACGCCAGCAAGCTATTTTCTGGCACCGTTGCTACTGCTCATATATATTCATACCACCTGTATTTCACTATCTCTTCGCCGAACTAGTGCACCTATTTGGTGTGTTGGGGACACCAGAGACTTCTTGCTTTGTGGTTGCGGGGTTGCATGAGAGGGATATCTTTGACCTCTTCTCTCCTGAGTTCGATAAACCTTGGGTGATCCACTTAAGGGAAAACTTGCGCTGTTCTACAAACCTCCACTTGGAGGCCGCCATGGACCAACCTTGCCGGTGGCACACGCCGAACCCGGATCACCCGTCAAACCATCTGACGAAGGATTGTTCTTGGACCAAGTACTTGATGCAAAAGGGTGCAGTGAAAGATGCGCAAGGACAAGGGTGCGCCACAATGTTGCCGCCGCCGCAAGATATGCTGCGCCAACAACAACTGCCACCACCACCACCTCACTGGAGGCAAATGCTCTACCGGTGCAACCTCAGCCAAACAGGCAGCAATACCAGCAAGTTAACCGGGTGGAAAACCGTGACCAACCACCTCCACCGGCACCTTTGGGCCGGAATGTTTACGAAGACCCACACTTGTGCATGGTTGTCTTTGTCACCGAGCCAACCGACAGGCAGAGCGTGCATCGCCGTTCCATGGAAGTGAACGCGGTGATGCCGGCAGTACCCAAGTACATGCTATGGTCAGATCAGGAAATAACATGGTCGTTCAAGGATCACCCCAAAATCATGCCGAATCCGGGTGGATATGCCCTAGTTGTGGACCCAATCATGAAGGGGCCGGAAACTCGAGTAAAATTCAGCAAGGTGCTGATAGACAATGGTAGCAGCATAAACATCATGTACAAGCACACCATGCGTACGCTGGGCATAACAGAGAATATGCAGCCAAACTCACACAACTTTCCATGGGATTGTTCCCGGTTTGTCTTGCGCCCCGATAGGAAAAGTTCGGGTGGATGTGTCATTTGGAGGACGTGACAATTGTCGTGTTGAGAACATTGAGTTTGAGGTGGTGGACTTAGATAGTCCCTACCATGCATTGCTTGGGAGACCGGCTTGGCAGCTTTCATGGCGTCAACCCATACGGCTTACCTCAAGATGAAGATGCCGGCACCTCGTGGACCCTTGTTGTGGTAGGAAACTATAAAGTCTCAATGGAAACTGCTTCCGATCGGATCAAACCTGAGAGTCACTGGTGATAGCGGAAGAAAAGAAAAGAATGCAAACTGCTGTTGCGCTGGCTCAGTCCTCAAAGTTGAGCTTAGCGGCAATGAGTGGAAACTTGGCTTCACCGGCATTCAAGCCGACAAACGAGACAAAGGACATTGTGCTGGATCCGGCTTACCCAGAGCGCACCGTTCGTATCGGTGCCGGCCTCAGTCAAGCATAGGAAAGCGCGCTCGTCAGCTTCCTCCGTGAGAATCGGAACATCTTTGCCTGGTCTACTGATGACTTGGTAGGAGTTCCGAGGGAGCTGGCTGAGCACTCTCTAAACGTCCTGAAGATGCTAAGCCGGTGCGTCAACCTTTGCGCCGGTTCGCAGAAGATAGGAGGAAAATCATTGGAGAAGAAGTAACAAAGCTGTTGGTTGCCGGTTTCATCGTGGAGGTCACGCACACAGAGTGGCTGGCTAATCCGGTGATGGTCGAGAAGAAAAAAGATGAGAACCTGGAGGCACTAGCTCCAAAGGTGTGGCGCATGTGCATCGACTACACCAACCTCAACAAAGCTTGCCCAAGAGATCCTTTCCCTTTGCCCCGAATTGATCAAGTGATTGATTCTACTGCTGGGTGTGAGTTGTTGTCGTTCCTGGATGCGTATTCCGGCTTCCACCAAATCCCTCTGAAAAAAGAAGATCAAATAAAAACTGCGTTCATTACCCCGCACGGGGCTTATTGCTATGTTACAATGCCTTTTGGTTTGCGCAACGCTGGTGCAACGTACCAGCGCTGTATGCAAAAATGCTTGTTTGATCAAATCGGAAAAAATGTGCAAGTTTATGTGGATGATATTGTGATAAAAACTAAAGTAAAAGATACCTTAATCGATGACATCCGGCAAACATTTGATAACCTAAGGCGGTTCCGGATGAAACTCAATCCGGCAAAGTGCACCTTTGGTGTCCCTGCCGGCAAGCTGCTTGGTTTCCTTGTGTCAAGCCGGGGCATTGAGGTTAATCCGGTAAAAATCCGGGCAATAGAAAGAATGACTATCCCACGAGAACTGAAAGATGTACAAAAGTTTACCGGAAGCTTGGCATCGCTAAGCCGGTTCATAAGCAGGCTAGGAGAAAAGGCCTTGCCACTATATGCTTTGATGAAAAAATCGGATACTTTCGTCTGGACCACGCAGGCAGACGCAGCGTTTAAAGAATTGAAGAACATGCTCGTAACGGCCCCAATTTTGGCCTCACCCTTGGAAAGAGAACCTATGTTGCTTTATATAGCGGCAACAAACCGGGTGGTTAGTGTTGTGGTTGTGGTGGAAAGAGAAGAGGAAGGAAAAACCGTCCAGAGGCCGGTATACTACCTGAGCGAGGTGCTCTCCTCCTCAAAGCAAAACTACCCACACTTCCAAAAGATGACTTATGGCGTGTTCATGGCCGCCACGAAGCTCAAGCATTACTTTGAGGAGCACCCCATGAAGGTGGTGAGTGAGGCACCCATCTCCGATATCATGGGCAACAAGGATGCCAGCGGCCGGATTGCAAAATGGGCAATTCAGCTATCACCGTATGTACCGGTGTATGAAAGAAGAGATGCCATAAAGTCGCAAGCTTTAGCTGATTTCTTGGTCGATTGGGCGGAGATACAATACAAGCCGCCAGAGCACAAAATAGAATACTGGAAGATGCATTTTGACGGATCCAAACTCAAAGAAGGTCTGGGTGCCGGTGTGGTACTCACCTCACCTAAGGGAGATCACCTCCGGTATGTTTTACAAGTACACTTCAGGGCATCAAACAACGTCGCTGAATATGAAGCTCTGATACATGGGCTTAAGGTCGCAAAAGAAATCGGAGCGCTCCGGATCATTTGCTACGGCGATTCAGATCTGGTGGTGCAGCAGTGTTCCGGAGATTGGGATGCAAAAGATGCAAACATGGCCTCGTACCGGTTCCATGTGCAAAAGATTGCCGGCTTCTTCGAAGGGTGCGAGTTTCACCATGTGCCGCGAGCTGAAAATGAAGCCGCGGATGCTCTATCCAAGTTGGGCTCATCTAGGCAAGAAATTCCACCCGGAATAGCCTTAGCACATCTAAGAATTCCATCAATCAAGCCAAGTCCGGAGTCGGAATCAATTTTCGTACCGGAGTCGCATGTGGTGCCAATGGAGATTGACGAAGGAAACCCGGGGACTATACCGGTAAACTCGGGGACTACGACACCCATGCCGGAGGAGGCAATGCTCGTGGACAGCATGGACATAGACATGCCGGTGTTTGTGGTTAGAGAAGCACCATCTTGGGTTAAACCTATTAAGGAATTCCTGGTCAACGGCACCTTGCCGGTTGACGAAAATGAGTCCAGAAGGATACAAAGGAGGTCCAAAGCTTACACTATCATCAACGGTGAGGCATACAAGAGAAGTGTTACCGGTGTCCTACAAAGATGTGTGGAGCCGGAAGAAGGGAGAGAGATGCTTGAGGAGATTCATCGAGGAGAATGCGGGCACCACGCCTCGTCACGGGCACTGGTGGCAAAGGTGTTCCGGCATGGATTCTATTGGCCAACGGCTTTGGAAAATGCGGAGGATATGGTAAGAAAATGCAATGGGTGCCAGAGGTACGCCAAGCAAAACCATACCCCAGCATCCGGTTTAAAAACCATACCGCTAACTTGGCCATTCGCTGTCTGGTGCCTGGACATGGTGGGACCATTTAAAACCGCAAGGGGAAACATGACCCACATCTTGGTAATGGTAGATAAGTTCACCAAGTGGCTGGAAGTGAAGCCTATCGCAAAATGTGATGGCCACACAGCGGTAAAGTTCCTGAAAGATGTAATTCTGCGGTATGGATACCCGCACAGTATCATAACTGACAATGGCACAAACTTTGCTCAAGGAGAGTTCAAACGATTTTGTGAAGACAAGAACATCCGGTTGGATTTGTGCTCGGTGGCGCACCCGCAAGGCAATGGCCAAGTTGAGAGAACGAATGCTTTGGTACTTTCCGGTATCAAACCAAGACTCATTGATGCAATGGAAAAATCGCCGGGATGTTGGATCGATGAGCTACCATCAGTGCTGTGGAGTCTAAGAACAACTCCGAACCGGTCTACCGGATACACGCCATTCTTCATGGTTTATGGAGCAGAAGCGGTCATACCAACCGACATTCTCCATGATTCCCCAAGGGTGCAACTCTATACCGAAGAAGAGGTAAAAGAGGCCCGGGAAAATGATGTAGACTTGCTAGAAGAAGCAAGAGAACTAGCTCTGGCAAGAACAGCCATTTATCAGCAAAACCTCAGACGCTATCATAGCCAAATGGGCCTGCCGAAGATAGTACCCGGAGTTTACTGAAGGCCCACTACCCGAAGAATAAGAAGATTCGAGAGTCCAAGATATATTAAGGAAAGCTAGAGTTGTAATAGGAAGAGTTATTTGTAATCTGGCGGGATGAGTTAGAAACCGTCCCGGACTCTGTAACTTGTACAAAACGAAACCCTCGGCTCCACCTCCTATATAAGGGGGAGTCGAGGGACAAAGAAAGGATCGAATCTATTGTCAACATAACCCTAGTTTTCATAATCGTCGAGTACTTTTCGCCTAAACCTTCGAGATCTACTTGCCCTCTACTTCTAGCAAAACCCTAGTCTACAATCTGTAGGCATTGACAAGTTAATCCTTTGTCAATTGGCGCGTCTGTGGGAATTAGAGGTTGCAAGGAGCTGATCTCGATGGCACGTTCAAGATCTTCGACTTCATCAACAGCAAGCAACGCGATGGATCGAGGTAACAAGGGAAAAACTGATCTATTCAATTTTATTCCTCACCCGCCCTCCCGTATGGATGCATGTGCCTATCTGGAGGAGCCCATCATCATGACGTTCGGAGAATTCCGATTTGGCGTCAACAAGGAAGGATCCTACCGTCTCGAAGTTCCGATCTCGTCGGAATTTTCAGCGGTCGACTCTAACTTTTCGACGAGTGACGAGGAGTTTTCGTCGCCATACTTCGTCGACAACAAGGCAAGCGGAAAGCTCGCCAAGATCTTCAGCAACACATCCTTCGAGTCGTCTGCGGACTCCTTTATAAGCAGCGACTCCGACAGTCGCAACTTCTTCATCGACAAGTCTGCTGCCATCGGAAAGGTCTTCACCACTCTATATGATGGTGTCACCAATCCTGATAAAAATCAATGCGCAAAATATCATCAGATCTATGTGGTAGAAGGGGCAGGCACATCAGAACCGCAAACGTCAGAGGCTTTCGACGAATTGGGAAATCCATACGTCGATCCCGCTGATCTCAGACATGGCTTAGGCACTAAATATCCTGGATCCTCAACTCGCGCAAGAGTACAGCTCCCGCAAGAAGCGTGGGATAGGGCTGCAAAGGCCATGGATGGTTCAGAACCTATGACCACCACTGCTACTGTACAAGAACTTCAAGCATATCAATATAGACTTGCTCGAGTAAGCAGAGAGTTGGAAAAACAGACAGCATCACTAAATAGAAGAAAGGAGGCAGCTTCCGTATCAAGCAGACGCCGAGCGGATTTAAGTCGACAATCAGGAAATTTGGGAGACAGTCACAGAGAGGCTCGAAGGAGAGCCCAATCTCGTCTGCAAAACATACCTGAAGCAGAAAGAGGAAATATAATTCAAAATCTCGACATGTCTTTTATGTCGATCGATGAAAGGGGAAATATCATCCCAAAAACGCCAGAGGCAGGTTACATGGCAACACAAGCGTATATCCTTGCGTCTAGACCACCTCCTGGGGACCCGAGAGAACCATTGTTCAATATGGCGATGGCTGGAGTAGGAGTTATGGGAACAGCGTTTGCAACAACGCCTCCCGAAGAAAATCCTAGACAAAATAGTCCACGACCCACCGCAGCAGTTCAAGACCCACCAAGAACAAGTGGGGCAAGAGACACAGCAGTCCAAGTAAGGGTGGACAGAGCGCGACAAGAAAGAAGGGAGCGTCAGCACTCGCCAGAGCTTGCCGACGAAGATATGTGTGGACTCCCATGCTTTACGAGAAGAGTTCGAAAAACTCGAGTACCGAAAGGGTTCAAGTTACCCGAGAATTTCAAGAAGTTCGACGGCCTGCAAGATCCCGAGGATTGGCTCGTGGATTATCTCGAGATGGTAAAACTGGTAGGAGGAACCAGAGCAACAGCTATGCAAAGTATCCAAGTCCACCTAAGTGGTGCCGCGAGATCTTGGATAAAGAAACTCCCCCTAAATTCCATCGACAGCTGGGATAACTTTGAGGACATCTTCGTGAAAAACTTCCGATCCACCTGCAAGAAACCTGCGTCGTTGGAAGAGTTGAGGGCGTGTCGACAAAAACACGACGAGTCGATGAGGAAATATATACAGCGGTGGAACATTATTAAAAACTCGGCAGAGGACATATCTGACGAAAGAGCCATAGATGCGTTCGTGGCAGGAATCCGACGAGCAGATTTCGTCGAGGACTTGGGGAGAACTAATCCCAAGACAATTTCAGCATTGATGGAAATCGCTAACAAGTGGGCAGATGGAGAAGACGCAATATACAACAAGCGACACAGGTCGCCAGAGGAAGATCGTGGTCGAAATTATCAAAATAGAAGGCGATTTTCTCGCCAGTTCTACAACAACGATGCTCCCGGCCATATATCGGCTGGTTTTCGGGGAAATCCTGGAGGAAATAGTCGAGATGATTATCAAAGGAGTAATGAGCAACAAGGCGACAATAGAGGTGATTTTCGCGGCAACAGGCAAAATAGTGGACCAAGGATTCAAAGACCTTATGTGTCTCCCGAGGAGATGATGAACGGTCCGTGTCAAATGCACTTTTACCTCGACAACAATGGAAAGAGACAGTCAGGACATCTCCAGAAGGACTGCCGTAATTTTCAGGCAATGTTGCGAGCCGCAGGAATTGCAAATGCCCAAGCAAATAACAGAAATCCTCGGGAGCCAAGGAGCGAGATTCACCTTCCACCTCCTCCCGCAATTACCGACGAAAATCGACACCAGCTTAGAATTGCGGCAGCACCGCATCCACCTCCATATGTTGACCCCAACTCTAACGGTGTGGTCTCGATGATTCAGAAAGCTAGGCCGTCCAACAGGGCGCAGAAGGTAATATCTCGACAAGTGTTCATGGCAGAGAAGATGCCTCCACCAACGATCGAGTACTTAAATTGGTCGGGGCAAGATATCGGCTTCACAATCGCAGACCATCCGCAGCAAGTCCCTCGACCAGGACAATCGGCACTCATCTTACCCGCTGTAATCGCTGGTTTTGACGTGTCGAGAGTTTTCATAGATGGCGGCAGCAGCTTAAACCTCATGTATGCAGATACATTGAGGAAGATGAACATATCTCTAGCAAATCTGAAACCAACTGACACACGTTTCCACGGGATTACACCAGAGAAGCCAAGTTACCCATTGGGCAAGATCAACCTCGACGTTCAGTTCGGAACCCGAAAACTACAGGATAGAGAATCAGGTTTGAAGTGGTGGATTTCCCGTCGCAATATCACGCCTTGTTGGGACGACCAGCATATAGGTTCATGGCGGTGCCGCATTATACATATCTGTTGTGGAGGTTGCCTGGGCCTAAGGGACCTATCACAATCAAAGGAAGTTTCGCGTTATCTGATAAATGCGACAAGGATTTTCATCGACTGTCAGAAACTTTCGGGATGCAAGCAGAATATGCGGCGCCACGGTTCACTGATTATGACGTGCTGCCAGAGGTAGGAAGATCTTCTAAGGAGCCAACTTTCAACACAGCCAAGGATTCAAAGGAGGTACAGATCCACCCGACAGATCCAAAGAAAACGACGTCCATTGCCGCAAACATGGATGTCGCATAGGAAAGCGCGCTCGTCGAGTTCCTCCGTGAGCACTGGAAAATCTTCGCATGGTGTCCAGCTGACATGCCAGGAGTACCCAGGGAACTTGCCGAGCACCACCTCAATTTGGATCCTCTCGCACGACCAGTCAAGCAGCCTTTGCGGCGTTTTTCGGAACCTAGCCGCAAAGCCATGTTATCGAAATAGATCGACTCAAAGATGCTGGTTTCATCAGAGAAATATCTACAGAAGCCACATGGGTAGCTAACCCAGTGATGGTGCCGAAAAAACACACAATAGTCCTTCGCATGTGCGTCGACTTCACGTGTCTCAACAAACATTGTCCCAAGGATCACTTTCCCCTCCCAAGGATCGATCAAATCATCGACTCCACGGCAGGATGCGAACGTCTTTCCTTCCTGGACGCATATTCTGGTTATAACCAGATAAGACTAAAGAAGAAGATGAAGCCAAGACAGCATTCATCACACCTTATGGCGTGTTTTGCTACAAAACAATGCCCTTTGGTCTGAAAAACGCGGGAGCAACATATCAGCGGATGATGCAGAAGTGCCTAGCAACACAGATCGGAAAAAATGTACAAGTCTACATCGACGATGTCGTAATAACATCAAAGAAAGGGTCGACTTTGATCGAAGATTTGAAGGAAACCTTCGACAACCTCGACAAGTTCTGCCTCAAGCTGAACCCGACAAAGTGCTCTTTTGGAGTTCCCGCTGGAGAACTTCTCGGGTTCTTAGTATCAGCAAGGGGATCGAAGCTAATCCCGAAAAAATACAGGCCATCGTTACTATGAGAAAGCCAACAAAGTTGAAAGAAATACAACAGCTAACGGGGCGAGTCGCAGCTTTAAGCAGATTCGTCGCCAGGCTAGGAGAAAAGCGCTGCCGTTCTATGCATTGATCAAGCAAGGGGAAAAATTTCAATGGAACGAGGAAGCAGACAGAGCCTTCGAGAACCTCAAGCGAGCAATTTCGACACCACCGATATTGGTGGCGCCAAAAGAGAAAGAACCTCTCCTCTTGTATATTGCAGCTACACCTCAGGTGGTCAGCACGGCCCTAGTAGTCGAAAGGGAAGAAGAAGGCAAGCTTCATGGAGTTCAAAGGCCAGTATATTTCATCAGCGAAGTACTGTCGCCGTCAAAACAGCGGTACCCGCAATATCAAAAGCTAGCATATGGAGTATTCACGACAGCAAGAAAATTGCGACACTATTTTTCGGCGCACCCGATAATAGTGGTCAACGAGGCTCCCTTATCAAATATAAACAACCCAGAAGCTACGGGTCGTGTCTCCCTTTGGGGAATAGAACTTTCCCCTCGGGACATCACGTATGAAAAAAGAAAAGCAATAAAATCGCAGGTCTTACCAGATTTCATTGCAGAGTGGATGGAGCTACAAAACACGGGACCCCCAGATTTATCGAGAACTTGGACCATGAACTTTGATGGGTCCAAAAGATTGGAAGGTGCTGGAGCAGGCGTGATATTAGTATCACCTGAAGGCGACAAGTTGAAGTATGTTCTGCGGATGACGTTCCCAAACGCATCTAACAATGAAGCAGAATATGAAGCTCTCATACACGGGATGAAGATGGCGAAAGCTTGCGGTGCAACCCGTGAAAATTTTCGGCGACTCACAGTTGGTAGCACAGCAAGTCATGAACCAATGCGATGCAGTCAACGAAAGTATGATAGCATATAAAGAGGTGTACAATGAGCTGGAGAAGTTATTCGATGGTTGTGAAGTAAACCACATCAGCAGGATGAGCAACGATGAAGCCGACGTTCTGCAAACATCGGGTCACAATGCCTCGCGATTCCTCCAGGTGTGTTACGGGAAGAGATTAGCGAGAGATCAACAAAGCCAGCAAAAACAAGAAGGAGAAAAAGAGAAACCCTCGAGTATCGCCAAAGACACAGAGAAGAAGAAGAAGAGCAAGAGCTAGTCATGATGGTGCAAATTCCATGGATGCAGGTACATATCATATATCCTAAGGAAAACCATACCCGACGATCCAGTCGAAGCAAGGCGAATAATTAGGCGATCAAAAGCTTTCACTGTGGTAAAGGGGAGCATACAAACGCAGTATTTCGGGTGTGCTACAACGGTGTGTTACACCCGAAGAAGGAAGGATCATCCTAAAGGACGTGCATGAAGGAATATGCGGGCATCACGCAAGTAGCCGAGCCATTGCGGCCAAAGTCTTCAGAGCAGGATTTTATTGGCTCACAGCAATCGAGGATGCAAAGGAAATAGTGCGCACTTGCGACGCGTGTCAAAGATTTGCGGCAAGACCTCACTCACCAGCAGCGGAACTTATGCCAATCCCATTGTCTTGGCCCTTTGCTCAATGGGGTCTCGACATGGTGGGTAAATTGCACAAAGCTTCGCCAGGAGGATATGAGTACTTGCTGGTGGCTGTCGACAAATTTACCAAGTGGATAGAGGCGAAGCCAATAAATTCACCAGATGCAGCATCCGCAATAAAGTTTGTGAAGAGCATTGTCTTTCGCTTTGGAGTACCTCACAGCATCGTCACAGATAACGGCAGTAACTTTACTTCCAAGGAGTTCAAAGCATATTGTGCAGAAGTGGGCATAAAACTAAGTTTTGCGTCTGTCGCACATCCACAGACCAATGGTCAAGTCGAAAAGGCCAATGGCATCATCTGCAATGGCATCAAGAAGCGCCTGCTAGGACCTTTAGAAAAAGCTAGGCATACTTGGCCAGAGGAGCTACCAAGTGTTTTGTGGAGTATCCAAACACCAAATACGGCGACACAGGAAACGCCGTTTTTCCTGGTCCATGGAGCCGAAGCAGTCCTGCCGATAGAAATAGAGCATGATTCTCCAAGAGTCACTGAATATAATGAAGAAACCTCGAGGGAAGCCCTGGAGGACGACGTTGACGCACTTGACGAAGCTCGAGATGAAGTTTTGTCACGAGTCTCAAAATATCAACAGGACCTGAAAAACTATCACAGTCGACGATTGCGGCCAAGATCTTTCCAAGTGGGTGACCTGGTTTTACGACTCAATCAAAAAAGCCATGAAAAACTCGAGTCACCGTGGCTAGGACCATACATCGTCACAGAAGTAATAGAAGGAGGAGCATACAGAATCAAAGACAAGAAGACAGGGATTGACGAGCCAAATCCCTGGAACGTGGCACAGCTCAGGCGTTTCTACGCCTAGATGTCGAAAATATAGTCCTCCTTTGTAAAGCTACAATGTACTGAAACGCCCGCGAGTTTTCAGACGCACTCTTTTCCTTTTCGGGGCACCGAGTGGGGCCGGAAAGGTTTTTAATGAGGCGGACTCGCGGTGCTGCAATATAATAAAGATAGTGGAATTATATATCTCTTTCCCGACAAGATCAGGGGTTCTCCCCTACATGATACAATATATATATATAAACACAGTGTCGACAAACGCAAAAGAAGCATCTGGCCTTGGTAAAAATACCTCGCCAAAATAAAAAGAGATATCGACAAAATAGTGATCAACAAAAAGCTCGGGGGCTTGCACCCGCACAAAATAGTACACAATGTATATTATCTTGCCTTGGGACAACCTCGCATTATAATAAACAAAAGATATTGCAATCAAAACGCCCGGGGGCTTGGCGATAAAAATAAAAATATATAATGACTTTACAATATAGCTCGTCTATACAGGATACAAATTTCGGAATAAGTTCGTCTTCAAGGATTTCCCAATATATTGTCTATGGTTAAGCGCTCGTTATTTACAGCGCGAGTACTATGCTCAGCGTAGCTACCCTTCACGAAGAATTCGGAATCCATCCGGAGAAGTTCATCCATCATATCTTCGGCAACAGGAGTAACAATGTCATCATATTTGCCGAAGTTTCTTTTCTTCTTCGACATCTTCTCCAAGCACTTCGGGACAACTTGCCCCACGTCTAATTTCGGGTAGCAAATTTTTATCATGATCATCGCAAACCTTGCACCAGCAGCTAGTTGAGCTCGTACAAAGCCGTGGATGCGAGGAGCATCTCGAAATTTGTCCATCAACGCAGGAAGGGTCTCTGGCATCTTATTGCGAGGAAACATGGTACCATAAACCAGAGACAAAGTCCTTGTACAGAAGTCAAGATACTCGCGAACCTGAAGTGCACGATCTTGAAATCTCACGATTTGGCGGGTCCGTTCAGGTGTACCCCAAAAAGTCGACCCATGTTCACGTGCAAGCCGAAGAAGAACATTGGAACGAGCCTCGACACGTTCATCTTCAGTTGTAGTATCCAAAAAAGCACCTATTGTTTCTTAAAACAATTCAGTGGGCAATAAGGAGGCAAGCAGCAAAGGAAACGAAGAAGCGAGATAAAGACAATGAAACTTACCCGCCATATCCAAGCTAGCATCTGTTAGCAGCTGGAGCATAGAATTTTCTCGAGATGTAGCTGCGGCAGCCTCAGCAACAGCGGCGTCCTTCTCAGCTATGGCATCCTGAGCTTGTTGGAGCGCAATTTTCTCCCTTTGAGAAGATTCTCGAGACTGCTCCATAAGTATAAGCGACTGCTTCTTCACAGACTGGAGTTGTACTCGAAGTTCTTTCAATTCTTCTATCAGATCCATACTCGAAGAATCATCAAGGTTAACAGGGACAGAAGACTTCTTCGAAAGGGACGAAGGAAAAACTTCGGGAGGACCAGGAATTGACGAATAATTGTCAAAAATCAACTAAAAAATAGAAAAACGTCGACATCAATCATTGAGACAAAGTTCGACTTCCATTCATTCTTGTAGTATATACATGTCTATTACAAAAGAAGGACCTCTACAAGACCTAATCATCGCCAGGAGCATTACAGCGACAGTACCAAAAGGAGGAGATAAACTAAAACAAAGCAAAAGAATATGAAACTAGACCTCCGGCCTCGATGAGCTGGGAGTCGAGGGTGGCTTGATCCCGAGATATGCCAAGATTTTCTTCGTGTTGGGTTTGGCTGCCTTAATCAGCGACCTCCACCTCGACTGCTCTATTTGATTGGTGTCGCCAACCTTCATCCAATCAATAGTTTGTTGGCTGTCAGCAACCAGGGCAACAGTGCTTTCGACAGCAACCTTCATGTTTTCTTGGCGCATTTTCAGTCCAAGGTCTTCTGATGAATTGAAGCTCTTGGCGAGGTCAAGGAAAGTTGCGGGTTCCTCTTTCTTTGGGAAAAAATAAGGAAAAAGCCGCGACAACCCTGCTTTGGCCTGATCAATGCCTTCGCGTGCCTCTGATCCATGAACCTCGAGGAATGAAAGGGCGTCAAGAAGAGGATCATTGGCGGGTTCTTCAAGTTGAAACTCTTGAGCTGTTCTAGCTGTCAAAAAAGAAACTTATTGAGCAACAAACGAGCGCAGAGAAGGAAATACACAAAAAAATAAGTGGTACTTACCAACGAAGCGGCGACTTTGTGTCCTTAAGCGCTTAAGGATCGCCTCTTCGCGAGCAGATTGGGCAGCTATGTGATCGCTCAGTGAAGTTTCAGCGGTGTGAAGCCTTTTTCTAAGATCTTCGACACCAGCAGCGTCAGCCTTGGCCTTGTCAGCTTCTGCTCTAGCTTCAGTAGCATCCAATTCGGCCTTTTTGCGAGCCTTTTCACTATGCTCTAATTGTTGAGCAAATGTGTTGGCACGTTCATTGGCCTCCACCAGTTTTTCTGGCAAAGAAGAAAAATATAGTTAAAAACTTCGACAACAAAGGAGCAAAAGGGCAGAGGCAAAAAGAAGTGGCAAAACATTACCTTCAGTTTTATTAGCATATTCACGGTACCCAACAAATTGGGCACCGATGCGAAGAAGATCCTTGATCATAGGCTGTTAAAAAAAAAGAGGACAAAGAGAAAATGGGGGTATGAGAAAAATATGATGATACACAGAAGTAAACAGAGAAAACATAAACAATGACAAAAAAGTGAAGAACTTACATCCTCCATGAGAAGGTTCGAGGAGCTACTCAATTGGAGAGTAGGTTCCGCGATAATCTCCGTCCTTGCCCTTTTCGGTGAAGAGGCTCGGGGGCTTGACGGAGGAGTCGCAGTGCCGACATTTTGTCGAGGAGGCGACGTTTCTTCCCCTTCGACTGGCGTTTCCGAGGCGACTAATGTATGTGACGTACTCGTTCGAGTAGTCACATCAACAGTTGGTACCACTTCTTCATCATCACTACGAGCACAAGTCGACAATATAAAGGCAAGATAGACAAAAAATCTTCAAAGTAAAAAAAGGAGATGGTACTTACGAACTGATGAGAGTTCCGAGGTATGGATCATAAGCTGACTTCGGATGAGAAGGAACAGCTTCTTCGGGTTTGGAGGTGCCGGAAGTTTCGGCGTCATCCCTTTTCCTTTTGTTCTTTGGGGAAACAGCAGGAGGAAGGGATTGCGTCGACTCGCTGGCTTCAGATTCAACTTCCTTTTCATGGGAAGCCGCAGATTTGTGAGAACCTGCGACTTCACTTTCATGAAGAGAAGAACCTTGATTGTCTTCGGCAACGATAGCTTGTTCTTCGACTTCTCCATCCTCAGGAAGGGGAGGAAGAGAAGACATAGTAGGATGGTTCTGCAAAAATAGCGACAAAGGAAAAATTAGC
This sequence comes from Lolium multiflorum, assembly GCA_030979885.1. Classification (NCBI taxonomy): domain Eukaryota; kingdom Viridiplantae; phylum Streptophyta; class Magnoliopsida; order Poales; family Poaceae; genus Lolium; species Lolium multiflorum. The sequence continues at coordinate 284,270,453 of CM061750.1, forward strand.
GAGATATCAATACAGTGAGATGCAGGGAACATTTGGAACAAGATAAAAATTCGAGAAGACAAAATACCTCGGGGAGAGGATTGGTGGAGCTGTATGGTTCCACGCGGCAGGAGGAAGGAACAGGATCTTTCTTGTTTAAACGGGAAATTCTTCGAATCAGCTTCTCCAAGTCCTTTGCAGAAAGATCACTGGAGAGCCTATTGGCGTCGTTTCCACCAGTATATGTCCAAAGGGGATTTTTGCGAGCCTGAAGAGGCTGCACTCTAATTCTAAGAAAGTAGGCAGTGATTTGAACACCAGATAGCTCTTTGCCTCGAGTATTTTGAAGCTGACGAATACGAGACATAAGTGCTTCTGTCGCCTTTTTCTCTTCTTCGGAAGCTTCAGCATCCCAGGAGCGGCGGCGCTGAATTTTGGCATTTCCGTCGAAGGGGATTATGTTGTGTTCCACAGAGTTGGCACTTTCTTCGTGAATGTAGAGCCACTTTTTGCGCCACCCTTGGACAGAATCAGGAAATTTGACGTCGAAGTAATCAACGTCAGTTCGGACACAGATAACAACGCCGCCTATGTTATAAGTGGCATTGCGGGAGGCATTGCGGCGGAGAAGGAAAATACGTTTCCAAAGAGCCCAGTTAGGAGGGATTCCAAGGAAACATTCGCACAGCGTGATAAAAATGGAAATGTGGAGGATGGAATTGGGGGTCAATTGGTGCAGTTGAATCCCATAAACAAAAAGAAGGCCGCGGAGGAAATCGTGAATTGGGGCAGAAAGGCCGCGGATGAGGTGATCAACGAAACTAACCCGGTACTCCATTGGAGGGTTGGGGTAGCTTTCTTCGCTGGGAAAGCGGATGGCATCTTCTTTCTTCATCAGGCCAAGCTTCTTCATCATGTTGAGGTCTTGGTTGGAGATTTTAGATCTCTCCCATTCAAGATCTTCGGCGGCCATCTCGGATTCTGGAGTGCTGTGGCGCGTGAGTCGCGTGCGTGGTGGCATCAACGGCAGGGGACAAAGCAATGCTTGGGCGTGCGGAAGATCAAACAGAGTTGGGCGCAGGGGAAGTTTTTGCAGAGGGGAACAGATGTGCGGCGCAAGCGAAGGACTGGACCGAGGTTGAAGAAAGGTTTATATAGGATTCGGACGAAGCAGTGCACCGTTGGATGAAGAAATCGTGTGGTGAAAAAGGATCTCGTAGATACAAGGGTAAAAAGGTATTTTTACTGGGAAGGAATGGAACAGGCATTACCGTACGTGCGCCAGGAAAAGCGGAGGACGTGTGTCCCCCACTTGCACGACGTGTCAATGTGGTGGGAACAATGGACCCACAAGGCAGAAAAAATCCCAATTATTGATAGAGATGAAGAGAATTTGACAAAGGAAAATATGTCGACAAGAAAAATAAAAAGAGAATGGCGACAGGGTAAATCATTTGAATACTTTTGGAGCCTTTGATCAAATACAAGTTTTTGCCCAAACGCTCGGGGGCTACTTTGGAAAAATAGAAAATTTCGACTATGACAAGATAGAAAAGGCGAGAGCCTATGACCAAATGCAAGCAGTTGTTCATAGCCTCGGGGGCTACTCCCATCGGGAGCGCTGGTCGCGCACCCGATAAATATAAAATTGTCGAGAAAGATTATCAATAGAGCGGCAACGGATACTAATCTGTGGAGCCTACACCCAAGCACAAGTTCTTGGATGTAGCCTCGGGGCTACTCCCATCGGGAACGCTGTTCGCGTGCCCGATGAGTTTTATCAAAATAAACAGTGAGTATATTTCGAGTTACAAAGATAACTCTACATATACTCCCATCGGAAGACAAAATAAGTCATCAAATATGACTCGATAAAATGTGCTATTCCAAAGGCGAAAAGCACTCGACAATATATTCTCAGAACGCCAAAGTTGCGATCAATTTCTGAATGCCGCAAATTTGCGAAGGTAAGACCCCAGATCCGTTCTGCGGGCGTGGCATCGCCAAATGCGCTCTGCTACTTTTATCCGTATCAACAGATACGAAGAAAAATCCTAACGGACGCGTTAGGTACCCGATAAATTTGACTGGGACTCGACAGAATGGTAAGACCTTAAGCGGCACCTGTCGAAGTTTACACCAGTATCCCGAGATCATGTCCAGGGACGTGATCTTGAAGTAGGTTTTGCGGATTGCCACTAGAGCAGTTAACTAGTACCTGATCCGTCAGATGAACTAGCCCCAACTACCGTTATCCCTGTACAATATAGAATTTTATGTGAAGAAGCATAAATAAAAGCTCTCGAAAAAATATAAACAGATGAGATTTCCCTTGACTCTACGATTCAAGCAAAATCTCGGGGGCTACTGACATAGGCATCCCAAATGGGCCTGCCGAAGATAGTACCCGGAGTTTACTGAAGGCCCACTACCCGAAGAATAAGAAGATTCGAGAGTCCAAGATATATTAAGGAAAGCTAGAGTTGTAATAGGAAGAGTTATTTGTAATCTGGCGGGATGAGTTAGAAACCGTCCCGGACTCTGTAACTTGTACAAAACGAAACCCTCGGCTCCACCTCCTATATAAGGGGGAGGACAAAGAAAGGATCGAATCTATTGTCAACATAACCCTAGTTTTCATAATCGTCGAGTACTTTTCGCCTAAACCTTCAAGAGAACTAGCTCTAGCAAGAACCCTAGTCCATTTATCAGCAAAACCTCAGACACTATCATAGCCGGAAGGTTAATCCAAGAGTGTTCCGAGAAGGGGACCTGGTGCTACGCCTGGTGCAGCGCACTGAAGGCCGGCACAAACTTTCCCCTCCATGGGAAGGACCTTTCATTGTGAGCAAGGCTCTCCACAATGATGCCTATTACCTAATTGATGCACAGGAATGGAAGAAAGGAAAGGCGGACAAGTCAGGAGAGGAGACCAAACGCCCATGGAATGTAGCTTTGTTGCGTCCTTTCTACTCTTGAAGTGGTGCTGTAAGAGTTCCTTTTTTGTACCTTAATTGCTATGAATAAAAAGATGTCGGAACCTCGAATGAATCTCGGGGACTTGCCTTATTAAGTTGCATGAAACATGTTTATTTTTTCTGTTGCCGGTTGCTTATTGAATGTTTTTTCTTTCCGGTTTAGTAATGTGCTAGACCATACCGGAATCTTCGACTCTGCTGTTGTCCATAACTTGGCTTCATGGCAAGCAAGATAAACCGGTAGGGGACAAGCACATGAACTGCGGAAAGGGAGAGCAGGAAAGAACAATCCGGAAAAGTTTAACTAACCCCGGTTATACCGGTTTTTTGCAAAAATTTCGAGTTATTTCTAAGTTCAAGAAAATGCTTGCTTGGTGAAAGAACTTTGTGCTCATACGCCAAAAATGCCCAGAGAAGGTAGGCAGAGCCAAGGCAAAAGAGCCAAGTGTGCATCAATTGGATGCGGAAACAATTTCGGAATCATTGCAGTGCAAGAAAAAGCAAATCAACAAGCAAATATCTTAAGTCAAACGTAACTTAATAAGTTAACCGGTACAGCTTACCGGCATAAAAGTTGCAGCACAAACCAAAAGGTTAAGTCTTATCTTACATCATAAACCCCGGCATACCGGGGTAGAATTTAACAAGTTTTATGACAAGTAATCAGGGACAGGTGATATCTATGACAAGGTCAGGCAGCAGGGGCTTCCGGGGGAGCAGCGCCGGCATCAGGAGTTGGCGGTGGCACGTCCTCGCCTTCATCTTCCTCCTCCTCGCTCAGATAATCTTTGACATCTTCAGGAGGGGGGATGAAGGTGCGCATGTCGGCATACTCCGCGATGTGGTACGCACGGTCCTGCCGCTTAGCGGTAAGAACCGGATCCACATCAGTGGGAGCACCTTCACGCACGCCGATGAAGGCATCCAGGTCCAGCTCCGGATACCAGGAGCAGGCGATGCGGAGCGCGGAGTCCGCTCCGGCGCGGGCAGCAGAGCACTGCCACTCCCGGATCCTTCTGCAGGCGCCTTTTAACCGGTCGCTGATGAGGGAGAAGGTATCCGGCACCGCTTCACCAGGCCAAAGGGTCTTGAAAAGCTGGGAGGCTACTTCAGGGATGTCGGAAAGGTTCCGATCCACCGAGCGCATGTGGGAGATCCGCGCGCTTAGAGCAACCAAGTGATCGTAGGGATCCCAAGGTGCACCCAAGTTGTCGCCGGCCTGCTTTGCCCGGTGCTCCGCAACCTTCTTGATAGCGTGAGCCTGGGAGTCCGGAAAGAGCCCTGCGAGACAAACAAAAGCTAAGTATATGATACCGGAACGAGTAAGCTTGTAAGCAGAAACCGGAAAAGAGAAAAGGAGAAACTTACGGAGGGCAAGCGCGTCAGTCCGCGTGACCAGAAGGTCGTACTCCTTCTGTTCCGCTTTCAGCCGCGCAACCTCGCTCTCGGCTGCTTTCTGGGCCTTCCTGGCCTCCTCCGCGGCAGCTTTGTGCGCTTTGGCGGCCTTGCCCTCGGCTGCTTTTAGCGCCTTGGCGCCCTCCTCCAGCTCTGCCTGCAACACCACATTGGCATTGCCGGCATCCTCCAGCGCCTCGTTTAGCCTGGCCTCCGCGGCAGCTTCGGCGGCCTTCAGCTCCTCAGCGTACCGGACTCCGGCCTGCATAGCCTGGTCCTTGAGCTCTCTGGAGATCTCCTTTTGGGCGTCCAAGGCCTCCTGGTGATCCCGGATGAGCTGCTCCTTTTCAGCTAAGAGCCGGAAGAGAAGATATTAGCAAAACACAAAGGCAAGTGAGAAGCAAGTCAACCGGAAAGATAGAAGTTGTACCTTGGAGTTTGGCAACCTGGTCCTTGAGGGCCTCAATGGAGGCTTCCGGGATAGCTGTTGTGCAAAAAACTTGTAAGTCACAAAGAAAAGAAAAACCTTCCGGTGAAAAGATGTCGGAGGTGCGAGAAGTTACCTAGGCACTTGCTGTGCGCCTCAGCAAGGCTCCGGTGCTCCCATAGAAGCTCCTCAAAGAGGGCTTTCCGGGCGTCGGCCGTGCTCTGTTTAAGGAAATGATGTTAGTGAAGAACAAAGGATTTTAACCCGAAACTCGGGGACTGGTAATGCCGGTTTCGTGCATTTCTAGTAAGTTTCACGCTAAGAGCAAGCTCTCAACCCAAAACTCGGGGACTGGGAGTTTGCGGCATCTTTAAAAAGAAAGTTTTGCGCTAAGAGCAAGCTCTCAACCCAAAACTCGGGGACTGGGAGTTCGCGGTTTACTAAGAGAAAGATGCCGGTTTCGGAAGTTCTTTAAAAAGGAAGTTTCGCGCTCAGAGTTGCACTCTAAACCCAAAACTCGGGGACTGGGAGGATAGACAAGATCCGGAAAAGAGGAAAACCGGCATCAAGAAAATTTACAAGAGAGTTGATAGAACTTACCACCACGTTGGCGGTGGCGTCGTACCACGCGCTGTCGAACTCCTTCACGGCACGCTTGAGGCGCGTGAAGTGTTCTTCAGTAGAGCGAGGGCCGGCAGGATCTGGCGCCGGGAGGCGGTCCTTCCCCAAGCCGCGGGTAGCTGCGGAGATGTCCGCAGCGTTCCAGCGCTGGGCGTAAGGAAGGAGAGGCCCCAAGTCTTGGCCTCCGCGCTTAAGCTCAACGATCCGGCCCAAGAGGCCGGAAGGTTTGTCTTGAACCGCCATGGCGGCAGGCCCGGTGTGCAGCACTAAGGGCTGCGAACCGCTTGAGGCGCTGCCGTCCGTAGCTTTCCGCGCGACGCCCCCGGCTGGCGGCGGCTTAGGCGCGGTCGCGGGAGCTTCTTGGGTCGGTGGAGGCGTTGGCGTGGGCCCGGTTGCCTCAGGAGCAGAGGTTTCCGGTGGCGGCGGCGGTGCTGAAGTTTCCGGCGCGGAAGCTTCCGGCGCGGTCTTGGAGGAAGTTTTCTTCCTTTTCTTCTTCTCGAGGACGGGAGGAACAGAGGGTTCCGCCCGCCCGGCAGGGTCTTTTCCGGCGCCCATGTTGCTGGCGCCGGTGTCTTGGGTCTCTGGAGGGGAGGCAAGGTCCTCCTCCGCGCGGGGATCTGGCGGTGTAGGGGCCGCGCGCCCCGAACTTGTTGTGCCCCCAGAGGGGAGGCAGAGGTGTTGCCGGCACCAGATGGTGCCGGGCTGGAGTGAGGAGGAGGAGTCGAGGTCCTGGCCGAGCCGGCAGAGCCCTCAGGCCTGGGGCCAAGCTTGAGCGCGGGGCTGAAAGAAAGAAAAGAAAAAAAGTTGGGAAAAAAGCAACCGGAAAAGAACTTGGTGAAAACAGAACAAGCAGAAAAAAGAAGCCTTACCCGGTGGCCGTCGGCATCTGCTTGCCCTTGCGGCGCCTCATGGCAACGACCTTACCCGCGACGGGCTCGGTCCGGAAGCGTTTGGCGGGAGGAGCTTGGCTTGAGCCGGCATCAGAGGCCGGCGTCTTGTTCTTCTGGCCCTGGGCCATGAGTTTGTCCACAAACTCCTTGCCTGCCTCGGCCTGCAGCGGCGCCACGTGCTCATGGACCTGTGGGTTGAGGTTGGCTGAGGGCACATCTACAGAAGAACAATAGCAAAAGAGTATGAGAGGAATGAAAGAAAAGCTACCTCAAGAATGGTCAATTCATCGGACGAACCGGAAGGTTCCGGCGGAGCTTTGCCAAGACGCGCGGCTGGAGTCCGGCCCATCTTCAAGTCCTTCCAAAAGATGACGGGGTCGGGGTCAAACTTGTCGAGACCGCGCTTCCGGCAACGGCCGCGCTTGTCGGATTCGATGCCGGGGAAACGGTCCTTGGCCTGAAAGAACAAAAAAGAAAGAAGGTTAGCCGCAATAAAAGCTTCCGGAGAACCGACCCGAGTTGTGTAAATTCTTACTTCTTGGGTCGGAGGGTTAGTAGAGCTAAGAGGCCGGAGGCCCCATTCCCAGTCTTCCGGCATGGAGGTCTGGCAGATCTGCCTGGCCTTGAGGACGACGTCCTTCTTGCTGAGAGGGAGGCCGGTGATCTTGGTAGGATCGCCGGGACCATACATCTCGCACATCTTGTGGGCGCGGCGCTTAAGAGGAAGCACCCGGCGTGAGATGAAGGTGCGGATGATGTCGTCAGAGCAGAGGTTGGTGTCCTTCATGCGCTGTTTCATGAAGCGTATAATCCGGTTTGTCTCGTTGTGAGACTCCTTCGGATTATAGCTCCAGTTAGTCTTGGTGGGCGGCGCCGGATCAAAAGGCAGATCAATGAGATCCGCGGCGCCGTTGTTCCTAACATAGAAGAAGGTCCCTTGCCATGACCGGCATGACTCGAGACCGGAGAATTTGAAGAAGGGGCTCGCTTGACGAGAGCCAATGATGCAGGACCCGCATTGAACGGGGGGTTTGGGTTTCGGAATGTCTAAGCCCTGAACGGAATTAATCCGAAGGGCGAAGAATCGAGCAAACGTCTCGCGAGTGGGACGGATGCCGATGTATGCCTCCATGAAGGTGACATAGCAAGAAAGGTAGAAGATGGCGTTGCCGGGAAGATGGTGAGGTTGGAGTTTGTAGAAATCGAGAAAATCTCGGAAAAAGGAAGAGACGGGAAGGCCGAAGCCGCGCTCAAAGTGAGCGAGAAAGACAACACGTTCACCGGGTTCGAGCACCGGTTCGATCTCGTCGCCGGGAATCCGGCAGGTTACTCCTTCCGGAATCCTCCGGGACCGGTACAACCAGTCAATCTCGTACTGGCTAACGCTGGAGCCCATCCAGGCTCCGCGGGTGACCTCGGAAAGATCGGTGCCGGAAGCTTGGCTAGAGCTTCCGGCATCTTGTTCTTGGGAGCTGTCGGTTTCCATCTGCGCGAGATCTGCGCTGACCCCGTCAGATGCGGGATCTTCCGGGTTACTGGAGGAAGAGGTGGAAGCGTATTGTTCGGAAGACATTCGGATTCGAGAAGTTTTCGGTATCTACTCGGAAAAAACAGATTCCCCAAGAACTACCCCCGCGAGAAGATCTACGAAAGACAGAAAAAGCAAAGAAAAGGAAAGAATAAATATGCTTTCAACCCAAGATCTGAACTGTGAGCAAAAGAGGAGTAAACGTGAATAAGGCCTAACCTGGGGCGGCAGAGTCGCACAGGGAAGTGACCGCCGGCGTTGAGGGGGGCGTAGAGGTCCGTCGACGGTGAGGGCGGAGAAGAACTTGAAGAAACCTCAATGTCGCGGCAGAGAAGAAGGCGCCGCGGAAGTTTTTCCCGCGGAGAAGTCCGGCGGCGTCCGGCGGCGCGCTCGTGAGGGTTTGCTGGGCGGCGGAACTCGAGCGAGCAAAGGAGCGGCGGAGGCGTACGAGCAAGGAGCAGTACTGCGCGAGCGAATGGGGAATGCGAAGAAGAGGAAGGAGAAGGGACGGTTTGACCTTATAAAGAAAAAGAAGTGGGCTAAAAACCGCCGAACCGTAGCGGTTCAGCCGTGGGCCGCGACGGTTCGCCTCGCGTGTAGCCACGTGGCGCGAAGATACACGCGCGGAAGAAAAGGGCCACAGGGAGGCACACACGATCCGGAGAAGTGGTTGGGATCCGATGCGGGTCAATTAATGCGCGCGCGGAAGCCGAACGGAAGTGACTACTGACACTGGCGCGACAGTCACAGTGCGCATGTCTCTGTCAGGCGCGGGACCCGATATATTCTCGACTTCGCCGAGGAAGTATTTAATGACTAAGAAGCCGGAAGATAAGCAGCCGGAGAATGCCTTGCAAAGAGAGAAGGCATGAGTCCGGGCAAAGATGCCGGAACCAAGTTGAGCACCGGACTGATTAAACCGGTATACAAAAACGTGAGAACCTGGCATGGTCTGTTGGATAGAATCCACCAGACTATACCAGCTTCGGGGACTAATGTTGGGGGGATGACCCCCGGTATGCCAAAGGCATGCCAAACCGGATGGTCTTATCCATCAAGGTACCGGTTTAATATTTATACCGGAGCTCAAAGATAGGAGTTTGGCTAAGTAAGCTAAGCCGGTATCCCCAAGAGGGGTATACCGGAACCAGGAAGGAAAGATACCGGAGCGCCGGAAGGAAGAACATGTCGGATAGCTGGTCAAAGATTCCGTCAGGAGCTAAAAGACAAGGATGAGCTAAGCAAAGTAGCTTTAAACGAAGGCCTGAAGACAAAGAAGAGGATGACGGCCAAAGAAGCCGGAGGACGTCAGCCTCCCTGTTTAAAGAAGACCCCGGTGTCATCTATGATTAAAGTAGCTTTATAAAGTATCTTTGTAAAGTAGTTTGTCTAGTCAAAGATCCCATTAGGGTTTCTTGTCCTGTAAGCCACCCTCTCCCCTATATAAGGAGAGGGGGCAGCCTCTTTCATACGCGCGTGACATTAGAGACAGAACCTTGTAACCTCAAACCTGTAACCTGTTGAGATCAATATACATGGTTATCTAGAGCGAGTTCATCCTTGTGTCTTTCTTCTTCTACCTCTGGTCTTGGCCAAGTTCTTGAGGAAAGCATCCGGAAGTTCGTCCATCTAGTCACAAACCCTCCCCCGAATCCTCTAGCGTCCATTCGGCCCCAAGATAAGCCATCCTATGGCATCTGTTTGTTCCCCACGACGACAGCCAAAAAGGCAGATTAAAGGCTTAATCGCCTGCCTGCAGGTCAGAGCCTAACCAGATACTACTCCTAGTCCTCCACGCTAAGGAAAGTAATTATTCTTGAGTATTCCTATCATTCGAGGGCTTAACCTTTACCAAAGGCAGCTAAAGCCTAAAGGCATCCGGGTCTTGCTGCTTTGCGCTGCCGATCAAGTTAATTAGTGGGGTGAGAGGCGGGCTTTTACGCATACGACTTCCATGTCCTACAAGTTTTCCTTTTGACTCACCGGCTGCCTTTGATTTGTTTCCTCCACTCTTAACAAACCGGCCGATATATAACACTAGTCTATTGGTTGATTGAGTAACTCAAGGGACCAACCACACGCACGATGGATGGATGGATGGATCGCTTTAGACCTTTAATCCGTCGCTTCCCTTTTGATCATCTCCCTAGCTACCTAGCTTCCTGTCTTGGTTAAAGTGGTAAAGGCTGATTAGAGAAGAGAACGGCTGAACGGGGCCAGGGAGATAGCATGCAGCGTGTGGAGTAGTAAACAAGTTGTAGCCAAATCTTCCACTTTGTGAGCTTCAGATTTGGTCTGCACATAGAGGCGGGCATGCGTTCGTGCCCGCCCCGCCTGCCCGATTCTACTTGTTTTCTTAGAGCAACTGTAGCGAAGATCCGGGGAGACTTGGCTCAGCATATACCAGGACATCAGCATCGATGGGATGACTAACAGTAAAATGGGGCTTGCTATCCACCAGTTCGTAGCAGATCCTGTAAATTGTGATCGGTAAAAATGCGAGTATGGATCGTCGGTAAACATTTTTTTCTTCGAAATGGGAGATGTCCTGGCCTCTATATCAGTTGATGCACATAGACTTTTTCATTTACTCCACCGTATCAAAAGTTCAAGAGTTTTACAATCATGGATCAGATAAGGTTGAGACATGTATCAACCGTCTAAAGATGAAAAGCAACATATAGCTATTCATTTTACAGTCTATTAATATGACACCACCTAGTAGCCTGAAAAAACAAGTCTTGCGTAACCGTTAGCAGACGGTTGCATCTAGTAACCATAAGCTCCCGTTGATCGCCGGTAAACATGATTTCTACGCTTGGGCGGGTTGCGGCCGACATGATCCTGTAAAATAAAAATGTAAAACATTCGTATATTTTGTTTTACATTTTCGGTTTGCTGGATCTGATCGGCCGCGGCGGAAAGCAAAACAAAACAGTAAACAACAAATTCGATAATATGAAATCAAATTAAACAAAACAAATGAATGTTTTGAACATCACCACACACAATAATCATCTAAATTACAATATTCTCCAAATTACATTACAATAGCAATTCAAATCAAATAATTAAACAAATAATGAATGGTTTTGATTAAATAATTGTTCTCCTCACACACAAATAAATAGAAAATGAAATGAAATGTAGGGGCATCATTTTCAGCAATGTATCTGCCACTAGTGCTCGATAAGATCAAGGTTGAGCTGGGTATGTGTGGTTGAATCTTAAATTTGGTGATGCGTCTCAACAAATGCTTGAATGCAATAGGGGTTTTATTTACGTTCCACGCGGCTATCAACATTGTTAGAGCATCTCTAACACAGACTGAACTCGCCAAAACTGAAAACGGTGAGTCCAGTCTCCCGAAAACGATGGTTCGGTCGATTTTGGTGTTCACGCAGAATAGGACCTGTAATACGAACCGGAAAAAAAATTAAAATTTCACAGGAGAATTCGGCGATGGAATTGCGAAACGTGGATAGTTCGTTGAAAATTCGGCCCGGGGGGGGGGCTGTGCGGCGGGGACGGGAATGCGGAGAAGTTGAGGCGGCGGATGACGACGTGCGGCCTATTCCAGGTCGAGCTCGACGATTTCGAGCTTCACACGGTGGACGCGTGCCTCCCTGTACACCGCCTCGTACTCGCGGATCTGGCGGACGGCGTCGGCCTCCTCCCGGCGGAACCTTGCGCGTGCCTCCGCCTCGGAGACGCGGCCTGCTGGATCACGGCCTCCTCCTGGTCGTCGTGGACGTAGTCGCCGGGGGAGAGATGCAGTGGAGCAACGTCCTCCGAGCTGCTCTCGTAGACCAGGGAAAGAGGAGGGCGGCATGACCTGCCGGAGGAGGAGCCCTCGCCGCCATTTGCGTAGCGGGCGAGCTTCCCCGGGGGCGTGAGCCCCCAGTTCGTCCACCTCCAGGCGCTTGATACGTCTCCAACGTATCTATAATTTCTGATGTTCCATGCTAGTTTTATGACAATACCTACATGTTTTGTTCACACTTTATGATGTTTTAATGCATTTTCCGGAACTAACCTATTAACAAGATGCCGAAGTGCCGTTCTGTTTTCTGCTGTTTTTGGTTCAGAGAAATCCTACAAAGGAAATATTCTCGGAATTGGGCGAAATCAACGCCCAAGATATTATTTTTCCCGGAAGCTTCAGAGACGAGAGAGGCGCCGGAGGGGAGCCGGGGGCCCACCCCATAGGGCGGGCGCGGCCTAGACCTGGGCGCGCCCACCTATGGTGTGGCCCCACCAGGCCCCCTCCGAGGCTGCCCTTCTATATAAGTCTCCGTCGCGAAAACCCTAAAGAGATAAGCCACGATACGAGAAAAGTTCCGAACCGCCGCCATCGCGGAAGCCAAGATTCGGGGGGACAGTCTCTGTTCCGCACACGCCCCGGGACGCGGAAGGCATCTCCATCGACACCACCGCCATCTCCATCAACGTTGTTGTCTCCCATGATGAGGAGGGAGTAGTTCTCCTCCGAGCCTAAGGGTTGTACCGGTAGCTATATGGTTAATCTCTCTCTCATGTACTCCAATACAATGATCTCATGAATTGCATTGCATAATTGAGATCCATATGATGAGCTTTGTATCGCTATTAGTCTATGTGCTACTCATGTGATGTTATTAAAGTAGTCTATTCCTCCTTCATGGTGTAATGGTGACAGTGTGTGCATCGTGTAGTTCTTGGCGTAGGTTATGATCATAATCTCTTGTAGGTTATGGAGTTAATTATTACTATGATAGTATTGATGTGATCTATTCCCCTTCATAGTGTAATGGTGACAGTGTGTATGCTATGTTAGTACTCGGTTTAAATTGCAAAGATCTATTATGCTCTAAGGTTACTTAAATATGAATGCTGAATGTTGTGGCGCTTGTTAACTTCGGCTTGAGGGAGCTCTTGTAGCCCTACACAATGAATGGTGTTTGTTATCAAACAAGAGCATATGTAGCACAAGTGAGGAGAAGTTATTTATTTATTATGTGATCAATGTTGAGAGTGTCCACTAGTGAAAGTATGATCCCTAGGCCTTGTTTCCAATACTGCAAACACCGCTTACTTACTGTTCTACTGCATGTTTACTCGCTGCCATATTTATTTCAGATTGTTATTACCACTCATATTCATCTATACCACGTGTTTTACTATCTCTTCGCCGAACTAGTGCACCTATACATCTGACAAGTGTATTGGGTGTGTTGGGGACACAAGAGACTTCTTGTATCTTAATTGCAGGGTTGAGAGGACTATCTTTGACCTCTACCTCCCTGAGTTCGGTAAACCTTGGGTGATTCACTTAAGGGAAACTTGCTGTTGTTCTACAAACCTCTGGTCTTGGAGGCCCAACACTGTCTACAAGAATAGAAGCACACGAAGACATCCGCTGCACTTGCGCGCGCCCTCGGACATGTTCCACTTCCGGCGCTAGTCCTCCGAGCGGAAAATGGGGGGACACGACGGCGAGTCTCCGCCGCCCATCCAACCACCTCCCCTCGCGGAGCTTCCGCAGCAAGCCATGGCGTCGATGGGGAGGTGGATGAATTGCTCATCGGAGCTGGGTGGCGGAAGATGACGGAAGCGGCAGAGGGAAGTAGGGTTTGGAGACCGGACTCCCCTCTGTGTCACATTTTAATAGGGGCGCACGTCGCATTTCTCGGGCCTCCAAACCCAGTTTACGGGCCAGGCCACGAGTTCAGGCTCTGGTCTAGGCCACTTTCGACCCGAATCCGTAAACTGGCCGGAAAAGTTCAGTTCCGGTGGGGTTTTCAGGTTTTGTTAGAGATGATCTTAGAGAAAAAACTCCAAGTCTAACACTATTCCATCTTCGATGATCATGTTGTGAAGAATCACACAACATGTTATCATGTTGTTGAGGGTTCTTTTTGTCCCAAATGCAAGCTGGACCCGGACAATTGCAAACCGAGCTTGTGATACGTGCATTTTATATCATCATTTTATAACTCATATTATCATATTAGAATGATTATTGGCAATGTTATATCATTGTTTTTGCATGTTTCAGATGATTTATGGGACTTTCATACGAAGTCCCTATTTTTTTGTATTTAATTTCTGGGAGGCAGAAAACCTCCTTTTTCTTGTTTTTAATGTTTCAGGAGCTATAGGGACCCAAATGGAAAAAAAGGAAAATTGTACAGTTGGTTTTTCATCGGGAGAACACCAGAGGGAAAAGATCGAAGGAAGAAGAGCCACGGGGGCCGAAAGGGGGTGGCCCACGTAGCCAAGGAATCTGGCCATGTGGGACCCACCATCTGGTGCCTCGGGCACTTCCTCGCTCGGGGCTATTTAACACGCCTCCGTCTCGCCCAAAAAAGTAACGCCCTAATTTTCCCGAGACCATCCGAGGCCGCGGTGGTGCCGAAACTCCTGATTCCCTCCGAGGGGGGGTTAGATCTTGCTGCTCCGAAGCTCTGGAGAAGGGGGAAAATCATCACCTCTCCTCCTTGGCATGGGAGGAGGCCTCTCCATAATCACCATCATCAAGACCAGCACCATCTCCATCGTCATATCCGTGATCCACTCCGTCACCCTCGTAGTTTGAGAGTTGTTATACCCTAGATACTTGTTTTGTGATCCTATTCATGTTTGTAATTGAGCACTTGTCATTATTTGGAGGTGAAGTTATATTTTTCAGATTGTGTTTTACCACTTATGCCACTGAATATGATCATGATGTTTGCACGTTGTGAGTAGTTCCCGTATGTTCCTGAGGGAATAGGATGAATTGGCAATGATTTATATATAACATGTGTTGGTATTTTGTCTAGTGTTTATCTTTTTATGTGATTCTATGATGGTGTTGTGTGAATGTCGTTTTGCTTCACTATATGGGCTCATAGGGAGAACATTGTAGTGTAATGGACTGAGGGAGACTTGGGAGGACATGTAAACCTAAGACCGAGTCAAGAAGTTACTCTTATGGGGTATTAGTACTGGGGACCTTGGAGTGTAATTCTATGGTGGGACTTTATGTCTTAATAACTCTTGTGCAGTCATTTACTTGGCCATAAGATCCATCATAAGGGGTTTAGTTTATTTATTTAGGTATACCTAATAATGGCTTCGTCCAAAGAAGATTAAAACTTGACAAGATATTCAACGTGTTATTTTAGAAATCTCTATGCCATGCAAAATCCATGCAGTCCTCAGGAACGTTTGCAACATATAAGATACACATCACTTGAGCTTGTCCTCTTGCCACATAGAGGATTGGGCTTTTCTCTCATTGAGAGCTTTCAACTGTCACTATTTATTTCCTGCATTTTTATTCTCTTTGCAACTATACAAGCAAAAATTCCAAAAACACTTGCATCTTTTATTGTTTTATTTATCACTCTTGCTAACCAATACCTTCATCTCCTCGTGGGTTAGACAACCTTTTCTAATCGAAAGGTACTACAATTGATCTCCTGCACTTGGGAGTCATCAAGATACTTTTCTAGCGCCGTTTTCGGGGAGCGTAGCGCTATTGGTAAGAAGTTTGGTAAGGAAACTGGAAGGTGAATTTTATTTGCTGTTATCTTATTGTTAGTATGGCTTTGATGAATCATCATTATTTGCAACTTGCTTTATATGAAAGTGCTTATGCTATCACTCCAAAAGTGGTAGAAATTACTGTGCCAGAGATACCGAAGGTGGGATTTAAAATTCCCATTTGTCATTTTAAAAGGGTTATGAAGAATTTATTTTCTAGAGATGGAACTAAGTCTGCACGTGAACACGTGGAGACAATTGAGGACATATGTGGTTTATTTAGGCTTCCTGGTATTTCTGAGGATCGGGTAAAAATGAAGCTATTATATTTGTCTTTATCTGGTAATGCGCGTACTTGGTTCACGTCTTTGGATGAAGAAGTCAATATTGAATGGGGTGTTTTGAGGAAGGTCTTCTTTCTTAAATATTTTACTCCTAAAGAAGCTTATGAGGAACATTTGCTATATATTTAATTTTTGGCCACATCTGGGATAGAGTATTACTCAAGCTTGGGGAGATTAAAGGAGCTCCTTCGCAAGAACCCTTGTCATGATCTTACAAGGAAAATTATATTAATAAACTTTTGTGTGAGGCTACCGAGAAAACATAAGGGATTTCTGGATAATTCGTCTGGTGGAAGTTTTACAAATAATACTGAAGAAGAAGCATGGAATTTATCCGAGACTATTGCTGAGAATACTAGTAATTGGGATCTTGACAAAGGTAATGAACCCTATTTAGACTATAAATATTCATGTGTAGAGAATATCTCTACTTCTATTTTGTTTAAGAATCTGAGTGTGATACGTCTCAAACGTATCTATAATTTCTTATGTTCCATGCTACTTTTATGACAATACTTGAATGTTTTATACATACTTTTCAACATTATTATACATTTTCCGGCACTAACCTATTAACAAGATGCCGAAGTGCCAGTTGTTGTTTTCTGCTGTTTTGGTTTTAGAAATCCTAGTAAGGAAATATTCTCGGAATTGGACGAAATCAACGCCCAGGGTCCTATTTTTGCACGAAGCTTCCAGAAGACCGAAAGGGAAACGAAGTGGGGCCACGAGGCGGCTACACCAGGGCGGCGCGGCCCTGGCCGCACCGGACCTAGTGTGTGGGCCTCGCGTCGCTCCACGACCTACCCTTCCGCCTACAAATAGCCTTCGTGAAACCCCCTGTACAGGCACGATCGGAAAACCCCGAGAGCCGCCGTCGCGAATCCCATCTCGGGGATTCGGAGATCTCCCGGCACCCTGGGAGGGATCATCCGGAGGGGCTCTACATCATCATGCCCTCCGGATTGATGCGTGAGTAGTTCATCCTTGGACTATGGGTCCATAGCGGTAGCTAGATGGTTGTCTTCTCCGCTTGTGCTATCATTGTTTAGATCTTGTGAGCTGCCTAACATGATCAAGATCATCTATTTGTAATGCTACATGTTGTGTTTGGCGAGATCCGATGAATATAGAATATTATGTTAAGTTGATTATCAATCTATCATATATGTGTTGTTTATGTTCTTGCATTCTCTCCGTTGCTAGTAGAGGCTCTGGCCAAGTTGATACTTGTAACTCCAAGAGGGAGTAATTATGCTCGATAGTGGGTTCATGCCTCCATTGAATCTGGGATCGTGACAGTAGGTTCTAAGGTTGTGGATGTGTTGTTGCTACTAGGGATAAAACATCAATGCTTTGTCTAAGGATATTTGTGTTGATTACATTACGCCCATACTTAATGCAATTATCAGTTGTTTACAACTTAATATTGGAAGGGGTTCGGATGATAACCGAAGGTGGATTATTTAGGCATAGATGCATGCGGGATAGCGGTCTATGTACTTTGTCGTAATGCCCTGATTAAATCACATAGTAATCATCATTGATATGTATTGAATCTTTATTTGTCAATTGCCACTTGTAATTTGTTCACCCAGCATGTTAGGTATCTTATTGGAGAGACACCTCTAGTGAACTGTGGACCCCGTCCATTCTTTTACATCTGAATACATTCTCTCTTTATTTTCTTTACTTTTCTTTGCAAACAAACACCATCTTCCCACTCGTACGCTTAATCCTTTGTTTCGGCAAACCGGTGAAGTTGACTTAACTCCAGCACTATTCACGTTGGGGCAAGAATACTTTGATTGTGTTGCTAAGGTTCACGTTGGCGCCAGAGTTTCTTTGGTGTTGCGCCGCCTACACTCCTCCACCCAACAGCAGCACGTGCTTCTTGGCTCTCTTTGGTTCGATAACCTTGGTTTCATGCTGAGGCTTGCCTCTGTGCGCATCATACCTTCCTCTTGGGAGTTCCCAACGGACGTGTACATCTACGCACATCAAGCTCTTTTTCTGGCGCCGTTGTTGGGAGATCAAGACACGCTGCAAGGGGGGTCTCCACTTCCAATCTCTTTACTTCGTTTTTGTCTTGCTTTACTTTACTTTATTTATTGTCTTGTTTGCTACATACTAAAAACACAAAAAATTAGTTACTTTACTTATTGTCTTATTTACTAGGTCAATATCAAAACAAAACAAAAAAATTAGTTACTTGTCTTTACTTTATTTGCTTAGTTTACTTTACTACTGTTATAATGGGTACTCCTGAGAACACTAAGTTGTGTGATTTCACTAGCACAAATAATGATTTTATATGTACTCCTATTGCTCCATCTGCTACAGGAGAATTCTATGAAATTAAACCTGCTTTACTTAATCTTGTTATGAGAGAGCAATTTTTTGGTGTTCTGATGATGCTGTTGCCCATCTTAATAATTTTTTTGAACTTTGTGAAATGCAAAAGTATAAGGATATGGATGGTGATATTATACTGAAATTGTTTCCTTTTTCATTAAGAGGAAGAGCTAAAGATTGAGTTGCTATCTTTACCTAAAAATAGTACTGATTCATGGACTAAATGTAAAGATGCCTTTATTAGTAAATATTATCCTCCTGCTAAGATTATATCTTTGAGAAGTAGCATAATGAATTTTAAACAATTTGATAATGAACATGTTGCTCAAGCATGGGAGAGAATGAAATCTTTGGTAAAGAATTGCCCAACCCATGGACTGACTACTTGGATGATCATCCAAACCTTTTATGCGGGATTGAATTTTTCCTCAAGGAACTTATTGGATCAGCTGCTGGTGGTACTTTTATGTCCATCACCACCAGTGCTGCAACTAAACTACTTGATGATATGATGATCAATTACTCCGAATGGCCTGTGAAAGAACTCCTCAAGGTAAGAAGGTAAATTCTGACGAAGAAACCTCTTCTATGGGTGATAAGATTGATGCCTATTATGTCTAGCACTCTGTAAATGAGGGAGATCTCACCTTGATCCTAATAATATTCCTTTAGCTTCATTGGTTGCTCAAAGAAGAAAATGTTGATGTGAATTTCATTAAGAACAATAATTTCAACAACAATGCTTATAGGAATAATTATGGTAACAACAACTATAGGCCATATCCTTCTAATAATGGTAATGGTTATGGTAATTCTTATGGTAATTCTTACAACAATAATAAGAGTGTACCCTCTGGTCTTGAAGTGATGCTTAAAAAATTTATTAGTACACAAACTGCTTTCAATAAAACTGTTGAAGAAAAGCTTGGTAAAATTGATATTCTTGCTTCCAAGGTTGATAGTCTTGCTCTTGATGTTGATCTTTTAAAATTGAAAGTTATGCCTGAGGAAGTTAAAGATGCTAGGTTTGCTAAAACAAATGCCATCCAAGTTTGAATTAATGATAATATTAGATTGTTGGCTGAATTGCATGCTAGGTGGGATAGAGAAGAAAAAGAAAAACTTGCTAAAGAAAATAATGTAGCTAAAGTATGGACTATTACCACCACTAGTAATGTTGATTCTACACATGTTGCTACACCTCCTACTATCAATAGTAAAATAATTGGTGTTGCCAATGTTTCTACTCCTAGTGCAAAGCATACAAAATTGCCTGAAACTGTTGTTTGTGATAAAACTGCTGAAATTTTTCGAAATATTGGTGACAATGATTCCATTGCTGTAGAACATAATGGTTTAGATTTTGATGATTGTCATATTACTGAAGTTATAAAGTTCTTAAAAAAACTTGCTAGAAGTCCCAATGCTAGTGCTATAAATTTAGCCTTTACAAAACATATTACAAATGCTCTCATTAAAGCTAGGGAAGAGAAATTAAAACTTGAAGCTTCTATTCCTAGGAAGTTAGAAGATGGTTGGGAGCCATCATTAAAATGAAATTCAATGACTTTGAATGTAATGCTTTATGTGATCTTGGTGCAAGTATTTCTATTATGCCTAAAAAGATTTATGATATGCTTGACTTGCCACCATTGAAGAATTGTTATTTAGATGTTAATCTTGCCGATAATGTTAAAAAGAAACCTTTGGGGAGGATTGATAATGTACGCATTACGGTTAACAATAACCTTGTCCCCGTTGATTTTGTTGTCTTGGATATCGAATGCAATGCATCTTGTCCTATTGTGTTGGGAAGACCTTTTCTTCGAACCGTTGGTGCTATTATTGATATGAAGGAAGGTAATATTAAATATCAATTTCCTCTCCAAGAAAGGTATGGAACACTTCCCTAGAAAGAGAATAAAGTTGCCTTTTGATTCTATTATTAGAACAAGCTATGATGTTGATGCTTCTTCTCTTGATGTTACTTGATTTGCACTTTATGCGCCTAGTAATGGCTATAAAAAAGCACTTCTTGGGAGATAGCCCATGTTTTATTTTATTTCTTTTTTATATTGGAGTCTTGGAAGTTGTTTACTACTGTAGCAACCTCTTCTTATCATGTTTTTGTCAAGTAAATTTTCTATGCTAAAGTTGATGATAGATTTGGATTGCTGCGCAGAAACATATTTCTATGTATCATGAATTCTCACAGATCTCTCTGTAAAAAAATCTAAAAAAATCTGCAAATTTACGAGACGTGATCCTCAGATGTGTGCGCAACTTTCGTAGTTTTGAGTTTTCCATTTAAGCAGAGTTAGTTCCCATGCCAGATTCATCTTTACGGACTGTTCTGTTTGACAGATTCTGCCTTTTATTTCGCATTGCAACTTTTGCTATGTTGAATGAGTTTCTTTGTTCCATTAACTTTCAGAAGCTTTGTGCAATGTCCAAAAGTGTTAAGAATGATTGTGTCACCTCTGAACATGTGAATTTTGATTATGCACTAACCCTCTAATGAGTTTTCTTGAAGTTTGTTGTGGAGGAAGTAGGGGTCAAGAGAAGAGGATGATATATGATCAAGAAAAGTGAAAGGTCTAAGCTTGGGGATGCCCCGGTGGTTCATCCCTACATATTTTAAGAAGACTCAAGCATCTAAGCGGGGATGCCCAAGGCATCCCTTCTTCATCGACAACATTATCAGGTCACTTCTAGTGAAACTATATTTTTATTCCATCACATCTTATGTTCTTTATTTGGAGCGGTCGGTTTGCTTTTATTTTAGTTTTGTTTGAATAAAGAGTTGGATCCACCATTCTTATATTGGAGATATTACGCTCCGCTTTTTTTTATTGAACACTTGTGTTCTTAATTGTGCTTTAATGTTCATGGCGAAGGCTGAAATTGCTTCGTTAAATTGCTATTTGGTTGGAATCAGAAAATACTGCATATGGTTTGGAATAACTTGGCAATTGTTTGAGCTCTCATAGATCATGTTTAAGCTCTTGCATCATGTAGTTTAATCTATTAATGAAGAACTACCGTAGAGCTTGTTTAATTTGGTTTGCATGATTGGTCTCTCTAAGTCTGGATATTTTCGGGTAAAGTGTTTGAACAACAAGGAAGACAGTGTAGAGCCTTATAATGCTTGCAATATGTTCTTATGTGAGTTTTTTGATGTACCTGTTCATACTTGTGTTTGCTTCAAACAATCTTGCTAGCCCAAACCTTGTGCAAAGGAAATGCTTCTCGTGCATCCAAAACACCTTGAGCCAAAACCCATGCCATTTTTTTGTCCACCATATCTACCTACTATGTGGTATTTTTCTGCCATTCCAAAGTAAATTACTTGAGTGCTACCTTTAAATTTCATTCCTTTACCTTTACAATATAGCTCATGGGACAAATAGCTTAAAAACTATTGTGGTGATGAATATGTAGTTATGTGTCTTAATTCTTATAAGTTGCTTATTGAGCGGTAACCATGTTTCTGGGGACGCCATCAACTTTACCTTTGTTGGATATCATGTGAGATGCTATGCATGTTCGTCTTTTCTGAAGTAAGTGCGATTTCATGATCAAATGGTTTGAGTATGCATATGTTAGAGAAGAACATTGGGCCGCTAACTAAAGCCATGTATCATGGTGGAAGTTTCAGTTTGGACTACAACCTCAATCTCTTATGAGAATATTAGCTTTGTTGTTGAATGCTTAAGCATTAAAAGGGGAGTCCATTATCTGTTGTTATGTTGTCCCCGTATGGATGTCTAAGTTGAGGATAATCAAAAGCGAAATCCAATGTGTGCTTTCTCCTTAGACACTTGTACGGGCTGCAGGTACCCCTTTGTGACACGTGGTTGAAACATATGTTATGCGATGATAATCCGTGTTTCCGAAATTTAAGTAGGACAGAAGGTGCGAGCACTATTAGTACTCTATGCATGAGACTTGCAACCTTAGGAAGTATTATGCATAGCACATATGAATTATTACTACCGTTGACAAATTGTTTCTATGTTTTCAAAACAAAAGCTCTAGCACAAAAATAGTAATCCATGCTTCCTACTTGTGAAGACATTCTTTTACTTTATATTTAGAATTCAGTTTACCTACTTCTTTCTATCTTAGAAGCAAACACTTGTGTTAGCTGTGTGCATTGATTCTTACATGTTTACTTATTGCACTTGTTATATTACTCTATGTTGACAAATATCCATGAGATATACATGTTACAAGTTGAAAGCAATAGCAATTGCTAAAACTTAATCATCCTTTGTGTTGCTTCAATGCATTCTACTTTGAATTTATTGCTTATGAGTTAGCTCTTATGCAAATCTTATTGATACTTGTCTTGAAAGTACCATGAAAAGTTCTGCTATATGATTCATTTGTTTTTAGTCATTATCTTTGTTAGCAATCTTTTGTTCAAATCACTCCATTCTCATATTCTTTACAATAATGTTGATCAAGATTATGTTGGTAGCATGTCATAGAAATTATTTGTGTTATCGTTTACCTACTCGGGGACGAGTAGGAACTAAGCAGGGATGTAATCGTCTCAAACGTATCTATAATTTCTTATGTTCCATGCTGCTTTTATGACTAATACTTGAATGTTTTATACATACTTTACGTATTACTATACATTTTCCGGCACTAACCTATTAACAAGATGCACAGAAGTGCAGTTGTTGTTTTCTGCTGTTTTGGGTTTCAGAAATCCTAGTAAGGAAATATTCTCGGGTGGAGGAAGATGAAATCAAAGCCCCGAGGTTCCTATTTTTACACGAGAAGCTTCGGAAGACCGAAGGGAAGCGAAGTGGGGCCACGAGGCGGCCACACACCTCGGGCGGCGCGGCCCAAGCCCTGGCCGCGTCGGCCTAGTGTGTGGGCCCCCCGTGGCGCCCCCTGACCTGCCCTTCCGCCTGCAAATGGCCTCTAGCCGCGAGAGCCCTGTGCGAGGCCACGATACGGAGAGAGCCTTCCCCGGAGGCGCCGCCGTCGCAGTCCCATCTCGGGGGATTCAGGGAGATCGCCTCCGGCACCCTGCCGGAGGGGAATCATCACCAGAGGGCTCTACATCATCATGCCCGCCTCCGGTTGATGCGTGAGTGGTTCATCCCCTTGGACTATGGGTCCATAGCGGTAGCTAGATGGTTGTCTTCTCCGCTTGTGCTATCATTGTTTAGATCTGGTGAGCTGCCTAACATGATCAAGATCATCTATTTGTAATGCTACATGTTGTGTTTGGCGGGATTCGATGAATATAGAATATTATGTTAAGTTGATTATCAATCTATCATATATGTGTTGTTTATGTTCTTGCATGCTCTCAGTTGCTAGTAGAGGCTCCGGCCAAGTTGATACTTGTAACTCCAAGTGGGAGTAATTATGCTCGATAGTGGTTCATGCCTCCATTGAATGTGGGATCGTGACGGTAGGTTCTAAGGTTGTGGATGTGTTGTTGCTACTAGGATAAAACATCAATGCTTTGTGTAAGGATATTTGTGTTGATTACATTACGCCATACTTAATGCAATTATCTGTTGTTTACAACTTAATGCGGAAGGGGTTCGGATGATAACCTGAAGGTGGATTATTTAAGCATAGATGCATGCTGGATAGCGGTCTATGTGCTTTGTCGTAATGCCTGATTAATCACATAGTAATCATCATTGATGTATTGAATCTTTATTTGTCAATTGCCTGACTGTAATTTTCACCCAGCATGTTAGGTATCTTATTGGAGAGACACCTCTAGTGAGCTGTGGACCCCGGTCCATTCTTTTACATCTAAATACATTCTACTGTTCTTTGTTCTTTGCAAACAAACACCATCTTCCACTCGATACACTTAATCCTTTGTTTTCAGCAAGCCGGTGAGATTGACAACCTCAACATTGCGTTGGGGCAAAAGTAACTGTTGTGTTGTGCGATTCAATTGACGCCAGTTTCAGTGTTGCGCCGCACTACACTCTCCTCCACCAACAAGCTTCACGTGCTTCTTGGCTCCTACAGTTCGATAACCTTGGTTTCATACTGAGATGCTGCTGTGCGCATCATACCTTCCTCTTGGGGTTCCCAACGGACGTGTACATCTACGCGCATCAGAGTGATGATTTTGGTCTTGATCCTTATGTTTTAATTGAGATAGCTAAATCTTTTGTTGATCATATTGGTGTCCCTGATGGGTTGATGTTTATGGTGAACATGTTAAACAATCTATTGTTGTTCCTAAAGTTGATAAGCAGTGGGAGCAGTGTCATGTGACAATTGAGGAGTATGCTGAAGCACCTCCATATCCAAATAATCAAGGAAAATTTACTTGCTGTTGTTACTAACAAGATCAGTAGAAGATGTTTTCAACCATATGAATAAGTGGAAGTTAGTAGTCAAATTTCTGTTACCAAACAACTAAATGAAGAAGATCATGTGGATGTTTATTTATGTTAAGATGCTACTATAGTTATGAAATGCAATTCAGCCAAGGTGGGTAAGCCTATTATATCATGTTCTATTGGGACTTCAAGCTATCATGTTTGTAGTATTGGAGAAATATTGAAGTGGCATTCCATATTCTCTTTATCTTGAAATCAAGCCTGATATTGATCCTATCATAATGGAAGAGACAAGTATTACAATTCAACTTGCTAATAAATATTATATTAGTCCTCTTGGAATTGTGAGAGATCTTGAAGTACTAGTTGGAAGTATTAAATATCCTGGTGATTTTATTATGCTTGGTTGCCCTCAAGATTCTTTTTGACATGTTATTTTTGGTAGACCTTTCTTACATACTATTGGTGCTGAAATTAATTCGCCTAAAGAGAAAGTGTTTATTATGTGTGTGGGAGAGAAACTTGAGTTTAACTTTTCTAAGTTTACTGATAAACATTCAAAGAAAGAGCCATTTTGCTAAAGATATAATTGAAACTCCTGCTTGTAGTTTGTAGCTTTATGATGTGGTGGGCAGTATATTCTTAATCCAAGATGAACCATTTAATGAGGAAGAAAAACATGCTCTAGAACAAATACTCCACAACAGCCACCACAATTACAATTGCATATCCCGTGATAATTTAGGAGTGTTACCCACCACCTAGGGGTCCTTGTTTTTGAGTTAAAACCTTTGCTGAAAATCTTAAATATGCATACTTAGATGTGGAAAACATATATCATGTTGTGTGGTGCTAACCTTTGGTGAAGAAGAAGAAGGAAAATTACTCTATGTCTTTGAAAGCTCATCAATCGACCATTGGATATTCTCTTGATGATCTAAAAGGTATAAGCCCAGCTCTATGTATGCATGCTATTAATATGGAAGAAGATGCAAAACCTGTTGTTGATTTTCAACGCCGTCCATCCATAAATGAAGTGGTAGAAAGGAGGTAATTCAACTTATTGAATCTTTGGTATTATTTATCCCATAGCTGATAGTAAGTGGGTTAGTCTGATCATTGTGTTCCTAAAAGGGTGGAATGACATTGTTCCAAATGATGAAGATGAACTTGTAGCCTAACGTCTTTGTAGTTGGTTATGGGATTTGTGTTTGTTTTGAAAGTTCAATAAAGCAACTAAGTAAAGTCATTATCCATTACCATTTATTGATCAGATGTTGGAAAGACTATCTAAACATTCTCACTTTGCTATTTAGATGGTTATTCGGAGTTTCTCACAAATTCATGTTCATAAAGATGATCAAGAAAAGACTACTTTTACTTGTCCCTTTGGTACTTTTGCTTATAGAATATGCCTTTTGGTTTATGTAATGCTTCTGCTACTTTTCAAAGATGCATGAATGCTATATTTATAGCGATTATATTGAAAAGATAATGGAAGTCTTTATGGATGATTTTTCACATTAGCCTTATTGATACTTCCTTCGATAATTGTATTCAGCAACAACAAAGTTTTGCAGTGATGTGAGACCAGCACTAAGTAAGTGGGAAGGTATAAACTGGTTTGAATATTGTCCTTGGACATGGTTCTGGAAAAGTTATAGAAGTTGACCCGGCAAAGATACAAGCTGGTGAAGATACCAGACCAAGGGACATCAAAGGTATAAGGCGTTTTCTTGGGCATGGGGTTTTTATCGTAAGGTTTATTAAAGATTTCTCTAAATTTCAAAGCCTCTTACTAATCTTCTTAAAAACTAATGTTGGGGGGATGGCCCCCGGTAGGCCAAGACTATGGCAAATATACCTGCTAAGCCATTCATATACCGGATTAAAGGAATTAATCCGGATCCTTAGTTTAACAGTGTTGGATGAAACAATCCGGTATACCAGGAGGGGTATGCCGGAGTACGAGAAACATAAGAGATTGAGGTACAAGGCAAAGAAAGCGGAGCTCAAGGTAAAAAAGATACAGAGATCCGACTTTGACTCAAGCAGCAGCATGTAGACATTCCGGTCAAAGATTCCCTCAAGGACCAAAGGACAAGATGAGCGAAGAACTTCAGCTTTAATCGAAGCCCTGGCGCCAAAGAGAGAGGTGACGGCTAAAATATACGGAGGGTCATCGGCCTCAGTTAAAAGACAGGACGTAAATCATGAGCCAAAGAAGCTTTATAAAGTAGCTTAGGTCAGCAAAGATACCCCTAGGGTTCCTTCCATTGTAAGCCTCTTCTCCCCTATATAAGGAGAGGAGGGGCACCTAACGTGCGGAGAGGAGGACGACGATTGATAGGCAATAGACAGAACGTGCGGTAGAGGTTCTCACCTTGGTCACCATCATTCTTGACCTTGGCCAGGATTGCTTGATATCAATACAATCCGAGTCTATCTCCTTCTCTCTAGCCCTTCCCCTCACTGCCCGGATCCTCAAGCGTACATCCGGCCCCAATTTAACCATCCCTGTGGCATGCATGCATTCACCACAACGACGATTTGGCGCCCACCCAGTGGGGCCGATGAGCTGCGCCTATTTGGATTTCATATCCGGGCAGGTCTCCTCACCGTCGCCGGCGAGCACGTGGTATCTGGCCTCAACCAGCACCTCAGCTCGCTAGACTTCGTCAACGACAATGCCGGCTGCTTTGCCAACGGCGGCCGCTTCCCCAAAAAAGGCC
This sequence comes from Lolium multiflorum, assembly GCA_030979885.1. Taxonomy (NCBI): domain Eukaryota; kingdom Viridiplantae; phylum Streptophyta; class Magnoliopsida; order Poales; family Poaceae; genus Lolium; species Lolium multiflorum. The sequence continues at coordinate 284,297,549 of CM061750.1, forward strand.
GCATCATCGGGTTCGGCTCGCACACGTCTACCTCGGCACCTTGTCGGAGCCCCGGTACCCATCGATGGTGGTGGTGGCGCCGGATCCACCAAGGTCTGCAGCTGCCCGCGGGTCGCGCACGGATCGCGCCACCGACAACATCGAGGTCATGATGGCCAGCGCAGCTAGTGCGGCCAAAGGAGCCACAGAAGAGGGCGTCGGTGCCAGCAGGAAGCCTCCAGCCCAGGCGAGGCCGAGATCGTAGCGGCCTCCAACGTGCCATCGGCGGCAACTCGGCTCAAGCTGCCATGAGCATGGCTGGCCCACCCATCGCGACCAACACCGATGTCGCGGCCGCCGGAAACTGAGCTAGAGCGCAGCGACAAGCTGACGCTCACCGGCGGAGCGGGTGTCATCCGAGCGACGGGGGCTCAGCCTAACCCTCCGTGAGTATAACACGAGCGCATGGCTTTGCTTGAGTTAGTGCAAACCCGAGCTGCAGGAAACCGGCTTAGAGGTCGTAACTTAGACCAGGATCTGCGCCGGAAGTTCTTCCCGGGTAAAACCGCGTCGGCATCTTAGCATCGTGGAAAAACCTAAGTATAGCAGCCGCATAAAACTTTGAAAGCTGCTAGGGCGGCAGTAGAAGCATGTGATTCACTATCAGGTGATGCTCTGGCAAAATAGCAAGACCAAGTAAAAGAGTTACTTGAAACAATCGAGGCACAAAATTTTGGGATGGCCCGGAACAACAAAGCGACCATGGCATCTCAAACAGTGCATTCGGCAAAGAATGCTGGAAGAAAATCGCGGGCAGGCCTCATCCCCCCATCCGGATAGAAGAAGAGAAAAAGATGCGAATGCACAACATATGACTGTGTATGATCCGGTTTTGGCCGGGAAACAAAACGCCGGGCAATACAATGCGGCATAAAAAGCCAAGGGCAGGCACGACTATGCGGAAATGGCTATGCTGAAGCCGCTTATCTTAGGAAAGGGCGAGAAACGGGGCAAAATTATCGGGCGATCGGAGCGGCGTACGCCGATGATGAAATGCCACCAGCGAGTACCCAAGAGGGAATGCCGCTGTGCCCAAGCCGGGTACGATGAAGCCCTATTCGGGTTGGAAAGAGCCGGATACCACCGGAATCCCTTTTGGAAGACGATGTCGGAGAAAGATGCCTACCGGAGAGCGAATCGCGGCCTGCGAAGCGGACGAGTGTACTTGTGAGATGATTGATACAGTCCCATCGGGTCCGAAGTGTTTTAGCCTGGATCATAGGGAAGAACCGCGATTAATAACTTTCAATTGTCCCGCGACACAAGAACATATGATGAGTAGTACTAAACGGAAGAAGATTGGCTCGCAGTTACGTTACCTTCGGTGTATGTTGAGAGAGGAACACTTAGTTGTAGCGGAGGAAACGGTGCTAGGCGGTAGATTCATACCGTCGATCCTAGTTGGGCCGTACAGTTGGCTAAACAATTTGCCAACCCGGAAGCATAATGGGTGGCTTGACTTTGAAGAAGCATTAAGCAACTGTGACACTTACGGAGAACCAAAGCAGTGTGAAATTTGCTCCCCATGTGCCGACCAAACGAGAATGAAGCAGAGAATAGGAATACATAACGGTGAGGTTGACAAGAAATTCATGCGAGAAGTTAACGATAAAGCATGCCATCGATTGGATTCTGTAATGGAGTAGGAGAGGCTCAACTGTTATTGGCAAACTACAGAAACATGCCAACCGCTTTGGCCGAAATGATTGAATTTGCTTGATAGCTATCATTGGGAGATCAGTCATTGGCAATCGCCGAGTGATCAGCGAGAATCCCACGGCATGCATGATCAATACGGAACAACCACCATAACAAAAGAAGGGAAGATTTCCCGGATAGAAGATAGGAATCTGACAAGTTGCCACGGTGCAAGACAACTCGGAGGCGTGGGAGCAAAGCGGCAATCTAGCAGTGGGCTGGCCAAAGAAAGCGGTGGGTAGAGAGAGAAAAACACGTGGCATGATAAGCCAAAGTACACCATGGAATCCATAATGGATCGTAGGTGCGGCCAGCACATCCGTCGAAGCCGGCAAACCATTTGACAAAAGATTGTTCCTGGACAAAAGAGGTTGATGACAAGAACACAATGAAGGAAGGTAAAGACCAAGGTTTGAAGCATTGCCGCCATACCGTTAGCAGGCAAATCTTTGCCAGCCGGTTTCCCGCCTGTGAAGAACGATCAACGACGGCAAGGAGTTCATCGGGTGGTCAGGGGCAACAACAATCGCTGCCCCGCCCCCAATGCCACAAGGCAGAGTGTTTACCATGATCCGGACGTGTCTTTGTGTGGTCTTCGTGACCGAATGAAGAGACAAGCCAAAGTGTGCATCGCCGTTTCATGGAAGTGAACGCGGTCATACCGGCAGTACCGAAATACATGTTGTGGTCCGAACAAGAAATCACTTGTTCATTCAAGGATCACCCAAAAGTGATGCCTAATCCGGGCAGATATGCTCTAGTGGTGGATCAGATCATGCACGGGCCATCATCGCGAGTCCGGTTCAGCAAGGTGCTGGCGGACAATGGCAGCAGCATCAACATCATGTACCGGCACACCATGCACACGCTTGGCATAACAGAAAACATGTTTGGAGCCAAGCCGCGACATTCCACGGCATAGTTCTGGGATTGTCCTGCTCGCCAATGAGAAGAAATCGCGGGTGGATGTGTTGTTCGACGCCGAGATAAGCTGTGTTGAGAACGATGCGTTTTGAGGTTGTCCATCACGGACAACCCTTACCATGCTACTAACCCAGGAGGCAGAGTATTGGCTAAGTTCATGGCCTCAACTCATACAGCGTGTCCCGAAGATGAAGATACGGCACCTGCGGTCCATATGCTTAGTGGTGGGGAAACCTATAAGGTCTCATTGGAAACCGCCCGGCCAGATCAAACCTGGCGAATCGGCTGGTCATAACGGAAAAGGAGGATGCAAACTGTTGTCGCGCTGGCTCAATCATCCCAGCTGAACTTAGCGGCAATGAGCGGCCAGCTTGGCTCACGCGAGTTTTCAAACCGGCAAGGAGACAAAAGGACATCGTCTTTGGATCCGGCTTACCCAAAGCGCCGGTCGTATCGGTGCCGGCCTGGAAGTGAAGCATAGGCGACGCTCGTCCAACTTCCTCCGTGATAATCGGAACATCTTCGCACAGTCTACGATGACTTGGTGGGTGTGTCGAGGAGTTCGCTGAGCACTCACGAATGTCGGAAGGACGCAAAGCCGGTAAGCAACCTTTACGCCGGTTCTTTGAAGACGAGAGGAAGATTGCTCGGAAAGTAACCAAACGGTATCCGACTTCATTGTTGAAGTCATGCATACCAGTGGCTAGCAAACCAGGTGCTGGTCGAGAAGAAGAAAGAAGAGACGAAGGCACCCAAGGCTTGGCGCATGTGCATTGACTACACGCACTTGAACAAGGCATGTCCCAAATACCCGTTCCATTACCGTGATTGATCAGGTGATCGATTCCACTGCTGGATGTGAACTGTTGTCGTTTCTGGATGCTTACTCTGATTCCTTTGAAAAAGGAAGATCAAATAAAAACTGCTTTCACACGGGGCTTATTGCTATGTCACTATGCCCTTTGGTTTGAGAAATGCCGGCGCAACATACCAGCGCAAAAATGCCTTCACGATCAAATCGGTAAAAATGTGCAAGTCTATGTCGACGATGTCGTGATAAAAACTAAGAATGTAAAAGATCTCGATCGGCAGTCTAAGACAAACATTTGATAACCTAAGAAGGTTCCGCATGAAACTCCACCGGCAAAATGTCACCGTTAGATGCTGAGCGGAGAAAACGATCGGTTTCTTGGTATCGAGCCGCGGCATAGAGGTCAATCCGGTTAAGATACGAGCCATCGAAAGGATGGAGCTACCACAATGCCTCAATGACGTGCAAAAATTCACCGGATGCTTGGCATCCTTGAGCCGGTTTGTAAGCCGGTTGGGAGAAAAATCCCTACCGTTGTATGCGCTAATGAAAAAATTGGACACTTTCATCTGGACCTCACAGGCAGATGCAACATTCAAGGAGCTGAAAAAGATGCTGGCCACCGCGCCCATTTTGGCATCTCCTTGGGAAAGAGAACCCATGTTGCTTTACATAGCAGCAACAAACCGGGTCGTAAGTGTTGTGGTTGTGGTGGAAAGAGAAGAGGAAGGAAAAAACCGTCGTGCGGAGGCCGGTATATACGAGAGCAAAGTGCTCTCCCTCTCCAAAACAAAACTACCCACACTTCCAGAAAATGACTTATGGCGTGTTCATGGCCGCCACAAAGCTCAAAGCATTACTTCGAGGAACACCCGAGGTTGTGGTATGCGAGGCTCCTATCTCGGAGATTATCGGCAACAAAGATGCAGAGTAAGCGGATCACGAAATGGGCAATCCGGTTAGCCGACATACGTGCCGCGAGTACAAAAGAAGAGATGCACGATTAAGTCGCGCGGGCAACTGACGGATTTCCTGCAGTACGGAATTGGGCCGAGATGCAATACAAGCCGCCAGAACACAAAATAGAATACTAGAGGATGCATTTTGATGGATCGAAGCTCAAGGAAGGACTTGGAGCTGAAGTGGTTCTCACCTCACCAAACGGAGACAACCTGAGGTATGTGCTGCAAATACACTTCAGGGCATCAAACAATGTCGCTGAATATGAAGCTCCAGTCCATGGACTCAAGGTCGCAAAAAGAAGTCGGGTGCGGCGGATCATATGTTATGGAACCGGATCTCGTGTGATGTCTCCGGAGATTGGGATGCAAGGATGCAAACATATCCACTTACGGTTCTATGTGCAGCAAATCGTAGGGTTCTTTGAAGGATACGAGTTCCACCATGTCCGTAATGGAAAACAAGCATTGACACTTTGTCCAGACAAACATCGAGGCAGAAATACCTACCATAATAACTCTATACCACCTAAGGAAGCCGTCAATCTGGCCAGGGTCCAAATCCAGTCAGTGCCTTTTGGGTCCCATGCTACGATGGACATTGACAACGTAAACAGCGAGATTGTTCCCTCGGCACTCAGGGGCCCCATTGCATCCTAACCCGGGTACTTCAGGGTCGAAGCCGGAAGAAACTATGTCGGTGGATTGCATGGATATTGATATGCCGATTTTTGTGGTTCGAGAAGCGCCAACTTGGGTAAAACCTATTAAGGAATTCCTAGCCAACGGCGGTTTGCCAGCTGATGAAGCTGAATCAAGGAGAATCCAAAGGAGATCCAAAGCTTACACCATCATCAATGGCGAGATGTACAAGAGAAGTGTTACCGGGTGTCCTCCAAAGATGTGTGGAGCCAGAAGAAGGAAAATGCTCGACCAAGGGGAATGTGGGCACCATGCCTCATCAAGGGCATTGGTGGCAAAAGTGTTCCGGCATGGATTCTATTGGCCCACGGCTTTGGAGGATGCTGAGGACTTGGTCCGGAAATGCAATACGCTAAGCAAAACCATACCCCAGCATCCGGTTTAAAAACTATACCGATAACTTGGCCCTTTGCGGTTTGGTGCCTGGATATGGTCGGACCATTCAGTAGGCGAGAGGACAAATGACGCACATCTGAATCTGGACAAGTTTGCAAATGGAGTGGAAGTTAAACCAATCCCGGAAATGTGGCATTGGGCATCTGCAGAGTTTGTCAAGTTTTACGAAGGACATCATCTTGCGGTATGGTTACCCACACAACATCATCACCGATAACGGCACAAACTTTGCCAAGGAGATTTTTCATGGTTTTGTGAGGACAATAGGATCGAAACCGACATTGCCTGCGTAACATCCAGGAATCCTAGCGGAAAGTGGAAAGGACAAACGCACTGGTGCTATCCGGTATAAAACCTCGGCTTATCAGGCCACTCGAAAAAACGCCAAGATGTTGGCTGATGAATTACCATGCAGCTGTGGAGTCTAAGCACCACATAGGCAGATCAGCCGGTTATACACCATTTTCACCAGGTATATGGAGAGCGAGAAGCGGTCCTTGTAACCGACATTCTCCATGACTCACCACAACTTCAACTCTATACATAGGAAGAGGTCAAAGAGGCCTGAGAAAATGATGTGGATTTGCTCGAGGAACAAAGAGAGATGGCATTGGCAAGATCAACCATCTACCAACAAAAGCTGAAGACTATCATAGCTAGGAAGGTAAATCACGGGTATTCCAAGAAGAGGAGACCACGACCACTCTTGTCTAGTCTGCCGGCGTGCTTGAAGGACTGACACAAACTCTCACCCCATGGAGGGACCCTTCATTGTGAGCAAGGCTCTACACAATGATGCCTACTACCTAATAGGCACTTGCAGGATGCCAAGAAAGGAAGGAAGGGCAATTCGGAGAGAAATAGCGCCCATGGAACATAGCTCTACTTCGCCCTTTCTATTCCTGAAGATGTGCTGTAAGGAGTTCTTTTGTACCTTATTTGCTATGAATAAAAGATGCCGGCACCTCGAATGTATCTCGGGGACTACCTTTACGAATGTATGCAATGTGTTTTTATTAGTGACCGGTTTCTTTATTTTGAAATTTTCTTTTCCGGTTATTAATGTGTTTAACCCTAGGGTAAATCTTCGACTCTGCTGCTGTCCGCAACCCGGCTTCATGGCAAGCAAGACAAGCTAGGAGGATTTGAACACATGAAAGAACGAAAAGGAAACCAAAAACAAAAAATCTAACTAACCCCGGTTATACCGGTTTTTTGTAAAAGAATTCGAGTTTTTTCTCTAAGTTCAAGAGATTGTGTACTTGGCAAAAGAACTTTGGGACTCATACGTCAAACACCCAAAAGAGGTAGACAGAGCCAAAGCAAAAGAACCAATCATGCACTGGATTGAGCTCGGGAATGAATCCGGAGTCCTTACCACATAAGCTAAAAAGAGCAAACCGGAAGGTTTCAAGCAAACCAAACTTAGCAAGTTTTAACAAAGCAAACTTAAAGGTTCCAAGCATCCCAAATCTAGCAAACTACAGCAGTTTATGAGCACCAAAAGGACTTAGAGTATATTACATCTTGTCACCCGGCATACCGTGGATTTCACAAATTGTTTCTGGTGAGGCAGGACTCAAGTTTTTCATTCATATAACGAAGGAGTGAGCTCTCGGGGCTTGGCCAGTTGTGGCGGGTTCGTCGTCGGCAGCGGCGGGTTCTTTTAGCTTCTTCTTCATCATCTTCGACACGTCTTCCTTGAGGCCATCCCTCGAATCGGCGGGAGCAGGGTGAAGGTGCTAATGCAGGCGTAGTGAGCGATGCGGTAAGCCCGGTCGCGGCGCTTGGTAGTGTTCTTCGGATATGTGTCAGTGGGAGCATCACCCCGCATAGTGTTGAGGGTATCCAGATCCAGAGCCTCATACCAGAGCGGACAAGCGCGACGGTGTCAGCCCCATCCTCGCCACGGATCGCCTGCATTTTAGCGCTTGCCGGATTCCGAGCTTCGGTCGACAATGGGACCCCGACATGCTCACGAACCGGCCTCTTCGAGCAGAGGCAGCAAGTCCTGGATAGCAGCTTCCGGTAGCTTTGCCACAAGCCGGTCGGCGATCTTCATGTGGGTGATGCGAGAAGAGAGAGCTATCGGGTGGTCTTACGTAGTCCCGAGGTGGGTTAGCGTCGCAAGGCAGTTCACCGACCCGGGTTTGGCAACGACGCCCGGCCGTTCTGAAACTCCGGGAAGATCTCTGCGAAAAGATCGAAGGAAGCTGGTATAAGAACAAACCGGCACACAAAGAAAGTTTGTAGAGCAAAGGAAAAAGTGCGCATTACTCTAGGCTTTGCAACTGGTCCCGTCCTTGACTAGCCTCGCCAGCGGGAGCCTGGACCCGATACAGGGCATCATTCATCCTTCTCGAGCTCCCACAACTTCTTCACCTCCTCGAGCTTTCTGACAACTAGTCTGGCTTGGATGACCTCCTTGTGTGATATCATGTCGCAGCCCACGACCTGGATCAGCTCCTCCTTGAGCCTTAGGTCTCTTCTTTTGAGCCTGCGGGGCGTTCTGCTCATGTTGGAGGGCGAGCTTGTCCTTCTCGGATGGCTTGGAATGAAAAGGTTGGCAAACGAAAAAGTTGACAAGGAAAAACCGGCGAGCAACGAGACCTTGGAGGGCGGTGATCTGGCTCGTAAGCTCATCCTTCTCGGGAGCTTCCGGAAGCACGGCTGCACAAAATAAACTATTTAGTAAAATTTTGCAGAGGCAACAACAATATGAAAGGAACCGGTCAGCTCAAACAAACCTTGGCACTGGCTTTGGCTAAGTTGGAGTGCAGCAAAGGCCTCGGTGAGGTTGCAATGCTCCCACAGCAGCTGCTCAAAGAGCTTCTTGCGTGAGTCCAACATGCACAAGAGATTAAAGCAGGCTGAGGGATGCCGATTTTCGAGCAGTTTTGCGCTAAGTGTTTAACCCGAAGCTCAGGGACTATGTGTGCCGGTTTTCGAGCAGTTTCGCGCTAAGTACTGCGTGCTTAACCCAAAACTCGGGGACTAGGAATCTATCCTCAGATCTGAGACAGCAGCTCGGTATGAGAATTCGGATAAGCTTTCCCCAGCCCGTTCTGCAAATGCGTGCTAGGCGTTGTCGAACTCACTGCATTCTGCAGCCAGGCCACGCCAGGTGCTGCACGGTGTTACGGGGGGCCACGGGTGTTAACCACAACCTTCCCGTCCTTTCCCACAGAGGTGAACCCGGTGAGTCGGAGACATTGCCACTTGTCTCGACGTACGTTGAAAGCGCACAGAGTTGGCTGTTCCGCGGTTCAGCTCGATAACCCCGGCCTGTTTGGGCCGGAGAACTTCCGAGCGAGAACGCAGCTCATACGGTATGCGGTGCGAGGCTCGGGAGCTGGCGGGGCAAGGCCACACGAGGCTGAACGAGGCGGCGGAGAGTTGCTCCGCGGTAACCTGCGGCGCCCTCCCGGGAGAGGACCTTCTTAGGAGCAGAAGGAGGCTTCTTGGAAGGTGCCGGTGGCAGCATGGCTGAGCCCTTGGCCGGAGAAGATGGCTTGGAGGGTGCAGAAGAAGAAGTCTTGGTAGGGGAGGCAGTTGGCGCTTCAGTTCTTTTTCAAGGGCTGGCGGGGGCAGAAGGTTCCGACCGCCCGGTTTGTCCTGGGCCAGTTGCCATGTTGCTGAGGCGCCGGTCTTCAAACTCAGGAGGAGAAAGATCCTCCTCGGCGCGGTGAACTTCTGTATTTGGGGGCCACGTTCCCCGCACTTGTAGTATCTCCCCGGGGGGAGGAAGGAGTTTGCACGAGTGTGCTGGACTCTGGGGAGTGTCTTGGGACTTGCCGGTGTCTTGGGCTTCCGGCCTCATACTAGGCGCGCTCCAGGTGAGTTCAAGAGCAGGTCTAAAAGATAAAAGAAGATAGAAGTTAGCCGCAAGGAATATCAAGAGTAATAGCTTAAACCAGAAAGATGCGTTAATAAAGTTTAGCCGGAGGAGGTCGGAATGGCATTCTTCCTCTTCCGCGGAGGCCCGGAGGTTGTAACCTTCCGGCGCTTAGGAGCCGGAGCACCACTGGAACCATCGTCGGGGGCGGAAGCCTTCCGGACTCGAGAGGCCGGAGGGTCTCCAACCTCGGCGGAGAGCGGGGTCACATGCTCCAACGCGACGACATTGGGATCTGTTGAAACCGGCATCGCAGAAGAACGCATAAGAGATTAGAAGAGGGTCAAGTGCCACTCCAAGTATCGCACAATCGTCTTCCTCGCGGCCGGATTCATCGGCCCGAAGGTGTTAGCCGAAGGAAATGCGGAAGAGTTAAGACCCCATGGTGCGGGAGGAGATCGTCGCGTACCGGATGCGGGTTACGAAAAGGATCCGGATCCTCATGGTCCGCCTCGGTGCGTCTCGGGGTATACGACTCCGGCACCTCGGCGATGCGGGCAGGATTACGCAGCACAAAAGATGAACAAATAAGAGGATGAAGTCGGTATTAGGAAAAGGTATTCCGGATTCCCATTTTCTTGGGGTCTTGGCGGAGTCGAGGGCACAACAACGCGCTCGCCCACTTCAAGTCGACCGGCATCTTTGTCTTATAGATCTGTTTGGCCTTGGAGACCATCAATTTACTGTGGAAGTTGTGATCATGGGATCAAACCGTCCAGTCATCGGCATATTTTGTGTGCGACAGGTGTTCTAAGGAGAACAGCGTGAATAAAGGTGCGCACGATATCATCGAAGTGCGAGAAGTTGGTTTCCCTCTCGAGCCTCATGATAAACCAGGACAATCCAGTTTCTTTCTTCATGCTCATTACGGATTATCTTCTTGATTAGTCCTAAGCAGGTTCTGCAGGACGTCGTGGAAGGTTGATGAGGTCGGCGCGAAGTTCTTGACATAAAATAAAGTTTGTTGCCATCTCCGGCAAGACTCTAAACCAAACGAGTTTGTAGTAAGGGATCTTCTGGCGGGCGTGATTATTTACGCCCACACTGAGCTACCAGCTTGGAGGCTGGAAGTTTAGAATCTGGACCGATTGATCAGAGGAGTTGTAAAGGCGAGAAAGGTCACCATTGGTGGGCCGGTGACCAACGTACCTTCCATGAAGAGACGAAGGAACAAGGAGTAAAATATGGAGTTGCCCGAGGAAGATGATGAGGTTGGAGTTTGTAGGGAGTTAAGTAGCGCGAGAAGAAATCCGGCGGGTAGGCGAGGCCACGCTCGAAGTGAGCGGTAGAAAACCACTTCTCTCCCAGCCTCTACGGGCTCAAGCTGCAGCCCTCGGAATCCGGCAGAAACTCCTGCAGTATCCTCCGTGACAGTATGTGACCTATTTGGCCTCCATTATGTCGAAGCCCATCAAGCGACCTCGAGAATAGGCCGCGGAGCTAGGGCCGGCTTCCTCCTCTAGCCCGTCAATCTCTTCTTCCTCAGGCCCGCCGGCTTCTTGATCCACCAGATCCTCCTCACCCCAAGATATCTCAATCTCCTCGCTAACCCGGGAGCTACCGGAAAGCTCCATCTCGAATTCTTCGGATGCCATTTGACTAAGGAACCGGCTCTAAGCTAAAAAAAAATTGGAGACTTCTACTCGCTTGCAAAGATCTAGACATAGGAGAAAAAGAAAGAAAAAGGGGTAAATAAATCTACCGCGGTGGTGACGAACACGAAGAATAGAGAGGAAGAGAAAGGGAGCGGATTGCGGTGCACTGACCGTAAACGGGCGGAAGATGATCCCCGCGGCGGCGCGACAGAAGTTCGCCGGAGAAATAACCAGCGCGACGCCCATGAGGATTGAACGACGTAATGGAGAATAGCGTAGAGGAAGATGAGGAATAGGCCATTAAGCCCTTATATAGAGCGAAGGGCTTAACGGACGGCTTCTGACCCGTCTCTTCAACATATCGTGCCGATGGCGCAGAGATAGCGATGCAGGCGGCCGCCGGAAGACCTGCGGTCATTAAAGCGTCATCAATGTCGCCAGGAGGCGAGGATTTGACTGGCCAGCACCATATGAATTCTGATGCATATCCGCGGTGCCGCGGATATCGAGATATTCTTGACTTTGCCGAGGAGAACTTAATGACGAAGAAACCGTCACATGTTTTGATGAGTTCGGTTGTTCGGTATGGTTCCGGTAAAGCACCGGCTAAGTATAAGTTGAAACCGGCATGATTAATCCGGTACGTTCGGAATAGGAACCTCGCATGGTCCATCGGAAGGATCACCCGGACCATACCAGCTTCGGGGACTAATGTCGGGGGGATGACCCCGGGTAGACCAAGACTATGGAAAATATGCCATGTTAAACCATTCGTATACCGGATTAAATATTAATCCGGATCACTCAAGGATTAAGTTTGAGCGCTAAGTTGGTGATGTCCGGTATGCAGAGGGGTATGCAGTACGAGACGTAAAGTTGAGGGCACAAAGGCAAGCCGAGCTCAGGTAAAGATACGGAATCCGGCACGCTCTAGCTGTGTCATCGGCATTCAGTCAAAGATTCCCTCAAGGACTAGAGGAAGATGAGCGAAGCACTTCAGCTTTAATCGAAGCCCTGACGCTAAAAGATGCCGGAGGTCATCAGCCCTCTGATTAAAGACAGAAGCGTCATCACTGGAGCCAAAGAAGCTTTATAAAGTAGCTTAGGTCAGCAAAGATACCCCTAGGGTTCCTTCCCTTGTAAGCCTCCTCTCCCCTATATAAGGAGAGAGGGGGCACCCTAACGCGAGAGAGGAGGGACGACAATCGGCTGGGCAATAGATAGAACATGCAGTAGAGGTTCTCACCTTGTAGTCCGTACGTCTTCAACCTCTGGCCCTTGGCCAAGTTCTTGAGTATCAATACAATCCTGAGTACTATCACCTTCTCTCTAATCCTTCCCCTCACTCGGATCCTCAAGCGTACATCCAGCCCCAACTTAAGCCATCCTATGGCATCTATCTGTTCACCACGACGACAATGTTCCTTTCTCTATTGCGTTGAATCCTTCAATATTTTGAAGAATGCTTTGATAAGTGCTCCTATTATTGAACCTCATGATTGGAATTTGCCCTTTTGAAATTATGTGTGATGCTAGTGATTATGCACTTGGGGCTATTTTGGGCCAAAGAGTTGATAAGAAACTTAATGTTATATATTATGCTAGTAAGACTCTTGATGCTGCTCAAAGAAACTATGCCACAAGCAAGAAAGAATTTTTATAGAGTGATATTTGCATGTGACCAAGTTTAGACCTTATATTATTGATTCAAAAGTTACAATTCATACTGATCATGCTGCAATTAAATATTTGAGAATAAAGAAAGATGCTAAGCCTAGAATAATAAGATGGGTGCTTTTGTTGCAAGAATTTGATTTACATATTGTTGATAGGAAAGGGGAAGATAATCAAGTAGCTGATCATCTTTCTATAATGGGAAATATACCAGATGATCCTATTCCTATTAGTGATAGTTTTGCTAATGAACAACTTGCAAACATAAATGTTTCTAGTGCTAAAGTTGCATCTCCATGGTTTGCCAACTATGCAAATTTTATTGTTGGTAAAATTTTATCACCACACTTTACTCTTGACAAAGAAATAAATTATTTTATGATCTTAGACATTATTTTTGAATGATCCTTTCCTTTATAAAGAAGAGTGTAGATGAGTATTATTAGGCGTTGTGTACCTGAGAATGAACAACATGCTATTATTAGAGATTTTCATGATAGTCCCTAAGATCATGCGAGGAGATCGAGCAGTGCAAAGGTATTACAATCTGGTTTTTATTGGCCTACTTTATTTAAAGATTGTGATGAATATGTTAAAACTTGTGATAAATGTCAAAGAATGGGAAATATTCTTAGGAGAAATGAAATGCCTATGAATTATTCTTTGCCACATGAGCCCTTTGATGTGTGAGGTTTTGACTTTATGGGACCTTTCCCAACCTCAAAGACAAAACATACTCATATTTTAGTTGCAGTGTATTATGTGATTAAGTGGGTGGAAGAAATTCAAGCGAGAAGTACCGAGATCATGCCATATGATGAAAAGTGCTAAAGGACATCATTTTCCCCAGGTTTGATGTTCCAGGTTTTTTAATTCATGATGGTGGTTCTCATTTCATGCATGGTATTCTTAGGAAAACTTGTTAAAGAAAAAACTAATGTTAATCATAGAGTTGCATCTCCTTATCATCATCAAGCAAGTGGACAAGTTGAACTAGTAATAGGAAATTAAACTCATTTTGGAAAAGGCAGTTCATAGAGTCTAAGTCGATTAGCCACTTAAGTTAATGATGCATTATGGGCTTATAGAACTGCTTATAAAAATCCTATAATGGGAATGTCTCCTTATAGAATGGTTTATGGAAAAGCTTGTCCCCACTTGTGGAATTATAACATAAAGCTAGATGGGCTCTTAAACAATTGAACTTTGATTTTAAAACTGCGGGAGAGGAGAATTCTTGATTTAAACCTGCTAGATGAATGGCGAAATGAAGCTTATGAAAGTGCTAGGATGTTTAAACAGAAAGTTAAAATTTGGCACGATAAGAAAATTAAAAGGAAATAATTCAAAGTAGGTGATCAAGTTCTATTATACAACTCTCGTTCAAGTTTTCTACGGAAAGTTATTTCAAATGGCAAGGACCATTAGTGATACATAGGTGTACGTTCGGGGAGCTATCCATCTTCACGGTGATATGAAAGTTAAAACCCCATGTAGTCAATGGACAAACGCCTAAAACATTATATTCGGGGAAAGAGTTTCATCGGAATAGTGCCAAGAGTTGAATTTATGGACACCGGAAGGGTAGTGCGAAGGTGGGTTTCGGATACCTAAATCAATAAGGTAACTTTTGTGTTTGCAACTTTAGGAATTCATTGGTCTACAGAGTCATTTTATAAAGGGAGTGCGTGTGGGACAAGAAACTTGGAAGGAATGGAGCCCCAAGGAGGAGAAGGGAACACCCCGTGGCTAGATTCCTAGTTTGCATGGGCCTGCCTTTGCCCCTCGGAAGTCTAAGTTCGTCACGTTTTGGACTGACTCTTCGTCTTGACCTAAAACCGTCAATATATACCCCCTTCATAGTCATGCGAGCAATCTCGAGCGATCTTTTCTTTTGTTGTTTCTGCCTGTCAAGGTTTAGCCATGTAAAGCTCCGAATCCAACCAAGAGGGAGAAGACTCCACCAAGGGAGGCATTGTGAACCACTACCTCAACTCCGTGATGGAACCGCTGAAAACCTTGTCCTTCAAGGAGGGTGTGCTGCTCGTGGAGGAGGTGAAGGCTCCCAAGACCATCGGCACGGTGGAAGAGAGGCTGGATGAGATGGAACAAAAGACCTTCAGGTATAACACCGTTGTCGAACGTAGCCTTGATGCTCACCACTACATGAACCTGGAGCTGGAGAAGAAGGTCGAAGAATACAAGTAGAGGTTCAAGGACTTGGAGATAGGGATCTACATGTCATATTAGAGTTGGACAGGTTCAATCTCGATGTGGAATGTAAACAAGAACTACGGGAAAATCACAGCGCTTCAAAGAAGATCGCCAGATACGCCACTCTCAGGCATAATGATCCACCTACATCCTTCTACAATGGGAGGCCCTTTCCATGGAAAGTATAAGAGTGGGAGGCGGATTATGAGAAGAAGCAAGCTGAGCAAGAGGAGGCAGAAGCAACTGGTCAAGCTTGGGGGAGTTCAACCTAGTCTTTATCTTTACTAGTTATCATATCTATGTAGTCATGGTGTGTTTGCTTTTATCATTTATTTATCAATATCTTTTAGACTTGTGTGTGGACATTATCATGTATCCTCTTGTGGTTTATCAATGAATATTAAAGTATGATGTCATCTATGAGTCTCTTGTTTGGAGATTTATGGGTAACTGATGTCTACGGGTGCTTCTATTCTTGTAGACAGTGTTGGGCCTCCAAGAGCATGTAGAACAACAACAAGTTTTCCCTTAAGTGGATCACCCAGGGTTTATCGAACTCAGGGAGGGAGAGGTCAAAGATATCCCTCTCAATCAACCCCTGCAATCACGATACAAGAAGTCTCTTGTGTCCCCAACACACCTAATACACTTGTCAGATGTATAGGTGCACTAGTTCGGCGAAGAGATAGTGAAATAGTATGGATGTATATGAGTGGTAATAGCAATCTGAATAAATTATGGCAGCGAAGTAAACATGCAACAGAACAGTAAGTAAGCGGTGTTTGCAGTATTGGAAACAAGGCCTAGGGATCATACTTTCACTAGTGGACACTCTCAACATTGATCACATAATAAATAATAACTTCTCGTTTGTGCTACATACACTCTTTTGTTGGATGACAAACACTATTTGTTGTGTAGGGCTACAAGAGCTCCCTCAAGCCGGAGTTAACAAGCTCCACAACATTTGATATTCATGTTTAAGTAACCTTAGAGCATAATAGATCTTTTACCAAATCAAACAGTACATAGCATACACATTGTCACCTTTACACTATGAAGGGGGAATAAATCCCATCAATACTATCATAGCGATAATCAACTCCATAACCTACAAGGGATTATGATCATAATCTATGACAAAACACCGATGCACACGTCACCATTACATCAGGGAGGAATAAACTAAGCAATAACAAACTAAAGAGACTAGTAGCGATATAAAGCACATTGCAATCATAAAAGGGATATAAATAAGCATACTATACCCATTCATAACGATGAATAGTATTCTGTGAGGAAATATAGCCCCAAGAGACCCCACAGTTACCTGCTGTCACCTTTACCACCGCGTGGGACAAGGAGTGTCGGAGATCACGCATAAGTAAAATCTGCTTGACTAGCATAATGACATCTAGATTACAAGCATCATCATATGAATCTCAATCATGTAAGGCAGCTCATGAGATTATTGTGTTGAAGTACATAGGAGAGGTTGAACCATAACTACATTACACCCGAGCCTCGATGGGGGCTTCTCATCTCGTCATGGACGGCGGGCGTTGATGAAGATGGCGGTGGTGTGATGGAGGAGCCTTCCGGGGCCCGTCCGTGGCGTGCGGAACGAGCTCCTGTCCCCCAGATCTTGGCTTCGCGATGGCGGCTCTGGAACTTTTCACGTACTGTGGCTTATTCGTCTCGGGGTTTGAGGTCAGGGAGCTTAGAAAGGGGGGCCCCGGAGGGGCCCTGGTGGGCCAGACAACAGGGCGCCCCCCCCCTGGGCAGCGCCGCCACCATGTGCGTGGGCATGGCCCCCTCGGCGGCTCGCGGGTGTTGTTGGAAGCTTCCGGTGAAAATAGAGTGCCCGGGCGTTGATTTCGTCCGATTAGAGAATATTTCCTTACTATGATTTATGAAACCAAAAACAATGAGAAAACAGGAAGCTGGCACTTGGGCATCTCGTCAATAGGTTAGTTCCGGGCATAACGATATAAAGTGTGAACAAAACATGTAGGTATTGTCATAAAACAAGCATGGAACATCGAGAGAAATTATGGATACGTTGAGCGTATCAGCATCCCCAAAGCTTAGTTCCTACTCGCCCTCGAGTAGGTAAACGATAACAAGAATAATTTCTAAAGTGACATGCTACCATCATAATCTTGATCAACATTATTGTAAAGCATATGACATGAATGGGGTGATTTCAAAGCAATGATCTATAGTTTGACAAATAGATGACATATAGCAAAACTTTTCATGAATAGTACTTTCAAGACAAGCATCAAAAAGTCTTGCATAAGAGTTAACTCATAAAGCAATAAATTGAAAGTAAAGGCAGCGAAGCAACACAAGGGAAGATATGAGTTTCAGCGGTTGCTTTCAACTTTCCACATGTATCTCCTGGATAATTGTCAACACAGAGTAATATGATGAATGCAAATAAGCAAGTATGTAAGAATCAATGCACGGTTGACACAAGTGTTTGCTTCTAATATGGAAGGAAGTAGGTAAAAACTGACTCAACATAAAGTAAAAGATAGGCCCTTCGCAGAGGGAAGCAGGGATTAAATCATGTGCTAGAGCTTTCCAAGTTTTGAAATCATATAGAGAGCATAAAAGTAAAATTTTGAGAGGTGTTTGTTGTTGTCAACGAATGGTAATGGGTACTCTAACTACCTTATCAACCGGACTTTCAAGAGCGGCTCCTATGCTACGAACCCCAACAGGTAGATCATCCCTCTTCTCTTTTGTTTACACATGTACTTTAGTTTTATTTATTAGATGACACTCCTCCAACCTTTTGCTTACACATGCCATGGCTAACTAAATCCTCGGGTGCCTTCCAACATTCACATACCATGGAGGAGTGTCTATTTGCAAATTTAAGTTGCTTACTGATAGATCAGAGCAAAACATGTGAAGAGAATTATTAATGCAAGTTAATTAATTGGGCTGGGAACCCCATTGCCCGGCTCTTTTTGCAAATTATTGGATAAGCGGATGAGCCACTAGTCCATTGTGAAAGTGTGTCAGAAGTAAATGACAAGATCGAAAGATAAAACACCACATACTTCCTCATGAGCTATAAAACATTGACCCCAATAAGAGATAATAGCTTTTGAATTGTTTAAAGGTAGCACATGAAGTATTTGCTTGGAATGGCGGGAAATACCACATAGTAGGTAGATATGGTGGACACAAATGGCATAGGTTTTGGCTCAAGGTTTTGGATGCACGAAAATTTCCTCTCGGTACAAGGCTTTGGCTAGCAAGGTTGTTTGAAGCAAACACAAGTATAAACGGTACAGCAAAACTTACATAAGATATTGCAAGCATTATAAGATACCACTATCTTCCTTGTTGCTCCAAACACTTTACGAGAAAATATCTAGACCTTAGAGACCAATCATGCAAACCAAATTTTAACAAGCTCTACATTATTTCTACTGCTAGATTTAACTACATGATGCAGAGCTTAAACATGATTTATGAGAGCTCCAAAACAATTGCCAAGTATCAAGTTATTCAAGACCATGAGCATTTTGATTCCAACCAAATAGCAACAAGTGAGCGATCAACTTTCGCCCTTTGAACATTAAAGCATAAACGAGAACATAGTGTTCATATGAAAAAGCGAGTGTGTCTCTCTCCCATAGGGATGAACTTATTCAGAGAATGAAAATATTAAATAAGCACACGAGACGCTCCAAGTAAAAATTACATAAGATGTGGCCCGAATAAAAATATAGTTTCAATAGAAGAAACCTGATAAGTTGATGAAGAAGGGGATGCCTTGGGCATCCCCAAGCTTAGACGCTTGAGTCTTCTTGAAATACGCAGGGATGAACCACGGGGGCATCCCCAAGCTTAGACTTTTCACTCTTCTTGATCATATATCATCCTCCTCTCTTGACCCTTGAAAACTTCTGCCACACTAAACTTCTCATAAACTTCATTAGAGGGGTTAGTACTCAAAATTCACATGTTCAGAGGTGACACAATCATTCTTAACACTTCTGTACATTGCACAAAACTTCTGAAAGTTAATGGAACAAAGAAACCCATTCAACAAAGCAAAAGCGGCAATGCGAAATAAAGGCAGAATCTGTCAAAAACAGAACAGTCCGTAAAGATGAATCTGGTAGGGGCACTTAACTTGCTCAAATGGAAAAACTCAAAACTAATAGAAAGTTGCGTACATATCAGAGGATCAGCGTAAATTTGCAGATTTCTAAGTTACCTAAAGAGACTTCTGCGCAAATTCATGATAAATTAGCAAATGTTGTTTCTCTTTCAATAATCCAAATCTAGCATCAACTTTAACATAGAGACTTTATGGCACAAAAACATGATAAGGAGAGGTTCACGTAGTAAACAACTTCAAGACTCAACAAAACAAAAATTGTAGTAAATAAACACATGGGTTATCTCCCAAGAAGTTCTTTCTTTATAGCCATTAAGATGGGCTCGGTAATTTCAATGAAGAACGAAAGTTGAAGCAAAGAGAGCATCCAAGCAAATTCAAAACACATTTAAACCTAAACATGCTTCCTATGCAAAGGAATCTTGTACACAAATAAATTAAAACGAAGAACAAAGTGGTAAGCATAGAAAAGCAACACAAAAGCAATTTCAAGATTCTCAACATAAGAGGGGAAAACTTAATATTATTAAGATGTATAACCATGCTTCCCTCTCTCATAATAACTTTCGGTAGCATCATGAACAAACTCAACAATATAACTATCATATACAACATTCTTGTCATGAGCCATATGCATAAATTATTACTCTCCACATAAGCATAATCAATTTTACTAGTTGTAGTGGGGAGCAAATTCAACAAAGTAATATCATTATTATTCTCATCAAGTGTAAGGCATAGTATAATCATAATAAAATTTACTCTCCACAGTAGTAGGTGACACCAAAAGACCACTATCATTACTAATCATCATAAATAGAGGCAAAGTATCATCAAAGAAAATTTTCTCCTCAATGGCAGGACTAAAAATATCATGCTCATCAAGAACCAACTTCCCCAAGCTTAGAATTTTCCATATCATTAGCAACAATGGTGTTCAAAGCGTTCATACTAATATCATTGCTACTAGCATGAAAATAAGATTCCATAGGTTTTTTAATTTTAGCAGCAAACAATCCATGTCTTAACTCAGGAAATAGAATAAGAAGATCATTGTTACTTTCCATTATGCTAACTATTGTAAACAAGAAACCAAAAGATACCAATTACAAAGGATCTAAAGAAATAGCCGAGTACTTACAATGGCAACGAGCCTTGGTGCACAGAGACCGGAGTATGAGTGCCTTTTACCTTTCCCTGCAACCATGGCCTTGAAGGAATCCTGTCCCCCATATCTTGGTGCTTCTGTTCTTGTAGACAGTGTTGGGCCTCCAAGAGCAGAGGTTTGTAGAACAGCCGACAAGTTTTCCCTTAAGTGGATCACCCAAGTTGATCGAACTCAGGAGGAAGAGGTCAAGTATCCCTCTCAAGCAACCCCCGATACGTACAAGAAGTCTCTTGTGTACAACACACTAATACACTTGTCGGATGTATAGGTGCACTAGTTACGCGAAGAGATAGTGAAATACAAGTATGGATGTATGAGTGGTAATAGCAATCTGAATAAAATATGGAAGCAAGTAAACATGCAGTAGAACCAGTAAGTAAACGGTGTTTGCGGTATTGGAAACAAGGCCTGAGGATCATACTTTCACTAGTGGACACTCTCAACATTGATCGCATAATAAATAATAACTACTCTCATTTGTGCTACATACCTCTTGTTTGATAATGAACACCACTAATTGTGGAAGAGTTACACGAACCCTCAATGCCGGAGTTAGCAGCTCCACAACATTACGTTACTGCCAAAACCCATAGGCGAAGCGGTGGTTGGCAACACGGAGAGCAGGAGGCTTCAAGGTACGAGGGGCCCTGAGTCCTCGACGTCGTCCCACCAAATGTTCCGGCACACGTCTGGCGTTTGCAAGGGGCGTGCCACCTGACCTATGCATGTCCGGAAGGTGTTGGATTGCTTCGATTAGTTTCTGCATGGGCGAGACACGTAAACATTAAATACGAGCCCTATCGTCTCGGGTTGCCCTGTGGATCGGCTCAAGAGCCGATCGCCTGGCTTACGTGTGAAATTACTGTTTGTTATGAATGCATAGTCATGTAATTTAATCTAAGCTTATAGGCTGATGTTTCACAGTAGACATGCACAGCATGGTTTAGCTGCAATAAACATGTGTTGCACCTATAAAAGAGGCCTAAAAACCAACGTTAAGTTAATTCCCGGAACATCTCTCTTAGAACTAAACATCCCTCTTAGGATCGTTCAACCCGTTTGCAGGGCCTAACCATAGAGATATTAAACCAATCCTTGAAGAATCAAGGAGCAACTATAACGAGATTGGATCTACTAAATAACGAACAAGCAGGTGTTGCCCTTATACCTAGGTAGGTATAAGGGCAGCTAGATATCGAGGGGCAGCATGGCTAAGCAAGCATGTATAAGAAAAACATCCATGCAAGCCCCAAAACACCTATGATAAATAGTGCTACTCGCCATCAACAACGCTTCCGTACGAGCAACACAAGGTAAGCAGACAACGTCGCTGCTGGATCGCAAGATGCGATCTAGGCGACATGATGCTTACCCGGGAGAAACCCTCGAAAGAAGGGGTGGCGATGCGCCTGATTTGTGTTTTTTGTGAACGTGATTGTCCTCCTTTTCGATAACCCTAGATACATATTTATAGTCCAAGGGACTTTCCTAATTCGGACGTGCACCTAACCGTGTGTGGTTAACCTCTATCTTTTAATTCTAAACTAACATGCGATCTACTATGTTACAGACAAGGGCAATCTAGCCCAAACTCTTGGCGCAAGGCAGCTTCAAAGACGCTCCACGTGTATATCCTTCAAACCCATCTTCACTTGGCCCATCTCTAGTTTGGCCAAAATCGGGTGATAACACATACCCCCCTGGTTTTGGCAATGATAATTTCAAAGCCACTCTGTTTCCTTCGAAGGGTCATGTCGTGGCAGAGCGAAAACCGTCGCGGTATTCTTCATCATGACGCCTTGCCTTCTCAGCTTCCCACTTCGATTTGACAGTTTGGCACCACATCCTCGAAAAGTGCGCGACATTAAATCTCCACTATATCCCCTTTGATTTAACCGCCTCTGCATCTCCTTCGTATTAGCACTCCAAAAGCCCTCCCTCTGCTACCATGTCTTCTTCTTCTTCTTCCTCCTCCGCTTCCTCCGAGTCTCCGTCCGATTCTGTAGCGAGCCGCGCGGAGTGGGTCCCAATGGCGGACCACATTCGCCGCGCCTAGAGAGACGGGGACGAGGCCAGCCCGACTTCTCGGGTCTGGTCGGGGACGACAAGTCCTGCGACCGACGGGAAGTGACCTCCGGCTTCCTCGCCGATGGGGAGACGGAGAGAGGAAGCGTGGCGATCGCTTCTCCTGGGACGACTCCACCTCCTTCGAGGAGGAGGAGGAGGAAGAGGGAGGAGGAGGACGATACCTCCTCGGCGAGCCGCCGGCCAGCGCTTCTGCCCTGGCCGGAAACCTCGAGCGACCGACGAGCGGCGGCAGCCCGGCGACGGGGAGATGAGGACGAGGGCCACGACGGCAGCAGCGACAGCGACCCGCCGGGAGTAATCTTGAAGCGAATCGGCAATGACGCCCGACGAACGCGACGGCCCATAGATAGGATCCTTAGCATAGGACCAGTAGTAGATGGGGCAATGTGCCCCCTGGTCTTCCTTTTGAGAGCAATCCACTCTTCTATGTAAGAAATCCCATTATTAATGAAGAACTCCCTTTGATTTTGCCGACTTCCTTTATGCTAATTTTGCCGATTTGTCAACTTGGTCAATGCTCAATGAGCCGATGGCAACGCATCAGTTAATCGAACAATTCCAGCCCGCAGCCGCGCGAACCCTAGATTTTGGACACGCAAATCCAAACTCCGCAGCGAACCCAATGGCGAAATCATCCAGCGCCAATGCCACGGTCTCTGGCCTGAAGGTAATCCTTAACCGCTCCAAATCACCAGGGCAAAGCCTCTGAAAATTTTGAAAATCCGGTCTTCTTCAGGTTTAGACAGCTTTGCCGATGACGACAGCACTCGGCAGTTATATTTCATCATGATCCGTCTCTGCTTCCTCCCAATTGGCATGAGCACCTCAAACAGGATCATAAAACCTGGTTATGGATAGCTGCCCCCCGAGCCTCAGTCAGGGCGAGAACAGCAGTGAGAAAGGTGGCTGCCAGGAAAACTTACAAAGAGTCCATGCACCAAGAGGGCTCGGAAGGATCAGCAAATCCTTTCCTCGAACCAAGAAGCTTGAAGTGTAGTGGCTCTCCAACTCCTCCTAGCTCAATTCTTGTGCTTTGCTGCTCAGATCGGCTCACCATCTTTTTCGCAGACTGATGAAACTTCCAGTGGGGATGTTGATGATGCCCTCCAAGCTCTGGACGTAACAACCTCTAAAGGTGACATCGACCAAGTCGCCACCTTGGCCAAACCCCAGGCAAAAACGCCACAGCCGATCGCTTCGTCATCGGCTGTTCCCATAGTCCTAGGAGAGGTATGCTCCCTCTGTTGGGCTCGCCTCCTGATCCGCATGCTTATGCTGCTCTTGTTGTTTAGTCGGGAGTTGTGATCTCTCAGAGCTATTCGTTCGACCACGAACCTATACAGTCGGCCCACTCCCGGCATGTGATGAACCAGAATCCCAAGTGTTGCCCAACTCCCCGCCTCAAAGCTCTCTTTCTTCACCCATTGAAACATTGGTCGAAAACTATGAGAGGTGAAGAACATCCTTGAAGAAATCAAGCCCCATGATCAAGTGGCAGCTTCAACTCTGTAATTCTAAAGTCGACGTTGCCTACTCAGTGAGTTCAAACTCACCGTAATTCTGATCGATGGCTATGCATATTCTTAAGTCGATGTCTGAGCATCGTCTTAAAAATTTTCTATTTTCGATTTTTATTAGCGTTCGATTTCATGAATCGGCTCCTCATGGATACATACTTCGTGGCCTCGTACCTTCTCTTTGTGTATGCCCCCGAGACGAATCCTTCAAGTGATTGAAGATATACGACTCCCGGAAATACAACTTATAAGCCTGTCTTTCTCACCATGCTAAATATCACGGCGACTAGCAAGTGTGGTGAAAATGATTTTGGCCGATTGCTTGGAATCGACCATCCTGCGAGTTGTATACGTGTAGTAAAGGTCCCCATACTTCACTGCATAATCCCATGCGAAGCAGTCTGGGTACTCTTTCAACGCCTGTAGCTCATGGTATGGATCAACTTTCCTGATAAATGTCAGTCGTGGCTTATCCCCGGGACCAATGTCAATCTCTTCTAGTTCATCGGCTGATGTAAGCCCATACCCCAGCTTTCCATCGCTTTGCTAAATCAATGTTGAACACGGGCAGAAGGCATGTTGAGGAGCTAATTTTGGCCGGTGCTAGAATCGGCCTCCTTCTTCATTGCAATGCTTGACGGGGTTCACAACTTCTTGGTTCTCCGCTATGGCTACGTGCATGCTTGATGTGAGATCCTTGCTTTTCTTTTTGGGGCCGATCGCGGGGATCGGCCTTGTGCCACGTGCGTCCATAGACTTGGATCTTGCTACTCTTGTCGGGCCGGTGGATAAGACCAGCCTCACCATTTGTTTTGAAGCTTCGATGCGTGACCGTCAGTTGATTCCGGAGGCGGCTCTTATTGGTTTGCTTCCAGTGTCATCGCGGCCAAAAGAGATTTCGATCGAATCATCTGCATGAAACCTCCACTTCATCTCCATCCCATTATATGATGCACTGATGCATTGTGATGGAATGCAGCAATTAGCGTGGATCCAATCCCTTCCTAGCAGGGCAGCGTGCTTTTGGTGTCGACGATGAAGAACAACGTGGGGATGGTTTTTGGCCGACCGATTAAGTCTACGTTCGGGACACCTTTGACCACGGCTTGAAGCGTTGAAATCGCTTAGTGTGATGTTGGTCTTGATCAGATCTTCATTGGAACGTCCCAAACGTCGCAACATGGAGTACGGCATTATATTGTTGCCGCTCCACGTGTCAACCAGCATCTTCTTGATAAACATGATGATATAACGCTTCGAGGTATAGGGCTTTCGAGATGCACAGCAGCTCCTCACAAGTGGCTTCTCGAATGGCGAGTCGTGGACCACTTACAGTCAAGACGTGCCGCCCGACACTTCCTCGTCTCTTGGAGCACAAAACTCGACGGAAGTATAAACACCATGTTTGTGTCAGATGATGCCTCTGCATCGGCTTTTGCCTCCTGGGTCGCCACACTTTCTTTGGTGGGCGAGTCTCTCCATCTCCAACGTTTGCTGAATTTTCACGGCCGGATCGGGCCGTGCTTTCCCACGTGTACAGGTATTGCGCCTCGGCTTCCTCAAGTTTCGTAGCCGTTGCACTCTGCGCTTTGGGAGTGGCTGAGTCCATCAGGGCACCACCTTGGCCGGTGATATCTATCTTCTTCCTCGGACTCCTCGGAGTCTTCATCTTGAGATGACTGAGCTCGTACTCCGAGGTGGGAGAGGTCCTAGGCACTCGAACACTGAACTTCATTCGTTCCCTTCCTCTTCTGTCTACGTGCAGGCAGTTCACCGATTGTAGCTGTCGGCTCATTCACGAGTCCCATCAGTGTTTGGAAAAATAGCGGTTCAATGCCTATCCATGTCCTCTTGCTCTCTTGACCTCCTCTAGCGTGGCCTCCTTTTCCCTTCTTAGTCTTTATCATATCCTACGATACTTCTTGTCCAGCTGCATCAGACCCGTGATATCTCTCATCATCTACGTCGTGGCGCCTGCCGACATTGGTCATACTGCTGCTCATATTTGATGAGGAGATCGAGTGGACGTTGATACCGCACGCTTCTCACCTCTTCCTCTGTCAAATACCGTCTGTCATCTTTCATCATCTTGGGGCCAGTCGCGTGGATCGGCCTCCTCTTTATCTTTGCCACGGAGTGACTGCTCTCTGGCTTATCCTTGATATGGCGATCTGCAAGCCCTGCCATGTTGATATCAAAGAGAAACCTGGCTCGCGTCTTATGCAGTGACTGAGATCCACCATGTTGACGTCGGGAAGCGGATGCGTGTCAACTCTCATGGCAAAGTGAACAGAAGAGTAATCGGCCTTGTTCTATCGCCATTTGAATCTGTCCGGGCTAGGACTTTGCAGTCATTGGTGGCATGAGTGAACGTGTGATGCCATTTGGAGTGCCTGCCGTTCATCTCTTATAACGTGGGGATTTTGTGGCCTTGGGAACTCAGCTGTTTTTCCTTCAGCGACAAATCAAAAATTTGCTCCCGTTTGCTTAAATCAAGTCAAACCCTTTTGCAGGCCCTGTTTGTTTCACCCATTTGCAGGACGGGTTTTGCCCCCGAGTCCATTCAGCTGCCCCGACTTCTGATCTCTGCTGATCTTCATCTTCTTCCACACATCTCGATCGAGAGCGACAGCGGCAGACTTGTCCTGAGTACAATTAAGGTGGCGCTCATCCCGATATAATTCGAACCATATGCGCCCGGTGGTGTAGTCTGCTTGGAAGGTCACATCTTTGGGCGGCGCTGGCAGGCCTGCTATCGCCAGCTACGACTGCTTCCTTCTCGGATAAACGAACCGAATAACATCGGTTCTGACGGTCCTGAAACGCTGGATCGACACCGTCTCTCCTCGCCTTTGCCAAACCTGGGTCAGATCAACAATGCCAGCTTGTGCTTACGAATGGTGGCAGAATTGTTCACTCAGCTGCTTCCACGTCCGAACCGAATCTGATGGCAACGAGGCCAAAGGCCGGACACGTGAGAGATTGTGAGAAGAACCTCACACGTGGCTCGTCTGAAGCTGAGACCATGCGCAGAAGCTGTGGAAATATCGGCTCCGTGCTCAATTGAGCTAGATCCTTATGATCCACTGAATTTTGTGAAGTCAGGACGATATTTGGGCGGTAGTGAGATTAGGTCATACTCGTTGGGATACGGCCCGGAATAGCCGATCATTCTCTTCGGCGGATACGAGCCCGGGTCTCTCAAGATTGCGATGTCAGTCCACAGTAGGAGCTGCGGAGGATTGGCTTTCTGGCTTGTCATTGGCATATTTAGCTAGCCACGCCTGTTTCTCAGCATCTGCTCAAGACTGCCTCCTGCTGTGGCAACCCCTCCGGCTGTGGCGGTCCCCTTCTGCTGTAACCTGGCTCATCCGGTTGTTGCAGTCGGCACATATGTGCACACGTATCCATGTGGAATCTCCTTGGGGGGCTCATACAGGTGTAATCGCCAGGATCACCTCAACCTTGTAGACGACGTGCGCCGGTGAACCTTGTTGTTGTGGAGCTGCAACCAGCGTGTATGGCAGTGGTGGCCTAGTGTAGAGCGGTATTTCTCCCTGGTGGGTTCCTAGAACGGAGTCTGTGAAGAATCACGCGCTTGCGATTTCTTGCACCGCGTGAGCCGCAACTTCTGCGCTCCAAAGTGTTCACCCAGGCTCTGGAATGCGGTGAAGGCCAGAGCAACGGCATAGTTAATTTCTGCCGCAGGGCTCTGGGTGCGTTCCTCAGAAGGGAGAGATAGATCTAGTCCACCTCTAACGCGCCTTCGGGTTGGAACCCTTTGAACTTGATGCCGTGCGAGCAGATGGCTCTCAAGAGAGCCGATGAGATCGGCTTCGAAGATGGCCTTGAGATAATCATAGTATTTCTTCTTGTGCTCGGCAGGCAGATCTTCGTACTTGATCGGTGCCTCGCCATCTCGGATGTGAAAGTGGTTGTTAACGGAAGATTGTCCACGGGCGCGTGCCGAAATGTGTTACTGCTAAAACCCCGTGACAGTGGTTAAGCAACACGAAGAGCCGAGCGTCCAAGACTGCAGGGGCCCTGGTCCCTCGACGTCGTCCACAAATGTTCCGGCACACGTCTGGCGTTACGAGGCGTGCCTGACCTATACCCGGTCGGGAAGGTGTTGGATTGCTTCGTTAGTTTCCTGCATGGCGGACACGTGTGTGAGAAATACGAGCCCTATGGCTCTCAGGTTGCCCTATTCGTTCGCTCAAAACCGATCGCCCCACATAACTACGTCGGTTGCGATGACACTGGGCTCTGGCCGTCAATATAAAGTTAATCTAATCTCGACGGTTTGAGTTTCACCGCATGATTGGAACATCCTGCGCGTAGTTGAGAGACCCTAATAGACACGAAAGATAATGGAAAACTAACTCTAAAAGAAAACCAGCGTTAAGTTAATTCCCGGAACATCCTCTTAGGGCTAACAAGCCATACCTTACATTTTCGAATCGTTCAACCCGTTTGCAAGGCCTAACCCTACAGATATTAAACCAATCCTTAAGAATCAGAACGCTATAGCAGATTGGATACTAAATAACGAGACAAGCAGAGTGCCTTATACCTAGGTAGTGTGAGGGCAGCTAAATATCGAGAACGCACAAGCTAAACGAGCATGTATGAAAAACATCCATGCAACCCCCAAAACACCTGATAAACCAAGGTGCTCTCGTCGCCATCAACAACGCTTCACCACGAGCAACACAAGGTAACTGATAAAGCGTCTGTGCCTAGATCGCAAGATCACGATCTAGACATAATCTACTGGGAAGAAATCTCAGATGAGAATTGGTAGTCGCCCTAGATTTGGCCTTTCGTGTGAGCATTGATGTCCTTAACCACGATAACCCTGAATGCATACAGTCAGGGACTTAATTGATGCACCTAACCGTGTTCTGATTTAAATATCTTTAATTCTAAACTAAGATGCGATCTATGTTCTGGTCTGCGGGCAATCTAGCCCGACTCGCCAGCCTCAATAGCTTCAAGGCAGCTCCCGCGTGTATATCCTTCAAGCCCATCTTCACTTACGGCCCATCTCGGTTGGCCAGCGTCTGGTAATAACACATTGATATTCATGTTTAATAATACTTGGAAAGACATAATAGATCTTTGCAAAATAAACCAAGTACCTAACATAGCATACACAACTGTCCATCACACTATGAAGGAGGCAAAAATCACATCAATACTATCACTGCGTGTCGCTCATAACCTACGAGAATTTATGATCACCAACCTCGACAAGAACTACGATGCACACTGTCACCATTACACCATGCAGAGGAATAGACTACTTTAATAACATCACATGAGTAGCACATAGACTAAATGGCGATACAAAGCACATTGCAATCTATAAAGGGATATAAATAAGCACTTCACTGCTTCATTCTGCTTTGTGTTAGATAATCATGCAGCAAATATAATACCTCAGAGACCCACTGCAGTTGCACACACTGTCACCTTTACACACATGGAACAAGGAGTCTCCAGAAATCACATAAGTAAAATCCACTTGACTAGCATAATGACATCTAGATTGCAAGCATCATCATATGAATCTCAATCATGTCTGCATTAATCATCCTGATTATTGTGATGATACATAGAGAGGGATTGAGCCACAGCTGCGGTACACCACAGGCCTCGATGGGCTTCTCCCTGCTCATCATGGGAACGGCAGCGTTGGTGAAGATGGCGGTGGTGTTGGTGGAGAAGCCTTCCGAGGGAGCATACTAATCCCGGCCGGCGTGCAGGCAGAGACTCCCTGTCCCCGGATCTTGGCCCGCGTGCGCGGCGGCTCTGGAACTTTTTCTGTCTGGTATTGTTAGTCTGGGGTTTAGGTCGGGGGAGCTTATGCAGGCGAAAGAGGGAGCCTGGAGGGGCCTTGGTGGGGCCAGACAGCAGGCCGGCCCCTCTGGGCGCGCCGCCACCATGTGTGGTGGGCCTGTGGCCCCCTCTGGCGACTTCCGGTGCTCTGGAAGCTTCAGGTGAAAATAGGAAGCACTTTGGCGTTGATTTCGTCGATTCAGAGAATATTTCCTTACCAGGATTTCTGAAACCAACAAGACAGGAACTGGCACTATGGCATCTCGTCAATAGGTTAGTTAGGAGAAACGCATCAAAACGATATAAAGTGTGAACAAAACATGTAGGTATTGTCATAAAACAAGCATGGAACATCAGAAATTATGGATACGTTGGAGACGTATCAGTAACACTCATGCAAATGAGTGTGGCATATTTAGAAGTTTCAGTCGCATCTTGCCTTGAATTTAATTAACTTGAGTGTGTTGGACAATTGTAGAATTATCTCATCAATAAGATCAAGTAAAATAATAAGCCAATATGACATAAAGAATAATAGTTCAAAGTAGAAGATGTAGTCTTGTGGGATAAAGAGTTAGGAAGGTTAATGAAAAGAATATGAACTCTCTTGTTATGCCCTAGTATCTTTTGAACAAATTAATGATCATGGATGTTTCAATACTTATGCTCTTGAAAATTGAATGAAAGGTGGGCACCCGAGGATTAAGTTAGCCATGGAAAGTGTGAGATAAAGGTTGTGTTGAGCATAAGAACTTGATTGAAATATCCATGACAAAAGTTTGTACTGGTTACTAGTGAAGCAAGGTGGTAAACAACATCATATCTACCTTTTTATTTGTCTTCTTTTAACTAGTTATTCAATGAGAGTTTATCTTGTCGTTAAATTTCATCAAAGTATCAAATAGTATAATGCTTGCAAATAAGAGAAAATGCATTGGAAAAAGATTATGATTAAATTGTCCAACATACAATGGTTATTTATGTTCAAAAGTAAGGGGTGATTGCTGGAGCTTCTACTTATGTTGCCCTCATGTGTATGGGTTTTAGTTCATTAATCTTTCATTGCAATTGAACATGATAATGATACAATGCATGTATTTATTTATCAACCATAAGCTCATTGATGCATGTAATGATCTATTCGCTTACTTACTCGAGGATGAGTAAATGTTTAAGCTTGGGGGAGTTGATACGTGCATTTTGTATCATCATTTTATAACTCATATTATCATATTAGAATGATTATTATATCATTGTTTTTGCATGTTTTAGATGATTTATGGGACTTCCATACAAAGTCCCTATTTTTGGTATTTAATTTCTGGGAGGCAGAAAACCTCCTTTTTCTTGTTTTTAATGTTTCAGGAGCTATAGGGACCCAAATGGAAAAAAGGAAAAATGCATAGTTGGTTTTTCATCGGGAGAACACCATGGGGAAAAAGATCGAAGGAAGAAGAGCCACGAGGGCCGAAAGGGGTAGCCCACGCGGCCAAGGAATCAGGCCGCGTGGGACCCACCATCTGGCGCCTCGGGCACTTCCTTGCTCGGGGCTTTTTAACATGCCTCCGCCTCACCCAAAAAGTAACGCCCTAATTTTCCCGAGACCATTTGAGGTCGCGGCGGCGGTGGAACTCATGATTCCCTCTGAGGGTGTCAGATCCTGCTGCTCCGGAGCTCCTGAGAAGGGGGAAATCATCGTCATCATTATCATCACCTCTCCTCCTTGGCGTGGGAGGAGGCCTCTCCATCATCACCATCATCAAGACCTGCACCATCTCCATCATCATCTCCATGATCCACTCCGTCCCCCTCGTAGTTTGAGAGTTGCTATACCCTAGATACTTGTTTTGTGTTCCTATTCATGTTTGTGATTGAGCACTTGTCATTATTTGGAGGTGAAGTTATATTTTCAGATTGTGTTGTACCACTTATGACACTGAATATGATCATGTTTGCACATTGTGAGTAGTTACCGTATGTTCCTGAGGGCATAGGATGAATTGGCAATGATTTATATATAACATGTGTTGGTATTTTGTCTAGTGTTTATATTTTTATGTGATTCTATGATGGTGTTGTGCGAACGTCAACTGCACAACACTTCACCTATATGGGCTCATAGGAGAACACCGTAGTGTAATGGAGTGAGGGATACTTGGGAGGACATGTAAACCTGAGACCGAGTCATGAAGTTACTCTTATGGGGTATTAGTATCGGGGACCTTAGAGTGTAATGCTACGGTGGGACTTTATGTCTTAATAACTCTTGTGCAGTCATTTACTTGGCCATAAGATCCATCATAAGGGGCTTAGTTTATTTATTTAGCTCTACCTAATAATGGCTCCATCCAAAGAAGATTAAAACTTGACAATATATTCAACGCGTTATTTTAGAAATCTCTATGCCATGCAAAATCCATGCGGCCCTCAGGAACGTTTTCCACATGTAAGACACACATCAGTTGAGCTTGTCCTCTTGCCACATAGAGGATTGGGTTTTTCTCTCATTGAGAGATTTCAACTGTCACTATTTATTTCCTACATTTTTATTCTCTTTGCAACTATACAACCAAAAATTCCAAAAACACTTGCATCTTTTATTGTTTTATTTATCACTCATCCTAACCAATACCTTCAACTCATCGTGGGTTCGGTAACCTTTTCTAATCGAAAGGTACTACAATTGATCTCCTGCACTTGGAAGTCATCAGCTTGCAAAACACCAAAAGCTCTTTCAGTGTCCTTCCAGCATGCTTCTTATGCCTTGGCAAAATGAGCTTGTTTTATAGTTTAGGGATTTTAGATGGTCTTCAAAAATGTTTTCCCAGCCGAATAGATGCCACCGGCAAGAAAGTACCCATGTAGTTGTTCTTGATCTTGGGTGTTGTGTCCGTTGATGCTGGCTTGATCATTTCACCTATGAGCTCCCCAATTGCGTACAACACCTGCTGGAAGTGTATCGAGAGATAGTCTCCGTGGATCGCCTGAATTTGCTATGGATGACTCTGAACCTATGGTTATGACCCACGACATGAAGAAGCATTGAGACTTGTTCTTCGACAGAGGTGTGGATGCTATCAGTCAACAGTTCTCTAGCCCTGAATATTTTCACAAGTGCATAGAAAGGGGCTCTTCTCATCCGTAGCATCTGGACAGCCTCTACGTCGTTGCAGTTGTAGATGTGGTTTAGGTTGGCAATCCTCTCCTGATCTCGTTGTAACATAGGACCGTAACTGACACGAGGAAAAACAGCATGCCTAACAGCTCTCTTGTGCAATATCAGGATCCAGGCTTGTATGCAAACGATGAGTGCTGCGGCGTGATGCACAAGCTGAAGTTGGTCGGTCTACTCAAACAAGATCAATGCATTAAGAACGGTATTATACAACCCAACTACTTCTACCAACATGAATCTGAGAGTACAGTAGAGCAGAGGAGCTTCCTCTTACCTCCGTCATGGCAGACGAAAGACACGGCCGAAAGCTGCCTCTGATGTGCGTAGGCTCCGCCGTGGCTGGAAACGACGACCCTGGTCCGGCGCCGGAGACCGAAGGAAGATGCGCGCTGCCAGATCTGGGTCGCCGCAGCCACCACCGGTGCGAAAATTGGAGGAAGGAAAAAATTTGGGAGGGGCTAATGGAAAGGGTAACCGAAGAGGGAGGTTACCCCTACCTTTACCGCGCGCAACGCCGCTGAGATTTCGGCTTCTCCCACCATGCCGAGGCGGAGCGCCCGCGCGAACGGCGTTGTCGATTTTAGTCTCGCCATGGCCTAGCCCTGAAGAAACTGTCAAACTAAGCGTTTCTACGGGACATGTCCCAGGGGTGCTTTAAGACCCGTGTTATGCAAAAACGCGACTGAGCCCAAATAACCAAACCGCCCAAAAAATACTGGGCTGATACGAGCCAAGGAACGCCCCGGCTACCAAAGTGCCCGTAGTAGTACTACACAGTACACATTCAGACGAGGCATGCACATATTGGTGGACCGAGTCCTATAGATAGATTGAAGCCTAGTAAAATTTCTAGAATTTGGAAAGTAAAGGTAGCCGGAGCCCGCGGGAGCTCAGTAGTTGAGAAAAAGTATGAAATGGATGGGTGCATGCTATGGTGGATGGGGAATTGGGGATACGCGTGCAAGTACCCGCGCGAATCGCGATGGGGGACGCCTATGTTGCGTGCACGCTAGCTACGATGCTGCTGCGGCTAGCGGAGCAGGTAAAGTTGCTCGTTTTGCGTTCCTCGTGGATGGATGGAAGAAGGCGTGCGATTCGTACGTGCGTTGCTCGTCCGCGTGTCGGCATGGCCAAAACATTTCGGCCAAATTGAATCTTCTTCAGATAGGCTTTCGTCGTGAATTAATCTATGGTTTGACGGTTAGAAGATCCGTGGTACCTTCGGCACGTAGGGCCAGATTAGTTTCTCGGATTCAGCCCACCAATGATGCTCATAGAGATAGAGTGTGTGTATTTATGGAAATGAGTGTATGTACATACATATGAGCCTTTACGTCAGTCTATAATATGCAACTGCTGGGTTCTCGACACAAACAGAAAAACAAAAAAAGAATGTGCATAATGCCGGATCGGTGGAAACAATGATGCCCCACAATCGTTGCGTCCTTTGAAGAATTCCCACCACGCTCTTAGCATTCTAAAGCGCTGCATACTAAGCAACACCTTGGAGAAGGGATGCGACACAACGTCGTTGTTGCTTGGACTGGTCCTAGGGTTTTCGAGGGACGCGGAGGAGCGTGGGAAAGGAGTGCACTCGACGCCCTTCAGGAAGGAACGATGACGCCATCTACGGTGTCACCGCGTCGGTTTCGGGCAATCCAAGAGTGATTTCTCCAAACCCCCAAAAACCACGACCTCGGATGATCCATCGCGCTCCACCAAACGCGCTGAATGCCAACACCCGCCACCACAGCCTTACAATCACCAACACCATATCACCATGGCCAACGTTGTGAGACCGTCACGACCGAGAAGAAACAGCCGGGAACGAGGAGCGGCTGAACAATGGACGTGGGACAAAACAACCTCCACCGCCATTGGCGGAAACCGACCGAACGCAACACTAGGAGCAAACCAGGGCCCCTAGGCACATGCGAGCCCAAATATGGCTCGTGAAGCTCTCGTCGCTGCGATGTATTAGGTGCGCCACCATCTCTTCCACCCAAGCTCAAGCCACTCCTCCGTCCGCCATGCCATAGCCAAGCGATCGCACCATCACCACCTCACCACCCGGAGCCACACCACCTAGGACGGCGCCCACACCGGAAACATCTTTGACATAAGGACACCGCCGCCAACCGCTAACTCCCGAGCAGGGGTGCCACAAGCAGGAAAAGTTAGGCCCACCGCCAATCTCGCGCAAGCAAGGCCCGACGGTGCATGCCGACAACGGCGGGTGGGGCTAAGAGAGGGAGGAGGCGCTAGAGGAAGGGAGACCCTATTTGCCTCACTCACGGAGACGGTGTGGGGATCATGTATAGGGCTGGACAAAAAGCTCGAAGCTCGGCGAGTTAAATGAGTGCTCGTTTGCTCGACTCGTTTGAGCTCGGCTCGTTTTGTTAACGAGCCGAGCTGAGCAGCAGTTTTTGCTCGTTAAGGTTAACGAGCTAAACAATCGAGCCGACTATGTTCGTGAGCTACTCGTTAAGATCGTTAACAAGCTGGCTTCACCAGTTTTGACAGCGAGTCACTTAGTTATCTCAAATATTTGGCAGGATGGGGCCAAGCAAAATAGTGCTCTTTAACCATGCTTGAAACTCATGCAGTAGGATCTAAAAACCTATGTTTCCGCTCTTCCTCACCAGCGAATGCATACATGTTTGCTTTGCATTGCACCCTTAACGATCCTTAACGAGCTGCTCGCGAGCGCTCGCAAGAACATAACGAGTCGAGCCGAACAATGATTTCAGCTCGTTATTCTTAACGAGCTTAACGATTCAAGCCTTAACGATCATGAGCTTAACGAGCCGAGCCTTAACGATCCGAGCAGCTCGTTAGTCCACCCCTAATCATGTAGTGGTTTTTCTATACTCGCTCAGAGTGACCACTGTAGTATTACCTTGGTTTCGAAATATAAGCCAGCTTCTACTCCTTCTCCGTGATTTAGAGAGGCGTTTGTTAGTCGGTGTGTTAAAGGTGAACGTTAGGCTATTTTCTTTTTCAAAATAACTGTCCATGGGTGAAACTAATGTCTCATCTCACTCTTTTGGATATTTTTTCTTCTCCATTTGATCCCTAGATTCTACGGCAACGACGATCAAGCCGGAACTGCGTAGGTTCGCGCTAAGAAGTTTCAGCAAAGAATAGGTCAATGGCTAAGAAAATGGGTGACAAAGGATTAACTTGTCAATGCCTACAGATTGTAGACTAGGGTTTTGCTAGAAGTAGAGGGCAAGTAGATCTCGAAGGTTTAGGCGGAAAGCTCAGACCATTGAAAACTAGGTTATGTTGACAGTAGATCGATCCTTTCTTTGTCCCTCGACTCCCCCTTATATAGGAGGTGGAGCCGAGATTTCGTTTTGTACAAGTTACAGAGTCCGGGACGGTTTCTAACTCATCCCGAATTACAAATAACTCTTCCTATTACAACTCTAGCTTTCCTTAATATATCTTGGACTCTCGAATCTTCTTATTCTTCGGGTAGTGGGCCTTCAGTAAACTCCGGGTACTATCTTGGAGGCCCATTTGGGATGCCTATGTGGTAGCTGAGATTTTGCTTGAATCATAGAGTCAAGAAATCTCATCTGTTTATATTTTTGAGCTTTTATTGCTTCTTCATAAAATTCTATATTGTACAGGGATAACGGTAGTTGGGGCTAGTTCATCTGACGGATCAGGTACTAGTTAACTGCTCTAGTGGCAATCCATCCTACTTCAGATCACGTCCTGGACATGATCTCGGATCTTGGTGTAAACTTCGACAGGTGCCGCTTAAGGTCTTACCATTCCTCGAGGTCAAATTTAACGCGTCCGTTGGATTTTTCTTCGTATCTGTTGATACGGATAAAAATGTGAGCGCAGTCTTTGGCGATGCCACGCCCAGCAGAACGGATCTGGGGTCTTACCTTCGCAAATTTGCGGCATTCAGAAATTGATCGCAACTTTGGCGTTCTGAGAATATATTGTCGAGTGCTTTTCGCCTTTGGAATAGCACATTTTATTGAGTCATATTTGATGACTTATTTTGTCTTCCCGATGGGAGTATATGTAGAGTTATTTGTGTAACTCGAAATATACTCACTTCGTTTCTCTATTTTGAAAAATTCATCGGGACGCAGCGAACAGCGTTCCCGATGGGAGTAGCCCCGAGGCTACAGCCAAGAACTTGTGCTTGGGTGTAGGCTCCACAATTAGTATCCTTTGCCGCTATATTTATAATCCTTCTCGATATTTTTATATTTATCGGGTGCGCGACCAGCGCTCGATGGGAGTAGCCCCGAGGCTATGAACAAATTCTTGGATTTGGTCATAGGCTCTTGCCATTTCTATATTGTCATACTCGAAATTTTCTATTTTTCCAAAGTAGCCCCCGAGCGTTTGGGCAAAAACTTGTATTTGATCAAAGGCTCCAAAAGTATTCAAATGATTTACCCTATCGCCATTCTCTTTTTATTTTTCTTGTCGACATATTTTCCTTTGTCAAATTCTCTTCATCTCTATCAATAATTGGGATTTTTCTGCCTTGTGGGTCCATTGTTCCCACCACGTTGACACGTCGTGCAAGTGGGGGACACGTCTCCGCTTTCTGGCGCACGTGCGGTAACGCCTGTCCATTCCTTCCGGTAAAAATACCTTTTTACCCTTGTATCTACGAGATCCTTTTTCACCACCACGATTTCTTCATCCAACGGTGCACTCTTCGTCCGAATCCTATATAAACCTTTCTTCAACCTCGGTCCAGTCCTTCGCTTGCCGCACATCTGTTCCCTCTGCAAAAACTTCCCCGCGCCCAACTCTGTTTGATCTTCCGCACCCAAGCATTGCTTTGTCTCCTGGTTGATGCCACCACGCACGCGACTCACGCGCCACAGCACTCCAGAATCCGAGATGGCTGCAGAAGATCTTGAATGGGAGAGATCTAAAATCTCAACCAAGACCTCAACATGATGAAGAAGCTTGGCCTGATGAAGAAGATGCCATCCTCTTTCCCAGTAAACTATCCTTCCCTCCAATGGAGTACGGGTTAGTTTCGTTGATCACCTCATCCGCGGCCTTTCTGCCCCAATTCACGATTTCCTCCGCGGCCTTCTTTTTGTTTATGGGATTCAACTGCACCAATTGACCCCAATTTCATCCTCCACATTTCCATTTTTATCCACGCTGTGCGAATGTTTCCTTGGAATCCCTCCTAACTGGGCTCTTTGGAAACGTATTTTCCTTCTCCGCCGCAATGCCTCCCGCAATGCCACTTATAACATAGGCGGCGTTGTTATCGTGTCCGAACTGACGTTGATTACGACGTCAAATTTCTGATTCTGTCAAGGGTGGCGCAAAAAGTGGCTCTACATTCACGAAGAAAGTGCCAACTCTGTGGAACACAACATAATCCCCTTCGACGGAAATGCCAAAATTCAGCGCCGCCCCGCTCTTGGGATCTGAAGCTTCCGAAGAAGAGAAAAAGCGACGAGAAGCACTTATGTCGTCATCGACTTCAAAATACTCGAGGCAAAGAGCTATCTGGTGTTTCAAATCAACGCCTACTTTCTTAGAATTAGAGTGCAGCCTCTTCAGCGCGCAAAAATCCCTTTGGACATATCTGGTGGAAACGACGCCAATAGGCTCTCCCGTGATCTTTCTGCAAAGGACTTGGAGAAGCTGATTCGAAGAATTTCCCGTTTAAACAAGAAAGATCTGTTCCTTCCTCTGCGCGTGGAACCATACAGCTCCACCAATCCTCTCCCGAGGTATTTTGTCTTCTCGAATTTTTATCTTGTTCCAAATGTTCCCTGCATCTCACTGTATTGATATCTTGCTAATTTTTCCTATTGCTATTTTTGCAGAACCATCCTACTATGTCTTCTCTTCTCCCCTTCCGAGGATGGAGAAGTCGAAGAACAAGCTATCGTTGCCGAAGACAATCAAGGTTCTTCCCTTCATGAAAATGAAGTCGAGGTTCTCACCAATCTGCGCTTCCATGAAAAGGAAGTTGAATCTGAGGCCAGTGAGTCGACTTAATCCCTTCCTCCTGCTGTTTCCCCAAAGAACAAAAGGAAAAGGGATGACGGAAACTCCGCACCTCCAAACCCGAAGAAGCTATTCCTTCTCATCCGAAGTCAGCTTATGATCCATACCTCGGAACTCTCATCAGTTCGTAAGTACCATCTCTTTTTTTACTTTGAAGATTTTTTGTCTATCTTGCCTTTATATTGTCGACTTGTGCTCGTAGTGATGATGAAGAAGTGGTACCAAGCTGTTGATGTGACTACTCGAGCAGTACGTCACATACATTAGTGCCTCGGAAACGCCAGTCGAAGGGAAGAAACGTCGCCTCCTCGACAAAATGTCAGCCGACTCCTCCGTCAAGCCCCCGAGCCTCTTCACCGAAAAGGGCAAGGACGGAGATTATCGGAACCTACTCTCCAATTGAGTAGCTCCTCGAACCTTCTCATGGAGGATGTAAGTTCTTCACTTTTTTGTCATTGTTTATGTTTTCTCTGTTTACTTCTTTGTATCATCATATTTTTCTCATACCCCCATTTTCTCTTTGTCCTCTCTTTTTTTTAACAGCCTATGATCAAGGATCTTCTTCGCATCGGTGCCCAATTTGTTGGGTACCGCGAATATGCTAATAAAACTGAAGGTAATGTTTTGCCACTTCTTTTTGCCTCTGCCCTTTTGCTCCTTTGTTGTCGAAGTTTTTAACTATATTTTTCTTCTTTGCCAGAAAAACTGGTGGAGGCCAATGAACGTGCCAACACATTTGCTCAACAATTAGAGCATAGTGAAAAGGCTGCAAAAAGGCCGAATGGATGCTACTGAAGCTAGAGCAGAAGCTGACAAGGCCAAGGTTGACGCCGCTGGTGTCGAAGATCTTAGAAAAAGGCTTCACACCGCTGAAACTTCTTGAGCGATCACATAGCTGCCCAATCTGCTCGCGAAGAGGCGATCCTTAAGCGCTTAAGGACACAAAGTCGCCGCTTCGTTGGTAAGTACCACTTATTTTTTTGTATTTCCTTCTCTGCGCTCGTTTGTTGCTCAATAAGTTTCTTTTTTGACAGCTAGAACAGCTCAAGAGTTTCAACTTGAAGAACCCGCCAATGATCCTCTTCTTGACGCCCTTTCATTCCTCGAGGTTCATGGATCAGAGGCACGCGAAGGCATTGATCAGGCCAAAGCAGGGTTGTCGCGGCTTTTTCTTATTTTTCCCAAAGAAAGAGGAACCCGCAACTTTCCTTGACCTCGCCAAGAGCTTCAATTCATCGGAAGACCTTGGACTGAAAATGCGCCAAGAAAACATGAAGGTTGCGTCGAAAGCACTGTTGCCCTGGTTGCTGACAGCCAACAAACTATTGATTGGATGAAGGTTGGCGACACCAATCAAATAGAGCAGTCGGGGTGGAGTCGCTGATTAAGGCAGCCAAACCCAACACGAAGAAAATCTTGGCATATCTCGGGATCAGGCCACCCTCGACTCCCAGCTCATCGAGGCCGGAGGTCTAGTTTCATATTCTTTTGCTTTGTTTTAGTTTATCTCCTCCTTTTGGTACTGTCGCTGTAATGCTCCTGGCGATGATTAGGTCTTGTAGAGGTCCTTCTTTTGTAATAGACATGTATATACTACAAGAATGAATGGAAGTCGAACTTTGTCTCAATGATTGATGTCGACGTTTTCTATTTTTCGGTTGATTTTTGACAATTATTTGTCAATTCCTGGTCCTCCCGAAGTTTTTCCTTCGTCCCTTTCGAAGAAGTCTTCTGTCCCTTGTTAACCTTGATGATTCTTCGAGTATGGATCGATAGAAGAATTGAAAGAACTTCGAGTACAACTCCAGTCTGTGAAGATCGCTTATACTTATGGGCGTCTAGAGAATCTTCTCAAGGAGAAAATTGCGCTCCAACAAGCTCGGGATGCCGTGGTAAGGAAGGACCTTGCTATTCTTGAGGTGCCGCAGCCATCTCGAGAAAATTCTATGCTCCAGGCTAAGAGATGCTAGCTTGGATATGGCGGGTTTTCATTGTCTTTATCTCGCTTCTTCTTTTCCTTTGCTGCTTGTTCCTTATTGACCACTGAATTGTTTTGCAATAGGTGCTTTTGGATACTACAACTGAAGATGAACGTGTCGAGGCTCGTTCCAATGTTCTTCTTCGGCTTGCACGTGAACATGGGTCGACTTTGGGGTACACCTGAACGGACCCGCCAAATCGTGAGATTTCAAGATCGTGCACTTCAGGTTCGCGAGTATCTTGACTTCTGTACAAGGACTTTGTCTCTGGTTTATGGTACCATGTTTCCTCGCAATAAAATGCCAGAGACCCTTCCTGCGTTGATGGACAAATTTCGAGATGCTCCTCGCATCCACGGC
Source organism: Lolium multiflorum (assembly GCA_030979885.1). Classification (NCBI taxonomy): domain Eukaryota; kingdom Viridiplantae; phylum Streptophyta; class Magnoliopsida; order Poales; family Poaceae; genus Lolium; species Lolium multiflorum. The sequence goes on from CM061750.1 coordinate 284,338,755, forward strand.
TTTATGAGCTCAACTAGCTGCTGGTGCAAGGTTTGCGATGATCTGATAAAAATTTGCTACCGAAATTAGACGTGGGGCAGTTGTCCCGAAGTGCTTGGAGAAGATGTCGAAGAAGAAAAGAAACTTGGCAAATATGATGACATTATTACTCCTGTTGCCGAAGATATGATGGATGAACTTCTCAGGATGGATTCCGATTCTTCGTGAAGGGTAGCTACGCTAGCATAGTACTCGTGCTGTAAATAACGCGCTTAACCATAGACAATATATTGGGAAATCCTTGAAGACGAACTTATTCCGAAATTTGTATCCTGTATAGACAAGCTATATTGTAAAGTCATTGTTTTTTTATTTTTATCGCCAAGCCCCGGGTTTTGATTGCAATATCTTTTGTTTATTATAATGCGAGGTTGTCCCAAGGCAAGATAATATACATTGTGTACTATTTTGTACGGGTCAAGCCCCCGAGCTTTTGTTGATCACTATTTTGTCGATATCTCTTTTTATTTTGGCGAGGTATTTTTACCAAGGCCGGATGCTTCTTTTGCGTTTGTCGACATTTTGTGTTTATATATATATCATGTAGGGGAGAACCCCTGATCTTGTCGGGAAAGAGATATATAATTCCACTATCTTTATTATATTGCAGCACAGCGAGTCCGCCTCATTAAAAACCTTTCCGGCCCACTCGGTGCCCCGAAAAAGGAAACGTCTGAAAACTCGCGGGCGTTCGGTATATTGTAGCTTTACAAAGGAGGACTATATTTTGACATCTAGGCGTAAAACGCTGAGTTGTGCCACGTTCAGGGATTTGGCTCGTCAATCCCTGTCTTCTTGTCTTTGATTCGTATGCTCCTCCTTCTATTACTTCTGTGACGATGTATGGTCCTAGCCACGGTGACTCAGTTTTCCTGTGGTTTGATTGAGTCAGTAAACCAGGTCACCCACTTGGAAAGACCTTGGCCGTCGATTGTGATAGTTTTCAGGTCCTGTTGATATTTTGAGACTCGTGACAAAACTTCATCTCGAGCTTCGTCAAGTCGTCATGTCGTCCTCCAGGGCTTCTCGAGGTTTCTTCATTATATTCGGTGACTCTTGGAGAATCATGCTCTATTTCTATCGGCAGGACTGCTTGGCTCCATGGAAAAACGGCGTTTCTGTGACGCCGTATTTGGTGTTGTTCGGATACTCACAACACACTTGGTAGCTCCTCTGGCCAAGTATGCCTAGCTTTCTAAAGGTCCTAGCAGGCGCTTCTTGATGCCATTGCAGATGATGCCATTGGCCGACTTGACCATTGGTACGTGGATGTACGAGACGCAAAACTTAGTTTTATGCCCTTGCACAATATGCTTTGAACTCCTTGGAAGTAAAGTTCGCCGTTATCGTGACGATGCTTGTGAGGTACTCCAAAGCGAAAGACAATGCTTTTCACAAACTTTATTTGGATGCTGCATCTGGTGATTGTTGGCCTCTATCCATTGGTAAATTTGTGACAGCCACCAGCAAGTACTCATATCCTCTGGCGAAGCTTTGTGCAATTACCCACCATGTCGAGACCCCATTGAGCAAAGGGCCACGATAGTGGGATTGGCATAAGTTCCGCTGCTGGTGAGTGAGGTCTTGCCGCAAATCTTTGACACGCGTCGCAAGTCGCACTATTTCCTTTGCATCCTCGATTGCTTGAGCCAATAAAATCCTGCTCTGAAGACTTTGGCTGCAATGGCTCGGCTACTCGCGTGATGCCCACATATTCCTTCCACGTCCTTTAGGATGATCCTTCCTTCTTCGGGTGTAACACCGTTGTAGCACACCCGAGATCCTGCGTTTAACTCCCCTTTTACCACAAAAGCTTTTGATCGCCTAATTATTCGCCTTGCTTACTGGATCGTGTATGGTTTTCCTTAGGATATATGATATGTAAGCCTGCATCCATGGAATTTGCACCATCATGACTAGCTCTTGCTCTTCTTCTTCTTCTCTGTGTCTTTGGCGATACTCGGGTTTCTCTTTTTTCTCCTTCTTTGTTTTTTTGGCTTTGTTGATCTCTTAATCTCTTCCCAGACACACCTGGAGGAATCGCGAGGCATTGTGACCCGATGTTTGCGAGAACGTCGGCTTCATTGCTCATCCTGCTGATGTGGTTTACCTCACAACCATCGAATAACTTCTCCAGCTCATTGTACACCTCTTTGTATGCTATCATACTTTCTTTGACTGCATATTGGTTCATGACTTGTGTGCTACCAATTGTGAGTCGTGAAATTTTCAGGGTTGCACATAGCTTTCGCCATCTTCATCCCATGTATGAGAGCTTATTCTGCTTCATTGTTAGGCACGTTTGGGAACGTCATCCGCAGAACATACTTCAACTTGTCGCCTTCAGGTGATACTAATATCACGCTCCAGCACCTTCTAATCTTTTGGATCCATCAAAATTCATGGTCCAAGTTCTCGATAAATCTGGGTCCCGTGTTTTGTAGCTCCATCCACTGCAATGAAATCTGGTAAGACCTGCGATTTTATTGCTTTTCTTTTCGTGATGTCCCGAGGGAAAGTTCTATTCCCCAAAGGGAGACACGACCCGTAGCTGGGTTGTTCAGTATATTTGACAAGGGAGCCTCGTTGACCACTATTATCGGGTGCGCCAAAAAATAGTGTCGCAATTTTCTTCTTTCGTGAATACTCATATGCTTCTGATATTGCGGTACATGTTTTGAGGGCGTACTTCGCGATGAAATATACGGCCTCTGAACTCCATGACTTCTTCTTCTTCTCTCTCTACTACTAGGGCCGTGCTGACCACGAGGTGTGGCGCAATGTACAAGAGGAGATGTTCTTTTCTTTTGGCGCCACCAATATCGGTGGTGTCGAAATTGCTCGCTTGAGGTTCTCGAAGGCTCATCCGCTTTCTCGTTCCATTGAAATTTTTCCCCTTGTTTGATCAATGCATAGAAGCAGCGCGCCCTTTCTCCTAACTTTGCGACGAATGCAGAGCTGCGACTCGCCCCGTTAACTGTTGTATTTCTTTCAGCTTTGTTGGCTTTCTCATAGTGACGATGGCTGTATTTTTCGGGATTAGCTTCAATCCCTCTTGCTGATACTAAGAACCCGAGAAGTTCTCCAGCGGGAACTCCGAAAGAACACTTTGTCGGGTTCACTTGAGCGAGAACTTGTCGAGTTGTCAAGGTTTCCTTCAAATCTTCGATCAAAGTCGACCCTTTCTTGGATGTTATTACGACATCATCGATGTAAACTTGTACATTTTTCCGATCTGTGTTGCTAGGCACTTCTGCATCATCCGGTGATATGTTGCTCCCGCGTTTTTCAGACAAAAGGCATTGTTTTGTAGCAAAACACGCCATAAGGTGTGATGAACGCTTTCTTAACTTCATCTTCTTCTTTAGTCGATCTGGTTATAACCAGAATATGCGTCAAGAAGGAAGACGTTCGCATCTGCCGTGGAGTCGATGATTTGATCGATCCTTGGGAGGGAAAGTGATCCTTGGGACAATGTTTATTGAGACCCGTGAAGTCGACGCACATGCGAAGGACTATTGTGTGTTTCTTCGGCACCATCACTGGGTTAGCTACCCATGTGGCCTTCGTAGATATTTCTGATGAAACCGGCGTCTTTGAGTCGATCTATTTCTGATAACATGGCTTTGCGGCTAGGTTCCAAAAACGCATGAGGCTGTGACTGGTCGTGCGAGAGGGTCCAAATTGAGGTGGTGCTCGGCAAGTTCCTGGGTACTCTCATGTCAGTGGACACCATGCGAAGATTCTCCGGTGCTCACGGAGGAACTCGACGAGCGCGCTTCTATGCGACATCCATGTTTGCGGCAATGGGCGTCGTTTTCTTTGGATCTGTCGGGTGGATCTGTACCTCCTTTGAATCCTTGGCTGTGTTGAAAGTTGGCTCCTTAGAAGATCTTCCTACCTCTGGCAGCACGTCATAATCGGTGAACGAGGCGCGCATATTCTGCTTGCATCCGAAGGTTTGATAGTCAATGAAAATCCTTGTCGCATTTATCGATAACGCGAAACTTCCTTTGATTGTGATAGGTCCCTTAGGCCCAGGCAACCTCCACAAGATATGTATAATGCGGCACTGCCATGAACCTGGCGTACGCTGGTCGTCCCAACAAGGCGTGATATTGCGACGGGAAATCCACGAACTCCATTCTCTATCTGTAGTTTCTCGGGTTCCAAACCGAACGTCGAGGTTGATCTTGCCCAATGGGTAACTTGGCTTCTGTGTAATCCGTGAAACGTGTGATTGGTTTCAGATTTGCTAGGGATATGTTCATCTTCCTCAATGTATCTGCATACATGAGGTTTAAGCTGCTGCCATCTATGAAAACTCTCGACACGTCAAAACCAGCGATTACAGCGGGTAAGATGAGTGCCGATTGTCCTGGTCGAGGGACTTGTTGCGGATGGTCTGCGATTGTGAAGCCGATATCTTGCCCCGACCAATTTAAGTACTCGACTGTTGGTGGAGGCATCTTCTGCCATGAACACTTGTCGAGATATTACCTTCTGCGCTGTTGGATGGCCTAGCTTTCTGAATCATCGAGACCACACCGTTAGAGTTGGGGTCAACATATGGAGGTGGATGTGGTGCTGCCGCAATTCTAAGCTGGTGTTGATTTTCGTCGGTAATTGCGGGAGGAGGTGGAAGGTGAATCTCGCTCCTTGGCTCCCGAGGATTTCTGTTATTTGCTTGGGCATTTGCGATTCCTGCGGCTCGCAGCATTGCCTGAAAATTGCGGCACTCTTTCTGAGATGTCCTGACTGTCTCTTTCCATTGTTGTCGAGGTAAAAGTGCATTTGGCACGGACCGTTCATCATCTCTTCGGGAGATACATAAGGTCGTTGAATCCTTGGTCCACTATTTTGCCTGTTGCCGCGAAAATCACCTCTATTGTCGCCTTGTTGCTCGTTGCTCCTTTGATAATCATCTCGACTATTTCCTCCGGGATTTCCCGAAAACCAGCCGATATATGTCCGGGAGCATCGTTGTTGTAGAACTGGCGAGAAAATCGCCTTCTATTTTGATAATTTCGACCACGATCTTCCTCTGGCGACCTGTGTCGCTTGTTGTATATTGCGTCTTCTCCATCTGCCCACTTGTTAGCGATTTCCATCAATGCTGAAATTGTCTTGGGATTAGTTCTCCCCAAGTCCCGACGAAATCTGCTCGTCGGATTCCTGCCACGAACGCATCTATGGCTCTTTCGTCAGATATGTCCTCTGAGTTTTTAATAATGTTCCATCTCTGTATATATTTCCTCATCGACTCGTCGTGTTTTGTCGACACGCCCTCAACTCTTCCAACGAAGCAGGTTTCTTGCAAGTGGATCGGAAGTTTTCACGAAGATGTCCTCAAAGTTATCCCAGTTGTCGATGGAATTTAGGGGAGTTTCTTTATCCAAGATCTCGCGGCACCACTTAGGTGGACTTGGATACTTTGCATAGTTGTTGCTCTGGTTCCTCCTACCAGTTTTACCATCTCGAGATAATCCACAAGCCAATCCTCGGGATCTTGCAGACCGTCGAACTTCTTGAAATTCTCGGGTAACTTGAACCCTTTCGGTACTCGAGTTTTTCGAACTCTCCTCGTAAAGCACGGGAGCCCACACATGTCTTCGTCGCAAGCTCTGGCGAGTGCTGACGCTCCTTCTTTCTGTCGCTCTGTCCACCTTACTTGGACTGCTGTGTCTCTTGCCCCACTTGCTCTTGGTGGGTCTTGAGCTGCTGCGGTGGGTCGTGGACTATTTTGCCTAGGATTTTCTTCGGGAGGCGTTGTTGCAATGCCATATAACTTCCCATCGCCATATTGAACAATGGTTCTCTCGGGTCCCCAGGAGGTGGTCTGGACGCCAAGATGTAAGCTTGTGTTGCCATGTAACCTGCCTCTGGCGTTTTGGGATGATATTTCCTCTTTCATCAATCGACATAAAGGACATGTCGAGATTTTGGATTATGTTTCCTCTTTCTGCTTCGGGTATGTTTTGCAGCCGAGACATTGCTCTCTCCGAGCTTCTCTGTGACTATCTCCGTATTTCGAAAAGCGACTTAAATCTGCTCGCTGCTCGTCGGCGCTTCTTTCCTCTGTTCAAGGATCTTTACATTTTCTAACTCTCCTTACTCGAGCAAGTCTATATTGATATGCTTGAAGTTCTTGTACAGTAGCAGTGGTGGTCATAGGTTCTGAACCATCCATGGCTTTCGCGCCCTATCCCACGCTTCTTGCGGAAGGCTCTCTCTGCGCGAGTTGAGGATCCAGGATATTTAGTGCCTAAGCCATGTCGAGATCGCGGGATCGACGTATGGATTTCCCAACTCGTCGAAAGCCTCTGATGTTTGCGGGTCTGATGTGCCTGCCCCTTCTACCACATATATCTGATGATATTTGCGCATTGATTTTTATCGGGATTGGTGACACCATCATATAGAGTGGTGAAGACCTTTCCGATGGCAGCAGACTTGTCGATGAAGTTGAAGTGTCGCTGGGTCGCTGCTTATAAAGGAGTCCAGACTCGAAGGATGTGTTGAAGATCTTGGCGAGCTTTCCGCTTGCCTTGTTGTCGGCAAGTGTGGCGAAACTCCTCGTCTCGACGAAAAGCTGGAGTCGACCGCTGAAAATTCAGCGAGATCGGAACTTCGAGACGGTGGGATCCTTCCTTGTTGACGCCAAATCGGAATTCTCCGAACGTCATGATGATGGGCTCCTCCAGATAGGCACATGCATCCATACGGGAGGGCGGGTGAGGAATAAAATTGAATAGATCAGTTTTTCCCTTGTTACCTCGATCCATCGCGTTGCTTGCTGTTGACGATGTCGAGGATCTTGAACGTGCCATCGAGATCAGCTCCTTGCAACCTCTAATTCCCACAGACGCCAATTGACAAAGGATTAACTTGTCAATGCCTACAGATTGTAGACTAGGGTTTTGCTAGAAGTAGAGGCAAGTAGATCTCGAAGGTTAGGCGGAAAGTACTCGACCATTATGAAAACTAGGGTTATGTTGACGGTAGATTCGATCATTTCTTTGTCCCTCGACTCCCCTTATATAGGTGGAGCCGAGGGTTTCGTTTTGTACAAGTTACAGAGTCCGGGACGGTTTCTAACTCATCCGCCAGATTACAAATAACTCTTCCTATTACAACTCTAGCTTTCAATATATCTTGGACTCTCGAATCTTCTTATTCTTCGGGTAGTGGGCCTTCGATAAACTCCGGGTACTATCTTCGACCCATTTGGGATGCCTATGTCAATGGGTCTAAGGGCATCTCCAGTGCGCAAACGGACCGACGTTTGTGTCCGCCGTGACCGAAAATGCGTCGTGCACCACCTCCCGGCGCGACGCAAAGTGACCGGGTCATCCGCAGACGCAAACCTGGCCCAAATATGCACCAGGTTTGCGTCTCGGCGGCGCGCGTGAGCGCGCAAAGTATCCTTCGGTCCTCACGGGCCCGCCGGCAGCGGCACAAGCTGCCGTCTTCGGACATTACTTCCGGCGCGCGCTGCAGCCGCAGGCCACGTTAATGGCGTGCCTCGGCTTCCGCGAGCGTGCGCAGCTAGACGTTGCACTGGCAAGCCATTGAAGACGATATGGCGTCGGAGCCTTTTAAATGGACGCTGCCGGCGTCCATTTCGACAAAACCATTGCCAAATCCCACGTATCCACCCCACCGACGCCATGGGAAAGAAATGCGGCCGTTCCGCAAGACGAAGAACGATCGGGAGGCAAGCGGCTCGCGTTCCGGCAAGAAGGCAAGGGTCGGCCGGTACGTCCGCGTTGAGCTCGCGCGGCAGCTATGGGAGGAAAACCGGCCTGTGCCATGGCCGGACGAGAACTTGCCGGGAGTGGGCTGGTACCTCAACTCGCGGCGCGTGCCGCCCCCCGTGCGCGCGAGGCCGAGCGCGGGACGAGGTGCGCCGCCGCCGGCGATCTTGCCGCCGGATCTGCGGGAGGATGAGGCGTACGCGCTGAACTCCTACAACTGGATTTCATTCGGGACGTGGGAGTTCGACGCGCGCCCCGCGCCGGCTACCTCGGCGACGTGGACTTCTTCGGAGAGATCGCCGCGGAAGAAAAAGAAGACTAGGAGGGACGACGAGGAGGACGCGGACGAGGACGTCGACATGGTCGACTACGACCACGACGACGGCGGGCCGGCGTGGGATCCGGAGACCCGCCCGCCGGACCTTTCCGAGGATGAGGCCATTGCCATGGCGCGGCCAACAGCGCGGGGGCGAGCTCAACGAGCTCGCTTTGTGGAGGGCTCGCAATCCGGTGCGGGAGTCGGCGCTCGCGCGGGGAGGCGGCGACTCCTCCGCCTACGCCGACGCGTTCCAACGACCGCGCTCCTTCTGCTCCGGCGTGGGATCCCTCCTCCTCATCTGCGGTACCTCCTCCACCGCCTCTGAGCTTCCATGGCCGACGCGGTTCATTAACCTCGTCGACGATGACTAGTAGTCACCAACTTTTAGCGCCTTTATGGCTTTTTTATGTTTTTTAACGTAAATTATAAATGAAAAAAATGCGTCGTCGCTGGAGCCCACGCGCAAACGGACGCCCGGACGATTTCGACCATTTCGGCCTTAACGGACACGACGCGTCCGTTTCGACGTCCGAAATGCGTCGCGCCGCTGGAGATGCCCTAAGGTTCCAAAGTTCGGCGCCGACCTCACTTGGGCGATGAGCGGCACTATTTCAGGTCCATTTCTGATGGTGTCAAAGTCGGAGTTTAGATTTAAAAATAATTTGCCTGGATCATTGAAGGCATTAGAGCATCTCTAATCGTTTTTGTCCAAAGAAAAATAGAACGTTTGGTGTTGTTGTTGGCTTTGGCCCTTTCGAGCGACGCGACTAAATACAGGGTGTGGGGGCTCTTTACCGCACCACTTTGCGTGCCATCCGCCGGAAAAATCGGTGCGTAGCAGCAGGGATTTGCAGAAAGCGTCAAGTACTAGTACCCGCGTACGTACAGTCAGTCAGCCACTGATGCCACGATGTCACCGCCAAAAGCGCACTAAACACTGCACCGGACGACGTACATGGTGGCAAGACTACAAAATGCTCGTCGCTTTATCGCTTTCTTTTCAGTTTTCACCACATCTTTACTTGCCGAGTGAGCGTGGACGTGCGCGTGGGATGGAAGAGGATAAAGGTCGTCACGTGAACACACAGCACACAGGAGAGGAGCACGCCACGCCTTCAGGCTGGACGGAGCTAGATAGCCTTGAGGCATGCGATTGTTTTCTTGTACCCAGCCAGCATCCTTCTCCGGTTCTCCCTCCCCACTCGGGTATGGTAGCAGCAGGACGAGGCCATCGATCAATGAGCAGCATATGGTCCTGCGACGAACGGACGCACGTGCTTCCTCATCCTCCGCTCCGCCCCGCCCGCCCGGGGATCTTTCTTCCACCCTGCTTTTCGTTTATCACCTAGCCGAGTTCCTTTTGACTTTTTCGCGTCACGCCTGTGAATGTCTACTGCGCTAGTGTCCATCGCTAATGAAAATTGGCACCCCCTCTTTCACTACTGAAATTTTAACATTTATTTTTGGATCGGACATGTTGTAAGATATCCGAACCAAAATAAGTGAACCTTAAACATAAATGTAGAGCTGGTGGGTCCTCTCCTACTCTGGTATGCACACTTCCCTTGACCGCCTCCGTTGCAGGCATTGCCGGGCAAAGCCCTGGTGGCGTGACGGACCTTCTTCAGTCGTCGACCAGTGGGCACGACGAGGGTGTTCGATCGCCCCCCCCCCCCACCACCCACCCTCCTAGACGGCGATGCGGGGTGGTGGCGCCCAAGGTGCAACGATCTGCATTCCGTTGCAAGGAGGTCGGGCTAGATCTGCGCCCAAATGGGTCGGCTGGGCTTTTATTTTTCACATTGTTGCTCCGTCAGCGGTGGAGGCACTCCTCGGCTACTCCCACGTCATGAGGTAGCATGGGCAACATCTCTGGGCATGGCAGTGTCATCCATCTCCTCCGCATGAGGCGGTCCGCTAGATTGTGACTTGTTGTGTTGATGTAGTGATTTCGCATCTAGTCCAAGCATGGAGTTGGGGAGGCGTGGTTGTTGCTGAAAGCCGGGACAATCTAGGTTATGCAGGGGGATGGCGGCGTCGATGCGCCGTTATCTTGTTGAAGAGATCGCCTTTGCCGCTAGCGCCTACTTCGCTCATGCTGGTCTAGAGAAAACCCAAGATCTGGGTATCCCGGATTGGACGATGGCGATGATTTATGCGTCGTTCTATCTCTTGGGACATCGTTTTTAGAGCAGCTGCTAGATGGTGGCGGGAAGTGGTGGAGTGGTGTGCATCTACTTTGTCGACGACGGTGAGTCTCGACGGCACGGTGCAACGGGGCATTGGCGACGGACGCAGTGTGATGGACTCGCGCAGGGTAGAAGCGTCGTCAGGCCTATGATGTCGACGATGACATGCATGCCAAGGGCTATGCGGATCTCCGCCCTAAAGATCGATCAACGGTTGATGGCAGTCTCCATTTCTGAAACAAGGGGCACAAGACACTCGCTAAGGGTCTACTAAACCAGATGTGTGCTCTTGTTTCGTCATAGTGATGCCGCGGGTAATTAGCTGCTACTTTATCATAAGGCCTTGATAGCATGTTACTTTATTCATTGTCGGTTTTCTAAGTGTTAAGTGGTGTTTTTAGATTTTGTGATATACTTTGTAGATCTTTGCTGAATAAAATCTAAATAAAACCTATACACATTGATTGCCGCAGAGGCTAGACTACCCATATCCAAAAATTAGTAAAATGTGTTGAAATGTAATTATTTATGAAAAAAATTTAAAAGATCCTAGATTAGTGAACGGACAAAGAACTAGTGAACCGAAACAGACGCCAAACGAGAAAAAAGTGAAATGTCATTTCACAAAGATAGACAACAAACGAAATGCCGTGAAGTAGGAGTATTGCAATGCTGTCAACATACCCTATGTTGATTCATGCCGCGCGTGCACCAGTAGGGGTAGACCGTATCCACGCGTGCAGATGGTTAGGTGCCGCCTAGGAAAACTTGCGCCAGACTTCACTCCATCCACGCGTGCGCCCTCCTAGTGGAATTTTGCTTGCATGAAAAAAATAATCTATACCTCCCTAGTCTCTCCGAGAGGACACAGTGACGCACACAATCGTCTGACCATAAAGCTAGAGCATCTTCAGCTCCAGCTGCGTCCCCAAAGCATTCCTAAAAGGATTTGGATCGCCTCAGATAAAAAATTATTTCTAACCGCGCGCTCTAAAGCCTCGTTCCGTCCGGCACGGCTCAATACGATGTCCGACATCCCGAGTCCGTCCCCGCTACATAGGGGACGATTCGGGCGCGCCGGACACAACGAAAAGCGAGGCGGGGAGTGGCGGGCCCAACGCGTTAGCGGCACAGAAAATTTTTGTCCCCCTCTCTCGCCGAATCGCGCCTCTCCCGCCATATCGCGCCTCTCCCGCCATATCGCGCCTCTCCTGTCGCGCATTTATGCCCTCCCAACACATTTCACCGCCTATCCCGCCGATTCATTTCTCCCTCCCACCGTGCTACCCTGTCCCTCCCGCCGCCACTACCCTCTCCCCATCCATGAAGCTGCCGATAGGCCCCAAAAAAATGGCCAAGAAAGCGGCCACCAAGCTGTCGGGAAATGAGACGAAAGGGGCGAAAGCGCCCTTCACGAAGCCGCGGAAGGCGCCGGCTCCGAAGAAGAAGCCGTAAGGCTGCACCGACGATCAATGGCAGCAGGACTGCGTGCGCTGCAAGCTGTCGACGGCGGAGCGGAGGGGACGGAGGGCGGCGCAGCTGGAGAAGAAGGCGACGCAGCTGGAGAAGAAGGCGGCGCAGAAGAAAGCGGCGGCCGAGGGGAGTGGCCAAAACAGCTGGAGCCAGCAACGCCAACACCGGCGGCGTCCCGCCATCTGCGTACACCTGCGTTGGCCTCTGCCTCGGCGTCAGCGACGGAGCATGCACACCGGACAGATCACGACGAGGTCATCGTGATCGACGGGCCTACGTCGACTCAGGATGCACCATCTGCGTCGCCGTCGCCCAACCCCTTCTTCTAATTTACGTCGGTATGTAATATGATCACGCGACCAGTACTTTGATCGCGGCTGCTCTGATCCCGATGACTTCGGCGGGAACGATCTCTTTTGAATGCGAACTATTTAAATTTCGGTTTGGGGGCGGCGTTTGGGGGACACGGCTGGGAAGCAACGTCCCCCAAACGCAACACGAAGAAAACACGTCCCCCAAACGCTCCATCCGGCGCCGTTTTTGGGACGCTTTGGGGAACGCGGCTGGAGATGCTCGCTATCCAAGTCGCCGAGCACCTTGTAATCGGTATACAATCAATCTAATAGAAGTTGGAGTAGGTTTTTACTGAAGTGAGGAGCCGAATTTGGATACATCGTGTACTGATTCAGCCACTATTAGCCTCCAACGCCGCCTTATTCACACAACTCGTAAGTCATTCCCGATGTGACATATGACGTACGTAATTTTTCCATAACATTCCCTCTTGCATGCTCAATGTTTGTGTGTTCCTCTTCCTTAGTCCTACGATTTCCAAATTATGGTCGTTTGTGTTTTGCTAGAGTGGGTGCGGCTCTGTTTAATTAGACTCGTTTATGCGTGTATGTGCATGTGCTGTTTGTGTGGATGATCCTCTTGTTGGAGTCTTTCGTCTGCTTTTCTAATAAAATGTGAGAACTCTCTTCTTAATTAATGGATGAGGCAAAAAAAATTCTCTATTAAAAAAAGTTTAGAAATTCAGAGAGGCTCTTAATAGGGCATGTGTGATCCTCCTCTTGTAACTCTAATGAAATTAAGGAGTGTTCTCATTCAAGTAACACTATACTGCCATTTTATATGACGTGAATATTTTTCTCAGTTACAATCCATTTACAATTTACAATCAGAAAAAGTTTCAGTTGTAAGCCATTTAGAAAGCTCACGGGATCACCATGCAAATCAAATGATCTAGATCCCCCTAGCATTAAACAATACAAAGTATCTCAACAAAAACCAAAGTTACAATGAAATCCTTGAGATGTCATTCGTCTTCAACTTCTAGACCATGTTGACAGTGCACTGAAGCTGCCGCTTCTCCCGACCCAGCCTAAGTTTGTTGGTTGTAGATTGGAAGTCGCCAACCGAGCTAAGAATACCACATCCGTCCCGAAGACGAAGAAGAGGGAATAACAGTTCATGACGCTCCTTGACAATCCGAAGATCCCCACAACCAGAAAGTCCTCGAGAACCACACCACTCTCATAAACTTCTCGGCGTCGCTACCGAGATGGGAGTTGAAGTCAGGAAGACTTCATTGGACTTGGACAAGACACTTCCACTACCATCTAAGTGCCGCCCCACCAAATCTTAACCCTAAAACAAGAAAAACAGAGCTCTTCCATCGGATTGGGCAGAGATCCACCCCCACTCCATAGCCCAAAAGCTACAGAAGCAAGATAGATTGGTGGCACCACCAACGGGAGGCGGGGAACCTTAATCGTCTCTTCATGTGTCTATCGTGCGAAGGGGCACGTTTGACGGTGGATTTCTTCGTAATTGAATCTAGAGTTAAACGAAGATTTAACTTAATTCTTATTGAACCGGAGTTAGAAAAACCATATATCTGTATATATAGGCAGAATTTATGTTTGAGAAAGATATATTCATCACCCCAAGGCCAGAAACCGCACAATGCGATAAAGCTAGGAGGTCAAAGTAGGGCATCATCGGTCGGTCCGCTGCGCCTTAAGGGCCTGTTTGGTTCCCAGCCACACTTTGCCAAGCCAAAGTTTGGCAATTTGGCATGTGTTTGGTTCTTGCCACACTTTAGAGCTGCCACACTTCACTATCCATATGGCCCACTTGTCATAGAGTGAATTTTTTGCCAACTTTTGCCACACTTTGTGGCTTTTAAAATCCTAGCCACACTTTTGTGGCTGCCACACTTGCCAAAGTTAGGCTTGGCAAAGTGTGGCTGAGAACCAAACAGGCCCTAAGTTTGTAGCTGCTGCGTGCGGTCCTCCCAAAAGATCCAACGCACCTTCTTTTCCCCCTCAGTCCTCCACACGGCTCACACCCAAACCCCTCTGCGGGGAGCGCCTCCTCCTAGTCCTCCTTCCATCCCCAACCTACCACGCCGCTCACTCCTCGTCGTCGTCGTCCTCCGCTCTGTTGGACCCGCGCGTGGAGTAGAGATCCATCCTGAACCTGGATTGCCTCCATTTGCTGGTAATGAACCCTAATTTCCTTGGACTCTTCCCATGGTTTTGTTTTGTTTTGTTCTGTTCTCTTAGTTGCTGTGTGTCCAAATCTTCCTTCCTGGGATGTACTGAGGTCTGCTGTGGATTTGTTTGTTGAGTGTTGGAGTAGTAATGCCAGTTTATCTTCTAAACATTTGGGCGGCTGAACTGAACCTCTTACACTATGCGCGCCCTGGCTCCCTAGATCTTGGAGCTTTCTCTCAATTTCATTGCGTTTACTGAATAATGGTCTCAACTGGTAGCAGCCCTAGTCTCAGGGGTGTACCTTTTCTTTCCTGAAATTGTTGATGCACCAAATAATTTATGATTGAGCAGAGATTTACTCGATACATTTCACAGTTCTGCGTATCAGACCAAATAGCCTAAATGTTCTATTTATGCAGGTCATTTGTGTGGTGAACAATCTGAAGCTCCGAGGACTGTACCTGGCACTGGCAGCATGCGGTGGTTGGGTCTCTTTGTAGACGTATTCCGCCAGGGGATGTCCTTGAACCTCTACTGCCGTGTTATTCTGTAAATTACCGCAGTGATTTAGAGGTCTCTGAAGCAGCTCAGGATTCCCCTTCTGGTTGGCGTTTCTGGAGCAGTACACCTCTTGGCTCATAGGTCTGCGAAGGTTGTTCAGAATTTCGCCGGACATTTCTGTTCCCGTTGTGGTTCGGTCAAATCTTCCGAGGAGAACGGAGAAGAGTACTGATGGTTTGGAAAGCGACGGCCCAGACAAGATTCCGCGTGTTTATGCATGAGAACGGAATCGCTGTGAGAGTTATATCTTGCTTCCAGTCGTTGCAGAATTGCCAGGTAATTTGGAAATTAGTCAACAATGTTGACACTGTGAGAGTTATATCTTGCTTTTGTTGAGAACTTCCTGTTGTGACCAGTGTTGAATCTGCTTTGCTGTTTCTGTTGTAGGCCGAGTACTTCCGACACCTCCTCAAACCCGTCAAGTAGTTTGACTCTGCTCTGTAGTTTTCTGCTGAATAGAACTTGTGTCGTTTAGCCCTTTCTCAAACACAATTCAAGTGGAAGAACATTCTGTTCATCTGAATTCCTGCCGGTGAGGATTCAGTTATTCATTCATGCTGTATACACTTGTTTTATCTGATAGATATTTTCTAAAGCTCAGTGTTGTGTACTGTCATATTCAGGTTATTCTGTTTGGTGATTGTTTCTTGATGGGGGAAAAGGCTAATCCTTGGTGCGATTGGCCTAATTCTCCATGGAAATTAAATACCGACAGCTGTACAAGCAACCCCTGCCCACCTGACGTTGGTCATGATAGCACCAATTCGGTGACATTGCCCACATGTCTGAACAGACTTGCCTACATCTGCCCTGGAGTTTCTGCACCGGTGCCGTTGTTTACAGCATCTATTGCTGACAAACCTCTTCCAATGACTTCGAGGTTTGTCGCGATAATGGCCCCCTATGTAGGATCATCCATAGCTGATCCTCCAAAAAAGAGATCTCTGGTTTTCTTTCAGAATGAGAAACTTACTCCAACTGCAGGTCCCTTCCTAAGGAAATGGGCCTTGGATCCTGTGCCAGAACTGGAAGCTAGCAATGAAACCAATGTAACTGATGTTGGAGCACAAGGCACTGATGATACTCATGAGAACACCGAAGATATTAATGTGCTCTTAGATTCCGACTCGGATGAAGGGTATGAGAAAGTGCATGAATTGAACAAAGCCCCTGTGGACAATGACACCATGAGTGTAGAGTCAGTAGCCAGCGCTGGTGCTAGCGTAGGCGCTGCCCAACCATCCAAGAAGAGAAAACTCTGCTCTGGTTCCGACAGGTCTGTTGTCGACACAGCCAGCTCAGCAAGGATTGATTGTTCAATTGGACAGAGGCATCTAGGCAACGACGATGATGCGCAGTCCTGTTGCATTGGTGAAGTAGAGAGTGGCCACAAGTTTGCTCTCGCTCTGAAGGATGGAGAAGAAGCAGAAGATGACAGCCCTGATGACCGGAAGCTTAGAATAGAGAGGATACAAGAGACTGTTGCTGCTCTCAGAAAGATTGTTCCTGGTGGCGTTGCGAAAGATGCCACAGCTGTTCTTGATGAAGCAATCTGCTACTTGACGTCTCTTAAACTCAAGGTCAAGACGTTGGGAGCTGTCTCTCTCTAGCTAGCTCCTCGGTAGTTCCGAGTTTGTGCTGATATATTTGAGCAGCGACTGCAAGTAAAATTACTAAGTTGAAGGGGGCAATTCAGTCGCATTTGGTGCTTGTGACGCTCACGGGGGCAGAAGAAGGCACACACAATGGCACAAGGCTGCAGTGGTTACAGTGGGCATGTAGAGCTGCTTCAACTACAACTTGGACGCATGTACTCCTCCTCTGGTTGTAGATAACTAAGGACCATGGTGGCCGCCGATTCCGGCCAATTCCATCACCGCGCACCTCCTCCCTCAAAAGGCCCCTGATGGTGCTGATGGAGCAATGAGTAAACGCGATGCCATAAAGAGCTTTGGTTGAGTGTGATCCAAAGCAAAGGAGGCAGGCAAGAAAGGAAGGTGTCCATGCAAAGCGAATAGTCCCGTGCTGTATGCGTTCATGGCTTTTGAACCAAAGGCAAGCGCAAGGTAGGTGTTAGTGTGTTTCCTGGGGTCCAAGTCTCCCAACAAAGCGTAGTGTGCTCGCCTGATATGGAGTAGAACTCCCAGTTGCGCTCTTTCCACCCCCTGCTTTCTGTTACATATACTACTCCGTGTATGCTTTGCCTGTGCATCTTGATCTCCTGCTTTATACGCGTTGTAATGTAATGATACTCCGTCGGCTCCACTGGTGCCTCCATTATTTGACTCATTGTACGCCAGTATGGTATGGTTTTCTTTTTGCACTGTATGTAGGATCTGTGTGCACATGCGGTAAGATTTCGGATGTCGTTTCCTGCCTCTGGTGTATGTTCTGTTGGGCTTGGAATCCATGAGCTTTGCGTGAATTTCTCCTGTCCTGTTTGTCATGATACCCTGCAGGACGATCTTAAATTCGTCTGTTGCCTTTGTAATCACGGGAGGATTTCAGCCCAGCCTTGTTGAACATTAGTATACAAGTGATAGGTACTGATGTTAGGTATTTTGCTTCAGTGTCCCCCCGTCATACTTTGGCCCTATGCAGATTCTCTCTCATTGTCGAGTTTTTAGGTATTGTATGGGCGACAATGAGTTTTCAGGTTTGGTTTCGTGGTTTCCGGTTGTTTGATTGATGTTTCTGCAGTTGAATAAAATAATAAATAGGCCATAGCCTACGTCTCAACCTTTTCTCCAATAAAAACATATAAAGAGGAACACACCAAAAAAAAATATGAAGGAATATAAATCATCAGATCATCCAAATTGAGACCCGATCAGATATCAACGCTCAGAATCAAGAGAAGCAAGGAGGGACTTTTGCCCTCCATCCGTTCATGGTGTGGCTGCGAAGACATCGAGGTGGAAGATAATACTACTAGCATGAGCGTGCCGCTTCACCTTTGGTGAGAAAGCAACGCTTTTCCAGTTTCTCGAAACGGGACGGCTGACGGGCGGGCTCCAAAGGGCTTGAAAGCTGAAACTGCAGTCATGGGCGTGGGGCGCAGCGACGGGCACGCCGTGGCGTAGGATTGGCGCCGAGGGGAGTTGGGGTGGGGGAGGGGTCCAAAGCAAGCAGAGTCATGGATCATGACGGAGACGAGCTCCTCGATCAATGTGGCTCATCACACTCGTGCCTGACATCGTTGAAGAAGAGACGAGCGATTTGCGCCCGTGGCCGTGGGACACAGATCCTCTGCGCCTTGCCCTAGGGTGCGCGTCGCGGTACATCCCCGTCCGTCCGTCATTGTGAGTAAGGCTGCGACAAGTTAGGTGTGTGTCTGTGTGCAGTGCTGCAGTGTGCTGCACCCAGGCGTGCTGGGACCGACGGCACGGCTGTGTGTATACCGGCGGCAGCTTTCTGCGGTGTCGCCACACCGATTGCGAGTAAACTGGAGTTTGCAGGACCAGTGGCCCGGGAAGAAGGCGGCGAGAAATCATGCAGTGAAGACACACGGGACGGATGGATCTATTTTCTTTCAAATTCCAGAAAGAATATGTACTTCCTCTATTCACTGATACAAGATTGTTGGATCATGTCTGCTTTGTTAACCTTAGGTAAAATAATAATCTCACAAAAAGTTAGGCGGGATAATTCTAGTTTTCTAGTAGAAAATAACTGAACAGCTCTAGAAGGTCTGATTTGATGACATTCAAGAAGGTAAGTAGAATTCAGCTGGAAAACTACCTTGATCAGGGGCTTTGTTATGTTACATTTGGAAGGGGTCTTTTTTACTTCCTCCCTAGACTAAAGTGTAGTAAGTAGGTTATTTTTCTCAGTTGAAACCTGGGGTATGTTGTCTGTTTGGTTCTCATCCATATTGAATGTTGGGGGAATGACTCCACGTATGTCAAAGGACTGGTAACAGCTGGCTCAGAGCTGGCTGAGCCGCGGTAAAGCTGGCTGAGGAGCAGCCGGCTTGGGCCGTGGCCGGCCGCCTTGGGGCCGGCTTGGTCATGGCCGGATGTGCCATAGTCTGGGCCGGATTCGACATCGACTATCCGGCTTCGGATGGGCTTGGCTGGCTTTGGCATCGCCAGGCTGGTTGCTCCCATCATTGTCCGGGTTCGTCATTCCCCTGGCCGGATCTAGAGGCGGGTGATCGTTGCAGGAGAAGGCTCCTGGACGCTCATCCGAGTGTAAAAGTCCACGAGGATGTCCTTTCACCATCTTGCTGATTCCAGAATCTTGTAGATCTACAAGGATCAGCGTGACCAAGCACAATGATGGCCCGGCTCTCAGGGACGACGCAGACTACAGACGGCACGGGCTAGGGGCCGCAGGCTACGAGCTAGGCCTAGGTGCTAGCCTACGGGCTGTCGCTCGGCCTGTCCTGTCCCTATCGGCTGCGATAGGAGGACGAGACAGGGCGCCCGTCCGGCACCCAGCGCCCCGGGATGCCCCAAAAAAAGGCAAGCATGTGAAAATCATCTCTATCGATGCTGGAAAAAAGCGCAACCAAAAAACAGGAAAAATAGACTTATACCATCTACAAGCGTAGACAATAGGACTAATCCATATTTCAATCATTTTAACGATGGTACTGCATGCACTACGTACTACATGCACTTAGAGCATCTCCACCGGCGCTTCTCATAGCGGCCCTGATAGCGATTTGGGAGCCGGGAGCGAAAATATGCTCGCACCAGCGCGTCCAAACAGCATCGGCCAATTTTCGAGCCCAATAGAATCGTCGGTAACCCCGTGCCGGCTCCTTCTCCAAGGGCGCGAATCGGGCGCACCGACGCCTCCTGAGGCTGAAAATTTTGGGCGTGGGAGCCGCCTGTCAGCCACACATCCCAAAAGTCAACGCCAGCGGGGAGTGGCAGGGCCAACGCGTCAGCGGCTCATTCAATTTTAACCTAACCGTCGCCTACCTCGCGACGGGAGTTATGGGCGCAGCGGCGGTGCAGTTTCCGCAGACGCGCAGCGAACCGTCCCGTCGCATGTGCCTTGCTCTTCGTGCCGGCGTTAATGAGCGCCACCGCTCCCCCGCCTCCCTCCGGCCTATAAAAAAGGCCTCCTGTCATCGTCCCTCTCACACACAAACCCTAGCGCCTCTCTCCCCAACCCTAGCTGGCACCATCTGAAGAGACAACGCCATGTCTGGTCGAGGTCGTGGTCGCGGCAGAGCTGCTCGCTCGCCGTCGCTTGCGACGCCGTCGTCTACATCGTCGGACATGGACGAGGAGGGTCCCGTGCTGTTCGAGTTCGTCTTCGTCCTCAAGGGCGACCCACGCGCCATCCAGAGGCTGCCGGACACCTTCGCCGACTTCGTCGCCGGCGACGGGCGCCCGGGCTCGCTGCATCTGTGGGTGGCTGCTTGCAATTGCTGCCGGTCGATCGTGGATGTGACCTACGACGTGCGCGGCAAGATGTACCTCCACATCGGCTGGGAGAAGTTCGCGCGCTACCACCGCCTCGAAGCCGGCTTCGTGCTCATTTTCTCCTACTTTGGCGAGAGGGACATGACCGTAAAGGTGTTCAACAAGATGTGTTGCCGCCGCCACTACCACGACGACAACGCCAAGGAGGAGGACGACTGACGTGGGTGCTCCTCGGCAATGCCCACCTTTTGGGGCCTAGGACTGATGGAATCCTGCAGGCTGACACTAGACATCAGATACCAAACAAACGGGGAGAGAGATTTACCCAGGTATGGGTCCTCGATGAGGTAAAACCCTTACTTCCTACTTGTCTGATATTGATTATTGAAATTATCGGGTTACAATGGAGTAGCTGAAGGCTTAGACTATGATCTCGTCGAGAGGCTAAGATTTTTAATGACCTAGCTCTAGAATTGCGGTGGTTTGGGCTGCGGTGATTGTGTGTCCCTCGGCGGACCCTCTCCTGGCCCTTATATTGCAGACCAGGTCTCGAGAGTTCTATCCGGGTTTGACTAGTTTACAAAGAGTTCTTCATCTAAACTTTCCTTGTTTCTTCGTCTTCTTGCCTTGTTCGTCAAGAATCCTTCTTTGGAACCGACATAACGGCCCACCTTGGTTGGTGGATGATCTTCATGGGCCCCTGGTTGGGCCGTAGGAGGTAGCGTAATATTGGTTACCCGAAGGGTAATGCTCACATCAGTAGCCCCCGAGTGACTGGCCGAAGTGAAGCTTCAGGCAGGGACTAAAATTGTCTTCTGTCGAACGTTTATAATTGCTGGAAGATCTTGATCTCTTTGAACGGTGCCTTGGTTGGTGGATGATCTTCATGGGCCCCTGTTTGGGCCGTAGGAGGTAGCGTAATATTGGTTACCCGATGGGAGTAGCCCCCGAGTCTAGGCACGTATGCTTGCAACCGTGTGTAGACTCAAGTTGTACTACTCGAATATTTTAGACTGTCGATGTTTTCTGCGAGCTGTCGTGGTCATCCGATATTTTTTTTATATCGGGTCTTCAATATCTTCGAATAAGGTCAAACCAATTGACAGTACGTAAGGGATTTGAATAACATGCCCATCTTTACTCGATATATCAATGCTGATTAACTACCGATGGCAAAACATCGTTACTCTACTCAGAATCAAGTCCCCGGGCATGATCCTGGATCTTTTGAAATCTTCGAGTCCATAACTTTTATCGGGTGCGCGTCCAGCGCTCCCGATGGGAGTAGGCCCCGAGTCTAGGGACGGATGCTTGCAACCGTGCGTAGACTCAAGTCAAGCAACTCGATATTATAATTTCCTTCTAATGCTTCATGACGAGTCGATACTTTTTGTGACATCATCAATGACATCGCCACTGCGGCGGTTCGATTGAGGACGTGACCTGACGGGCCCACCCTACTTCTGCGCGGTCAGTTGGGAAATGACTAGTCCTTGCGCATTGACCGAGGTGCCTCCTTGATTTCCGCACGTAGTGGGAGTAATGGGCCGCCGGTTAACCTCTCTCTTTGACATGTGTACGACTGGATTCTCGCCCATCTTCCCACGATGCCAAAATAACGGCCACGATCCCCAGTCATTCCTCGTTATAAATGGAGGACCTTTTCACATTTTCACTTTTTATGCCTCCATACTGCTCATCTTCTTCCCTTGCCTCCTTCTCGCCATTGCCTCTGTTTCGACGACCTCTCTGCGACCATGGGCAAGAAGAAGGGAACCACTAGCTCTGGTGCCACCGCAGGTGCATCCAAGGCTAGCCTCGACTGGACCACATCCACCATCTCCAAACGTGAGGAGAATAAGATGAGGTCGTTAGGGCTCATATCTTCTGCCGAATCTGACTTCCGTCATCCAGGTTCTGCTTCTCGCCCAAAACCTCCAAAGGGTTTCACCGTAATGTTCGTTGCTTTTCTTTAGCGTGGGCTGTCTCTTCCAGCCCACGAATTTCTTCGTTCTCTCCTCTTCTTCTACGGGATTCAACTCTTGCAGCTGACTCCCAATTCCATCCTCCACCTCTCGATCTTCATCACTGTGTGCGAGGCCTTCCTCGGCATCGACCCCCACTGGGGTATGTGGAGGAAGATCTTTTACGTGAAACGCCACAATGGCAATGAGGGCCCCCACGTGGTCGGTGGCGTTGGCTTCGTTGCTAGGAAGGAAGTTAATTACTTCAACTTCCTGATGAAGGAATCTATCCAAGGCTGGCGACAGAAGTGGTTCTATCTTTGGGACATCCCAGCATCAGATCGGCGCTCGAATCTGCCTCTGTTCGAAGATGTTCTTGCTGCTGTGCCGGAGAAATCTTGGCAAAATACCCTGATGGCTGAAGAGAGCGAAGTAGCCGATCAACTGTATGAAAAGATCTTAGATCTAAAGAATGCAGAGGGTCAAACGATGTGTGGCACTGAAGTAGTCACAGTGTTCTTAAAGTGTTGGGTGCAGCCAGTAATGTCAAGGGCCCACCAACTTTGGCAGTATACTAGTGCCAATGAAAATCAAGGGTCAGCCCGACTGATTTCTCTGAGGAGGACCTTCGGGACGAGGTGTGGCGTCTAACTTGCCTCAGCCAGAAGGATAACACTGCTATGACTTCGGCTCGCCCTCCTTTCGATTTTAAACACCTTCCTTCTAAGGTAATGGTTTTATCTGTTTCTTCATCCGACGTTAGTTTTTGCTTCTGAATCTAAGACTTGTTATTTTTCTTTCGACATGCTTCTACCATTGCTCAGTGCTATCCACCAACACCCGAAAGCGGAATAGCCCCCGAAGATGACGGCGCTTCCGAAGATACCAAAGATGATCAAAATATCTTTGAGGATAGTGATGCTTTGGGTGATGAAACCCCCGAGGATGATGCACTTGTCAAGTCCATGCGTCGTAGGAAGATTAACGAAGACTTGATGACGACATCGGAGTCGAGTCCTAGCGGATGAGATGACGATGATGCTGACGTAGTTGCTTCTCCTGCACCTTCTCGAGAGACTTCGGCTCCTCAGGTCACAAAGAGACCATTAGGACTCTTCGCTGAAGAGGATGACTTGGAGTCGATTACGTAAGTTTTTCTTTTAACCTCTCTTTTTACTTGTACTTAGCGTCTTTCTGTTTGACTGAAATTCATATTTGCTTTGTCCAGCTCCGAGGATGATGACGACGTCCCTCTTTCAAAGAGGGCTAAAATATTATCTGACAAGGCAGAGTCTGCAAAGGACTCAATGCCTTCGCCTGCTGGAAATGATTGGATGGCCACTCCTTCGCCAAGAACAGTCGTGGCCAAAGTTTCCCTTTCAACAGTTAATCCTTCAGCAAGCGCCTCCACTCCTTCAGCTTCCCGTGATCATGTAAGCATCTCTTTTTCAGTAAATAATATCCGGCGTAGTATCCACCAGCCCCGAGCCGATGATTGGATCTTTGAAGAAGACCAAGTACAGGTTAAGATACGTCTGCTATATGTTCTGACATAATATTTTTAATTCTCTTGTTGTAGCCAATTTATGCCACAGTTGACGCTGTGGCAGATTTTGCTGATCAATTCACTCGACAGGAGTCAGAGAACGTCCAACTTCGCAAGGCTGTTAAAACTTTGGATGACCAAGTGTTAGAAGCTAATAGGCTAGCAGCTGAAGCACAAAGCGAAAACACATGTTTAAAGGATGAACTGAATAAATTGAAGAAGAAGATGAAGGATGAACAAGAGGCAAGGCACAAGAATTTTGTTGAAGCTGACGAAAAGGATGGTGCCCTCCTCGAGTCCATTGGAAATTTGCTAAGTAAGATTTCTTCATGTTTGTATGCTTCTTCACCAGAATATTTCACTGTTTGTAATAAATTGTTTCTTCATGATTTTGTAGGTACTGCCGACATGCTTGTTGACCGTACAAACAAGCTTCGAGTGGACTCAATGTCGGATGCTCTTACATTTGCGACTGAATCCAGCAAGCAGATCCAAGATCTCCTGACGAAGACCAAAGGAGCTTTATCAAGATTGTTTTCGATGATGTTCCCGAAGTTGGACCAGAACAAGACTCTTGGAGAAATGGCAGACACTTTCTTCATCGACTCCTCAGAAGCCATTGATGTATTGAAGTGACGCTCTCATCTTTATGGAGCAGTCCTTACTTTCCAACTTTTGATGGGGTATGGACTTGGTTCTAAGCTGGAGAAGCTATTCGAGGCATTACCAGTGGATGCCAATAATTGTCTTGTCTTGTCGACCTTGAGCCTTTCAAGAAATCATCGGTGTTGTGTGCTAATCAACTCCTTAAATTGGTTGAAGAGGATAGGAAGAAAGTTGCATTTGGAGTTGTACCAAGTTCATCGGCATAGACATCGGCACAAATTTAAATAAGCTTAGCCTGCTAATTTTTAGTTGTAACCCCAAATACATCCATCCTTTGCTTTGTAATGAATTAAGCTGACTTTGTTGTCAGTACTTAACTTTTCTCATGTACTTTTGAATGAAAAGCCTTACTGGCTCCCGATAAGAGTTTTTCTGCATTCGATGATTCTCTGAAGATGTATGTTAAACATTTTGTTGCAGACTCCATTGACTTCTTCCCGAATCGAGAGTTCTTTGAATTCTTATGCTGTTGATAAATCGGAGCTTGTACGTCGCCTGCGCGATCAAATTTCTCGAATAAATAAAGATATAGCTGGCCTTCATACTATGGCTGCATTGGTGAAGAAGAAGAGCAAAATTGCTGATGCGGTCGAACAACATGCTTTAGACCGCCTTCGTGTGGCTACCGAGAGCTTAAGCTGTAAGCAGTCATCCACCTCTTTTTTGTTTCACTTGATACTTCTGCACATGATCTTCTGCTAACTTGCTCTTTGTATTCAAAAGTCGTTGCTTCCGATGAATCAGAAGAGAATATGCGGATCCATGAGAAGATTGCAGCAATGACCGATATTACTCACCCGAAGTGTCAACTGTGGTCAAATAAATCAAAGGCCGTAATCGTGGCGAAGTTCGAGTATCGAGCTGAGAAAGTTCATTATTACTTCGACAAGTACCATGCTCATCTGACCATGGTATGGAAAACCATGTTTCCATTGGATTCAACACCCGAAACTTTGTCTGCTTTATTCAATCGATTCAAGACTCCAATTAGAATTCGATCCTTGGTGCGCAAAGAACTTTTTTCTAGAGTCGAACTTGCACTTGCTTCAGTTTTAGCATGTCACCCGAACATGGATTTAGAATTCATAGCTAATGCTAATGTGAGATTAGATCAATATTACCCCATAGCTAGGCATCCTGCTCATATTATTGTTTCTAGGATGGAAGCAGGTACCGAAAGAGATTTGAAAAATTAGGAAGATCAAGGGACCTTGCCATGATAGAAATTTTAAGTATTCTTGTACATAGTGAAATTTTTAAGGAACTTCTCCCTTTTATGATAACCTTGCGTTGCACGGAGTAATATTGTATGTATTTGATGTTCTTTTTTAACATCATTATGAATTGTTGATCCGTAAGTCCAGCCGAAATATTTTGTCGAAGGCAACTAAGTGATTAGGTCAGTTCGCACACTCGACGACCCCACCGGTATGAGCCTTTTATATGTTGTATTATTTCCATCAACTGCAGCACTCACGAATTTATTTGAGGCTTGGATGCAATTTATTTTTTGATAAATACTTATGGTTTCTGAGTATTGCCGGAAAAACCATGATACGTCGATAACCATAGCTTCCGATGGAAGCAGTAGTTAATATCGACATTGTAATAATTCTTTGGGCAGCCCCCGAGTATTGCTGGGTAAGCTTATGACGCGTAATTTAGCCGGAGCTCCCGATGGGAGTAGTAGTCAATAAAAGAAGTCCGAACATTTGATCGTGTGAAGAGATAATAATGTAAGCTAAACCAGAAGTTTTATTCAGAATACGTAACAGGCTAAGAAGCCTTTATGTAAAAAGAAAAAGGTCGAGTCCTACGCATAAAATCGTCGCAAATGTGCGACGTTCCATGGGTTCACAACATCTTTTCCCGAAGTAGGATTCTTGAGGCGATAAGCTCCTCCTGTTATGACTTCAGTGATGATGAAGGGTCCTTCCCATGGAGATTCAAGTTTCAAAGATCTTTCTTGCTTCAGCCGTAGTACTAGGTCGCTAACGCTGAAGCTTCAAGTGCGAACTCTTCGACTGTGGTAATTCCGTATTGCCTGCTGATATACTGTTGTTCTTGCTAAATCAATGTCTCTAGCCTCATCAAGAAGATCCACAACATCTTGTAGTTCGTGAGCAGAGGTTGCCTCTGTATATGCGGCCTCCCGAGTGCTTCAAAGCGAACGTCGGCAGGTAGAACTGTTTCGACTCCATAGACAAGGAAGAACGGAGTATATTGCGTAGAACTATTTGGTGTAGTCCGCAAACTCCAGAGTAATGATGGTAACTCTTCGACCCAAGCTCCAGCTGCACCCGTAAGGCGCTTTTTAATGCCATCGCATATTAGGCCATTGATCCTTTCCACTTGCCCGTTGTCTGAGGATGTGCAACTAAAGCAAATTTGAGCTTGGTACCATTGATGTTCCAGAAGTGATGGAATTCCTTAGAATCAAAGTTAGTTCCGTTGTCTGTAATAATGCTATGAGGCATACCAAAACGACAAGTTATTCCTTTGAAGAATTTGACAGCAATTTTGGCTGTCTGATTAGTGACTGGTATGGCCTCGATCCATTTGGTGAATTTAACAACTGCCACCAATAGATGAGTGTGACCACTAGGCGATGATTTTGCCAATGGACCAACTTGATCAAGTCTCCATTGCGCAAAGGGCCAAGCCAAAGGTATTGTCATTAGATCCGTGACAGGTGCATGTGGTTTTGGTGCAAAACGTTGACAAGGATCGCACTTCCGAACTAAGTCTCTTGTATCGGCTGCTGCTGTTGGCCAATAAAACCCAGATCTGAAAGCTTTGGCCACATGTGCTCTACTGCTTGCATGATGACCACAAGTTCCTTCGTGTATTTCTCGCAACAGAGCCTTTTCATCGTTAATGGTGATGCACCGTTGGAAGATGCCAGAGATGCTTTGCTTATAAAGGTCACCATCCACTATGACAAAGGCCTTAGATCGACATACGATTTGTTTAGCTTCCGTCGGATCGTCTAGCAATCGCTGCTCCATCAAATACGCCAACAAATGTTCAGTCCATAAAGGCTCGAGAAGAAGAACTTATTGTTTAGATTTATCAGTAATATCTTTGGCAGCTTCCTGGAGCGTAGCCCCCGGTCAGTAGCCGATACTTCTGGAGGTGCTGAAGTTTTTATTTTAATGGACCTTTGAGTAATTACTTCATAGAAGACTCCATCTGGAATAGAAGAGCAGGTAGAGCCGATATTAGCCAAAGCGTCGGCTTCCTCGTTGCTGGCTCTGCCGATGTGTTTTAGCTCGCAACCTTCAAACTTAGCTTTCATCGATTGATACAACTGATGATAAGCAATCATGTTGTCGCTGATAGCGTCGCATAAATTCACCGACTGCTGAACCACGAGATTTGAATCACCATAAATATCCAGACGAGTAGTTCCACATGCTTTGGCCATACGCATCCCGTGTAATAATGCTTCGTATTCTTCTTCATTATTTGTTGGTAATGATAAATTCATCCTTAGAACATATCTCATTTTGTCTCCCTGTGGCGAGATTAGCACTACTCCGGCCCCTGCACCTGTGCTTCGCTTAGATCCATCGAAATACATCGTCCACGAACCCGATATGTTGGGTGCTGCCGGGATTTGTGACTAGATCCAATAAACCAAGAAATCGGGGAGGACCTGGGACTTGACTGCTATTTTGTTAACATAAGAAATATCATGCGGTGCTAACTCGATAGCCCATTGAGATACTCTGCCTGTAGCCTCTGGGTTGGTAAGTATGTTCTTCAATGGGGCTTCGGTGACAACGATGATCGGATGCTCTGCGAAGTAATGCCGTAATTTGCGCGTTGTCCTCCATACGGCATATGCCAGCTTCTGGTGATGAGGATATCGTTGTATTGCCAGTGTAAGTACCTCGCTAAGGTAGTAGGCGGGACATTACACGCCATGGTATTTCCCTTCTTCTGCGCGTTCGACGACAAGCACAGTGCCGACGACTTGAATAGTTGCAACTATGTAGAGTAACATTGGCTCCCCATCCTGTGGAGTTACGAGGACCGGAGAGGTCGACAAGACTTTCTTTAAGTTGTCGAAAGCATCTTGTGCCTCTGCTGTCCACTCGAACTTTTTAGATTTTTTCATCAGTTGGTAGAATGGTAAGGCCTTTTCTCCCAGTTTTGCAATAAATCTACTAAGGGCTGCCAATCATCCCGCCAATTGATGCACCTGCTGTAGACTCTTGGGTGGCTCCATGTCAAGAACAGCTTTAATTTTCAAAGGATTAGCTTCTATCCCTCTGGCTAAAATAAAGTACCCGAGTACTTGGCCTCCTGGTACCCCGAAAAAGCATTTCTTCGGATTCAGCTTGATTTTGTATCTGTCGAGGCTGTCGAAAGTTTCTCTCGAATCATTGATGAGAGTAGCCGCGTTTCTGGTTTTGACGACGATGTCGTTGTTGTAAACCTCAATATTTCAGCCAATTTGCTCTCCAAGGCAGGTTTGCATGCACCGCTGATAGGTTGCACCTGCGTTTTCCAATTCAAAGGTCATGACATTGTAACAGTAAACGCCATGTGGAGTTATGAATGCAGTTAACTCCTAGTCTTCTTTTTTGATCTTCATCTGATTATATCCTGAGTAAGCATCGAGAAAGGAGAGGCGATCGCAGCCTGCTGTGGAGTCGACTATTTGATTGATGAGAGACAACGGGAAATGATCCTTTGGGCAATGCTTATTGAGGCTTATGTAATCTATACACATACGAAGAACTGTCGTATCTTTCTTTGGCACCATGACTGGATTAGCTACCCACTCGGCTTCCTTGAGCTCTCGAATAAAACCAGCCTTGCGGAGCCGATTAACTTCTTCGCCAATAGCTTTTCTTTTTGGTTCTGGGAAATGACGTAACGTCTGCTGTACAGGTTTAGCTTTGGGGTCAACATTGAGGGCGTGCTCAGCGAGTTCTGTGGGAATAACTGGCATGTCGGATGGTTCCCATGCAAATATTTCCCAGCGCTCACAGATGAACTCAATGAGCGCGCTTTCCTATGCGGCAGCATGATCTGCCGATGTGTTGACCATTTTCTTCGGATCAGAGGGATGCACCTGATGCTTTTTGGATTCCTTGGCAATGTCAAACTCATCGGATTTTGCGTTCCGATTATCGGCAGGTGGCTGTGTATGATTAGTGATAACGTCAAGTGCATTAATTTCTTCCCTGGCTCCAAACTTTGAAGCGATCTTCTGGAAATCTCTATCACAGTTATCAGAACGAGAAAAACTCCCGTGAACAGTTATTTTTGTCCCATTATTACCTGGCATCTTCAGCTTCAAGTACGCGTAATGAGGTACCGCCATGAATTTGGTAAACGCTGGCCTGCCGAGGATGGCGTGGTACTGTGATTCCCAATCGACCACCTCGAACTCAAGTTTGTCCTTCCTGAAATTGCTAGGTGTGTTGGAGACTACATCCAATGAAATTTTGCCAAGGGGATAAGCGGGTCGGGTTGGGATGATGCCATGGAAGCCAGTATCAGATTCTTTTAGCATATCGACCGTTAATCCCATTGCCTTCATTGTGCTTGCAAATACAGGTTTAGACCACTTCCTCCGTCCATGAACACTTTGCTCATGTTGAATCCTCCAATCTGTGCTTCAAGAACTAAGGCAGCGTGACCGGGCCTTGTAACGGCTATCGGGTGATCTACCCTGCTGAACATGATGTTTTGATCCGACCAGTCGATATAATCGGGTACTTCTACCATAGCGACTTCTACGAATTTTATTTCTCGTGAAAACTTCTTGGCCTCTCTCGTCGAAAAGCTAGTCTTATGAATCATGTTGACTTGCCCTCGAGATGCAGGGTAAACTTTGGTTGGTATGTAGATATCTTCTTCTGGCAAATATTGCTGTCGCTGAGAGTAACTGTAAGCTACTGCCCTTTCTTCTTCCGAACAAGTTTTTGCCTCTGATTCAGACCTTAGCTCGTCACACAACTTCTGAATGTCGAGGAACCGCCGACACTCTTTAAGTAAATTAGTGGCCTTCTCGATGTTATCCTTTGGATCGACATAAGAGTGCAAATAACATGGCGCGACAAGTTGTTCCGTGGCTGATAAATAAGGTGTACGGCTGCGGTTCTTGCTTGATTGTGTGTTATAGCATCTTTTTTCACACTAACGAAGGCGACTTGCGGCTCGTACTTCTTCCTCACAGCGTAGATCCCTTCGTCTCTTCAGTTGCTCCTCTCTGCTACCGAAAATCCTTCGGCTGCTCTTGCTGCTATTCCCATGCAAGCCTACCGAAGCTGTCGGTGCAACAATGGTTTCTGGAGCCGAAGTCCTTAGGCTTGACGCGTTTGAACTAGGAAGTCGAAGAAATCCTCTGAAATCGATGATGAAGAGGACACCACCGAAGGTTGCATCCACACTGCCGCGTAACTTCTAAGAGATCGAACACGAGGCCTCAGCGCGTGGTGTAAACTCGAAGGAACCGCAACGAACTGGGTTTCTTGGACTTGAAGGTGTTGGCGAAGCCAGCACGAATGCTGCTGATGTGATCGGAGCTGCCGATGACATGCCTTGTACCGACAAGTTTCCCACAGACGACACCAATTGACGAGGGTGCTCCTCGGCATTGCGCACCTTTTGGGGCTTAGGGTTGACGGAATCCTGCAGGCTGACACGAGACATCAGATACCAAACAAACGGGGAGAGAGATTTACCCAGGTTCAGGGCCCTCGATGAGTTAAAACTCTTACTTTCTGCTTGTCTGATCTTGATTATTGAAATTATTGGGTTACAATGGGGTAGCCAAATGCTTAGACTATGATCTCGTCGAGAGGCTAAGATTTTTAATAACCTAGCTCTAGACTTGCGGTGGTTTGGGCTGCGGTGATTGTGTGTCCCTCGGCAGACCCTCTCCTGGCCCTTATATTGCAGGCCATGTCTCGAGAGTTCTGTCCGGGTTCGACTAGTTTACAAAGAGTTCTTCATCTAAACTTTCCTTGTTTCTTCGTCTTATTGTCTTGTTCGTCAAGAATCCTTCTTTGGAACCAACATAACGGCCCGCCTTGGTTGGTGGATGATCTTTATGGGCCCCTAGTTGGGCCGTAGGAGGTAGCGTAATATTGGTTACCCGAAGGGTAATGCCCACATCAACGACTGAATGTTGTTTCTTCGCAACGAATATCAACACGCATGTTTTTGGATGTTCTTCCTCGAAAGAACCAACGGGGCACCCTCACCAGCTGGATTTTCCAGTTTGGATGACTGTGTGTGCCCTCGAGTGTTCTTTCTTGGCAGCGAACACACGAAACTTGCGATGGCCGGCCTAGTTAGGTTTAGTTTTATTGCAATGTTTTATATTTGTGTCAACCATAGTTCAAACTATGTATTAGTTTGTGGAGAACCATGTTTCAAACTATAACTTCGTGTAAACCACGTTCCCAATTATATACTAGTTTGTGGAATGAAATGTTTCTTCTCTTTATTCGATTTTCTATGCATTTATTTATGATTTTAATTCAAAACATCCATCGGAGCCGCCAGTTTGGGGGCGCCGGTGTGGAAACAACTCCCCTAAATAGAGGATGCAGTGCCGGCGTTCCCATACGAAGATGTCGATGTCTCTGCCGACGACTATTTGGAGGAAACCGGTGGAGATGCTCTTATTGTCTACTCCGCGGATAGAATAAGGGTTAGCATCGTCGTTGACGAAGACGATTACTCTGTCATCACGACTACCAGAACCTAGTGTCTACAATTCTGCCTAGAGACAATAGGATATTGTTTCTGAAAACGTCACATTTCGAATCTTCTTTCTAGAAGTTTAAATAGTTTTTAAGAAAATCGGAGGATCCGTGCCGTTAAGTTCTTTCGGCCCACGAGGGCGTGTCCCCATCCATCCACCGGCGCGGCAATGCACGGGCACGCCTCGGCCTCATCTGCGCGTGTGGCGTGCATCCAGACGTGCCGCGCGCCATGGCTTTTAATCCGGCGTGCATGCTCTCTGCTGTCTGTACGTCTGTGGTTTCGTGCGTGCGTGCGTGCGTGCGTGCTGGGAGCGCGATCGAGGAAGGAAAAGCTGGGCGTGCTGTTGGTTCTTCTGCCGTCCTATTATTGCAGGGGCCATATGCTGTTTGAATGCTTCGTTTTGGCCTGCAAAAAAAACTGCTTCACCTATATCGTGTTTACCCAGTCTTTAGCTTCAGCTCAAAACCCAATCGAAGCTTAACTCAGTCCAAACTTTTCCTTAGCGCTCGCATTATTAGAACATCTTGGTGATAGAAAAGGTAGAAATCTTCTACGGTAGGTGCATTGTATGCCACCATTGTTCGCAACACAGTTAAGGCTCGATGCGAGGCTTTCACAAAAACCCATTCATGTGGTTCTTTCTTAATAAAGTTTTTATTTATTTTTACTGTTTTTAAGGTTTGCTCCAATATGTATCAGGGATACTGCCACGTACGAATTGATAGAGTTGCAATAAGTGTTTTTTTTAAGCGGGAGGGGGGTCACTTGTTTCTCTCCTGCCCCTTTGATGGAATATAATTGTTTGGTGTCTTGTATATTTGACTGGCAATATCACTCCTCCTACTAATACTACTAACATGCTTGGAAATGGTATTGATAGAAACAACAAAGCTAGAATGCAATTTAGAAGTTGACATTAGAAATCATTAAAAAAAAGTTGATGGAAGAATATGACGCTCTTGATATCATGTCAGAAAATCATCTCATCACTCACGCTGAAAGGGTTAGATGAGATCACATCCTTAGAGAGTTAAATTCTTTTTGGATAATGGATGAAACTAAAGCTAGGTAAAGATCCATGGATAGAAATATCCTTTTTTCGATAAAGGGAATATATTAATATCAAAAGATACCAATTACACCCAGCCTCTGCAACAACACACCACCCTAATGGCACTACGGATGCAAACAGCCAAAAAAAAACTAAGAAACAAAAGTCCCGCTACAGTATCTCGGGCCTAACAACAGCAATACATCTACCGCCAAGACAACACCTAAAATACAGACTCTCCAAAAACGACGCCTTCAAGAAGGGAACAGTGCTCTAACACCGTCGTCGCCCGATCAAAAATCTTAGATTTTCACCCTGAAGAAATGCCCCCGCTCTCAAAACAATGCCTCCAACAAGGAGATAGAAATATCCTGGAAGGAGATAGAATTACACCATACTTTCATGTTGTAGCTAACCAAAGAAGAAGGAAGAAAATGATTCATGGTTTGGATGGTCTCAATGGCCCTAAAACTGATATTAAAGGCGTGTTTAAAATTGCAAATGATTATTACAAGGATCTCTTTAAATGGGAAGAGAGGCCTGATGTTAGGATCGCTAATGATTTCTACTATTTGGGTGAGAAAGTTGCCCGTGAAGAGATTGTAGTGCAAGAAGGAAGTAGGAATAAATTAGAGAAGTTGTGTTTAGATCCTATGCTGATGAAGCTCGAGGACCTGATGGTCTATCCTTTATATTTTATCAGCACTTTTGGGATTTGCTCAAAAATGACTTGATAGATCTCTTTGATGCCTGGTATAATGGAAATTTAGACATATGCATACTAAAGTTTGGTCAATCCTTTATGTTTTATTTGCACTTTTGGGATATACTCAAAATAACTTGATAGACCTCTCTGAGGACCAATATAATGGAAATTTAGACATATACTATATCCTGAACTTTGCCATGATTACCCCAATCCTTAAAGAACATGATGCTAGCGAAATGAAAAAAAATAAGACAATTAGTCTCCTTAACTACAATTTTTTTCACTAAGGTACTTAGACTGCTCATAGTGGGAGTAACATAGCTAGTAACATCACACATCTCAAGGCATTTTTAGTGACATGGCATGCTAATAAATGAAGAAAGAGAGTGATGTGGTAACTAGCTATGTTACCATAACATCACACCTCAAGGCAAGATGAGTCTACAACATAATAAATGATACAATGCATGACACCACATATAAGTTACTACCCACTATGAAGGTAGTAACCTAGACTAGTAACATGGCATATGTTACTAGTGTAAGTTACTCCCCACTATGACCAGCCTAACAAATAGATTTGCTTAAGTTATTGATAGATTGATCTTTTAACAACAATCGGCCTTCATTAAAGGAAGATCCACTCTACAAAGTATAGGAAATGCACATGAGGTAATCCATGATGTGCATAGAAGTAAAAAAACAGGGCTTAGTATTTAAATTTGACTACGAGAAAGCGTATGATATAGTTAATACAATGATAGATATGGTTAACTTATTGCTAACTAGGTGTGGCAACCTAAATAATGATAAAATATACTCCAAACACGAAGGATATCACAGTAGTAAATAACAATAGTAAAGATCTCGGATAGAAATAACCAAGAAACACATAGACGAAGATGTATTCACGTGTTCCTTTTCTTGGGAGGAAGGTACGCCTCACTGGAGAGGCATGTGATCCCACAAAGGATTTCCCAACGCCACGAAGGATCACCTTCTTTTCTGAGCCTATACCACAAAGTAATAGCTCACTCACTAGTAGTAAATTTTAAGGTAGCCTCTAAATCCCCACAAACTTTCCATGGGGCAAACACAAGCCGAATGCCTTCGGGCGACTCTAGCCGACTAGTGTTTCCCACGAACCCAAGAGTAACAAGCAAACTCGATGAACTCAATGGGGGGAAGCAGTATGTCTTGGTGGAAACGTAGATCGACACCTCATCTTGCTTTCTACAAAAGGTATTTGGATTTGGTTGGGTAGAATGGGAGATCCCCAAGATTTGGTGTTTCAACAATGGAGAGAGAGAGAGAGAAAGCTGAAATGATTGAAGTAAATGGTCGACCTCACCTCCTCGAGGAGGATGAAAGGGTTTATATAGTCCATGGGAGAAAACCAATCTGTTTGGAAGCTCAAATATGAGGCAACACATAGTCATATTCCAGAATTTGTATTAGTGAATCAATCTGTTTGGAAGCTCAAATATGAGGCAACATAGAAAGGGTTTACATCGTCCATAATTTTTATTAGTGAATCTACTAGACAACACATAGTCATATTCCACTAGATTGATATAGATATATTATCTAGACACAGAAGATAACACATATAGCTCTTGCTAGTCAGGATTGGTATTAGAAATCTCGGAAAGACACATAGCTTCGCAATTTGGAGGGAGCTCTGGTCATATAAAATTAGTTGAGTGGCAATAAAAATACACCAGTGGTCTTAAAAATTAGTGGCTTGCAAACAAAATGTCACACCACTACCATTTTGCAACCGGATTGACTTGTGGGGCTTATATTTTGGTAGCGTGGTACTTTTTTATCCATGCTACTGTACGTCAAAACCAGTGACACACCAAAATATGCTACACCACTAATATCATCTGTTGCGTGCGAAAATTGTCACACCATGGTCCTGATGACC
This sequence comes from Lolium multiflorum, assembly GCA_030979885.1. Lineage (NCBI taxonomy): Eukaryota > Viridiplantae > Streptophyta > Magnoliopsida > Poales > Poaceae > Lolium > Lolium multiflorum. Next base: position 284,374,575 of record CM061750.1, read on the forward strand.
CCTATAAGCAATTTCCTACTAGTGCCTCCTTGCCGCTGCCATGCCCCGATGGATTCAGACAGTGGCGAATGCAACCGCTACGAGGGTGCACTGGATACCGGGTAGATTTTTTTCCCTTTATAAACATGCTATTTTTCACCATATATGCTACGCTATGAATAAATATTTTGGCAGCTTTGGCATCCCCTGGCATACTTGTTTGGCAGCAGAACATCCTGAGACACAACCTCTCCTTCTAACGGCGCCGCCCCCTACAATAGTTCTCACTAATCTTGGGAAATTAGCGCAAAGGACTGAGAAACAGAAACTATTGCAATAGTTCTCACTAACCCTGGAGACACCGAGTGAACAGCCCAAGCCCACCAGTAAGGAATGCACAATGGCCCACGAGTTATATGCATCACCGGTTGTCTATTCTGGATGCACCTAATTACCCAAGTAAAAAAAATGATTCATCCTTATGCCGTTATGCGCCATGGCGTTAGATTGTTTGATGACTTTGATCGCATCTGCCCGCACGCCTAGGTCGTAGCCAGCCAACAGCCGTCGGTAGAATTTTCCAACACTTCCTAGAGCGCCGGTCGCCTCGACGGTTTCCGCGTGCCCATGGACTGCGGAGTCTCATTCCTCGCAGTTCCAAACCTCACGGCGTCGCTGACGAGATCAAAGGTATACTGCGCACAGCACAGATTTCTCCTACTACTCCTTTGATCAATTGAGAGTAAACTGTAACGCTGACGAGATCAAAGGTATCACGGCGTCGCTGACGGATTACAAAATAGTGTATGACTTAGGCACTTTTTTTTTTCGAGTACCCGCAGGAGATCTGCGAGTTTTGTATTTAGATAGAAGAGGGGTGGGCAAAGCCCAGTACACAGTGAGAACTACCATCCCCCTTGGCCACAGGCGGCTAGAGGGTATTTCATGGTTGCCTAGCTATCTCCCAAAATTCTACCTGTGGTTCTACATCGGGCACGGCAAGCAATCCAGCTACGCCAAGAGGAGAGAATGTAAGCTAGCGTATGTGCTGCGGTCTCCGCCTTGCCGTGGAAGACACGCCCGTTCCTCTCGAGCCACAAAGAGCGAATGGTAAGCATAACCATGGAGTTTGCCTCCTTTAGCCTCATGCCCCGTAGGTGGCTGACGGCCCCCGGCCACCAATCAGAGAGGCCCGTCGTAGGCGCAGGGAGGTGAAAATGTAGTTCCGCCTCGAGCCCTGCCCAGATGTGTCCCGCGTATGTGCAGAGTAAGGAGATGTGGTCGATGGTTTCATCAGCAGCTCCACATAGAGGGCAGGTGACGTGCGATGGCAGCCCGTGGAGTGTGAGGCGGTCAGCGGTCCAGCAGCGCCGACGTAGGGCAAGCCACGCATGGATCTTGAAAGCCATAGGGGCAAACGAATTCCATATGTTGCCCGCTCCCGCCATCGCCGTGGTACCCTCATGCTGGATGTAGTAGGCCGATCGGGCGGAGAAACCACCATGGCTAGTCCACTTCCAGCGGAAGGCGTCGTCCCCATGACCGGTTGGTGTTCCGGCCACCGTAGCCCAAAGATGGAGGAATTGGACCACGGCGTCGACCGAAAGCTCACCCGAGATGTCCGTGACCCATGTGTTATGGTGCAGGGCCTGCTGCACCGTTCTTCGTTTCTGGAACCTAGGCTTGACCATGGCGAGGAGGGCCGGCGCGATTGCCGCGGCATTAAGACCGCCGATCCATGGGTCAAGCCAGAAGAGGATGGAGGCTCCATCTCCGACGCAGATGGTGACCGAGGCATTGAAGAGGTTGATCGCCGCGGGAGCTGATGTGAGGTCAAGTCCGGCCCAGGACCTGTGTTGATCGGTCTTTTTGAGCCAGATCCACTTAGCCCGAAGCGCCGAGTTGAGCATAGCCAGGTTGTGGAACCCCAGGCCTCCCAGGTGTTTTGGTCGGCAAACAAGGTCCCAGGCAACGAGGCAGCGCCCAGCGCTGGAGTCACGGTCGCCCGCCCAGAAGAAATCCCGACGCAGTTTGTCCACTGCCTGGAGGAACCAGGGCTCCATGTCGAGTGCAAGCAGTTGGTACACTACGGAGGCAGTCATGATCGCATGCACGTAGGTGACCCTGCCTTCCTTTGTGAGGAGCCTGGCCTTCCAATGGGGCAGTTTGGCAGCGAGTTTGTCGAGCACAAGCTCCAGATCGCCTTTGCGGGGCCGTCCAATGGAGAGCGGCAACCCGAGATAGACGCAAGGAAACTGCATCAAAGGGCAGGCAATGTCCGGGGCAATGTTGTCTACCAAGGCGCTAGAGCAGCGGATGGGGGCGGCCGCACTCTTGGCAAGGTTGACGTGAAGCCCTGAGGCGCCACCAAAACAGCGAAGTATGGCGTGCACTGCTTGGAGATCACGGGGCTTGGGCCTTGCAAACACCACCAGATCGTCGGCGTAGAGCGAGATCCGGTGCTTGATCCCCGCTAGCCGCAGGCTTTCAAGGACGCCAAGCTGCTCCGCAAGGCGGAACATGCCCGCCAAAGCATCCATGACGATGACGAACAGGAGTGGAGACAGAGGGTCGCCCTGCCGGAGCCCCCGGGCATGGCGGAAGGCCTCGCCAGCATATCCATTGACCAGCACCTTGGTAGATGCCGATCGGAGTAGGAGCAGGATCCACCTGATCCAACGGTTGCCGAAGCCACGCTGCCGGAGGACGCTGATCAAGAAGGGCCAAGAGACGCTATCGAACGCCTTTGCAATGTCGAGCTTCATGAGCAGGGCCGGGATCTTGTGACGATGCAGAGATGCCGCAGATTGCTCCACAAGGACGAAATTGTCTTGGATGCAACGACCTCTGATGAAGGCACTTTGGCTTGGGTCGACGAGATCGTGCATCATGGGTGCGAGCCGCATCGCAAGGATCTTGGTCAATAACTTGGCAAAGGAGTGGACCAGGCTAATGGGCCTGAAATCCCTCATCCCAGTTGCCACCGCCTCGCCTTTGGGAATGAGCGTGAGGAACGCGTTGTTCAAGCCACCGAAAAACTTGTCGTTGCCGTGGTAAATCGCGTGGAGCGCCGCCATGACATCGCCCTTAACGATGCTCCAACAGCTCCTGAAGAAGTCCCAGGTGAAACCGTCAGGTCCCGGGGACCTGTTGGCAGGCATGGCGCGAATCGCAGCCCAGGCTTCGTCCTCTGAGAACGGGGCCTCCAGACCAGAGAGATCCGGCGTCGACAGGTGAAGGGCTTCCAGGTTGAGGTCATGGTCCCGAGGTTGTGCGGTACCGAGGAGCTGGGCGAAATAGTCTGTGGCCACCTGCTCCTTTTCCGCTTGGTCCACCACCACCCGACCGTCGGAGATGAGCGTGGAAATGTGGTTCTGCTTGCTCCTCTTGGAAGCATAGACACGAAAGAACTGGGCATTGGCGTCTGTGTCGCATAGGCTAGCAACACGGGCTCGCTGTCGCGCAATGGTGCGCTCGAGGGATGCCAAGCCAAGCACGCGCCGCTTGAGCATCTGCCGTAGCCGTAGCTCTTCATCGGAGAGGCGGTGATGTCTACGTTCCCCCTCCTTTCCTGTAGACAGTGTTGGGCCTCCAAGTGCAGAGGTTTGTAGAACAGCAGCAAGTTTCCCTTAAGTGGATCACCCAAGGTTTATCGAACTCAGGAGGAAGAGGTCAAAGATATCCCTCTCATGCCCGCAACCACAAAGCAAGAAGTCTCTTGTGTCCCCAACACACCTAATAGGTGCACTAGTTCGGGAAGAGATAGTGAAATACAGGTGGTATGAATATATGAGCAGTAGCAACGGTGCGAAAATAGCTTGGCGTGTAGTTGATGGTGGTAGTATTGCAGGTAGTAACACAGTAAACAAAACAAGCAAGTAACTCAGCAGTATTTAGGAACAAGGCCTAGGGATTACACTTTCACTAGTGGACACTCTCAACATTGATCACATAACGAATAGATAAATGCATACTCTACACTTTTGTTGGATGATGAACACATTGCGTAGGATTACACGAACCCTCAATGCCGGAGTTAACAAGCTCCACAATAATGCTCATGTTTAAGTAACCTTAAGTGTAAGATAGATCAAAACGACTAAACCAAGTACTAGCATAGCATGCACACTGTCACCTTCATGCATATGTAGGAGGAATAGATCACATCAATATTATCATAGCAATAGTTAACTTCGCAATCTACAAGAGATCATGATCATAGCATAAACCAAGTACTAACACGGTGCACGCACTGTCACCTTTGCACACATGCAGGAGGAATAAAACTACTTTAATAACACATCACTAGAGTAGCACATAGATAAATTGTGATACAAAACTCATATGAATCTCAATCATGTAAAGCAGCTCATGAGATCATTGTATTGAATTACATAGGAGAGAGATTAACCACATAGCTACCGGTACAGCCCGAGCCTCGATGGAGAACTACTCCTCCTCATGGGAGCAGCAGCGGTGATGAAGATGGCGGTGGAGATGGCAGCGGTGTCGATGGAGAAGCCTTCCGGGGCACTTCCCGCTCCGGCGGTGCCGGAACAGAGACTCTCCCCCCGGATCTTGGCTTTGCGATGGCGGCGGCTCGGAACTTTTCTCGTATCGTGGCTTCCTCCGTAAGGGTTTTCGATGCGGGGGCTTTATATAGGCGAAGAGGCGGCGTCGAAGGTCGAAGAGGCGGCCAGGGGTAAGGCGGCGCGGGCCAACCCTAGGCCGCCGGCCACCTCCTGGTGGGCTGTGGCCCCTCTGTCCTTCCGGTGTTCAGAAGCTTCGTGGAAAAATAGGAACCTGGGCGTTGATTTCGTCCAATTCCGAGAATATTTCGTTACTAGGATTTCTGAAACCAAAAAACAGAAAACAGGAACGGCACTTCGGCATCTTGTTAATAGGTTAGTTCCAGAAAATGCATAAATACGACATATAATGTGTATAAAACATGTAGATATCATCAATAAAGTGGCATGGAACATAAGAAATTATCGATACGTTGGAGACGTATCAGCATCCCCTTAGTTCTGCTCGTCCCGAGCAGGTAAAACGATAACAAAGATAATTTCTTAAGTGACATGCCATCATAAACTTGATCATATTGTAAACATATGTAATGAATGCAGCGATCAAAACAATGGTAATGACATGAGTAAACAACTGAATCATAAAGCAAAGACTTTTCAGGAATAGTACTTCAAGACAAGCATAAATGAGTCTTGCATAAGAGTTAACTCATAAAGCAATAAATCAAAGTAAAGGTATTGAAGCAACACAAAGGAAGATTAAGTTTCAGCGGTTGCTTTCAACTTGTAACATGTATATCTCATGGATAATTGTCAACATAGAGTAATATAACAAATGCAATAAGCAAGTATGTAGGAATCAATGCACAGTTCACACAAGTGTTTGCTTCTTGAGGTGGAGAGAGATAGGTAAACTGACTCAACAATAAAAGTAAAAGAATGGTCCTTCAATGAGGAAAGCATCGATTGCTGTATTTGTGCTAGAGCTTTTATTTTAAAAACATAAAGAGAGCATAAAAATAAAGCTTTGAGAGGTGTTTGTTGTTGTCAACGAATGGTAGCGGGTACTCTAACTACCTCATCAACCAGACTTTCAAGAGCGGCTCCCATGAAGGACGTTATCTCTACCAGCAAGGTAGATCATCCCTCTTCTCTTTTGTTTACACATGTACTTTAGTTTAGTTTTTCTTTATTTATGGATGACACTCCTCCCAACCTTTTGCTTACACAAGCCATGGCTAACCGAATCCTCTCGGGTGCCTTCCAACATTCACATACCATGGAGGAGTGTCTATTTGCAAAATTAAGTTGCTTACTGATGAATCAAGCAAAACATGTGAAGAGAATTATTAATGCAAGTTAATTAATTGAGGCTGGGAACCTCATTGCCAGCTCTTTTTGCAAAATTATTGGATAAGCGGATGAAGCCACTAGTCCATTGTGAAAGTCTGTCAAAAGTAAGTGACAAGATTGAAAGATAAAACACCACATACTTCCTCATGAGCTATAAAACATTGACACAAATAAGAGGTGATAACTTTTGAATTGTTTAAAGATAGCACTCAAGCAATTTACTTTGGAGAGAAATACCATGTAGTAGGTAGGTATGGTGGACACAAATGGCATAGTAGTTGGCTCAAGGATTTTGGATGCATGAGAAGTATTCCCTCTCGATACAAGGTTTAGGCTAGCAAGGTTATTTGAAGCAAACTCAAGGATGAACAAGTGCAGCAAAACTCACATAAAAGACATATTGTAAACATTATAAGACTCTACACTCTTCCTTGTTGTTCAAAACTCAATACTAGATATTATCTAGACCTTAGAGAAACCAATTATGCAAACCAAATTTTTGCATGCTCTATGTATTTCTTCATTAATGGGTGCAAAGTATATGATGCAAGAGCTTAAACATGAGCACAACAATTGCCAAGTATCACATTATCCAAGACACTTTAGAATTACTACATGTAGCATTTTCCAATTCCAACCATATAACAATTTAACGAAGAGGAAACTTCGCCATGAATATTATGAGCTAAGAACACATGTGTTCATACGAACCAGCGGAGCGTGTCTCTCTCCACACAAGGATGAACTTATTCGAGAACTAAGATAACAAAACAAAAACAAAAATAAAAGCACACAGACGCTCCAAGTAAAGTACATAAGATGTGATGAATAAAAATATAGTTTCACTAGAAGAAACCTGATAAGTTGTCGATGAAGAAGGGGATGCCTTGGGCATCCCCAAGCTTAGATGCTTGAGTCTTCTTAAAATATGCAGGGATGAACCACCGGGGCATCCCCAAGCTTAGACCTTTCACTCTTCTCGATCACATTATATCACCCTCTTCTATTGACCCTTGAAAACTTCTGCCACACCAAACTTCGAGCAAACTCATTAGAGGGTTAGTGCATAATCAAAAACTCACATGTTCAGAGGTGACACAATCATTCTTAACACTTCTGGACATTGCACAAAACTTCTGAAAGTTAATGGAACAAAGAAACTCATTCAACTTAACAAAAGCGGCAATGCGAAATAAAAGGCAGAATCTGTCAAAAACAGAACAGTCCGTAAAGACGAATTTATAAATGGACCAGACTTGCTCAAATGGAAAAACTCAAAACTAATGAAAGTTGCGTACATATCTGAGGATCACGCTCGTAAATTGGCAGATTTTTTCGAATTTTCTACAAAGAATTGTGCCCAGATTCGTGACAGACAGCAATGCTGTTTCTGCGCAGCAATCCCAAATATAACATCAACTTTGACATAGAAACTTTACTTGGCACAACAAAACACAAAACTAAGATAAGGAGAGGTTGCTACAGTAGTAAACAACTTCCAAGACTCAACAAAACAAAAATTGCTGTAGTAAAATAAACACATGGGTTATCTCCCAAGAAGTTCTTTCTTTATAGCCATTAAGATGGGCTCAGCAGTTTTAATGATGCACTCGCAAGAAATAGTAGTTGAAGCAAAAGAGAGCATCAAGAGGCAAATTCAAAACACATTTAAGTCTAACATGCTTCCTATGCATAGGAATCTTGTAAATAAACAAGTTCATGAAGAGCAAAGTAACAAGCATAGAAAGATAAAACAAGTGTAGCTTCAAAAATTTCAGCACATAGAGAGGTGTTTTAGTAACATGAAAATTTTTACAACCATATTTTCCTCTCTCATAATAACTTTCAGTAGCAACATGAGCAAACTCAACAATATAACTATCACATAAAGCATTCTTATCATGAGTCTCATGCATAAAATAATTACTACTCCCAACATAAGCATAATCAATTTTATTAGTTGTAGTGGGAGCAAATTCAACAAAGTAGCTATCAAATATAGGAGGTATATTGTAATCATAATCAAATTTATCCTCCATAACAGGTGGTAACAAAAGACTACTATCATTATAATCATCATAAATAGGAGGCAAAGTATCATCAAAGTAAATTTTCTCCTCAATGCTTGGGGGACTAAAAATATCATGCTCATCAAAGCCAGCTTCCCCAAGCTTAGAATTTTCCATAGCATTAGCAACAATGGTGTTCAAAGCATTCATACTAATAACATTCCCATTATCATTCATATAAAGTTCCATGGGTTTTTTAATTCTTTCTTCAAACACATCATGTCCTAATTCAAGATAAAGTTCATAAAGATCTCTCATATTTTTGTTGTTTTCCATTATGCCTAACTAGTGTAAACAAGAAACCAAATGTCGCAATTGCAGAGTCTAAAGGAAATAGCTTTGAGTACTTACAGCGCCGGAAAATAGCTTAGTAGCCGGAGTGTGAGTACCTTTTACCTTTCCTCCCCGGCAACGGCGCCAGAAAAGGTGCTTGATGTCTACGTTCCCCTCCTTTCCTGTAGACGTGTTGGGCCTCCAAGTGCAGAGGTTTGTAGAACAGCAGCAAGTTTCCTTAAGTGGATCACCCAAGGTTTATCGAACTCGGGAGGAAGAGGTCAAAGATATCCCTCTCATGCAACCCCCAACCACAAAGCAAGAAGTCTCTTGTGTCCCCAACACACCTAATAGGTGCACTAGTTCGGCGAAGAGATAGTGAAATACAGGTGGTGAATATATATGAGCAGTAGCAACGGTGCCGAAAATAGCTTGGGCGTGTAGTTGATGGTGGTAGTATTGCATAGTAACACAAGAAACAAAACAAGCGTAGTAACTCAGCATTTAGGAACAAGGCCTAGGGATTACACTTTCACTAGTGGACACTCTCAACATTGATCACATAACAGAATAGATAAATGCATACTCTACACTTTTGTTGGATGATGAACACATTGCGTAGGATTACACGAACCCTCAATGCCGGAGTTAACAAGCTCCACAATAATGCTCATGTTTAAGTAACCTTAAGTGTAAGATAGATCGAAACGACTAAACCAAGTACTAGCATAGCATGCACACTGTCACCTTCATGCATATGTAGGAGGAATAGATCACATCAATATTATCATAGCAATAGTTAACTTCGCAATCTACAAGAGATCATGATCATAGCATAAACCAAGTACTAACACGGTGCACGCACTGTCACCTTTGCACACATGCAGGAGGAATAAAACTTTTAATAACACATCACTAGAGTAGCACATAGATAAATTGTGATACAAAACTCATATGAATCTCAATCATGTAAAGCAGCTCATGAGATCATTGTATTGAATTACATAGGAGAGAGATTAACCACATAGCTACCGGTACAGCCCCGAGCCTCGATGGAGAACTACTCCCTCCTCATGGGAGCAGGCGGTGATGAAGATGGCGGTGGAGATGGCAGCGGTGTCGATGGAGAAGCCTTCCGGGCTTCCCCGCTCCGGCAGGGTGCCGGAAGAGACTCCTGTCCCCCGATCTTGGCTTTGATGGCGGCGGCTCGGAACTTTCTCGTATCGTGGCTTCCTCCGTAAGGGTTTTCGATGGGCTTTATAGGCGAAGAGGCGGCGTCGGAAGGTCGAAGAGGCGGCGGGGGTAAGGCGGCGGGCCAACCCGGCCGGCCTCCTGGTGGGCCGTGGCCCCCTCGGTCCTTCCCGGTGTTCGGAAGCTTCGTGGAAAAATAGAACCTGGGCGTTGATTTCGTCCAATTCCGAGAATATTTCGTTACTAGGATTTCGAAACCAAAAACAGCAGAAACAGGAACTGGCACTTCGGCATCTTGTTAATAGGTTAGTTCCAGAAAATGCATAAATACGACATATAATGTGTATAAAACATGTAGATATCATCAATAAAGTGGCATGGAACATAAGAAATTATCGATACGTTGGAGACGTATCAGCGGCGCTCGTCTTGCGCAGCATCAAGCCGGAGGATGATTTCATGGGCGACGAGGAGCTGGTCCTTAATGCTTCCCACCTTAGACAGGCTCCACCGTCGCAGGTCACGGCTAAGGCATCGTAGCTTGTGGCTCAGCCGGAGAAGGGGATCGGCCGGCGCAGAAGGATCAGTCCACGAGTTAGCTACGAGTTCGTGAAAACCCTGCAGCTTGGTCCAGAACCGTTCGAAGCGAAAGCGTCGTTTGCCGCGGATCACGGAGGCTGTGGATAGAAGTATCGGACAGTGGTCAGAGAGAGAGGAGGACCGGGTGATGGCGTGTAACTCACACGTTCGTTGGGAACCCCAAGAGGAAGGTATGATGCGCACAGTAGCAAGTTTTCCCTCAGAAAGAAACCAAGGTTTAATCGAACCAGGAGGAGCCAAGAAGCACGTTGAAGGTTGATGGTCGCGAAATGTGATGCGGCGCAACACGAGATGCCAACTAGGAACCTGCACAACACAACCCAAGTACTTTGTCCCAACGAACAGTGAGGTTGTCAATCTCACCGGCTTGCTGTAACAAAGGATTAAACGTATCGAGTGGAAGATGTTTGCAAAGAAAACAGTAAAACAAGTAGATTGTATGCTATGTAAAGAATAGGACCGGGGTCCACAGTTCACTAGAGGTGTCTCCCATAAGATAAAAGCATGTTGGGTGAACAAATTACAGTCGGGCAATTGACAAATAGAGAAAGGCATAACAATGCATATACATGACATGGTAAATATAGTGAGATTTAATCCGGCATTACGACAAAGAACATAGACCGCCATCCAACCGCATCTATGCCTAAAAAGTCCACCTTCAGGTTATCGTCCGAACCCCCTCCAGTATTAAGTTGCAAAACATACAATTGCATTAAGTATGGTGCGTAATGTAATCAACAACTACATCCTTAGACATAGCATCAATGTTTTATCCCTAGTGGCAACAACACATCCACAACCTTAGAACTTTCTGTCACTGTCCCAGATTCAATGGAGGCATGAACCCACTATCGAGCATAAATACTCCCTCTTGGAGTTAAGAGTAAAAACTTGGCCAGAGCCTCTACTAATAACGGAGAGCATGCAAGATCATAAACAACACATGGACAATAGATTGATAATCACCATAATCATAGTACTCTCTATCCATCGGATCCCGACAAACACAACATATAGTATTACATATAGATGATCTTGATCATGTTAGGCAGCTCACAAGATCTAACAATGAAGCACAACAAGGAGAAGACGACCATCTAGCTACTGCTATGGACCCATGGTCCAGGGGTGAACTACTCACTCATCACTCCGGAGCGACCATGGCGGTGTAGAGTCCTCCGGAGATGGATCCCCTCTCCGGCAGGGTGCGGAGGCGATCTCCGAATCCCCGAGATGGGATTCGCGGCGGCGGCGTCTGTAAGGTTTTCCGTATCGTGGCTCTCGGTGCGGGGGTTTCGCGACGGAAGCTTTAAGTGGCGGAGGGTCAACGAGGGGCCACACGAGGGCCCAGGGGATAGGTCGGCGCGGCCAGTGCCGGCGCGCCACCACCCTCTCGTGGCCCCACTTCGTTAGGTCTTCGGTCTTCGGAAGCTTCGTGCAAAATAGGACCCGGCGAAAGTTTCGTCCAATTCGAGAATATTTCTTTACTAGGATTTCTGAAACCAAAACAGAGAAAACAATTCGGCATCTTGTTAATAGGTTAGTTCCAGAAAATGCATAAATATGACATATAATGTGCATAAAACATGTAGGTATCATCAATAAAGTAGCATGGAACATAAGAAATTATCGATACGTTGGAGACGTATCACCGGGCCGTGAGGGCAGCGTCAGGGAATCGGTCGTCCCACTCAACCGAGGCGAACCATCTGTCGAGGCGCACAAGGGTTGGCTCCCTCCGTTCGTTGCTCCATGTGTAGCGACGACCGAGCAGGTTGGCCTCCTTAAGCTCGAGGTCGTTGATGAAATCCCGGAACAAACTCAGCAGACGCCGATTGATGCGGCTGTTGTTTTTGTCGCGTGCATCAGCGATAAGGTTGAAGTCACCGACAATGGCCCAGGCACCCGCGGTGGTGGCCCTTAAGCCGCGCAGCTCGTCGAGGAAGGGGCCCTTGAGCTCCAGGTCTGTCGGCCCGTAAACAGCCGTCAGCCACCATGCTTCCCCACCGCGAGGTTCGAGGAGGACCGACACGGAGAACGTATCGACTCGGGTGTTGAGCACCATGACATCCGCCGTGCTCCAAGCCACCACGATCCCACCAGCTGTACCAAACGCCGGCAAGTAGGCGAACCCGTCGAAGCGGGGTCCGAAAGTTTCCATAACGATGAACCGATCTACAGAGCTCAACTTGGACTCTGAGATACAGACTACCGAAGCCAGCGCCTCATCTACTACACCCCTAACCACTAGCCTCCTAGCCGGGTTGTTAAGCCCTCTAGGGTTCCAAGCTAAGATATTGGTGTTGCCATCCATTGAAAAGGTCTACAAACAACCACGGGTGCGCGCAGCTAGGATGCTGGCGCAGGGACGACCGCAGCCTCGTCCGCGCAGTCCAGGCCGAACAGCGCGGCAATGGCGGCCACCTGCTCCGGGTCCAGCGGGGATGCAAAGATCTTCGCGTACTCCTGAAGCTGGGTCGCGGAGAGGCGCTCCTCATCCGTGCTGATACCCAACTTCTTCATCAGGATCATCTGTGCGCGCTTGACGGCGGAAGAAGGCTGGCCTTTGCGCAGGGCAGCGATACGCCGGCTCCGGCGCGCGGTTGGCTGGGCCACATGAAATAGCTTGCGGCGCACGACGACAGGGTCGGGCAGGGGTAGCAGCGGTTCGTCGATCTTTCGGCGAAGGAGGTGGAGGAGAGCCGAAAGGTCCGCTCCAGAGCAGGCAGGCGCGTGCGATCCATCATCAACGGCGCTAGCATCAACAGGCAGATGGACGTCCTCGCCCTCCCCTGCCTGCAGGTGGGGCACATCAGCAGCGGGTGTGGCAAGATCCACATGCGCGACCACGTGGTCCATGGCCAGAGGCGGGGTCGTGGCCTCGGGCGCAGGGCCGGACACGGAGCCCGGCGAGGATGCGTTCGGAGATGCCGCTGATGTCGCGAGCGCACCAGCAGACGCCCTGCGGTCCGCCAGAAAGGAGCTAGCAGCCTCCAAAGCCTCCTTGTTTCCTGCGAGAAAGGAGGAGCTTCCTTGGCTGGACGTGGCACGGTCCACGGGCGTAGGACGGGAGGACCGCTGACCATGGCCGCTGACTTAGGCAGGCCCGGCCCTGGGGAGGGGCTGGCGGGGCGGCCGCCCCGGGCCCAGGAAAAGTAGGGGCCCAAAATTTTATATAGGCAGGCTTACTATAAGTTGCAAAAAAAAAGTTAACGTTTTTAGATGGACTTCTATCTATACCTTGGGCCTTTCTTTTTTTCTTTTAGTTGCCGATCCGGCCGGCCGGCCAGGAATACGTACGAGTAGGCCTGCGTACGAGTCATACCAACAGGAGGCAAGGTCGCAGATCATTGATCGATAGTTGGTTCATATGCCGATACGCGGAACAGAACGTCGCGCCTCCCCTGCGTTTAACCGAGTTTGATCAGGCGGTTTCCAGCTCTCCTGCCGCCGCCGCCGCCCCTGCGTGACTGCTGGCCGCCGCTGTCCCAATCCCCTGCACCGAATCTGCATAGAAGGTAAGAAAGGAACGCCCGCCGGTTCTCTTGAAATTCAGAGTCAACTAGCACCGAATCTGCATAGCTGGCCACCGTTCTCTTGAAATTCAACTATCTGCTCTAATTCGTGTTCTAAATTTTTATTAGTGTTATGAAGTTCATTTTGCCAGATACTGATACATCAATGTCTGCTATGGAGATTTTTGAGTTTGTCAGAGAAGCGGATTGTTATCCTAATATTTCTATCGCTTATCGGCTCTTATTTACTATGCCCGTGACTGCTGCATCAGCTGAAAGAAGCTTTTCAAAGTTGAAATTATTGAAGAATTATTTGAGATCTGTAATGTCTCAAGAGAGGTTAAATGGTTTGGCAACTCTATGCATCGAGAAGAAGTTAGTGGACGAGATTGATATTGATTCCATCGTCAGTGACTTTGCTTCTAGGAATTGGCGCAGAAAATTTTAAGGTATCATGTAAACATTATTATTTGTATATGAATGTTGCAATTGGATATACTTAAAGTACTTATTTTTCATCATCTCATACATGCGGGTAAATTTTTTATAGTAATTAGTAAGAGGGGCCCAAAATTTTAGTTCCGCCCCGGGCCTTCGAAATCTCAGGACCGGGGCTGGACTTAGGCACATTCAGTCTAATTTGATTGTGCAAGGCAAAAGCATCCACTAACCGTCAAAGTAATGCTTGGCGCTCTTGGTTCTGACTTGCAAATATATAGCACTCGTTAACTTTGAATCGTACCCTTCATCATAATATTACTTGCCTGTACAAACAGTCCTTTTCGTTCCACGGTGAAGTGAGAGACAAATAATGACATGGAAGCTCAAATATGAGGCAAGCAATGGTGGTTCGAGTATTTTCAGCGATGAGAAAATTGTTTGTTTGGTGTTTTTAGTTTTGGTGGCAGCAGTATGTAAGTGGGGGCGAGAATATAGGTGCAGTTCAACGTCTTACCTTTTAAAGTAAAAATTTGAAGTCTGATTTTAATTGATTGTGATAGACAATTGCCTTGTTGAAGTTATTATTTTAAAAACGGGTATTTTTCTTTACAGTTTACTTATTGAAAACGTCGATTATGAAGAATTTAGAGTTCACGTGTTGTGGAGCTTGTGGTGCTGCTACATGGATGCCTACAACGTCTTACCGTTTGTGCTGCTGTTACAAGGACTGAAACATTGTAGTGTAGCTTTTTTATTGGGAACTGCTAGGCGTCCCCCGGGGGATCTGATTCCCCAGCCCCCGGGTCCCCAGCCGTCGGATCAACCATTTTGACGGTTAGATTTGTATGTAGCAAAAAAAACACCTCCGGCAGCAAAAAATCACCCCCGGCAGCAAATGACTGAAGCAAAAAACGGTTCGTTCAGAAAAGAAAATAAAAAGGCTGGGCTCGCCGGAGACCTCGCCGGAGACCACGTAGCAAAAAAATATATGCTAATGTAGCAAAAATAAAAATCATCGGTGACATCAACGGGGAGCTCGCCGGAGAACTCACCGGAGACCTCGTCGGAGACCCCATAGCAAACATATAGTGCAATTGTAGCAAAACCGCTAAAAAGTTGTAGCAAAAAAGCTATTCCTATGTTGCAAACTCCACATAATGAAGACCTTGCCAGAGACATCAGCGGAGCCCTCGCCTGTAGCATAAATAATTTGCTATGGAAGCAAAACCACAAAATATTTGTAGCATAAATTATATGGTATTATAGCAAAAAAGGCATGACATTTGTAGCAAAAGAGTAGCATCGGCTACTTCGCTAGCAGCAATGATGTTTGCCATACGTAGCAGCACCGGCGTGCTTTGGTAGCACCCTCGCTCACCCCTGGTAGCATAGGTGGCATCCCAGCTCACTCCTGGCAGCTGCGTCGGGTGCTCCTAGCAGCGACGAGTTGCCGCCCTTCCTTTGAAGCACCAAAGGCTGCAGCTCCTAGCAAGGTGGCATCTGAGCTTTCTCCATGGCCAAGCTCGGTTCGGCCGTCGCGGTGGCGAACGGCTGCGAATCCGACCGCCGGCACCGGCAACCAACTCCCATCAGTAGGGGCGACGGGAGGAAGCGGCGAGCTCGCGGAGGTTTCTGCGGAGAAGAGAGGATCCCGTGGGCAGCGGCGAAGTACAAGGTAGATGGGCGACGGAGGATGGCGAGGTTGATGCGCGCGGCTGTAGGAAGCCACGGGGCGCGGTGGCGGACGACCGAGATGGCGGCGGGAAGCTATGGCGCCAGGATGGGAGCGCGGGGTTCGGCGGAGGGGTCGAAGTAGCGCCGGCGAGGTCGACGGAATCCAACCATTGGGAGGCGCGGGAGTTGCGGGAAGGCGACCGGCGACGAGGTCTCCTGGGAAGAAGCGCAGGCCGTGACTCGTGAGGATAAGGTTGCAGGGAGTTGGAAAGAAAAAACAAAAAAAGAGAGGAAAAGATGGGGCCCACGCACGTGGAGCTGTGTCTCCCTCAGTTGTCCGCGTCCGCACGATGCTTTTATCCGACGGTGATGCACCAGGAGGTTGCGAAGCTGGGAACCCCCGGGGGAAAGCAATCATTTTCCTTTTTTATTTAGTTATATGCATCCGTATCACTATCACGATATTGCGGGTATCGCGCTGTTGGAGAGGCTGAAAATAATTTGTATCTTCACCACATTAATATATTCCCTTTATCACAATTTTACTCGCATGTACAAACAATTCTTTTATCCAGAACACTTCAATCACATGTTGTATATAGCTCCCACCAACACGTCCATCCACTTATCCACACGACGAAGTTACAGTGACAACGTACACATTCACATACCACTGGTGTCCATCGATCTCAGCGAGAGGGAGTCATCAATATCGTAGAGATGGATCTTGTGTTCAAGTAGTGAGGATCGGCGGGAGGTAGGTGGACCTGTTGCCGAACACCCTGGCCTTGGTGTCGGGGAAGAAGAGTGTCGTCTCCTGCAGCTCCCCGTCGTTGCTCACGCCGATGGGGTAGGCCATGAGGTGGCCCGGCAGGTCGTGAGGCACGTCGCTAGCGTACATCTCCCAGTGCTGCTGCGCCACCTGGTTCACCCTCCGCACGCACGACACGCTCGAAGGCTGGAGGAGGTCGCTCGCGCCGGCAGCCGCCGCGGCCTGGCCCAGGTGCTCCTGCCACAGGGCGAGCCGTAGGCCGTGCACCTGCCCCCTCGCCGGCCGGCTGCTGGACGCGAGGTAGCTCGGCTGGTAGGCGCCCATGGCGATCTCTGAGTCCCGGCCGCCGTCCATGGAACGCTGGTTGATGTTCGCCGATCCGATGATGACGTACTCGTCGTCGACTGCAAATTATCGCCAGGAAGAATAAATTATCAATGACATGGCATTGGCATGCTTTTGAATGAATAACTGGCAATAGTAGTGGAAATAAGGTTACCTATCATGGTCTTGGCGTGGACGTAGATCATGAAGCGCCTGGCCTGCTGTGCCCTCATGTAGTCGGTGTCGGGTTCGGGCCTCTCCGGCGGCGAGTACTCGCCGGGGGTGTAGGCCTCCCGGTTGCCGAGGCAGAAGAAGGTGAGGTAGTCCTTTGGGTGGGCCTGGATGCCCTTGGCCTGGATCGCCAGCGCCACGTCCTTGTACATCATCTCCATGGTCCGGCGCTGCCAGTCCAGGATGGCCTGCACGGAGCCACTCTCCGGCACGCCCTCTGGCCACATCGGCACCACGACGTAGACCGCGAACCGCTCGCCGGCCTCGATCTTGCTGACGATCTTGAGCGACAGCTCCTTGGGGATGAGGTGCAGCGCGTTGATGTCCTCTACCGTGACGCCGTCGTCGCGCCGCCACGCGTAGGAGCTCCCCAGGAAGTACTGGTTCTCGATGTAGATGAAGTCCCTGGCGCGGCGGATGGCGTGGATGTAGGCGTCCTGGATGCTGCGCTCGATGACGTGGTCCTTCCCGGTCTGGAGCCCGATCCGCGAGGCCTCGGCGGGTATGTCCGGGAACCCCGCAGCGGCGCCGCCGTCGATGGACCGGAACACCTGAACGTTCCACGATTCGGCGTCCTGGATCGCCTCGCGCGCCGACCAGCCCTTGTCGAGGTTGACAAGGTACTCGTCACCGTCGCCTTGCCTTCGCCAGCGCTGCTCGAAGTTGTCGAGCACGTCCCACGCCGCAGGGCCTTCGATGCGGCAGTGGATGTCGTGCCACGGCTCCCTTGGCCCGCCCTTGCTGATCGTCGCACCGGGGAAGTTGGGCTGGTGGAAGTCGGCGCGGTGCGTGGTGCCGAGCGTCCGGAACAGGGGGTGCTCCTGCGTGTCATACCTCCCGTCGCAGAGGTCGATGCCGCCGAGGAAGCTCACAAGGCCCGGAGACGCGTTCCCCGCGGGGTTGCCGCCTCCGCCGTCGACGATCACCGTCTTCTGGTGGTGCGTGAACATGGCGACTGTTTCCACGTCTTGCACGTAGCTCAGGCGCCCCTGGCCGGGATTCCGGGGGCACAGGATGCAGCGCACGCCGGTGCCACGGAAGTACGTCGCCGTGTCCTCGTCGTGCGTGGCCATCAGCCCGTCGCGCCGGATCGCGCCCAGCCCCAGCGACGTCCGATCGTCCCACACCAGCATCAGCACCGTGACGCCGCTGGCGGCCTTCCTCTTGAGCAGCTCGCCGAGCGTCCCCGACGAGGGCTTGCGCGGGTCACGCACCAGCGCGACGTCGGTGTTTACGGACCACCCGGCAATGTACACCATCCTCCGGGCGTTGGTGATGGCCTCGAACACGTCCTCCCAGCATCGCTGCGGCTCGTAGGGCCTCCCTCCGGCGAGCTGTATCCGCGGCGCAAAGCCGTCGAAGATGTGGGCGTCCTGGTACAGCCTGACCCGGCAGCCGCGGCGCTGGCCGTAGAAGGTTCGCGGCACTCCGAGGTATCCCGCGGTGCCGACGCCGGCGCCCCAGCGGGCCTCCGGGTCCGCGGCCACGTCGGTGAAGCGGAGCTGGACGTGTATCTTGTCCCCTCCATCCAATGGGAGGCCCTTGTCGTCGCAGATGGGGAGCCACTGGTCCACTGTCTGGCCCGCGAGGACGGCGCCGTCAGTGGGGAGGTAGGCGCGGCCGATGAGCGTGGCGCCGACGGCGTTGTTGGCCTTGACGGTGAAGATGACGTGGCTGGCGTCGTGGGCGCAGTAGATGTGGAAGGACTCCCCCCACTTGGGAACGTTGGTGGGATCGAGCATGCGCGTCCGGCCGACGCGCGCCTTGTCGATGTCCACCGTCGCGTACAGCTTGCCGGTCGTGGCGCCGAGGCCAATGGCGTTCTCCAGCTGCTGCATGCACTGCGCGAGTTAGGGTTGGTTGTTACTGAGGAGCGCTGCGAGGAAGAATGATGGAGTGATAAATTGGGGTTTGTTAATTTAATCTACCTGGCTGTTGCAGAAGGATATCTTCTTGATCCATGAGAAGACCTTTCTCTTCATCGCAGTCTGCTTGGATGCACAAGATGTTGTCAATGAATTTACATCTCCACATTGTAAAAACGACTGTAGGAGATGATGAACTGCGGATGATGCACGATCACGACTGTAGAAATGTAAATCCATTGACAAGCCAAGTAAAGTTAAAGAGGAGAGGGTACGGAAACAGGGAGGTGCTATACACCGACCGGGTCGGTGCGAATGACGTGCCGCACACCCCCCGACTCGGCGCTTCTGTAGTGTGCCGCGGCCCATTGAGTAAGTTCGTTTTTGTTTTTCTTATTCTCCTTTTCTTTTCTGTTTACATATTTTCATTATTTAAAAAGCAGAAATATTTTTCAGTATGTTTATTTTAAAATCCGAAAATTTCAATTTTTATTATTTAAAAAAAATGTTTTCAATTTTTTTTTTCAAAAAACAACTTTCAGAATTTAAACATTTTTCAAATTTGAATATTTTTTGAGATTGAACATTTTTATTTTTTTTGATTTTTTTTTAATTTGAACATTTTTCGAACATAAATATATTTTAAATTTTAACATTTTTCAAATACAAACAATTTTTTAACTTTGAACATTTTTGGATTTGAAATTTTTAATTTTTTTTAGTTTTGAACAATTTTAAAGTTTGAACAGTTTTCAAAATTGATAAATTTTTAAATTTGAACGTTTTACGAATTTGAAAAAAAAGGAAAATGAAAAAAATGAAACAAAAAACAGGAAAAAGAAACAAAAAAAGAAAAAAGAAAGAATGAACAGAAAACGAAAAAAGAAGGAAAAAGGCCAAAATGAGTCGGGCCCTATACCCGACCAGGGGTGTGCGGCATGCCGTACACACGGACATGGTCGGTGTATAGAATTTGCCCGAAAACAGTCAAGGCAATCCTCCAATACCATGTCGTCAAAACCGACCCAGGTTCTTTTTAGCTCATGGGCTCATTTGACTGAGGCGGCTTTGTTCAGTTGATGGCAAAATCACCGGATTTGAGGTGTACTCAGGCGTATTTTATCCCATCAAATCAAAATTTCTCCTAATACTCTCCAAAAATTTTTGTGGACAACCTGAGCCACCAGACCGGGTTTGAGGATAATTTGTTGGACCGGAAAAAGGTGATAAATGCAAGCTCGAGCTTAAGGAAAGATAGGTTTGGTGGACAACACATGGTATGGATTCAAGAAATTGTTGTACAATAATTCTATTCCTTTTAAGATCACATTTGTTTGAATCTAGAAACATGTGAATTCTGTCCGAGGGTCTTTTTAGACCGAAACTAAAGTGTGAAATGTATAGAAAAGTCTTAAATTTAGCGGTTGAATTTGCGTTTGAATGAAGAAACATGTGAATTCTGTTCGAGGGTCTTTTTTGCACCTAGTCTTGTGTGCCACGCGTTTGCTGACACCAAATTTTAAATTATCAAATTTATATAGCCATGGCACACATGTATTTGGTGCGCCACGGATACCCACGCGTGGCGCACCAAATACATGTGCGCCACGGCTAAGGGTTGGCGAAACCTGCTCAGGGTGCGCCACAAGTACGACATCTATGTATAGCTTTTGGCTAGTAGTGTCGTAATATACGGCATCGTCCTATGATTGCTTAACCTCCTATGATCGCTGTCTGTCTTGGATTACTTTTAGTAGACTTAGATATAGAAAAACTCTATATTCAGAGATTTTGAATTTTGAAGCTCCCACGACAAGCTAGGATGGAAAATGTGGTACCGAATCTAAGAAAAGAGATGGAAATTGTGGTAGTGTAATAGCAGAAGATAAAAGATACTACTAATAAAAGGAAGTTGGTGAACTAGGAAAACGCTCACACCTTCCGGGGCTGTCTTAGCTGCCCGCCTGACGCCACGGACAGGTCTGCCTCCAGAATGTTTGCCTCAATCACCCCATGCAGGAACATCTGTGCCATGGCGGCGCCTCTTCTTCTACCTCCTGCTCCTCTTGCACTATCGCTTGGGCTCGACGGCTGGCCTTAGATTGTTCAGAGCCGACACTACCTAGTATATATACTGGTCTCCGATGAAAGATTATCCATGGCGGAATAGGTGCTATCCGTCAGCTTAACTTCCTTGCTTGCTTCCATTGCTTCCTTCCTTGAAGAACAATTCAGAAGATGGCTCGACAAGGCTACTGAAAGGTATCGAGGCAAGGGATCTTAGAGAAGCCGAAGAAAAGAAAAGGTTCTTATTGTGCTGTTCAGTTAGTGGTGGATTCTATCCGGTGCTTTAGAGAAGAGATACGTGTAAAAGCGGTGAAGATTCTGGCGCGTGCGGCATTCAACTTATTTTACTGCTCCGAAAAGCTTTTATGCTTTCTAGATGTTGCATTTCACTGCACTTGAAGATTACTAAACTGATGTAATTATCTTCAGTTGTTCAATTATGTTTCCTTCAAGGAGAAACAAAGGCGTGATATGTTTGTGTGCGTAGTCTGAAGAGATACCGAAGCCATGTGCTTTGCTTACGACTGGAACTTCATCAGAACATGCAAGAAGATGTAGATGTCAATTGTTTAGTTATTGTTTCATTAGTCCATGATGAGTTGCTGACAACTAAGTAATTGTACATAGTCTCTCTGATTGAAAATGTAAGATGTTGAAGCATTTTGTTTGGTTCATCCACTTTAGTTTGTATCTAGTTTATTTTTATGTGTAGGCTCACTCATTTTGGTTTATATCTAACTTTAAAATTTCTATACCTAAAACATCTTACATTAATGCACAGATGAAGTAGTAATAGTATAAGATACAATTGCCAGTGCACCTTGGTCTTCTCATACGGAATAAAATACATGGATCGGACTAACAAGTCAAGGTGTTGAGCAACGCTGATGTCATAACCAACTGTTGAAATTCGGCTGTTGCTTCAGTGAACAATATTTAAATTATATATCAATCATCAATTAAGTTAGCATATACTATTTAGGAGCTTTTTTTTTCGAGGGTGAACTATTTAGGAGCTTGATCGAGAATTAACTTAGTTTCCAGGCAGTTGCAACCTATGTTGGAATTTTGGCCCATATTGGACCAACACAATAAATATTTCATAAATTCCTAATAAATTCTAGAGGCACACATGGCCCATTCATGCATGGCAGGGGTGGGACAAAAGTTTAGTCCCACATTTCTAGTTGAAGAAGACTTGGAGCAGCTTATAAGGGGAGCTCTTCATACCATTTGTAAGAGAGAAATAATAGGAGGAAATAGGAGCTGACCACACGCGCGCTCCTCCTCCGACGCCGCCGCTCGCTCCGTCACGACACGTCACGTCGCGGTTTGCGGGAATGCCTCGATCCGAGAGCCTCTCTCTCTTTCTTTTTGCCACTCATGAACAGGTATATGAACATACGCTAGAAACTGAAACGATAAGGTTTTTGGGGAGCGCTCTAGCGCGACTGCTGGCTTCGTCGACATCGACACGGAGGCCGACGACTACTTCCCCAACTCTGGCTTCGTCGACATCGACACGGAGGCCAACGACTACTTCCCCAACTCCTAGCAACATGTTCAGGCTCGTTATCAGGAAACATATTGCTCTTATCAATCAGTTTAGATTTGTTGATCCTTTACTCTATGGTGATTTGCATGACTAGTTTAATCTCAAACCTTTTAGTCATGTTTTATCCACTGTTTTCTTTGATTAAATTATGGGGAAAATTGCTAATATATTCAACAATCCAAAAACCTTATAGGCATTATTCCCCGGTTAGCTTTGCTTCATCTCTTAAGCCTCCTCCTTTCGAGGGCGTGAATTACAAGAGGTGGCGTGCGAGAGCTATTCTCTGGCTTACAACCATGAGATGCTTTGATGCCACTAAGGGCAAGCCTGAAGGAGAGCTTACTCCCCTCGAGGAGAAAGCTTTTGAGGATGCCGACACCCTTCCGAGGGGTGCTATCATCAGCGTTCTTGGTGAGAACATTGTTGACTCGTATTTGTCCATCTCTACGGGCAAGGATATGTGGGACGCAATCGAGGCCAAGTTTGGGGTCTCGGATGCGGGCAGTGAACTGTATGTCATGGAACAGGTTTATGACTTCAAGATGACTAATGAGCGCTCCATCGTTGAGCAGGCTCATGAGATACAGTCCATTGCTAAGGAACTTGAGCAGTTCACTTGTGTGTTGCCGGACAAGTTTATTGCCGGAGGTATCATTGCCAAGCTTCCTCCTTCATGGAGGAATTTTGCTACTTCTCTGAAGCACAAGAGACAAGAGTTCTCCACTACGGATCTCATTGGGTCTCTTGACGTGGAAGAAAAGGCAAGGGCAAAAGACACACGTGCTCGAGGTGTTGAGGGAGGTTCTAGTGCCAACTTGGTACAGAAGAAGAACTTCCAATCCTACAAGTCCAAGAACAAGAACAAGTATGATGGCAAAGGAAAATTTGATGGGAAGAACAAGGCCTCACAGTCTACCAATTTCAAAAGGAAGACCGATAAGAAGAAAGGAGTATGCCACGTCTGTGGTGATCCTGATCATTGGGCTCCCAATTGCCCAAACCGCTTTGACAAGCGTCAGCAAGGAAAGGGCGGCAAGACTGCCAATGTTGTCATTGGAGACACTGAGATGAAGGATGCTGGGTATGGTATATTTCCTACTGTCCTTTCAATATGTCATTCTCCTGAATGGTGGATTGACACAGGTGCCAATGTACACGTTTGTGCTGATATCTCCATGTTTTCTTCTTATCAGGTCGCAGGGACTTCCTCCGTGCTGATGGGCAACGGCTCGCATGCTACTGTTCGTGGTGTTGGTACGGTCGATCTGAAGTTCACTTCGGGGAAGATCGTGCGCCTGAAGAACGTGCATCATGTCCCTTCTATCAATAAAAATCTTGTTAGCGGATCGCTTCTATGTCGTGATGGCTACAAGATTGTGTTTGAGTCCAATAAATTTGTTGTGTCAAAATTTGGAACCTTTGTTGGTAAAGGCTATGAGTGCGGAGGCTTGTTCCGCTTATCCCTGTCAGACGTTTGTAATAAAGTTGTAAATCATATTTGCACCAACGTTGAGACAAATGTTTGGCATTCACGTCTTTGTCATGTTAATTTTGGTTGTATGACGCGGCTAGCTAAACTGAATTTAATCCCGAGTTTCAATAATGTAAAGGGTTCTAAGTGTCAAGTGTGTGTTCAAGCTAAGCAACCTCGCAAGTCTCATACGACTGCGGAGGTAAGAAATTTGGCACCTCTAGAACTCATACATTCAGATATTTGCGAAATGAATGGTGTGTTGACAAAAGGTGGAAAGAAATACTTCATGACGTTCATTGATGACTCAACTAGATATTGTTATGTGTATCTTCTGAAATCGAAAGATGAGGCGTTAAGTTTCTTCAAAATCTATAAAGCTGAAACAGAAAATCAATTAACTTGAACGAAAAATCAAGCGGCTTAGGTATGATCGTGGCGGAGAGTATTTCTCAAATGAGTTTGACTCATTTTGTGCGGAACATGGTATAATCTATGAGAGGACGCCTCCCTACTCACCTCAGTCAAATGGGGTGGCCGAAAGAAAGAACCGCACTCTAACTGATTTGGTTAACGCCATGTTAGACACATCGGGTCTCTCCAAGGCATGGTGGGGGGAGGCGATATTGACTGCGTGTCATGTCCTAAACCGAGTTCCCACAAAGAATAAGGAAATAACTCCATTCGAGGAATGGGAGAAGAAAAGATTGAAACTCTCTTACCTACGGACTTGGGGATGTTTGGCTAAAGTCAATGTGCCAATTCCCAAGAAGCGCAAGCTTGGACCAAAAACTGTTGATTGTGTTTTTCTGGGCTATGCTTTTCATAGCATTGGCTATAGATTCTTGATAGTAAAGTCTGAGGTATCCGACATGCACGTTGGTACAATCATGGAGTCGAATGATGCGACTTTCTTTGAGGATATATTTCCCATGAAGGATATGCCTAGCTCATCGATTCAGGGGTTGCCTAGTACATCTATCCAGGATTTCGATACAATTCCTGAATCCACCATTCCGATAGAACACCTTGAGAATCCCGAGGAGGATAACAATGAAGTTCCTAAAAGGAGTAAGAGACAGAGGACTGCGAAGTCCTTTGGTAATGATTTCATTGTGTATCTCGTGGATGACACTCCCACTTCTATTTCAGAAGCATATGCATCTCCAGATGCTGACTACTGGAAGGAAGCTGTCCGAAGTGAGATGGATTCCATTTTGGCTAATGGAACTTGGGAGATTACTGATCGTCCTTATGGGTGCAAACCTGTAGGATGTAAATGGGTGTTTAAGAAGAAGCTTAGGCCTGATGGTACAATTGAAAAGTACAAGGCACGACTTGTGGCCAAGGGTTATACCCAAAAGGAAGGTGAAGACTTCTTTGATACTTACTCACCTGTAGCCAGATTGACTACCATTAGAGTACTACTATCACTGGCTCCCTCCTACGGCCTTCTCATTCATCAAATGGATGTTAAGACATCTTTCCTAAATGGAGAGTTGGATGAGGAAATTTACATGGACCAGCCAGATGGATTTGTAGTAAATGGTCAAGAAGGAAAGGTGTGCAAATTGTTGAAGTCTTTATATGGTCTGAAGCAAGCACCTATGATGTAGCCCCGGTCACCGACGTCGCTACACCAAGACCATCAAGTGCATCCCCGCCTATCGTCGACGCTACACCATGGCCAAGGAGTCCCCCAAGTGGACCAACAACACAAACCCCCGCCATATACGTCAAGGTGAACTCCTTCCTCTCGATACTCGACCTCGTAGATACCTTGGATGGAATGCTACCTCATGTCGGCATGTTATATGTCATTAGGTACAAGAGTCATCGAGGACCGGAGAGGAGGAACACCCATGGTGCAAGGAAGCAAGGGAAGGGAAGAGGAGCCATTCATCATGG
This sequence comes from Lolium multiflorum, assembly GCA_030979885.1. Lineage (NCBI taxonomy): Eukaryota > Viridiplantae > Streptophyta > Magnoliopsida > Poales > Poaceae > Lolium > Lolium multiflorum. The sequence goes on from CM061750.1 coordinate 284,400,395, forward strand.
TGCAAGGAAGAAGGAAGGAAGAAGGAAGGAAGAGGAAGAAGAGGCGAGAGGAGGAAGGCCGGCCGGTCCCAGGGCCGGTCAACCGGGCCACCGGCCCACCCGGCCCCAGGGCCGGTCTCCGGGCCCCTGACCGGCCTGGCCGGTTTCGACCGGAATCCCGCTTGTGCCATCCGGACGCCTTCCCGGGGCTTCGGGAGCCTCGCCGGTCACAGCCCGGCCCAGAATCCGGTTTGGACCGGATGGCCCGGTCCCAGACCCGGTCGGACCGGCCCCTGGACCGGATTTCACGGGTTTGACCCACCAACTTGTACCTTTTCGACCCATGTCGCCTTGTATGCCTATATAAGACCCCAGCTCGCCCCCATAGCTGGCTAGACAAGATTTAGGCTTAAACATGACTTTGAGCTTTGTCTCCCTAGGGTTTCATCCCCTTTGTATCAAGGCACCCCATGTTGGATGATTGGATCTATGTGAGCGAGATTCTAGTGTAGCCCACTCTCTCCCTCACCTACCTCCATCCTCAACACCGATCTCTCACTCCGGGATTCTACCTCGAGTCTCTCCCGTGGTGATTCTATTGGCGTGGTCCATCGAGCCACGAGGGTAAGTATCGATTGTATCGGGTTGGTGTGCGTTGTGTTCTTCGCGTTCTTCGTGTTCTTCCGCCGCTCCCTCTCTTTCCCCCTTTGATTCTTGGGTCATTCGCAAGATCGGGCCACACACGGGGTCTTAGACCTCATCATATGGTATCAGCAGCCTTTGGTTTCCGCGAATTTGACCCCCCACCCACCCAATTTCGTCTCTAAAAATTTTCCCCAAAAATCCCCAAAAAATAGCCCTAATTTGCCTTTGGATGGATCTGCGATTTGGTTGCGTTTTGAGTGGTTTTGGTCCATGGATTTGGTGTGGGAGTGCTTGATCTACTATCTCCCCAACTTTTAGCCCCCAATTCCATCGTTTCCCCTCCGATTTGGTCAATTTGGTCGATTTTCGTGAAGAACAGGAGAGAGAAACTGCATCCCGGTTGAGAAATCCGGTCAACCGGGCTGCAGACCGGCCGGCCAGCCCAGAACCCGGTCGACCGGCCGTGTGACCGGCCAGGCCGGCCCCAGGTCCGGTCCAACCGGCCCCTGGACCGGGCTACACCCCTCCACCTCCACCGCCGACCACCGCCACTCCTCTCCTCCGCCGGCAAGCACCGCCATCACCCCCAACCACCGGCAAACACCACCGCGGCCCCAACAAACACCGCCGCATCCGCAAGAGCATCGACACCACCACCACCGGCTTACCACCGCCACCACCGCCGAGCTACTTTGACCCATTTCTTCCGCTAACTTGTGTTTGCTTGTTCCGGTTTGAGTGCCTTGTTTGTGAAACTAACCCGCAGCTCCGAAGCAAGCGACGACATCCTCGGCACCCCGAACTTGCAAACGTACTCTTGACATCACCGCCATCATCGCAAGTTGTGTGTTCATCACCGCCTAACATCTAGGTATAACTTGCATCACCTTGTAACCCCTCTTCTTTTGCGATCTATCCCATCGAGCATTGCTTATCTAGTGTTGCGAGACATTGCACGTGGCCCCGATTGTGAGGTGTGTGTGTAGTGTGGAGTCAAGCTTCTAAGCAAAACTCGTGTGGCAAGATAGCAAAAGCGAGCTAACACTAACATAGTGCGAGAAAAAGCCGCCAAAATACAAAAAGAGTGCAAGTGCACCATAGAGCAAAAGTGTGCGAGTGCCATCATACATACAAATACACAAAAGAGTGTAAGTGCCACCAAATACAAAAAGAGGAAAAAGCTTTTAAGCAAAAGAGAGAAAAGAGAAGAGAGGCCGCGTGTGAATCTTGTTGTCTCTCATGTTGCAACCAAAGCTTTGCCTCTCCTTGTGTTAGTGTGACACCGAGCAAACTTGCTTTCGGGCTTCATACACTTTTCCGCTCATTCCTTGGTCGCACTAACCCCGCTTATCCCGTGTGTGAGTTCCATACTTTTTCCGTGTTTATAGTGATCATCGCTTTGACATTTGAGTTTTTGGATCTTACCCACCCTTAACAACAAACTTGATTTTGGATTTCATCTTTTGGCTTTCCACCATACTCACCTACCACCATATTTGCTAGCTTTTGCGTGTGTCTTTGTGTGAGTGCCCGATACAATTGTTCTAACTCTCGTTTTGTTGGATCACCCCAATCTTGTCATACCACGGTAAGATTGCGAGGTAGTGTTCTTCCACTAACATACACCATATAGATATTGGCTTGCTAACATGTATAGCGAAGAAGAAGACGGAGGAGTACACGGAGCACTTCGAGGAGGATGCCTCTTCAAGCACCGCGGATGTGGAGGAACATGTGGAGCTCTACACCGACTATGGCTCCACGAGCATCGCCAACATGACCGACATCGAGGAGCTCTACACCGACTATGGCTCCACGAGCATCGCCAACATGGACGACACCGACGAGCTCTACATCGACACTTGCTCAACAAGCATGGACGACATGGTGGAGCACCACCACGGGACGACATCGACCCCACCATGTCCACCGCCGATGCTCCCACATACCCCTACTTGGCGAATGGAGCTACATATGAAGATAGAGGACCTCCACGATGGCATCATCATGTGGATCATCAAGAGCGTCCCCAACATATTCGGCCTCGACACACTTCTCCGAGCTCCACAAGGCGCCACCATGAGAGTGCTTATGCACAAGATCATCGACATCACGGCCATCATGTGGAGCATCAAGAGCGTCCCCAACATGATCGTCTTCGACACACTTCTCCGAGCTCCACAAGGCGCCATCATGAGAGTGCCTATGCACAAGATCATCGACATCACGGACATCATATGGAGCATCAAGAGCACCCCCAACATGAGCCATCAACTAGGCAAGGCAAGGACCGTCATCGACTCACACCATCTCATGATCGTCGTCGACCACCACCACCTCATGGTCTACATCGACATCCTTCCACACATGATCTTCGACGACACCACTCAAGACATGGTGATGAGGCAAGAAGATGAGAGCCTCGACATGAAGACCTTCATCATAAGGCGACTTCTACCTCTTGCGCCACCACCACAATGGCCCCTACCTCGTCATATGCCTATGGACTCCGATGCTACAAGTGCAAGCAACAAGGCCACCTTCCACGGGAATGTCCCAATCTCCTATGTGAGGTGTGCAAGGCCAAGGGTCACGTGGCATGGCAATGCACAACGCCAAGCGCCAAGAAGCTCTACTTCGATGAGCTCAATGCACAAGTCTCCAAGATGCCACCACTTGAGGACGACTTAGGAGGCGATGGAGTTGAGCATGGTGAGCATGGGATTCTCCCTTCACCCACGGAGGCGCATGGAGTTGAGATGGTTGAGCATGGGATTTTCCCTTCAACCAAGGAGGCGCATGGAGATGAGCAAGTCGAACCTACTCCTATATGCTTGATCGATGAGTTGGTACCAACCCCATGTGAGCATGAGAGCCACTTAGCCCACTTGAGCGAGAGTGATAGTGAGTTGAGTGACTTCCACCCCATATGTGAGTTTGAGTGCTTCCATTTGGAGGACATGAGTGATACACAAAGTGAGTTGAGAGAGGTAGATGATAGGTCCATGGAGGACATCGCATTTCCTAACACATTAACCTCTCCCTCGCTTGTGTCTTCTTATGTTGCACTAGGTTCCACGGAGGACGAGTTCCCGCTCATGGAGAAGATGTACATGGTGCATGAAGACGATGATATCTCACCATGCTTGCTCCAAGATGGACATGTCGACCACATGGATCCTCCTACTTCCACAACACCTACATCACATGAGTCGGCCTACAAAGGTAACAACATAGGTGTTGATGATGCCATGATCCCACTAGTGGACATGATGACTTATGAGTGCATGCATGATCGTGATGATACATTTGCTACGTCACTTGATTCTTTCATGTTCCCATGTGATGCTTTGCTTGCTAACATTGTTGACCATGTGGAATTGATTGATTGTGATAACATGAACATGCCATGCTATGAGAGCTTCAATTTTTCCACCATTGCTTGCAATATGTCGACCACTTGCTCTCCACCATGTATTGCTTGCAATGATAATGACAAGGATGACATTAGCTTCCGCATGCTTTGCCCCACATGTTTGCACTATTCCATGATCCTTGCATCCAAGATTGCGAACAATTGCTCTTTCTTATGCTTGGTATGCAAGAATGCTTATTTCATTGTCCATGAGATGGCCCCCATAGCCTTCTCTATTTTTGATGATCATGAGTTACCACATGCCATGAATGCACCTTCTTGCCATATGCACCATCGCCATGCATTTCGTACTATCTTGCTTGACACTAATGGTGATGTGCACAAGACATGGAACATCATGATGGATGATGTATTCATCTACCATGCACACACGCTTTTTGTCTTGTTTCTTCCATGTGTAGGTACACGGACGACCACTTCCACCGCTACGGAGCATGATCTCACGAAACGCGCAATTGAGAGCTACCCCATCAAGGACCTAACCCGCGGGACTCACACCAAAGGGTATGTTTCCCAACGCCTTCGCCATCGTGTGTTTCCGACATTTCTTGTCGAGCTTCCGGTTTGGTCCAATTCCTCGTCACCTCTTTTGCTTCTTATGCAACATATCTTGACATATCTTGTTGGCACAATGGTTGTTGTATGTATTGATGATATCATCATACACTCCGAGAATCTCAAGGATCATGTCATACATGTGAGAGACACATTATGCACCTTGTGCCACATGTCACACCAAAAGTTGCTCTTCTTTGGATTTCTCATTTCATCTTTGGCATTTGCAATGGATTCTTTGACACTTGAGGAAACCCATACTAGGCTCACGCCAACCATACTTTCCCAAGCTAGAGGTCTCCATAGCTTTGCCATTGCACATAACAATTTTGCCCCAAATTTTGCCGCCGATACTTGCCTTTTGATTGTTCCATTTGTGTGGGACAATGCTACACACAACATTTTTGACACCTCCCAAAGCAAACTTTTACTTGCACAAATTTTTGTCCTACCACATTTTGGATACATCGACACTCTTTTGATCACCATTTTTGCCCAATGCCTTTTGGAGAAACGACTTGATGCTTCGTATTTGATTGAGAGCCTCTTGTTCGCCGGTCACCAAATTGGCATCCACAAGCTTTCCTTTTGCAAGTTGTTTTTCCCCTTGTTCTTCTTCGACCAAGACTTGGCCCCTCCACCACTACATGGGAGACCCGTTATGGACTACAACAAAGACGCCGCACTACGACGAGCATCCCTAAGGACACAAGGGCACCTATACAAGTCCTTCCCGTCTACCTCATCGGTGAGGAGGAGCAAGAGTCGAGGACGACTCTTCCCCAAGGGGGGGGAGATGATGCAGGTCCGCGTCGCTACACCAAGACCATCAAGTGCATCCCGCCTATCGTCGACGCTACACCATGGCCAAGGAGTCCCCCAAGTGGACCAACAACACAAACCCCCGCCATATACGTCAAGGTGAACTCCTTCCTCTCGATACTCGACCTCGTAGATACCTTGGATGGAATGCTACCTCATGTCGGCATGTTATATGTCATTAGGTACAAGAGTCATCGAGGACCGGAGAGGAGGAACACCCATGGTGCAAGGAAGCAAGGGAAGGGAAGAGGAGCCATTCATCATGGTGCAAGGAAGAAGGAAGGAAGAAGGAAGGAAGAGGAAGAAGAGGCGAGAGGAGGAAGGCCGGCCGGTGACATAGGCACCCCAAATGGGCCTGCCATAGATGGTACCCGGGATTTACTGAAGGCCCACTATCCGAAGAATAAGAAGATTCGGGAGCCCAAGATGTATTAAGGAAAGCTAGAGTTGTAATAGGAAGTGTTATTTGTAATCTGGCGGGATGAGTTAGAAACCGTCCCGGACTCTGTAACTTGTACAATACGAAACCCTCGGCTCCACCTCCTATATAAGGGGGAGTCGAGGGACAAAGAAAGGATCGAATCTACTGTCAACATAACCCTAGTTTTCATAATCGTCGAGTACTTTTCGCCTAAACCTTCGAGATCTACTTGCCCTCTACTTCTAGCAAAACCCTAGTCTACAATCTGTAGGCATTGACAAGTTAATCCTTTGTCAATTGGCGCCGTCTGTGGGAATTAGAGGCTGCAAGGATCTGATCTCGATGGCACGTTCAAGATCTTCGACTTCATCAACAGCAAGCAACGCGATGGATCGAGGTAACAAGGGAAAAACTGATCTATTCAATTTTATTCCTCACCCGCCCTCCCGTATGGATGCATGTGCCTATCTGGAGGAGCCCATCGTCATGACGTTCGGAGAATTCCGATTTGGCGTCAACAAGGAAGGATCCTACCGTCTCGAAGTTCCGATCTCGTCGGAATTTTCAGCGGTCGACTCCAACTTTTCGTCGTGACGAGGAGTTTTCGTCGACATACTTCGTCGACAACAAGGCAAGCGGAAAGCTCGCCAAGATCTTCAGCAACACATCCTTCGAGTCATCTGCGGACTCCTTTATAAGCAGCGACTCCGACAGCGTCGACAGCTTCAACTTCATCGACAAGTCTGCTGCCATCGGAAAGGTCTTCACCACTCTATATGATGGTGTCACCAGTCCCGACAAAAATCAATGCACAAAATATCATCAGATCTATGTGGTAGAAGGGGCAGGCACATCAGACCCGCCAACATCAGAGGCTTTCGACGAATTGGGAAATCCATACGTCGATCCCGCTGATCTCAGACATGGTTTAGGCACCAAATATCCTGGATCCACAACTCGCGCAAGAGTACAGCTCCCGCAAGTGCGTGGGATAGGGCCGCGAAAGCCATGGATGGTTCAGAACCCATGACCAACACCGCTACCGCACAAGAACTTCAAGCATATCAATATAGACTTGCTCGAGTAAGCAGAGAGTTGGAAAAACAGACAGCATCCTTGAATAGGAGAAAGGAGCGGCTTCTGCATCAAGGGCCGGGCAGATTTAAGTCGCCTTTCAGGAAATACAGGAGATAGTCACGAGAGAAGCTCGGAGGAGAGCAATGTCTCGACTACAAAACATACCTGAAGAGAGGAAACATAATCCAAAATCTCGACATGTCCTTTATGTCGATCGACGAAAGAGGAAATATCATCCCGAAGCAGAGTTACATGGCAACACAAGCATACATCTTGGCGTCCAGACCACCCCTGGGGACCCGAGAGAACCATTGTTCAATATGGCAATGGCCGGAGTAGGGGTTATGGGGACAGCGTTTGCAACAACGCCTCCCGAAGAAAATCCCAGACAAAATAGTCCACGACCCGCCGCAGCAGTTCAAGACCCACCAAGAGCAAGTGGAGCAAGAGACACAGCAGTCCAAGTAAGGGTGGACAGAGCGCGACAAGAAAGGAGGGACCGTCAGTACTCGCCAGAGCTTGCCAACGAAGATATGTGTGGGCTCCCATGCTTTACGAGAAGAGTGCGAAAAACTCGAGTCCCAAAAGGGTTCAAGTTACCCGAGAATTTCAAGAAGTTCGACGGCCTGCAAGATCCCGAGATTGGCTCGTGGATTATCTCGAGATGGTGAAACTGGTAGGAACCAGAGCAACAGCTATGCAAAGTATCCAAGTTCACCTGAGTGGTGCCGCAAGATCTTGGATAAAGAAACTCCCTTGAACTCCATCGACAGCTGGGAAACCTTTGAGGACATCTTCGTGAAGAACTTCCGATCCACCTGCAAAAAACCCGCGTCATTGGAAGAATTACGAGCGTGTCGACAAAAACATGACGAGTCGATGAGAAAATATATACAGCGGTGGAACATTATCAAAAACTCGGCAGAAGACATATCTGACGAGAGGGCAATAGATGCGTTCGTGGCAGGAATCCGACGAGCAGACTTCGTCGAGGACTTGGGGAGAACTAATCCCAAGACAATCTCAGCGTTGATGGAAATCGCTAACAAGTGGGCAGATGGAGAAGACGCAATATACAACAAACGACACAGGTCGCCAGAAGAGGATCGTAGTCGAAATTATCAAAATAGAAGGCGATTTTCTCGCCAGTTCTACAACAACGATGCTCCTGGCCATATATCGGCTGGTTTTCGGGGAAACCCTGGAGGAAATAGTCGAGATGATTATCAAAGGAGCAACGAGCAACAAGGCGACAATAGAGGTGATTTTCGCGGCAACAGACAAAATAGTGGACCAAGGATTCAAAGACCTTACGTGTCTCCCGAGGAGATGATGAACGGTCCGTGTCAAATGCACTTTTACCTCGACAACAATGGAAAGAGACAGTCAGGACATCTCCAGAAAGACTGCCGCAATTTTCAGGCAATGTTGCGAGCCGCAGGAATCGCAAATGCCCAAGCAAATAACAGAAATCCTCGGGAGCCAAGGAGCGAGATTCACCTTCCACCTCCTCCCGCAATAACCGAAGAAAATCGACACCAGCTCAGAATAGCGGCAGCACCACAACCACCCCCATATGTCGATCCCAATTCCAATGGCGCAGTTTTGATGATTCAGAAAGCTAGGCCGTCCAACAGGGCGCAGAAGGTGATATCTCGACAAGTGTTTATGGCAGAGAAGATGCCTCCACCATCGAGTATCTAAATTGGTCAGGGCAAGACATAGGCTTCACAATCGCGGATCATCCGCAGCAAGTTCCTCGACCAGGACAATCAGCACTTATTCTACCCGCAGTAATTGCTGGGTTCGACGTGTCGCGAGTTTTCATAGATGGCGGCAGCAGTCTAAACCTCATGTATGCAGACACATTGAGGAAGATGAACATATCCCTGGCAAACTTGAAACCAACTGACACACGCTTTCACGGGATCACACCAGAGAAGCCAAGTTACCCATTGGGCAAGATCAACCTCGACGTTCAGTTTGGAACCCGAGAAAACTACAGAATAGAGAACCTGGAGTTCGAAGTTGTGGATTTCCCGTCGCAATATCACGCTTTGTTGGGACGACCAGCGTACGCCAGGTTCATGGCAGTGCCGCATTATACATATCTGTTGTGGAGGTTGCCTGGGCCTAAAGGACCTATCACAATCAAAGGAAGCTTTCGCGCCGATAAATGCGACAAAGATTTCCATCGACTGTCAGAAACTTTCGGGATGCAAGCAGAATATGCGGCACCTAGGCTCACTGATTATGATGTGCTGCCAGAGGTAGGAAGATCTAAGGAGCCAACTTTCAATATAAATAAAGATTCAAAAGAGGTACAGATCCACCCGACAGATCCAAAGAAAACGACGTCCATTGCTACAAACATGGATGTCGCATAGGAAAGCGCGCTCGTCGAGTTCCTCCGTGAGCCTGGAAAATCTTCGCATGGTGTCCAGCCGACATGCCAGGAGTACCCAGGGAACTTGCCGAGCACCACCTCAATTTGGATCCTCTTGCACGACCAGTAAAGCAACCTTTGCGGCGTTTTTCGAGCCTAGCCGCAAAGCTATGTTATCAGAAATAGATCGACTCAAAGATGCCGGGTTCATCAGAGAAATATCTACAGAAGCCACATGGGTAGCTAACCCGGTGATGGTGCCGAAGAAACACACAATAGTCCTTCGCATGTGCGTCGACTTTACGTGTCTCAATAAACATTGTCCCAAGGATCACTTTCCCCTCCCAAGGATCGATCAAATCATCGACTCCACGGCAGGATGTGAACGTCTTTCCTTCCTGGACGCATATTCTGGTTATAACCAGATCAGATTGAAAGAAGAAGATGAAGCCAAGACAGCGTTCATCACACCTTATGGCGTGTTTTGCTACAAAACAATGCCCTTTGGTCTGAAAAACGCGGGAGCAACATATCAGCGGATGATGCGAAGTGCCTAGCAACACAGATCGGGAAAAATGTACAAGTCTACATCGACGATGTCGTAATAACATCAAAGAAAGGGTCAACGTTGATTGAAGATTTGAAGGAAACCTTCGACAACCTCGACAAGTTCTGCCTCAAGCTGAACCCGACAAAGTGCTCTTTTGGAGTACCCGCAGGAGAACTTCTCGGGTTCTTAGTATCAGCAAGGGGGATTGAAGCTAATCCCGAAAAAATACAGGCCATCGTCACTATGAGAAAGCCAACAAAGTTGAAGGAAATACAACATTAACGGGGCGAGTCGCCTTTAAGCGATTCGTCGCCGGGCTAGGAGAAAAGGCGCTGCCGTTTTATGCGTTGATCAAGCAAGGAGAAAAATTTCAATGGAACGAGAAGCAGACAGAGCTTTCGAGAATCTCAAGCGAGCAATTTCGACACCATATTGGTGGCGCCAAAGAAAAGAACCTCTCCTCTTGTACATTGCAGCTACACCTCAGGTGGTCGCACGGCCTTAGTGGTCGAAAGGGAAGAAGAAGGTAAGCTTCATGGAGTTCAAAGGCCAGTATATTTCATCAGCGAAGTACTGTCGCCGTCAAAACAGCGGTACCCGCAATATCAAAAGCTAGCATATGGAGTATTCACGACAGCAAGAAAACTGCGGCATTATTTTTCGGCTCACCCGATAATAGTGGTCAATGAAGCTCCCTTATCAAATATATTGAACAATCCAGCTACGGGTCGTGTCTCCCTTTGGGGAATAGAACTTTCCCCTCGGGACATCACGTATGAAAAAAGAAAAGCAATAACCAGATCATTGCGAGTGGATGGAGCTACAAAACACGGGACCCCCAGATTTGTCGAGGACTTGGACCATGAACTTCGACGGGTCCAAGAGATTGGAAGGTGCCGGAGCAGGCGTGATATTAGTTTCACCTGAAGGCGACAAGTTGAAGTATGTTCTGCGGATGACGTTCCCAAACGCATCTAACAATGAAGCAGAATATGAAGCTCTCATACACGGGATGAAGATGGCGAAAGCTTGCGGTGCAACTTGAAAATTTTCGGCGACTCACAGTTGGTAGCTCAGCAAGTAATGAACCAATGCGACGCAGTCAACGAAAGTATGATAGCATACAAGGAGGTGTACAATGAGCTGGAGAAGCTATTCGATGGTTGTGAAGTAAACCACATCAGCAGGATGAGCAACGATGAAGCCGACGTTCTCGCAAACATCGGGTCACAATGCCTCGCAATCCCTCCAGGTGTGTTCTGGGAAGAGATTAGTGAGAGATCAACAAAGCCGGCAAAAACAAAAAAGGAGAAGAAAGAGAAAACATCGACTGTCCACACAGCAGAAGAAGAAGAAGAAGAGCAAGAACTAGTCATGATGGTACAAGTTCCATGGATGCAGGCCTACATATCATACATCCTAAGGAAAGTCATACCCGACGATCCAGTCGAAGCAAGGCGAATAATTAGGCGATCAAAAGCTTTCACTGTGGTAAAAGGGGAACTGTACAAACGCAGTATTTCGGGTGTGCTACAACGGTGTGTTACACCCGAAGAAGGAAGGATCATCCTAAAGGACGTGCATGAAGGAATATGTGGGCACCACGCGAGTAGCAGAGCTATCGCGGCTAAGGTTTTCAGAGCAGGATTTTATTGGCTAACAGCAATCGAGGATGCGAAGGAAATAGTGCGAACTTGCGATGCGTGCCAAAGATTTGCGGCAAGACCTCACTCTCCTGCCGCAGAACTTATGCCAATTCCATTGTCTTGGCCTTTCGCTCAATGGGGTCTCGACATGGTAGGTAAATTACACAAAGCTTCGCCGGTTATGAGTATATGCTTGTTGTCGACAAGTTTACAAAATGGATCGAAGCAAAGCCGATAAATTCACCGGACGGCGCGTCAGCGCTTAAGTTCGTGAAAAGCATTGTCTTCAGATTTGGAGTTCCTCACAGTATTGTGACAGACAACGGCAGCAATTTCACGTCCAAGGAGTTCAAAGCATACTGCGCAGAAGTGGGCATTAAATTAAGTTTTGCGTCTGTTGCACATCCTCGGACCAATGGACAAGTCGAGAAGGCCAACGGCATCATCTGCAATGGCATCAAGAAACGCCTGCTAGGACCATTGGAAAAAGCCCGGCATACTTGGCCGGAGGAGTTACAAAGTGTGTTGTGGAGTATCCGAACAACACCAAATACGGCGACACAGGAAACACCGTTCTTTCTGGTTCATGGCGCCGAAGCAGTCCTGCCAATAGAAATAGAGCACGATTCTCCAAGAGTCACAGAATATGACGAAGAAACATCGAGGAAATCTTTGGAGGATGATGTCGACGCACTCGATGAAGCTCGAGACGAAGTCCTGTCAAGAGTCGCCAAATATCAGCAGGACCTGAAAAACTATCACAGTCGACGATTGCGGCCAAGGTCTTTTCAAGTTGGTGACTTAGTTCTGCGGCTCAACCAGAAAAGTCACGAAAAACTCGAATCACCATGGCTTGGACCCTACATCGTCACAGAAGTAATCGAAGGAGGAGCATACAGAATCAAAGACAAGAAGACAGGGATTGACGAGCCAAATCCCTGGAATGTGGCACAGCTCAGGCGTTTCTACGCCTAGGTGTCGAAAATATAGTCCTCCTTTGTAAATCTTCAATGTACTGAAACGCCCACGAGTTTTCAGACGCACTCTTTTCCTTTTTCGGGGCACCGAGTGGGGCCGGGAAAGGTTTTTAATGAGGCGGGCTCGTGGTGCTGCAATATAATAAAGATAGTGGAATTATATATCTTCTTCTCGACAAGATCAGGGGTTTTCCCCTACATGATACAATATATATATAAACACAGTATCGACAAAAGAAGCACCTTGCCTTGGTAAAAATACCTCGCAAAAATAAAAAGAGATATCGACAAAATAGTGATCAACAAAAAAGCTCGGGGGCTTACACCCACAAAAATAGTACAGTGTATATTATCTTGCCTTGGTTAAAAAACCTCGCGCGCTAGCCACCGAAAATACTCGGGGGCTAGACAAATATAGAAATATACTGTTTGCTTTACAATAGAATCACAACCATGATTCACAAAAAGAAAATTATCTACCAAAGGAAAACTAGCCTTGATTCAATATATCGTCAAGAGTAACTTTGTTTTCCTCAGGAGCAGCACCAAGAAAATCAGCATAATGACCGTCTGCAAAAAAGTCGGCGTCCATGCGAAGGAGGTCTTCAATCATTTCTTCGGCTATGGGTGAAACCTTCGTGTTAATGCGATCAATACCAACTCTTCGGCGCCGAACCTTCTCGTGAACCTTCTCAACAACTTGGGTCAGATCAAGTTTTGAATGGCAGATCTGAAGCATTATGAGGGCAAATCTGGCGCCAGCTACCAGTTGAGCTCTGACAAAGTGATGGATCCTATGAGCATCCTTAAACTTCTCCATTAACTCGGGAAGAGTTTTTGGTTGAACGTTCCGAGGAAACATAGAGTTATACACCATAGAGAGGGTCTTGGTACAGAAGTCAAGGTACCCGCGAACCTGAAGCGCGCGATCCTGAAATCTCACGATTTGGCGAGTCCGTTCAGGCGTGCCCCAAAAAGTCGACCCATGATCACGCGCAAGCCGAAGAAGAACATTGGAACGAGCCTCGACACGTTCATCTTCAGCAGCAGTATTCAAAAAAGCACCTATTGTTTCTCGCAACAGGTCAGTAGACAATGAGGCAAGCAGAAAAATGAAGCGCGACAAAAGATAATCAAACATACCCGCCATATCCAAGCTAGCATCTACTAACAGCTGGAGCATGGAATTTTCTCGAGACGTAGCTGCAGTGGTTTCAGCAACAGCCGATTCCTTTTCAGCAATAGCAGTTTGTGCTTGTTGGAGTGCAATTTCCTCGGCTTCAGATGACTTACGAGCCTTCTCCATCAGCACAAGTGATTGCTTCTTCACGAACTGAAGTTGGTGTCGAAGTTCGTCTAATTCTTGCGGCAAGGAATCTTCGGCAGTCGAAGCATCAGCAGGAGTTCTCCTTGGGGGAGAAGGCAAAATATTGGAAGAACCAGGAGCTGGCGTATAATTGTCAAAAATTAACTGGAAAAAGAAATATTTCGACATCAATCACTGAGCAAAGATAGATTTCCATTCATCTCCATAATATATACATGTCTATTACAAAAGAAGGACCTTCTAGAGAGGTACTGAAGCAGTTCTCGCCAACAACACTACGGCGACAAGGCCAAAAGAAAGAGGTATGCTAAAAAGAAAAAGCAAAGAGGCATTTAACTAGACCTCCGGCTTTGATGAGCTAGGAGTCGAAGATGGCTTGATCCCGATATAAGCCAGGATTTTCCTCGTGTTGGGCTTAGCTGCCTTGATCAAAGACCTCCACCTTGACTGTTCTATCTGATCAGTGTCGCCAACTTTCGACCAATCGATAGACTGCTGGCTGTGAGCAACCAAGGCGACAGTATTCTCCACGGCAACCTTCATATTTTCATGACGCACCCTTAGCCCAAGATCTTCTGATGGATTGAAGCACTTGGCGAGGTCAAGGAAAGTTGCGGGTTCCTCTTTCTTGGGGAAGAAATAAGGGAAAAGCCGCGACAACCCCGCTTTAGCCTGATCAATGCCTTCGCGTGCCTCTGATCCGTGAACTTCAAGGAGTGAAAGGGCGTCAAGAAGAGAATCATTGGCGGGTTCATCAAGTTGAAATTCTTGAGCTGTTCTAGCTGTCAAGAAAGAAAAATTGAGCAACAAACGAGTGCAGAGAAGAAAATACAAAAGAATAATGAGTGGTACTTACCTACGAAGCGGCGACTCTGCGTCGTTAAACGCTTACGGATCGCCTCCTCGCGAGCAGACTGGGCGGCTATGTGATCGCTCAGGGAAGTTTCAGCGGTGTGAAGCCTCTTTCTAAGGTCTTCGACACCAGCAGCGTCAGCCTTGGCTTTATCAGCCTCTGCTCGTGCATCAATAGCATCTAACTCAGCCTTTTTGCGAGCCTTTTCACTTTGCTCTAATTGCTGAGCAAGTGTATTGGCACGATCATTGGCTTCCGCCAGTTTTTCTACAATGGAAGATAAATATAGTTACAAATCTCGACAACAAAGAAGGAACAAAAGAACAGAGGCAAAAAGGAGCAGAGCATTACCTTCAGCTTTATTCGCATATTCACGATACCCAACAAATTGGGCACCGATGCGAAGAAGATCCTTGATCACAGGCTGTTAACCAAAAAGAGAAAACAAAGAGAAAATGGGGGTATGAGAAAAATATGGTGATGCACAGAAGCAAACAGAGAAAACATAGACACTGACAAAAAAGTAAAGAACTTACATCTTCCATGAGAAGGTTCGAAGAGCTACTCAATTGGAGAGTAGGCTCCGAGACAATCTCCGTCCTTGCCCTTTTCGGTGAAGGGGCTCGGGGGCTCGAAGGAGGAGTAGAAGCCGATGTTTTGTTGAGGAGGCGAGGATTCCTCTCCTTCAACTCGTGGCTCTGAAATAACTAGGGTATGTGACATACTCGTTCGAGCAGCCACATCCAAAGCTGGCGTTTCCTCGTCATCATCACTATTGCAAAAGAGTGGCAGTGTAAAAAGCAAGGCAAGCAAAAATTCTTCGAATAGGAAAATAAAAGAGGAAACTTACGAACTGATGATACTCGCAAGATATGGGTCATAAGCTGCCTTTTGCGGTAAAGGAGCAGCTTCTTCGGGTTTAGAAGTCCCGGAATCTTCGACATCACCCCTTTTCCTTTTGTTCTTTGGAGAATCAGCAGGAGGAGGAGACTGGGCCGATGTAGTGTCTTCAGAAGCAGCATCTTTTTCAGCAGATCCCGCAGATTTTCGAGAATCTGCGGGTTCATTCACAAAAGAGGAGGCCTCTTGGTTATCATTAGAGATAACGGTCCTTTCTTCGACTTCCCCACCTTCAGGAAGAGGAGGAAGTGAAACAAGATTTGGATGATTCTGTCCAAAAAGAGGGAAGGATATCAGAACGAAGCAAACAATGCAAAAAAGCAAGGCAGTAAAAATTGCGCGACAATGTCTACCTTAGGAAGTGCATGGGTGGCGCTGTATGGTTTTACGCGACAAGAAGAAGGGATGGAATCTTTTTTGCTGAGGGAGGTGATTTTTCGGACAAGCCTCTCCAGGTCCTTGACTTCCAAATCCACCGACAGCCGATCCACGTCTTCGTTGCCAGTATATTTCCAGAGAGGGAATTTGCGAGCTTGAAGAGGCTGAACTCTACTCTTAAGGAAATACACTATAATCTGGATACCTGACAATTCTTTGCCGCGAGTATTTTGCAACTCATGGATGCGAGTCATCAGGGCTTCAGTCGAAGTTCTTTCTTCCTCGGTAGCCTCTGCATCCCAGGAACGGCGACGAAGAATTTTCTCGGCACCGTCAAAAGGAGGAATATTATCCTCGAGGCAGCCATCGTTTTCTTCGCGAATGTACAACCACCTCTTGCGCCAACCTTGAACGGAGTCGGGAGCTTGACGTCGAAGTAATCAGCAGTGGAGCGAAATAACAACGCCGCCTATATTATAGGCGACATTGGGAGAGCCATTGCGGCGACAGAAAAAATGCGCTTCCAAAGCGCCCAATTGGG
Organism: Lolium multiflorum; assembly: GCA_030979885.1. Lineage (NCBI taxonomy): Eukaryota > Viridiplantae > Streptophyta > Magnoliopsida > Poales > Poaceae > Lolium > Lolium multiflorum. The sequence continues at coordinate 284,416,888 of CM061750.1, forward strand.
TGAGACGCCAAGGAAGGCTTCACAAAGCGTGATGAAAATAGAAATGTGGAGGATTGAGTTTGGCGTGAGGTGGTGAAGCTGGAGACCGTAGACATAGAGTAATCCACGGAGGAAAGGATGGATGGGGGTGGATAAACCACGGATGAGATGGTCGACAAAACTTACCCGGTACCCCATTGGAGGGGCTGGGTAGCTTTCTTCACTGGGGAAGCAAACCGCTTTGGGCTTCGTGGTGATTCCCAGTTTCTTCAGGAGGTTCAGGTCTTGGTTTGTGATCTTGGACCTCTCCCACTCCGCAGTTCCTAGATCCGCGGCGGCCATGGAAGAATCAGGAGTGCTGTGCCTGGTTAAGCGACGCGGTGGCATCAACAACGGCAATGGCGAGCAGCAGCGAAGAGAAGAGCTTTGGCAGCAGTGGAGCGCAAGGGGAGATTTTGCAGAGGAGAGCAGAGAACGGCGCGAGCGGAAGTGCTCGAGGAAGAAGAAGGAGATCTTATATAGAGGTGCGGTGAAGCGACGGAACCGTTGGATGAAGAAAGAATGCAGGAGATGATTACCACGTGGCAACGAGGGCAAATTAGTATTTCAACATTGACGAGGTTACAGAACGTGCGCCAGGAAAAGCGGAGGACGTGTGTCCCCCACTTGCACGACGTGTCAACGTGGTGGGAATAGTGGACCCACAAGGCAGAAATAAAATCCCAATTATTGACAGAGATGAAGAGAATTCGACAAGGGAAAATATGTCGACAAGAAAAATAAAAAGAGAATGGCGACAGGGTTAAATATTCGAATACTCTTGGAGCCTTTGATCAAATACAAGTTTGTGCTCAAATGCTCGGGGGCTACTTTGAAAAAATAGAAAATTTCGAGTATGACAATATAGAAATGGCGAGAGCCTATGACCAAATCCAAGAATTTGTTCATAGCCTCGGGGCTACTCCCATCGGGAGCGCTGGTCGCGCACCCGATAAATATAAAAATATCGAGAAGGATTATAAATATAGCGGCAAAGGATGCTAATCTGTGGAGCCTACACCCAAGCACAAGTTCTTGGCTGTAGCCTCGGGGCTACTCCATCGGGAACTGTTCGCGTGCCCGATGAATTTGATCAGAAATAGAGAAAAAGAAGTGAGTATATTTCGAGTTACACAAATAACTCTACATATACTCCCATCGGGAAGACAAAATAAAGTCATCAAATATGACTCAATAAAATGTGCTATTCCAAAGGCGAAAAGCACTCGACAATATATTCTCGGAACGCCAAAGTTGCGATCAATTTCTGAATGCCGCAAATTTGCGAAGGTAAGACCAGATCCGTTCGCTGGCGTGGCATCGCCGAATGCGCTCTGCTACTTTTCCGTATCAACAGATACGAAGAAAAATCCTAACGGACGCGTTAGGTACCCGATAAATTTGACCGGGACTCGACAGAATGGTAAGACCTTAAGCGGCACTGTCGAAGTTTACACCAGTATCCCGAGATCATGTCCGGGGACGTGATCTTGAAGTAGGTTTTTGCGGATTGCCACTAGAGCAGTTAACTAGTACCTGATCCGTCAGATGAACTAGCCCCAACTACCATTATCCCTGTACAATATAGAATTTTATGTGGAGTATGAATAAAAGCTCTCGAACAAAAATAAACGGGAGAGATTTTCCCGACTCTACGATTCAAGCAAAATCTCGGGGGCTACGACATAGGCACCCCAAATGGGCCTGCCATAGATGGTACCCGGGATTTACTGAAGGCCCACTATCCGAAGAATAAGAAGATTCGGGAGCCCAAGATGTATTAAGGAAAGCTAGAGTTGTAATAGGAAGTGTTATTTGTAATCTGGCGGGATGAGTTAGAAACCGTCCCGGACTCTTAACTTGTACACGAAACCCTCGGCTCCACCTCCTATATAAGGGAGTCGAGGGACAAAAAGGGGATCGAATCTTTGTCAACATAACCCTAGTTTTCATAATCGCCGAGTACTTTTCGCCTAAACCTTCGAGATCTACTTGCCCTCTACTTCTAGCAAAACCCTAGTCTACAATCTGTAGGCATTGACAAGTTAATCCTTTGTCGGCCGGTCCCGGGGCCGGTCAACCGAGCCACGAGGCGCCCACCCGGCCCGGGCGGTCCGGCCCCCTGACCGGCCTGGCCGGTTTCGACCGGAATCCCGCTTGTGCCATCCGGACGCCTTCCCGGGGCTTCGGGAGCCTCGCCGTCACCGCCCGGCCCAGAATCCGGTTTGGACCGGATGGCCCGGTCCCAGACCCGTCCCGGCCCCTGGACCGGATTTCACGGGTTTGACCCACCAACTTGTTTTCGACCCATGTCGCCTTGTATGCCTATATAAGACCCCAGCTCGCCCCCATAGCTGGCTAGACAAGATTTAGGCTTAAACATGACTTTGAGCTTTGTCTCCCTAGGGTTTCATCCCTTTGTATCAAGGCACCCCATGTTGGATGATTGGAACTATGTGAGCGAGATTCTAGTGTAGCCCACTCTCTCTCCCTCACCTACCTCCATCCTCAACACCGATCTCTCACTCCGGGATTCTACCTCGAGTCTCTCCCGTGGTGATTCTATTGGCGTGGTCCATCGAGCCACGAGGGTAAGTATCGATTGTATCGGGTTGGTGTGCGTTGTGTTCTTCGCGTTCTTCGTTCTTCCGCCGCTCCCTCTCTTTCCCCCTTTGATTCTTGGGTCATTCGCAAGATCGGGCCACACACGGGGTCTTAGACCTCATCAACCTAAGCAGTGGCATGAGAAGTTCGAAAGAACTTTAACTGCATAAGGTTTTATTGTAAATGAAGCTGATAAATGTGTGTACTATCGCCATGGTGGGGGCGAAGGAGTCATTCTTTGCTTGTACGTCGATGACATACTGATTTTCGGAACCAACCTGAATATCATCAAGAAGACCAAGGATTTCTTATCTCGCTGCTTTGAGATGAAGGATCTTGGAGTAGCTGATGTAATCTTAAACATCAAGCTGTTGAAGGATGAAAATGGTGGGATTACACTGCTTCAATCTCACTATGTGGAAAAGATCTTGAGTCGTTTTGGGTATAGCGAGTGCAAGTCTTGTCCAACGCCTTATGATCCTAGTGTGTTGCTTAGAAAGAATAAAGCGACTGCTAGAGATCAACTGAGATATTCTCAGATTATTGGCTCGCTTATGTATTTGGCTAGCGCTACGAGGCCTGACATCGCCTTTGCTGTGAGCAAACTTAGTCGATTTGTCTCAAATCCTGGCGATGATCACTGGCATGCTCTTGAAAGAGTGATGCACTATCTAAAAGGCACTGCGAGTTATGGCATTCACTATACTGGGTATCCGAGGGTACTAGAGGGCTATAGTGACTCAAACTGGATTTCTGATGCTGATGAGATTAAGGCCACTAGTGGATATGTATTTACACTTGGTGGTGGCGCTGTTTCTTGGAAGTCTTGCAAGCAGACCATCTTAACGAGGTCAACAATGGAAGCAGAACTCACAGCATTAGACACAGCCACTGTTGAAGCAGAGTGGCTCCGTGAACTCTTGATGAACTTACCCGTGGTTGAGAAACCAATACCCGCTATCCCAATGAACTGTGATAATCAAACTGTGATCATCAAGGTTAACAGTTCTAAGGATAATATGAAGTCATCAAGGCATGTGAAGAGGAGATTAAAATCTGTCAGAAAAATGAGAAACTCCGGAGTTATTGCATTGGATTATATCCATACGTCTAGAAATCTGGCAGACCCCTTCACAAAGGGTCTATCACGTAACGTGATAGATAATGCATCAAAGGAGATGGGTATGAGACCCACCGTTTAAGTTGTCCACAGTGGTAACCCATTCTATGTGATCGGAGATCCCGTGAATTAGAACTGGGAGACAAGCTGTATGTCAACTGAGAGGAAAGTATCCTTACTCCTTGTATGATACCACTCCATAAAAGATGCAATACTTTCCTAATCTGCACGGTAGGCTGATTTATCTTAATGTGTTCTAAGTTGCTTATTTAAGCACAGATGTTGTCCTGCAGAACATCCGTTGAAGAACACACCTATATGAGTTTGGTTGTTAAAACGTCGCAACCTATGAGAGTTGGGTGCTTTCTAATAAACTCATGAAAGGCCATGGAGTATGACGCATAAGCTCCACCCGCGGGGAAGCCCTGCGACGGCCTAGTACCGGTCAAGGCTCTTTGTGAAGCTAGATTAGCAGAAAACTTGCAGTTCAAGGCTTAGTCCACTGTTCAAGTAGCAGTCTAGTGTAGCATAGAGTTCTGGTGAAAGTTCAACTTAACAGTCTTCGCTATAGTACCGGTATATAAAACAATGTTTTGGAACCAAAGGCAAATTCTATGTGCCTCTAGGATCTGGTGGGGGATTGTTGGAATTTTGGCCCATATTGGACCAACACAATAAATATTCCAGAAATTCCTAATAAATCCTAGAGGCCCACATGGCCCATTCATGCATGGCAGGGGTGGGACAAAAGTTTAGTCCCACATTGCTAGTTGAAGAAGAGTTGGAGCAGCTTATAAGGGGAGCTCTTCATACCATTTGTAAGAGAGAAATAATAGGAGGAAATAGGAGCTGACCACACGCGCGCTCCTCCTCCGACGACGCCGCCGCTCGCTCGCCTCGTCACGACACGTCGCGCCGCGGTTTGCGGGAATGCCTCGAGCCGAGAGCCTCTCTCTCTTTCTTTTTGCCACTCATGAACGGGTATATGAACAGACGCTAGAAACTGAAACGTTTTTCAGTGGGTTTTGAATACGTAGGCTGTTCAGCTTCGACTGCTGCCTGTTCGGTTCACCTCCCTGACCCTTCGTTTCATCTCCTCGCGTGACTTGTTCGGCTCCTCTCTCTGTGCCTATAAAAGAGGTCGCTCCTCTCCAGAGACAGATTACGACACCATATGCGCCTACCACTCGGTTCCAGAGCTTTGCGCCGCCGCTCAAGACTTCTCCATCCCGTCTACCGGCGTGCACCGCTGGACGGGACAGCAGGCCTCCGGAACCCCGTCTCTTGTGATCCTGTACGGGAGAGAGGCGATAAGGTTTTTGGGGAGCGCTCTAGCGCGACTGCTGGCTTCGACATCGACACGGAGGCCGACGACTACTTCCCCAACGACGACTTCTTCCCCGACATCAGCAACCTCTTCAGCGACATGGCTCTCAACGGCGACAACGTCAACGCTGGTTCCTCTTCTGCACCGTATGTCTTCTTCTCTTCCTTTTGTGAGATCATGATGCTCTTCCTTATCCTAGCAACATGTTCAGGCTCGTTATCAGGAAACATATTGCTCTTATCAATCAGTTTAGATTTGTTGATCCTTTACTCTATGGTGATTTGCATGACTAGTTTAATCTCAAACCTTTTAGTCATGTTTTATCCACTGTTTTCTTTGATTAAATTATGGGGAAAATTGCTAATATATTCAACAATCCAAAAACCTTATAGGCATTATTCCCCGGTTAGCTTTGCTTCATCTCTTAAGCCTCCTCCTTTCGAGGGCGTGAATTACAAGAGGTGGCGTGCGAGAGCTATTCTCTGGCTTACAACCATGAGATGCTTTGATGCCACTAAGGGCAAGCCTGAAGGAGAGCTTACTCCCCTCGAGGAGAAAGCTTTTGAGGATGCCGACACCCTTCTGAGGGGTGCTATCATCAGCGTTCTTGGTGAGAACATTGTTGACTCGTATTTGTCCATCTCTACGGGCAAGGATATGTGGGACGCAATCGAGGCCAAGTTTGGGGTCTCGGATGCGGGCAGTGAACTGTATGTCATGGAACAGTTTTATGACTTCAAGATGACTAATGAGCGCTCCATCGTTGAGCAGGCTCATGAGATACAGTCCATTGCTAAGGAACTTGAGCAGTTCACTTGTGTGTTGCCGGACAAGTTTATTGCCGGAGGTATCATTGCCAAGCTTCCTCCTTCATGGAGGAATTTTGCTACTTCTCTGAAGCACAAGAGACAAGAGTTCTCCACTACGGATCTCATTGGGTCTCTTGACGTGGAAGAAAAGGCAAGGGCAAAAGACACACGTGCTCGAGGTGTTGAGGGAGGTTCTAGTGCCAACTTGGTACAGAAGAAGAACTTCCAATCCTACAAGTCCAAGAACAAGAACAAGTATGATGGCAAAGGAAAATTTGATGGGAAGAACAAGGCCTCACAGTCTACCAATTTCAAAAGGAAGACCGATAAGAAGAAAGGAGTATGCCACGTCTGTGGTGATCCTGATCATTGGGCTCCCAATTGCCCAAACCGCTTTGACAAGCGTCAGCAAGGAAAGGGCGGCAAGACTGCCAATGTTGTCATTGGAGACACTGAGATGAAGGATGTTGGGTATGGTATATTTCCTACTGTCCTTTCAATATGTCATTCTCCTGAATGGTGGATTGACACAGGTGCCAATGTACACGTTTGTGCTGATATCTCCATGTTTTCTTCTTATCAGGTCGCAGGGACTTCCTCCGTGCTGATGGGCAACGGCTCGCATGCTACTGTTCGTGGTGTTGGTACGGTCGATCTGAAGTTCACTTCGGGGAAGATCGTGCGCCTGAAGAACGTGCATCATGTCCCTTCTATCAATAAAAATCTTGTTAGCGGATCGCTTCTATGTCGTGATGGCTACAAGATTGTGTTTGAGTCCAATAAATTTGTTGTGTCAAAATTTGGAACCTTTGTTGGTAAAGGCTATGAGTGCGGAGGCTTGTTCCGCTTATCCCTGTCAGACGTTTGTAATAAAGTTGTTAATCATATTTGCACCAACATTGAGACAAATGTTTGGCATTCACGTCTTTGTCATGTTAATTTTGGTTGTATGACGCGGCTAGCTAAACTGAATTTAATCCCGAGTTTCAATAATGTAAAGGGTTCTAAGTGTCAAGTGTGTGTTCAAGCTAAGCAACCTCGCAAGTCTCATACGACTGCGGAGGTAAGAAATTTGGCACCTCTAGAACTCATACATTCAGATATTTGCGAAATGAATGGTGTGTTGACAAAAGGTGGAAAGAAATACTTCATGACGTTCATTGATGACTCAACTAGATATTGTTATGTGTATCTTCTGAAATCGAAAGATGAGGCGTTAAGTTTCTTCAAAATCTATAAAGCTGAAACAGAAAATCAACTTGAACGAAAGATCAAGCGGCTTAGGTCTGATCGTGGCGGAGAGTATTTCTCAAATGAGTTTGACTCATTTTGTGCGGAACATGGTATAATCCATGAGAGGACGCCTCCCTACTCACCTCAGTCAAATGGGGTGGCCGAAAGAAAGAACCGCACTCTAACTGATTTGGTTAACGCCATGTTAGACACATCGGGTCTCTCCAAGGCATGGTGGGGGGAGGCGATATTGACTGCGTGTCATGTCCTAAACCGAGTTCCCACAAAGAATAAGGAAATAACTCCATTCGAGGAATGGGAGAAGAAAAGATTGAAACTCTCTTACCTACGGACTTGGGGATGTTTGGCTAAAGTCAATGTGCCAATTCCCAAGAAGCGCAAGCTTGGACCAAAAACTGTTGATTGTGTTTTTCTGGGCTATGCTTTTCATAGCATTGGCTATAGATTCTTGATAGTAAAGTCTGAGGTATCCGACATGCACGTTGGTACAATCATGGAGTCGAATGATGCGACTTTCTTTGAGGATATATTTCCCATGAAGGTGTTATCACCGGATTTTGGCCAAATCAGGAGATGGGCCGTAAGTGAAGATGGGCTTAAAAGATATACACGTGGAGCATCTTTGAAGCGGCCTTGCGCGAAGAGTTTGGGCTTAATTGCCCGTGTATCTGTAATATAGTAGATCGCATCGTAGTTTAGATTAAAAGATAGAGTTTAACTCGTGCACGGTTAGGTGCACGACCAAGTTAGAAAGTCCCTTGGACTATAAATATGTATCTAGGGTTATCGGAAAAGGAGGACAATCACGTTCACAACAAACACAAATCAGCGCATCGCCACCCCTTCTTTCGAGGGTTTCTCCCGGATAAGCACCATGCTGCCTAGATCGCATCTTGCGATCTAGCAGCACAACGTTTATTCGTTTACCTTGTGTTGCTCGTGCTGAAGCGTTGTTGATGGCGAGTAGCACTATTTATCGTAGATGTTTTGGGGCTTGCATAGATGCTTTTCTCGCGCATATCTGCTTAGCTATGCCGTCCCTCAACATCTAGCTGCCCTTACACCTATCCAGGTGTGAGGGCAGCATCTTGCTTGTTCGTTACTTAGTAGATCCGATCTGTTATAGTTGCTCCTTGTCTTCAAGGATTAGTTTAATATCCGTATGGTTAGGCCTTGCAAACGGGTTGAACGATCCGGTAGTGCGTTAGGTATGGTTTGTTAGTGCTAAGAGGGATGTTCCGGGAATTAACGTAATGTTGGTTTTTAGGCCTCTTTTAGGGTTAGTTTTCCATTATCTTTCGTGTCTATTAGGCTCAACTACGTGTAGGATGTTCCGATCATACGGTGAAAACCCTAAACTGTCGTAGATTGGTTTAGCTTTATTGTGATCAAGCAGGATCCCCATGTCATTGAAAATCCAACGTGAACCATGGGGCGATCGGCTCTTTGAGCCGATCCGCAGGGCAACCTGAGAGCCGATAGGGCTCGTATTTAATGTTTACGTGTCTGCCATGCAGGAACTAATCGAAGCAATCCACACCTTCCGGCCAGGTATAGGTCAGTGGCACGCCCTTGCAGCCGCCGTCGTGTGCCGAGCATTTGCGGGACGACGTCGAGGGACCAGGGCCCGCTGCCGCCTTGGAAGCCTCCCGGCTCTTCGTGTTGCTTAACCACTGCCGGTGGGCTTTGGCAGCAACACATTCTGGCACGCCCGGTGGGACAATCGGGACAATCTTCCGCAACAACCATGTCGTCATCCGCACCTCAGATTGCGGGAGAACCAGTCAAGTATGAGGATCTGCCTCCTGAGCATAAGAAGAGATATGACGAGCTCAAGGCCATCCTGGAAGCCGATCTCATCGGCGCTTTTGAGAAAACCCGTTCGCACGGGATCAAGTTTAAAGGGTTCCAACCCGAAGGCGCGTTAGATGGCCTAGATCTATCTCTCCCTTCGGACGAACGTACCAGAGCCCTGCGACAGGAAGTCAACTATGCCGTTGCTCACTCTCTTCATCGGCATGCTGAGAGCTGGTGAATAGCGTGTCGCGCTCAATGTGGTGCAAGAAGTCACGAAGCACAAGTACTCTCCGTCAGGTCCTGCTCTAGGAACTCACCAAGGGGAGGTACCGCTCTACACAAGGCCACCACTGCAACACACGTTTGCAGCTCCACAGCAACAAGGTTCACCGGCGTATGTCGTCTACAAGGAGGGAGGTGATCCAGGCGACTACCAATTCCTGTATGAGTCGCCCAAGGAAGTTCCACATGGATACGTGTGCACATACGTGCCGGACTGCAACAACTGGATGACCACAAACAGGACTGCCACGGCAGGGAGTCGCAGGAGGAGTTTGGAGCGGATGCTGAGAAACAGGCGTGGCTAACTAAATATGCCACCAGTACAAGCCATGAACGATCAGCTTCTGCAGCTCCTACGGTGGATGAGATCACCGCCATCATGGGAGACAAGTTCGGCATACTGCCGAAGAAGAGGATGATCGGCTATTCCAAGCCGTATCCCAACGACTACGACCTGATCCCGCTGCCACCTAAGTATCGGCTCCCTGACTTCACCAAATTTAGTGGATCAGAAGGAACCAGCTCGATCGAGCACGTGAGCCGATACTTGGCACAGTTGGGCATGGTCTCAGCTTCGACGAGCTACGTGTGAGGTTCTTCTCGCAGTCTCTCACGGGTCCAGCCTTTGGGTGGTACACCTCGTTGCTACCAGATTCGGTTCGGACGTGGAAGCAGCTGGAAGAGCAATTCCATGAACAATACCATTCAGAAACCACGGAAGCTAGCCTTGCCGATCTGACTCAAGTTCGGCAGACGAGGAGAGACGATATCTGAGTACATCCAGAGGTTCAGGACCGTCAGGAACCGATGTTATTCGGTTCGCCTAACTGAGAAGGAAGCAGTCGAGCTGGCGGTAGCAGGATTATCAGCGCCGCTCAAAGATGTGACCTTCCAAGCAGAGTACAATTCATGGCGCACATGGTTCAGAAGTTGACGGCATATGAACAGCGCCATCCGAATTGTACCAGGACAAGTACAAGCGTGTCGCCCTGATCGAGACGGACGAAGATGAAGACTCTGCAGGAGATCAGGAGGTCGCTGTAGCTGAGTGGACTCGGGGGCAAAACCCGTGTCCTGCAAGTGGGTGAAGCAACCAGGGCCTATGAAGGGGTTCGACTTCGATTTGAGCAAAACGGAGCAAATTTTCGATCTGCTGCTGAAGGAAAACAGCTGAAGTTACCCGAAGGCCACAAAATCCCCACGCCTCAAGAGATGAACGGCAAGCCATACGCAAATGGCATCACACGTTCACCCATACCACCAACGACTGCAAAGTCCTTCGCGGACAGATTCGGATGGCGATAGAACAAGGCCGATTGCTCTTCGGTCAGTTTGCCATGAGAGTTGACACGCAGCCGTTTCCGGAAGTCAACATGGTCGATCTCAGCCAGTGCATAGAACGCGAGCCAGGTTTCTCGTTTGATATCAATATGGCAGGGCTCGCAGATCGCCATGGCGATGATAAGCCAGAGAGTAGTCACTCTCGTGGCAAGGATAAGAAGGAGGCCGATCCACGCGACCGGCCCCAGCATGATGACAGACGGTATTTGACGGAGGAAGAAGTGATCAGCGTGCGGTATCAACGACCACTTTCCGCGCACCTCCTTAACAAATATGAACAGCAATACGACCGACGTTGGCGCTACGACGTAGATGATGATAAATATCGTCGGTCTGATGCAGACAACAGGAAATACCGTCGGTACGAAGGGTATGAGCGTCATGCTAGAGGGAGGTCAAGGGAGCAAGAAGACGTGGACAGGCATTGGAATTGTCCTTTCTTCAAACACTGCTGGGACTCAGGAATGAGCCGATTGCCTAGAATCGAGAACTGCCAGAATGTAAGAGGAAGGGAACAAACGAAGTTTCAGTGTTCAGCGTCTAGGACCTCTCCACCTCGGAACAAACGAGCTGAGTCATCCCAAGATGAAGACTTTGAAGAGTCAGAATAAGAAGATAGATATCACCGACCAAGGTGGTGTCCTGATGGACTCAGCCACTCAAAAGCGTAGAGTGCAACGGCTCAGAAACTTGGAAGAAGCCGAGGCGCAATACCTGTACACGTTGAGAAAAGCACGGCCCGATCTGGCCGTGAAAATTCAGCAAACACTGGAGACAGAAGCTCGCCCACCAAAGAAGGTGTGGCGACCCAAGCAGAAGAAAGCCAATGCAGGGACATCGGCTGATACAAACATGGTGTTCATTCTCCCGTCAGAGTTTTGCGCTCCAAAAGACGAGGAAGTATCGGTGGCACAGTTTGATTGCGGGCCACGGCCAGTTATCTTTGAAAAGCCACGAGAACGGAGCTATAGGCATCTGAAGGCCCTATACCTGAAGGGTTATATCAACGGGCAGCCTATTACCAAGATGCTGGTTGACACGGGAGCAGCAGTCAACATAATGCCGTACTCCATGTTACGACGTTTGGGACGTTCTACTGAAGATCTGATCAAGACCAACGTCACGCTAAGCGATTTCAACGGCCAACCGTCGAAGCCAAGGGTGTTCTGAACGTGGACTTAACTGTCGGCCGAAAGACCATCCCCACGTCCTTTTTCATCGTCGACAGCAAGAGTACTTATGCTGTTCTGCTAGGAAGGGATTGGATCCATGCTAATGCTGCATTCCATCCACAATGCATCAGTGCATCATACAATGGGATGGAGATGAAGTGGAGGTTGTTCATGCAGATGATTCAGTCGACATCTCTTTGGCTGCCATGAACATCTGGGAAGCGAATGACCAAGAGCCGCTCTCTGGAATCAATCTGGACGGCTGTGAGCGCATCGAAGCTACAAAAAACGGGGTGAGGCTGGTCTTATCCACTGGCCTGACAGAGTAGCAAGATCCAAGTCTACGGACGAACGTGGCAAGGCCGATCCCTGCGATCGGCCCCAAAAAATAAACAAGGATCTCACTTCAAACATGCCACGTCGTCGTAGCAGAGAACCAAGAAGTTGTAAACCCTCGTTCAACATTGCAATGGGAAAGGAGGCCGATTCTAGCAATCGGCCACAATTAGCCTCAACCTACCTTCTGCCTGTGTTCATCATTGATTTGGCAGGCAATGGAAAGCTGAGATATGGGTTTACAGCAGCTGATGGACTAGGAGAGATCAACATTGGTCCTGGGGATAAGCCATGGCCAACATTTATCAGCAAATAAGTTGGATCACCAACTGCAAGGGGAGCCGATTCTAGCAATCGGCTAAAACTATTCCCACCACCCATGTTTACTGATGTGCTATTTCGTGTGGTGAGTGGCGAGACAAGCTTGAATTGGCTGAAAAGCCGATATCTTCAATCACTTGAAGGATTCGGCTCGGGGGGCATACACATGGAGAAGGTACAAAGCCACCCAGAGGAAGCCGATTCATGAATCGGTCCGCCAATAAAAAATCGAAAATACAAAAAATTTCGGCACAGCCGATGCTTGGACATCGACTTGAGAACCTCTTTGATGAGCCAACTACAGAGTTTTCGACCAATGTTTCAATGAGGAAAGAAAGCAGGGCTTGGAGGCATTGGAGCTGGGACTCGGTTCATCACGTGCTATGGAGAGGCCGGCTTGATATTTAGGGTCAAGTGGCACGTCAGCAAGCCTGAGAGATCACGGCCCTAACAGACAACAAGGGCAGTACAAGCATGCAGATCAGAGAAAAGACGAGCCAATTTTGTTGGAATCGGCTGATTCTACACTACAACTTGGAAGCCAAGGGTGGCCCATTTGGCTGGTCCACTTCTATCCTCGCCTTGGCTGAGGCTCGGGGGGCAGCTTACCCTTAAGGTTTCTTGTTCTAGGGAGCCGATTTTGTTGGGATCGGCTGGCTCTGCATCACAACTTGTTTGAGAGATGGTGAATTGTTGCAGAAGGAAACCGCCGGAGTTGGTAGGAGGAGTTTGAAGAGGGAGCCATTATCATTGATAGGCTCTGGACCAGTTTGTTGCTGCAAAGGAACAGAATATCACAAGGAAAGTTGTGAGCAAATGGTACCTGTTACGCAGGTGTATTAGCTTCAACGTCGAGTTGTTTCAGCTATGGTCCTGGAAGCTTTCCTGGAGGCGTTAATTCAGGAATTTTTGCCGTCAGGCCAAACGTCACGATCGGATGATTTTGAAGTCCAAAGATCTAGGGGTCTCAAGGCTGTGTGCTGGACTTGTTCGATTGGAAGTTTTGATCTGAATTTCAAGGATTGCAAGTTACCATCTGAGGGGATGACTAGGTCGACCTGTCTTGCAATTCGTTATAAAAGGCTGATGCATTGCCATCGGCTTATTGAGCGTTGATCAGGCTAACAATCGGCAAAATCAGTTTGAGGGGACATCGGCTAAATTGACATAAAAGGGATCGGCAAAATCAAGTCAAGGGAAATTCTTCATTGGTAGCAAGATTTCTTACACGAAGAGCTAATTGCTCTCAAAAGGAATTACTAGGGGATACATTGCCCCATCTACTACTATTAGCCCTATGCTAAAGATCCTATCTACGGGCCGTTGCTGCCCTCGTCCGTCGTCGTCGCCGCTGTCGGCGCTGCTCCCGGCCGGCTCGTCGTCGCTGCTGTAGCGGCTGCCGGCAGGACGTTCATTGTCCTCGTCTTCCTCGCGTCCGCGTCGCTGTCGTCGTCGCTGAGGTTGCCTGGCCAAGGGCATAAGCGCTTGGCCGGCGGCTCGTCGGAGGAGGTGTCGTCCTCCTCCTCTTCTTCGTCCCTCACCTCCTCGGAGGAGGTGAAGTTCCCCCAGGAGAGACGATCGTCCTCGCTCTCCTCCTCCGATTCTCCGGCGAGGAAGCGGAGGTCGCTCTCCCCGTCCGTCAAGGACTGGTCATCCTCGGACCAGACGGAGAAGTCGTGGCTCGACTCGTCCCCATCGGCTATGGCGCGGCGGATGTTGGCTGCATGAGCCTCCTGCGGATCCCACTCCGGCGTCGGCTCGCGGAAGGGGGAGGACTGGGTGGAAAGACCCGATGAGGAGGAAGAAGAAGAAGACATGGTGGCAGAGGAGGGCTTTTGGAGTGCTAATACGAAGGGGATGAAGAGGAGAACTGTTCGATGCAGTTAAAGAAAAAGAGATGGAGATTTAATGTTCGAACAGTTTTCGAGGATGGGTGCCAAAACTGTCAAATCGTGAGAAGTTGAGAAGGCAAGGCGTCATGATGAAGAATACTGCGACGGTTCTGCTCGCCACGACATGACCCCTCGAAGGAAATGAGTGGTTTTGAAATTATCATTACCAAAACCAGGGGGGCATGTGTTATCACCGGATTTTGGCCAAATCAGGAGATGGGACGTAAGTGAAGATGGGCTTAAAAGATATACACGTGGAGCATCTTTGAAGCGGCCTTGCGCGAAGAGTTTGGGCTTAATTGCCCGTGTATCTGTAATATAGTAGATCGCATCGTAGTTTAAATTAAAAGATAGAGTTTAACTCGTGCACGGTTAGGTGCACGACCAAGTTAGAAAGTCCCTTGGACTATAAATATGTATCTAGGGTTATCGGAAAAGGAGGACAATCACGTTCACAACAAACACAAATCAGGCGCATCGCCACCCCTTCTTTCGAGGGTTTCTCCCGGATAAGCACCATGCTGCCTAGATCGCATCTTGGCAGCACAACGTTTATTCGTTTACCTTGTGTTGCTCGTACTGAAGCGTTGTTGATGGCGAGTAGCACTATTTATCGTAGATGTTTTGGGGCTTGCATAGATGCTTTTCTCGCGCATATCTGCTTAGCTATGCCGTCCTCAACATCTAGCTGCCCTTACACCTATCCAGGTGTGAGGGCAGCATCTTGCTTGTTCGTTACTTAGTAGATCCGATCTGTTATAGTTGCTCCTTGTCTTCAAGGATTAGTTTAATATCCGTATGGTTAGGCCTTGCAAACGGGTTGAACGATCCGGTAGTGCGTTAGGTATGGTTTGTTAGTCCTAGGAGGGATGTTCCGGAAATTAACGTAATGTTGGTTTTTAGGCCTCTTTTTAGGGTTAGTTTTCCATTATCTTTCGTGTCTATTAGGCTCAACTACGTGTAGGATGTTCCGATCATACGGTGAAAACCCTAAACTGTCGTAGATTGGTTTAGCTTTGTTGTGATCAAGCATCCCCATGTCATTGAAAATCCAACGTGAACCATGGGGCGATCGGCTCTTTGAGCCGATCCGCAGGGCAACCTGAGAGCCGATAGGGCTCGTATTTAATGTTTACGTGTCTGCCATGCAGGAACTAATCGAAGCAATCCACACCTTCCTGGCCAGGTATATCAGGCACGCTCAGCCGCAGGCCGAGATTTGAGACGAGTCGAGGACCGGCCCGCCGTTGGACAATCCTGGAGTCGTGTTGCGACTTTCTTTGAGGTGGGCTTTGCCATGAAGGATATGCCTAGCTCATCGATTCAGGGGTTGCCTAGTACATCTATCCAGGATTTCGCTACAATTCCTGAATCCACCATTCCGATAGAACACCTTGAGAATCCCGAGGAGGATAACAATGAAGTTCCTAAAAGGAGTAAGAGACAGAGGACTGCGAAGTCCTTTGGTAATGATTTCATTGTGTATCTCGTGGATGACACTCCCACTTCTATTTCAGAAGCATATGCATCTCCAGATGCTGACTACTGGAAGGAAGCTGTCCGAAGTGAGATGGATTCCATTTTAGCTAATGGAACTTGGGAGATTACTGATCGTCCTTATGGGTGCAAACCTGTAGGATGTAAATGGGTGTTTAAGAAGAAGCTTAGGCCTGATGGTACAATTGAAAAGTACAAGGCACGGCTTGTGGCCAAGGGTTATACCCAAAAGGAAGGTGAAGACTTCTTTGATACTTACTCACCTGTAGCCAGATTGACTACCATTAGAGTACTACTATCACTGGCTCCCTCCTACGGCCTTCTCATTCATCAAATGGATGTTAAGATAGCTTTCCTAAATGGAGAGTTGGATGAGGAAATTTACATGGACCAGCCAGATGGATTTGTAGTAAATGGTCAAGAAGGAAAGGTGTGCAAATTGTTGAAGTCTTTATATGGTCTGAAGCAAGCACCTAAGCAGTGGCATGAGAAGTTCGAAAGAACTTTAACTGCAGAAGGTTTTATTGTAAATGAAGCTGATAAATGTGTGTACTATCGCCATGGTGGGGGCGAAGGAGTCATTCTTTGCTTGTACGTCGATGACATACTGATTTTTGGAACCAACCTGAATATCATCAAGAAGACCAAGGATTTCTTATCTCGCTGCTTTGAGATGAAGGATCTTGGAGTAGCTGATGTAATCTTAAACATCAAGCTGTTGAAGGATGAAAATGGTGGGATTACACTGCTTCAATCTCACTATGTGGAAAAGATCTTGAGTCGTTTTGGGTATAGCGAGTGCAAGTCTTGTCCAACGCCTTATGATCCTAGTGTGTTGCTTAGAAAGAATAAAGCGACTGCTAGAGATCAACTGAGATATTCTCAGATTATTGGCTCGCTTATGTATTTGGCTAGCGCTACGAGGCCTGACATCGCCTTTGCTGTGAGCAAACTTAGTCGATTTGTCTCAAATCCTGGCGATGATCACTGGCATGCTCTTGAAAGAGTGATGCACTATCTAAAAGGCACTGCGAGTTATGGCATTCACTATACTGGGTATCCGAGGGTACTAGAGGGCTATAGTGACTCAAACTGGATTTCTGATGCTGATGAGATTAAGGCCACTAGTGGATATGTATTTACACTTGGTGGTGGCGCTGTTTCTTGGAAGTCTTGCAAGCAGACCATCTTAACGAGGTCAACAATGGAAGCAGAACTCACAGCATTAGACACAGCCACTGTTGAAGCAGAGTGGCTCCGTGAACTCTTGATGAACTTACCCGTGGTTGAGAAACCAATACCCGCTATCCCAATGAACTGTGATAATCAAACTGTGATCATCAAGGTTAACAGTTCTAACGATAATATGAAGTCATCAAGGCATGTGAAGAGGAGATTAAAATCTGTCAGAAAAATGAGAAACTCCGGAGTTATTGCATTGGATTATATCCATACGTCTAGAAATCTGGCAGACCCCTTCACAAAGGGTCTATCACGTAACGTGATAGATAATGCATCAAAGGAGATGGGTATGAGACCCACCGTTTAAGTTGTCCACAGTGGTAACCCATTCTATGTGATCGGAGATCCCGTGAATTAGAACTGGGAGACAAGCTGTATGTCAACTGAGAGGAAAGTATCCTTACTCCTTGTATGATACCACTCCATAAAAGATGCAATACTTTCCTAATCTGCACGGTAGGCTGATTTATCTTAATGTGTTCTAAGTTGCTTATTTAAGCACAGATGTTGTCCTGCAGAACATCCGTTGAAGAACACACCTATATGAGTTTGGTTGTTAAAACGTCGCAACCTATGAGAGTTGAGTGCTTTCTAATAAACTCATGAAAGGCCATGGAGTATGACGCATAAGCTCCACCCGCGGGGAAGCCCTGCGACGGCCTAGTACCGGTCAAGGCTCTTTGTGAAGCTAGATTAGCAGAAAACTTGCAGTTCAAGGCTTAGTCCACTGTTCAAGTAGCAGTCTAGTGTAGCATAGAGTTCTGGTGAAAGTTCAACTTAACAGTCTTCGCTATAGTACCGGTATATAAAACAATGTTTTGGAACCAAAGGCAAATTCTATGTGCCTCTAGGATCTGGTGGGGGATTGTTGGAATTTTGGCCCATATTGGACCAACACAATAAATATTTCAGAAATTCCTAATAAATCCTAGAGGCCCACATGGCCCATTCATGCATGGCAGGGGTGGGACAAAAGTTTAGTCCCACATTGCTAGTTGAAGAAGAGTTGGAGCAGCTTATAAGGGGAGCTCTTCATACCATTTGTAAGAGAGAAATAATAGGAGGAAATAGGAGCCGACCACACGCTCGCTCGCCTCGTCACGACACGTCGCGCCGCGGTTTGCGGGAATGCCTCGAGCCGAGAGCCTCTCTCTCTTTCTTTTTGCCACTCATGAACGGGTATATGAACATACGCTAGAAACTGAAACGATTTTCAGTGGGTTTTAGGCTGTTCAGCTTCGACTGCTGCCTGTTCGGTTCACCTCCCTGACCCTTCGTTTCATCTCCTCGCGTGACTTGTTCGGCTCCTCTCTCTGTGCCTATAAAAGAGGTCGCTCCTCTCCAGAGACAGATTACGACAC
This sequence comes from Lolium multiflorum, assembly GCA_030979885.1. Lineage (NCBI taxonomy): Eukaryota > Viridiplantae > Streptophyta > Magnoliopsida > Poales > Poaceae > Lolium > Lolium multiflorum. The sequence goes on from CM061750.1 coordinate 284,435,261, forward strand.
CATATGCGCCTACCACTCGGTTCCAGAGCTTTGCGCCGCCGCTCAAGACTTCTCCATCCCGTCTACCGGCGTGCACCGCTGGACGGGACAGCAGGCCTCCGGAACCCCGTCTCTTGTGATCCTGTACGGGAGAGAGGCGATAAGGTTTTTGGGGAGCGCTCTAGCGCGACTGCTGGCTTCGACATCGACACGGAGGCCGACGACTACTTCCCCAACGACGACTTCTTCCCCGACATCAGCAACCTCTTCAGCGACATGGCTCTCAACGGCGACAACGTCAACGCTGGTTCCTCTTCTGCACCGTATGTCTTCTTCTCTTCCTTTTGTGAGATCATGATGCTCTTCCTTATCCTAGCAACATGTTCAGGCTCGTTATCAGGAAACATATTGCTCTTATCAATCAGTTTAGATTTGTTGATCCTTTACTCTATGGTGATTTGCATGACTAGTTTAATCTCAAACCTTTTAGTCATGTTTTATCCACTTTTTTTCTTTGATTAAATTATGGGGAAAATTGCTAATATATTCAACAACCTACGTGCAAGTTTGCGCCAGCACTAGTCACGAGACAAATCAATTGGCCAAGGACTGTTTTTAGTTGCAACCCATTTGGAACTCGAGAAAGTCAGTTGCAATCTACCTACAACTTACAACCCACAAATCGTGATGCAAATCAAACAATTATGGAGACGACGGAGAACTAGGAAAAGCTATACTATTTAATTGTATTTCATCCTTTGTTAAAGGTAGCATATAGCATTAGTATTATTTATGACTCTGCGGGCGATTAATTTTCTATCCAAATGTCTATATATATAGAGAACGTCAAAGCTTAAAATGTGCAATGTAGAACAGCTGTGTGCACCATTATCCCTAAACAAGTCCGGCAATACTTTCTAAAAGGTTAGGTGGCTTCTTTGACTAAGATGGGACTAAGATCTGCTTGTGACAAGCTATTTCAGAGTCGTAGGGGTGCCATACTTTTAATGAGAAGTCTTCGTCGATCGATTCGTCTGATCGTGCAGCATGTTACTCTGTATTGTTTTCTGTATTCACTGTCACACACCGTCACACGATTTAATTACAAGTTCGGGGGATCTTCTTTTTCGCCATGTTATGAGGAGGAATGGATCTAATCATGGACTGGAGGAAGTCAACTCCCAATTAGCTGCATAAACAACAATGTCATGGTAAGCAAGTGCTCGTCACGTCAAGCCTTACAGCACTTGTCTGACGCGGAATCTTGTGCTGCTGCTGGTTTTTCCAAGATGGATCTGCTATGATTGTGCACTAGCTTGTGCTTTATTGTCCTACAGTATGGTATGGTTCAGGATTTCAGGTCATCCTGATCGTGATGATGATGCGTGAACTAGCTAGAATGGCGAGACTGATCAGAAAGGCATGCCAAAATGATCACACGTCTTTCATAGTTCTTTGAAGAAAAGAAATCAATATGTACAGAGAACCAGCGATCAACTCCGAATCCAAGAAACTACCTCTAAACTGTACAGTTCTTGCCAATTTCGACAAAACAACATTTGAATCTCCGCTACACTACTGATGCTACGAAAGGACTTGGCTTCATCGCTGGGACGCCGCCTCGGCGGAGATAGTGGAAGACACCTGGAAGACCTCCGGGTTCCAGTCACCGGCCGCGACGTCGCCGTCCATGACGAACCCGGCGAACGTGAGGCTGTGCGCGTAGTACTTGTCTGTTTGCCCCGCGTCGTCCTGTACCACCACCACCTCCACGTTATCTCCGGTGGCGTTGGATTGCAGCGGCGCCACCCTCCGATCACTGCCGCCCACCTCACTTCGGCGCGGCCCCGACATTGCCCGGAACAATGCCGACCATCGCCGGCTAGAACGGGCTGCCGACATTGTCCGTAATGCCGAAGGCACCCACCGCCCGCTTGACGCGCTTGCCGCTGTCGCGGCGGTCACCGCGCTCATCGCTCTGCGGAGCCGCTTCGCCTCCTCGATCTCCCTCCTCAGCCTCTCCGGCAGCCGAAGCGTGAACCGATCCACCCGCTCCTCCGCCGTTTCTTGGTGCCGATCAGATGTGGTATCTTCTTCTGCCATTGGATGCGACGGCTCGACGTTGACCACCGTGTGATCGGACGTTTCTGCCTGAGCAGCTAGGTCAGCAACAAGGACGTGGCCGGCGGCGGCGACTGCCGGGTCCGCCAGGTCGGCTCGGCACACGGGGCAGGTGACGTGCGCCGCGAGCCACACGTCGATGCACGCGGCGTGGAAGACGTGGCAGCACCCGGGAAGGAGCCGGAGCTTCTCGCCGTCTTCGGCGAACTCGGCCAGGCACACCGCGCACTCGAGAGCCCCGCGCCCGGCCTTGACAGCCCTTGCCCTCGCGTACGTCAGCACCGGCAGCGCCTCCATCGCGGCGACGCCCAGTCCAGGGTTCCTCCTGCTGCGGTTCACCCCCGACGAGAATGCGGCCGCCGCAGCAGCCGCGACAGCCGCGTTGGCGTTTGCGGCGCCTCCCCTGCCGCGCTGCCCGCCAGTGGCGGCGTCGGCGCAGCGGCGGAGGTACGCGGAGAAGAAGCCGACCAAGAAGAGCGCGACGATGACACCTACGAAAAGGATCGAAGTGGCCACGTTAAACGTGCCGCTGCCAAGTCCCCCGGCAGCTGCTGGCGGCGGTGGTGGTGGCGTTAACGCGTCAATGAAGGTGGCACCGTCCGTTGGCGGCGTGAAGATGGACTGGGAGAAGGCGGGCTGGATTCCTGCGAGCACAAGGACTAGGGGTCGGAGGAACGGACGGCGGCGGTGAATCCATGTGGTGCTCAGCGGTGTGGGCGCCATTGGCGTGCAGGTGGAGGACGGGAGATGAGCGGCGCGCGTGGAGGGAAGTGGGGCGGTGCGTGCTTGGGAGAGGGAAAATATGAAGGAAGAGGTGGAGACGTGCAAGGAGTGACGTGGGAGCGAGTAGGAGTCAAAGTTTTCTTTTTGGGTACCATGGCTTCTGGCAATGGCATGGGTTCTTCTTGCCTTTGACATTGTTAATGCATAGACCATATTAAGCGTGTGTTTTGATGTAACATGTGTGGTTAGGTAAAGTCAAACACACTTTGTGGTTGGTGTAGCTAGCCTTGTTGGGGTTGAGGACGAACACCAAACCTCGGTGTCCACATATATATCGTGTAGTATGATCAAGGTTTTAAAGATAAGGAAATTTGCTAGTTCTCAACTAGCTGTGAACTATCTTTTAGTGATACACCATTTAATTTGAATCGTGATTTGGGGTAGTATGAGTTGCAACATAAATTGCAAGTGAGGTTTGATGACGTCATCTGACTGAGAACTAATTTTATTCTCAGTTCTCAGTCGACTGAGAAATAGTCACTCCCTTAAGTTAGCGCACTATTTTACTGAAATAGGGTCACTATAACGTATTTGAGGCTTGGATTTTTTTCAAATATGCTCGTTACAACGATAATTGTATTTTATCAGCACTAAACCACGCTATATGTGGTAGCAAGCGTGGTAGCATATAGCGACGCTATTTTCTTTTAATGGAAAGTCAGTAGCACATCATTTGGTCGGTCCATGAGTCCAAATCTGAGTGTCCAATAGGCTACTCCACTACATCTATTCTAACCTAGCCAAATCCGAGACTCTCAGTATGACAGTTCCTCACCGACAATCCAAGTGACCGATACGCTACACCCTCCATTGGCTTGTTGTTTATTTTGATGATGAGCTTCAATCCGCGGGTTCTTTACTAAATCAGAAGATGATGCCGTTCAATCTAGTTCATCGGAATTACTATTTTCTCGTATGTTGTTGCCCCGTCAGCTTTCGATGTTATGCTACACTGTCTTAAAAATGTTGACTTTCACTCTTGACTATAGCTATGAATTTCTGCATCATATTTGTGTTTATGCCATAATTTTGGCTCTTGTAGACAATTGGCGAACTACTTTGAATGATATGGTTAAGCATGTATTCTCCTAAACAAAAGTTTAGCTCCTGAAATCCTTAATATTTGTCTTCTTTTTTCAAAATGCTATTTTTAATATAGCACGTTATAGAATAGTCGTGCTCCTCGTTCACATCAAATATTGAGCAATCATGGAAGTGGCCGGCCTGGGTGCGGAAGCTGACCGGGTCCCCTACTATAGGAAACCTTCGCACGATCCTTCAGGATCACCCAAAGGCTAGGGGCTACTGACGGGAAAGCAAACTACGGGGGTACCCCGAGGCACGCAAGACCTAGGCAAGAGGTCGAGATAACCAAGAGATCCCCATAAGTATAGGGGATCGCCGAAATCTTCGATGGGAAGTATTACCTAAATTTATAGTTTGACTCAAGGCCGGGAACACAAGAATACCAATAAGACCTTAGGAATTGAGACTTCAATCTCAATCACACTTGTATATCAATAAACTCACAAAGCAAGTGATGATTTTATAGCAGTTGATTCAAAGGAGTAAAAGAAAACAGTAAATAAAAGCAGGAGATTTCCAGTTTTCACCGGAAGAAGTAATGTGAAACTTTCAGTGGCTAAAAGCGTCGGCATGAGGCAGCAATTGGGTAATATAGGGATGATATTGATCATGTAATGTAATCGAACTAACATAGCACTCATCTCTAATTTAGTTGTGTGTAGCTGTGTGATCCAAATATAGTTATGCATACTAACTAAAAGAATTTGCATAACATCTTTTGTCCTTCTTGCCCATTTTACCAAGGCCAACTTGGAACTACAAGCAATTAAGGTCTACCCTTTCGAATAGACCGGAACAAACAATTAAGAGTCACCTTAGGGATTCGCAGGGTCAACATAATAACAAGTAATACACTTTGCGGATAAATACCAACCTCATATATATGATAAAGCAATATAGGTTCAATACTGAAATATTGTCACTCGGGCCCTAGCTAGTAACAAGCATTAAACATAGAAAAGGTGTACTAACACTCATACATAAATATCTTCAAGACAAACACCTCAAATATCGATACATATGGAGGATTACATGATCAATCTCATCCAAAACCCATCACCTCTTAAGCCTACAGAGAACTACTCACTCATGGTGATGGAGAGTGAGTACATAATGGTTGGTGATGATGTCGGTGGCAGTGATGATGAAGAAGCCCTCGAAGTCCCTCTCTCTTGGGTGTAGAGCAGGATCAATCTAGCCCCCAAAACGAAGATCATGGTCTCGGCGGCGCTCTGTTTCGCGAAACTTGTTGTCCTTCCAGGGGTAGGTTTTTAGGGTATATAAGTCACCACGTGAAGGGAGGAGGCGAGACGGCGACCGAGGGCCAAACGAGCATGGGTGGTGGCGCGCCTAAAGAAGTAGGGCGCGCCACCTGGCCTTGTTTGGGACTCATGGCTCCCCTCTTGTGATCCAAAGCTCCAGGTCCCTCCTTTTCATGAAAAACTTCCATGGTATTTTTCTCCGATGTTATTTCCTACGAAAACTTGGCAAAAAGGAGACTTTGCGAAAAACAACATCAGATTCAACAGTTTTCATCCAAGTATGGTGAGATTTGATGTTGTGCAAAGCACACGGTTGGGAAACCCCAAGAGGAAGGTATGATGAACACAGTAGCAAGTTTTCCCTCAGTAAGAAACCAATGTTTAATCGACCAGTAGGAGAAAGAAATCACTTCTGAAGGTGTTGCTGGCTGACTTTGGCATGGTGCACTATCGATGTTAGCAACAACGTGGAACCTGCACACAACACAACCAAAATACTTTGCCCATACTTACAGTGAGGTTGTCAATCTCACTGGTTTTGCTGAAACAAAGGATTAGACGTATAATGTGGAAATAGATGTTTGTTTGCAGTGAAATAAAGAGAACAATGTGGATGCCAGAAAAAGAGCTGTTGCTGTGGGAGTTGGCAATAAAAAGAACAGGTATTTGCAGTGTAAAAGAAAGGACCAGGGTCCACAGTTCACTAGAGGTGTCTCTCCATAAAAATAAATAACATGCTGAGTGAACAAATTACAGTTGGGAAATTGACAGAATAAAGACCATACATGACAAGATGATTACTATGAGATTTATTTGGGCATTACAACAAGATTCATAGACCGTAATCCAACTGCGACCGACCGGTTAGCATCCGCACCCCTTTCAGTATTAAGTTGCAATGCAAGAGATTATGCATTAAGTAAAGTGTGTAAAGTAAACAATAGAATTATCCTTGGATAAAGCATTGTTGTTTTCACCCTAGTAAAAACACCACATCTACAACCTTAGAAGTTATTTTCACTCTCCCAGATTACTAGAGGCATGAACCTGCTATCGAGCATAAGTACTCCCTCTTGGAGTCACAATCACATACTTGGCCAGAGCATCTACTAGCAACACAGAGCATGCAAGATCACAAATAACATATGGCAAGTATATAATCAATCTCAACCATAGTATTCAATATTCATCGAATCTCAGCAAACATAACATGTAGCATTACATAAAGATGATCTTGATCATGATAGGAAGCTCACAAGATATAAACATGAAGCATAAATTGGAGAAGACAACCATCTAGCTACTGCTATGGACCCGTACTCCAGATATGAACTACTCACGCATCACATCGGAGGCGGGCATGGTGATGTAGAGGCCTCCGGTGACGATCTCCCTCTCCGGCAGGGTGCCGGGAAGAGCTTCAGAACCCTCCCGAGCTAGGGTCGACTATGGCGGCGGCGACGGAACTTTTGTGGATGGAGGCTCGGGTATTCTGGTTTTCCCCGAACATATGAATATATAGGAGGAAGGGCAAGGTCGGTGGGCGCCCGAGGGGCCCACACCATACCTAGGCGCGACCAGGGGGTGGGCCGCGCCTAGGGGTGGTGTGGCAACCTCTTGGCTCTTCTCCGTCTCTCATCTGGACTCCGTCTTCGTGACAGTAAAATAGGAACTTCGGCTTTTGTTTCGTCCAATTCCAAGAATATTTCCTGTACAACTTTTCTAAAATACAAAAACAGCAAAAAACAGGAAACGACACTGTGGCATCTTGTCAATAAGTCTGTTCCAGAAAATGCATAAAATGACACAAAGTGTAAACAAAAAATATACAAATTTGTGTAAAACAAGCATGGAGCATCAAATATTATAGATACGTTTGCAACGTATCAGCATCCCCAAGCTTAACTCCTACTCGTCCTCGAGTAGGCAAGTGATAGCATAAATAATTTTTGAGGTGACATGCAGCCAACACAATCTTGATCAAGTTATTGTAAAAGCATTGTGAGCTGGGATAAAAGTACTCTAAACATAGGCATGATAGATATAATTATAATAATAGAACTTAGCAACTATGTTACAACATGAGAAGTAACTCAAACAAAAGATCATGAATGATAATGTACTGAAAGCAACTTTTTTGTTTTTTAGCATAGAGAAAACATAGCAAAGCGGTATTCAGCTTGTCCTTTATGGAATAGCAAAACATAAATGCCAGGAAACCTTTAGAGTTTAAAGGGTGACTAGATACAAATAGTTTGAGAATAATCAATAACATAATCATGAATCGATCAATAATAAATTTTGGGACTATGCACATTATACTCAGAATGACAACTATGCTCACTTAATTGGTGCATAAAGTTAGAAGATGAAGACTCAACATAAAAGTAAAAGAAAGGCCCTGCACAAAGGGAAGCAAGATTACTCATGTGCTAGAGATTTTTATTTTGAATAAAATAGAGGTGTTGAAAATATATTTTGAGAGGTATGTATGTCTATGTCAACGAATGGCATCAAATGATCTATCATCCTTTCATGTTTAATGGCTTCAAGAGCGGCTCCCATAGAGAGAACAATAAAGTTCCTCTTCTCCTTTGTTTGAACAAGCTAAGTTCATGATTTCTCAAGTGCATAGTGTTAGGAGATTTATTGATTACTGGTTCAGTTTATATTTTAGTGGGTTGGGCACCCGCTTGTCTGCTCTTTTTGCAATATTAAGGACTAGCGCATTATGCATGCTAGTCAAGGTGTGAAGCCAAAATAAATATGAAAGAGATAATAAAGCATTCAGCACTTCCTCATGAGCTAAAACAGAAACACAAAAGAGGTAATAATTTTTGAAGTTTTAAAGGTAGCACACAAGCAATTCACTTTGGAGTGGCGGTGAAATACCACATATAGGTAGGTATGGTGAACACAATTGGCAAACTTTGGTTTTTTTGGGAGTTGGGTGCACGAGTAGAGCTCATACTCAGTACGGGTGAGGGCTAGCAAAAGACTGGGAGCGACCAACTAAGAGAGCAATAATGGCCATAATCATGCATAGCGAAAAAAGATTATTAATCGAAGCATTAAGTGATATTACAAGTCAAATACTAGATGATCATAGAGGCTTGAGGTGACTGGTTTGTAGTCCTAATATGGTGTAAGCATGTGCCAAGTCAACCCAATTATAGCATCAAAAGAGAATACCACAATATTATGCTTTCGTATGATGGAAACAAAACATTATTCTTTCAATGGCGCATTAAGCACTCTCAGCTATTTGAGACAAGTCATGCTACAACAATAAATACTAAGCATATAATTAAAATAACATCTAACATGACATGCTAAAGTCTAAGCCACAGTCTAAACAAGCTTCCTTTTGCACCACTATAAGCATGAAACATTTTACTCGTCTCCAACACCAATCAATTTATTTGAAACAACTCTCATAGATAATAATAAATAAAGGCCAGAGAGCTAATCATACCTAACTAAATAAAAATAACAAGCTCTGAACAAAATACGAGTAGAAAACAAGAGCTAAACGCAATACTAGCAAAAGAGAACACTCGCAGAACAATAAAAGTGAAAGCTAGAGTGTTCTATGCAATGAAAATGGAGTGTGTCATTCTCCAAAACAAATATGCTAGGATCCAACCATATTCTACAGAGAACAAAACAAAAGAAAACAAAAAACAAGAATAAAGACGCTCCAAGAACAACACATAATATATGAAGCAATAAAAATATAGCGTCTTGAAAGATGACCTGATACTTTGTTGATGAAGAAGGGGATGCCTTGAGCATCCCCAAGCTTTGACGCTTGTAACTCTTGGATATTTTTTGGGGTTACATGTCCATCCCCAAGCTTGAGCTTTTGTCTATCCTCCATCTCATCACATCATTCTTCTCTCCCTATGATACGTCTCAAACGTATCTATAATTTATTATGTTCCATGCTACTTTTATGACAATACTTGAATGTTTTATACATACTTTACAGCATTATTATACATTTTCCGGCACTAACCTATTAACAAGATGCCAAAGTGCCAGTTGCTGTTTTTGGTTTCAGAAATCCTACAAAGGAAATATTCTTGGAATTGGACGAAATCAACGCCCGGGTCCTATTTTACACGAAGCTTGAAGACCGAGGGGGAAAGGAAGGGGCCACGAGGCGCGACACACTAGGGCGGCGCGGCCCGGCCCCCGGCCGCGCGGCCCTGTTGTGTGGGCCCGTGAGCCCCCCGACCTACCCTTCCGCCTACAAATAGCCTTCGTCGCGAACCCCCTGTACCGAGAGCCACGATACGGAAAACATTGCGAGACGCCGCCGCCGCCAATCCCATCTCGGGGATTCAGGAGATCGCCTCAACCCTGCCGGAGAGGGGAATCATCACCGGAGGGGCTCTACATCATCATGCCTGCCTCCGGATTGATGCGTGAGTAGTTCATCCTTGGACTATGGGTCCATAGCAGTAGCTAGATGGTTGTCTTCTCCGCATGTGCTATCATTGTTTAGATCTTGTGAGCTGCCTAACATGATCAAGATCATCTATTTGTAATGCTACATGTTGTGTTTGGTGGGATCCGATGAATCTAGAATACTATGTTAAGTTGATTATCAATCTATCATATATGTGTTGTTTATGTTCTTGCATGCTCTCCGTTGCTAGTAGAGGCTCTGGCCAAGTTGATACTTGTAACTCCAAGAGGGGTAATTATGCTCGATAGTGGGTTCATGCCTCCATTGAATCTGGGACAGTGACAGAAAGTTCTAAGGTTGTGGATGTGCTGTTGCTACTAGGGATAAAACATTTATGCTTTGTCTAAGGATATTTGTGTTGATTACATTACGCACCATACTTAATGCAATTATCTGTTGTTTACAACTTAATACTGGAAGGGGTTCGGATGATAACCTGAAGGCATAGATGCATGCTGGATAGCGGTCTATGTACTTTGTCGTAATGCCCTGATTAAATCACATAGTAATCATCGTTGATATGTATTGAGTCTTGATTTGTCAATTGCCCACCTGTAATTAGTTCACCCAACATGTTAGTTATCTTATTGGAGAGACACCACTAGTGAACTGTGGACCCCGGTCCATTCTTTTACATCTGAATTCATTCTACTGCAATCATTGTTTCTTACTGTTCTTTGCAAATAAACACCATCTTCCACTCGATACGCTTTATCCTTTGTTTTCAGCAAGCCGGTGAGATTGACAACCTCACTGTTACGTTGGGGCAAAGTATCTTGATTGTGTTGTGCAGGTTCCACGTTGGCGCCGGTTTCACTGGTGTTGCGCCGCACTACACTCCTCCACCAACAACCTTCACGTGCTTCTTGGCTCCTACTGGTTCGATAACCTTGGTTTCTTTCTGAGGGAAAACTTGTGTGCGCATCATACCTTCCTCTTGGGGTTCCCAACGGACGTGTACATCTACGCGCATCAAGCACTTTTTTGGCGCCGTTGCCGGGAGATCAAGACACGCTGCAAGGGGAGTCTCCACTTCCAATCTCTTTACTTTGTTTTTGTCTTGCTTTACTTTATTTTATTTACTGTCTTGTTTGCTACATATTAAAAACACAAAAAATTTAGTTACTTTATTTACTGTCTTATTTACTAGCTCTATATCAAAAACACAAAAAAATTAGTTACTTGTTTTCATTCTATTTGCTTAGTTTACTTTATTACTACTATAATGGGTACTCCTGAAAATACTAAGTTGTGTGATTTCACTAGCACAAATAATAATGATTTTATATGTACTCCTATTGCTCCACCTGCTACTACAGCAGAATTCTATGAAATTAAACCTGCTTTACTGAATCTTGTTATGAGAGAGCAATTTTCTGGTGTTAGTACTGATGATGCTGCTGCCCATCTTAATAATTTTGTTGAACTTTGTGAAATGCAAAAGTATAAGGATATACATGGTGATATTATAAAACTGAAATTGTTTCCTTTCTTATTAAGAGGAAGAGCTAAAGATTGGTTGCTTTCTTTGCCTAAAAATAGTATTGATTCATGGACTAAATGTAAAGATGCTTTTATTAGTAAATATTATCCTCCTGCTAAGATTATATCTTTGAGAAGTAGCATTATGAACTTTAAACAATTTGATAATGAACATGTTGCTCAAGCATGGGAGAGAATGAAATCTTTGGTAAAGAATTGCCCAACCCATGGACTGACTACTTGGATGATCATCCAAACCTTTTATGCAGGATTGAATTTTTCCTCGAGGAACCTATTGGATTCAGCTGCTGGAGGTACTTTTATGTCCATCACCTTAGGCGCCGCGACTAAACTACTTGATGATATGATGATCAATTACTCTGAATGGCACACTTAAAGAACTCCTCAAGGTAAGAAGGTAAATTCTGTTGAAGAAACCTCTTCTTTGGGTGATAAGATTGATGCTATTATGTCTATGCTTGCAAATGGTAGATCTCATATTGATCCTAATAATGTTCCTTTAGCTTCATTGGTTTCTCAAGAAGAAAATGTTGATGTGAATTTCATTAAGAATAATAATTTCAACAACAATGCTTATAGGAATAATTATGGTAACAACAACTATAGGCCATATCCTTCTAATAATGGTAATGGTTATGGTAATTCTTATGGTAATTCTTACAACAATAATAAGAGTGTACCCTCTGGTCTTGAGGTCATGCTTAAAGAATTTATTAGTACACAAACCGCTTTTAATAAAACTGTTGAAGAAAAGCTTGGTAAAATTGATGTTCTTGCTTCTAAGGTTGATAGTCTTGCTCTTGATGTTGATCTTTTAAAATTGAAAGTTATGCCTGAGGAAGTTAAAGATGCTAGGTTTGCTAAAACAAATGCCATCCAAGTTCGAATTAATGATAATATTAGAATGTTGGCTGAATTGCATGCTAGGTGGGATAGAGAAGAAAAAGAAAAACTTGCTAAAGAGAATAATATAGCTAAAGTATGGACTATTACCACCACTAGTAATGTTGATTCTTCACATGTTGCTACACCTCCTACTATCAATGGTAAAATAATTGGTGTTGGCAATGTTTCTACTCCTAGTACAAAGCGCAAAATTGCCTGAAATTGCTAAAACTGCTGAAACTGCTTGTGATAAAACTGCTGAAATTTTTCAAAATATTGGTGACAATGATTCTATTGCTGTAGAACATAATGGTTTAGATTTTGATGATTATCATATTACTGAAGTTACAAAGTTCTTACAAAAACTTGCTAGAAGTCTTAATGCTAGTGCTATAAATTTAGCCTTTACAAAACATATTACAAATGCTCTCATTAAAGCTAGGGAAGAGAAATTAAAACTTGAAGCTTCTATTCCTAGAAAGTTAGAAGATGGTTGGGAGCCCATCATTAAGATGAAATTCAATGATTTTGAGTGTAATGCTTTATGTGATCTTGGTGCAAGTATTTCTGTTATGCCTAAGAAGATTTATGATATGCTTGACTTGCCACCATTGAAGAATTGTTATTTAGATGTTAATCTTGCTGATAATGTTAAAAAGAAACCTTTGGGGAGGATTGATAATGTTCGTATTACGGTTAACAATAACCTTATCCCTGTTGATTTTGTTGTCTTGGATATTGAATGCAATGCATCTTGTCCTATCGTGTTGGGAAGACCTTTTCTTCGAACCGTTGGTGCTGTTATTGATATGAGGGAAGGTAATAATAAATATCAATTTCCTCTCAAGAAATGTATGGAACACTTCCCTAGAAAGAGAATGAAGTTGCCTTTTGATTCTATTATTAGAACAAGCTATGATGTTGATGCTTCTTCTCTTGATGTTACTTGATTTGCACTTTCTGCGCCTAGCTGAAAGGCGTTAAAGAAAAGCACTTCTTGGGAGATAACCCATGTTACATTTTATTTACTGTATTGTTGAGTCTTGGAAGTTGTTTACTACTGTAGCAACCTCTCCTTATCATGTTTTTGTGCCAAGTAAAGTTTCTATGTTAAAGTTGATGCTATATTTGGATTGCTGAGAAACAACATTGCTGTCTGTCACGAATTCGTAGATCTCTCTGTAGAAAAATCAAAAAATCTGCAAATTTATGAGCGTGATCCTCAGATATGTACGCAACTTTCATTAGTTTTGATTTTTCCATTTGAGCAAGTTAAGTGCCCCTGCCAAATTCGTATTTACGGACTGTTCTATTTTTGACAGATTCTGCCTTTTATTTCGCATTGCCGCTTTTGCTATGTTGAATAAGTTTCTTTGTTCCATTAACTTTCAGAAGCTTTGTGCAATGTCCAGAAGTGTTAAGAATGATTGTGTCACCTCTGAATATGTGAATTTTTGATTATGCACTAACCCTCTAATGAGTTTGCTTGAAGTTTGGTGTGGAGGAAGTTTTCAAGGGTCAAGAGAAGAGGATGATATACTATGATCAAGAAGAGTGAAAGGTCTAAGCTTGGGGATGCCCGGTGGTTCATCCCTGCATATTTTAAGAAGACTCAAGCATCTAAGCTTGGGGATGCCCAAGGCATCCCCTTCTTCATCGACAACTTATCAGGTCACTTCTAGTGAAACTATATTTTTATTCCATCAAATCTTATGTTCTTTACTTGGAGCGTCGGTTTGCTTTTATTTTCGTTTTGGTTTGAATAAAGTTGGATCCCACCATCCTTATATTGGAGATATTACGCTCCGCTTTTTCATATGGAACACTTGTGTTCTTAATTGTGCTTTAATATTCATGGCGAAGGCTGAAATTGCTTCGTTAAATTGCTATTTGGTTGGAATCAGAAAATGCTGCATATGGTTTGGATAAATTTGGCAATTGTTTGAGCTCTCATTGATCATGTTTAATCTCTTGCATCATGTAGTTTAATCTATTAATGAATAACTACCGTAGAGCTTGTTTAATTTGGTTTGCATGATTGGTCTCTCTAAGTCTAGATATTTTCTGGTAAAGTGTTTGAACAACAAGGAAGACAGAGTAGAGTCTTATAATGCTTGCAATATGTTCTTGTGTAAGTTTTGCTGTACCTGTTCATACTTGTGTTTGCTTCAAACAACCTGTAGCCCAAACCTTGTACTGAGAGGAAATGCTTCTCGTGCATCCAAACACCTTGAGCCAAAACCCATGCCATTTGTGTCCACCATATCTACCTACTATGTGGTATTTTTCTGCCATTCCAAAGTAAATTACTTGAGTGCTACCTTTAAAATTTCATTCCTTTATCTTTGCAATATATAGCTCATGGGACAAATAGCTTAATAACTATTGTGGTGATGAATATGTAGTTATGTGTCTTAATTCTTATAAGTTGCTTGTTGAGCGGTAACCATGTTTCTGGGGACGCCATCAACATTTTACCTTTGTTGGATATCATGTGAGATGCTATGCATGTTCGTCTTGTCTGAAGTAAGTGCGATTTCATGATCAAATGGTTTGAGTATGCATATGTTAGAGAAGAACATTGGGCAGCCAACTAAAGCCATGTATCATGGTGGAAGTTTCATTTGGACATACAACCTCAATCTCTTATGAGAATACTATTTGTTGTTGAATGCTTAAGCATTAAAAGAGGAGTCCAATATCTGTTGTCTATGTTGTCCCGGTATGGATGTCTAAGTTGAGAATAATCAAAAGCGAGAAATCCAATGCGGGCTTTCTCCTTAGACCTTTGTACAGGCGGCATAGAGGTACCCCTTTGTGGCACTTGGTTGAAGCATATGTCATGTGATGATAATCCGTGTTTTCCGAGCTGATTAGGACAAGGTGCGAGCACTATTAGTACTCTATGCATGAGACTTGCAACTTGTAGGAAGTATTATGCATAGCACATATGAATTATTACTACCGTTGACAAAATTGTTTCTATGTTTTCAAAACAAAAAGCTCTAGCACAAAAATAGTAATCCATGCTTTCGGCCATTCTTTTACTTTATGTTGAGTCAGTTTACCCACTTCTTTCTATCTTAGATGCAAACACTTGTGTTAACTGTGTGCATTGATTCTTACATGTTTACTTATTGCACTTGTTATATTACTCTATGTTGACAAATATCCATGAGATATACATGTTACAAGTTGAAAGCAATTGCTGAAACTTAATCATCCTTTGTGTTGCTTCAATGCATTCTACTTTGAATTTATTGCTTATGAGTTAGCTCTTATGCAAGTCTTGTTGATACTTGTTTGAAAGTACTATTCATGAAAAGTTTTGCTATATGATTCATTTGTTTAGTCATTATCTTTGTTAGCAATCTTTTGTTCAGATCACTCCATTCATCTCATATGCTTTACAATAATGTTGATCAAGATTATGTTAGTAGCATGTCACTTCAGAAATTATTTGTGTTATCGTTTACCTACTCGAGGGCGAGTAGGAACTAAGCTTGGGGATGCTTGATACGTCTCAAATGTATCTATAATTTCTTATGTTCCATGCTACTTTTATGACAATACTTGAATGTTTTATACATACTTTACAACATTATTATACATTTTCCGCACTAACCTATTAACAAGATGCCGAAGTGCCAGTTGCTGTGTTTTTGGTTTCAGAAATCCTACAAAGGAAATATTCTCGGAATTGGACGAAATCAACGCCCGGGGTCCTATTTTTACGAAGCTTCCAGAAGACCGAGGGGGAAAGGAAGTGGGGCCACGAGGCGCCGACACACTAGGGCGGCGCGGCCTGGCCCCTGGCAGCGCGGCCCTGTTGTGTGGGGCCCTCGTGAGCCCCCCTGACCTACCCTTCCGCCTACAAATAGCCTTCGTCGCGAAACCCCTGTACCGAGAGCCACGATACGGAAAACATTACTGAGACGCCGCCGCCGCCAATCCCATCTCGGGGGATTCAGGAGATCGCCTCCGACACCCTGGAGAGGGGAATCATCACCGGAGGGCTCTACATCATCATGCCCGCCTCCGGATTGATGCGTGAGTAGTTCATCCTTGGACTATGGGTCCATAGCAGTAGCTAGATGGTTGTCTTCTCCGCATGGGCTATCATTGTTTAGATCTTGTGAGCTGCCTAACATGATCAAGATCATCTATTTGTAATGCTACATGTTGTGTTTGGTGGGATCCGATGAATCTAGAATACTATGTTAAGTTGATTATCAATCTATCATATATGTGTTGTTTATGTTCTTGCATGCTCTCCGTTGCTAGTAGAGGCTCTGGCCAAGTTGATACTTGTAACTCCAAGAGGGTAATTATGCTCGATAGTGGGTTCATGCCTCCATTGAATCTGGGACAGTGACAGAAAGTTCTAAGGTTGTGGATGTGCTGTTGCTACTAGGGATAAAACATTGATGCTTTGTCTAAGGATATTTGTGTTGATTACATTATGCACCATACTTAATGCAATTATCTGTTGTTTACAACTTAATACTGGAAGGGGTTCGGATGATAACCTGAAGGTGGATTATTTAGGCATAGATGCATGCTGGATAGCGGTCTATGTACTTTGTCGTAATGCCCTGATTAAATCACATAGTAATCATCATTGGTATGTATTGAATCTTGATTTGTCAATTGCCCACCTATAATTTGTTCACCCAGCATGTTAGTTATCTTATTGGAGAGACACCACTAGTGAACTGTGGACCCCGGTCCATTCTTTTACATCTGAATTCATTCTACTGCAATCATTGTTTCTTACTGTTCTTTGCAAACAAACACCATCTTCCACTCGATACGCTTAATCCTTTGTTTTCAGCAAGCCGGTGAGATTGACAACCTCACATTACGTTGGGGCAAAGTATCTTGATTGTGTTGTGCAGGTTCCACGTTAGCGCCGGTTTCACTGGTGTTGCGCCGCACTACACTCCTCCTCCACCAACAACCTTCACGTGCTTCTTGGCTCCTACTGGTTCGATAACCTTGGTTTCTTTCTGAGGGAAAACTTGCCGCTGTGCGCATCATACCTTCCTCTTGGGGTTCCCAACGGACGTGTACATCTACGCGCATCACCCTACACTTGAAA